>JANQBM010000005.1:29258708-29294701 GCA_025594535.1 Erythroxylum domingense | reverse complement strand
TTGCATTGAATAAAGGATTAGAACATATTGTTATCACAAACTAGGGTTCATCACACAAAGAGTTCATAATTCTAAATCTCCCTTTTTCTTCTAATGATTCTTCTTGCAAGTTGGATTAGAAGTAGCTTTTTGTTAGATCTCTTAACATTAACTTCAGGTTTTTCTTACCCTTTGATCAAAATCGTCACCTCTAAATGTTGCTTATGACCTTAAAGCTTTTAAAAATTTGGCTCTCTTTTGTTTTCCTCTATTCACTTCCTTTTATAGTAAAATTTAGGATTTTTAGGATATACATGGTCATAAAAAATACCTTAATTCACGATTTCACACAAGCACAGAGGCTTACATAGACAACATACACAATTGTGTATATCAACATACATGGGCATGTAAATCCACAAAACCAGAAATCAAATTCTTCAATCTTCACATGTTTATAAAGATTTACATAGTCACTATACACAGCCATGTAAGTCAATGTTATGAATATCGTATCGTACTTAGTACTGAATTGGGTTCTGTTATAGTACTATATCGATACCAGTCAATACTGGTACCATTTCAGGGTATTTTCAAATTTATAAAATAATCCCTGGATTTTAAAAAAATTACAAAACAGTCCATTAATATATTGTATTGTATACTTTATAATTTTATATCAACCATGTCTCCAGAAATTTTAATAATAAAATTTAAAATAATAGCAAGTTATTTATTTTTATTAAAAATAATTTTCACATATTTCATACATAAATAATAACCGCAATTAATATAAAAAAGATCATTTAACTATCATAAAAATATAAAATTAAGAACAATACAAATATTTTAAATATTACAATTTCATCATATGATAAATAATAATTACATCAAAATATCAAATAAAAATAATAAAGATCCTTAAATCTTTAACTATTACAATTATAACAAGAATTCATAATAAGGAAATAACCAACTAGAAGTGAAACTTCAAACACAAACATATATTATTTTCATTTTCATTAATGATTAATGTATTGAATAATATATATTTAACTTATAGTAAATGAAAATACTAGATGTTTGTTAATGAGAATTTAAATAATTTAATTTAATATTATATATTTAGTTAATTAAAATTAATTATTATTAAAAATTAGATAACTTAATTTGATTTAAAATTTCGTTAATTTTATAAAACTATTTGATAATTATTAATAAATATAATTATATTTAAAAATATATAAATAATTACAATATATTTAAAATAAATATTGGTTTATAAATAATAACTTTAAATTATTTATTTTAAAAATAAAATAATTTTAATTAATAAATATTATATAAAGATTAAAATAAATTTAATTAAAAATAATTTATTTTTAAGATTTATTTAATGTATAATTGTTATTAGTAATAAAAATATTAATTTTATTTTAAAAATATAAAATAAAAACTGTAATAAAGTTTTTTTGAAAAATAAAAAATTTAGTGTATTAAATAAAAAAGGAGAAGGAGAGTAGAGACTAGAGAGAATCACTTTAGATAGTGGTGGGGGGAGGCTTTTAAAAGAATTTTACTTTTTACAGATCAGTCCCTATAATTTTAAAATTTTTGGTACTAGTTGGTATTTTAAATATTGCTGGTACCAAGCGAAACAGTTCGGTATAGACCGATATCAATATCCAATACTGGTACATATTTTTTAGCACCATTTTTCAGTCGATACGATACAAAATACAAAATAATGGTGTAGATCCTTAGTTGTTTCAAATCTTTGTTCTGTGCCAAATTCGCTTGTCATTGAGATTACTTTCCTATCTTATAATTGATTCAAAGAGAGAACGAGAATAAGTAATCCTCAACCATTCCAAATCATGAAAAAATATTTTTAGAACTTAAAACAATCTAACTATACACAATTTAAATCTCACAACTAAACGTGCTAACTTATGATCATTAGCTTGACCTTACAACCTTGTCAACCAGAATCAATTATGAGTGACTTACTTCCACCGTTCTCATTTAACATCAAATTCGTAGCTTGTAGATAAGCTGAAAGTTGGAAGATAATGAAAAGGACATAATCTATCAAAGTAAAGAAACCTAATAAACTTAGTAATGTCTATTTCAACGACAAACAGTCAATAAAATAGGGAATAATGAAACTTCCTATATCTTCCATCGAATCCAACAATTTGTTTAATAAAAAGTTGAATTATTTGCTTTCTTCCTCAATCACCTTCATCACCTCTGCTTCTATTGCTTGGCGGACAGATATGTCTATACATTTTTGTACCTCTACCGCCGCTGCCATCTGTTCATCCTACTTTTTCTCCTTTAAAGATGTGACTACATCAATTTGCACGAATGGTATGCTTAATGGGTAAAGGGGATGAGGAACATAGGGAGGGTCCTTATTCTTTTCTTCGTCATTTTAAAGGTTTTCTTTGTCCTCTACAAGGTAGGTTTCTGGTTGGTTTTCTAGTGGTTCTAGCTTTTTCCCACTCTCAAGTATGATAGCCTTAACTTGCTCTTTTGGATATACTTCCATGTTACTGGAAAGACTTCCCACACCTCTTATAAATAACACATTGGCAAGCTGTACCACTTGAACGTCCAAGTAGAGGATAGATAAGGCATGAGTCCTTGTTACTTGGACGATTTGCCCTTCTAACCTCTTCTTTGCCTTATCCATACTTACGAGCTTGTTCATAATCTTGTCTATTTTGAAATCATAGTCATTTTATTATCCTATTGAAATCCATGTGACTTTTGATTTCTAAATTGAATCCCAGTGTTGTTAGATCAATGAAAATGTGGCTGGTTCTACTATCCCAAATTGTATATGTTTAAGGAAGGATTGTTATCTCCCTAACTAACTTGTGCTCCATTAAAGTTGAATTGCTCCACATTGTTGTTTTCCCCAAAGAAACAATTAGTTGCGATATAGCTATCTTGTCCACATAACTCACCGATGTGCTGACTTACTTTGAATAGAGAGGAAGAGGTGGCTTTCAGGCTATTTAGTTGCCTGGTTCGGTTATCGATCTCAACCTGCAATGTTGTTACTTAATATATAGCAATCATTACTTTTGGATCCTAAAAGGCTGGCTACTGTCTACTTCATTTTGATTTCAAAAAACAAATATTGTACGTCATCTCTTCTAACAGATCGTGTGTTGCTTTTAACTATTTTCCTTATGAATGATCCTCCAATAGCTGCATTTACGATGCCTCTCATAGGTGGATTAACTCTATTATAGAAGGTTTGCAAAAGGAATTTGTTGGGTAGGTTAACTCCTTTGTAACTCCTTATACCACTCCCATACTTCATATAAAGACTCTCTATCATTGTTTTGGAAATTGATAATTTCCTTTATTAGTCTTGTTGTCTTGTTTAGAGGGAAGTATTTATCTAGCTTGCCCTAGCTGCTTCCAATTTGTGACATTGGTTCGGTTAAGAGAATTCAACCACACCTTGGCTCCATCCCTGAGTGTAAAGGGAAAGAGCCTCATCTTAACAACATCTTCCAACATCCCACTATATCAGAAAGTGCCACAAATCTCTAAGAAATTAGTCAAATGAGCATTACAATCCTTATTGGCTAACCTATAGAATTGCACGTCAATTCACAACATGTTTAGCAGTGATGGTTTGATCTCGAACGTACTCGTTTGCACTGGTGGTTGTATAATACCTTGACGATAAGGATTGAGTTGTGGCCTCATGACATCCATAAGGGTCTATCGCTCTCTATGATGTATTTCCTTCACCATTGTTCTTTCCATCACTTCTTAGAGTTCAATTCTTCATATTCCCCATTCTTGCCTTGAGATGTCCAAATTAATATGTCTTCTACCTTAAACGCAAAATTTCGTCTCCTTTTTTTTAGTTTCTTGTGATTGGGTTCCACAATCACAAGAGATGGTGAAAAAGCATTAGACTATGAGAACTAAACTTGTTCTACACTTCCCTGGCAATGATGCTAAAAATTGTTAATCATTTTGCAAGCTTTAAAATTTATAGCCTTCAAAAAATCACAAGTGCACGGGTGTGATTTGTTGTATGTGAAAGGTCGATCTCACGAGGAACGTGAACTAATCCAATCCTACGTTATCTAAGGCTCAGAAAAATTAATAAAATGAAAATAAAAATTATAAAGAAAAATAAATACGGAAAGTGATTATCAAAATATTAATATGCAAATTTGACACAAAAAGAAATTGAAATTGAGCAACACAAAAGTCACAATGGAAATTAACCAAGTACAGTTACCAAATTATAAGAAAGGGGATTTTCCCTATTATCAATGCTAGTCTAGTCAATTATATGTTATTGTGATGTCGGTTCTAGATTATTGTAGGGTGGATTACTCCCCAGTTATAATCATTGAACCTTAAATCATAAACACTAATTGAATTATGGAATTTGCAATCTCTCAATTAACAAAAGACCCACAACTCTAATTAAGTCTTAAGCTCTCTAATAAACTACTGGGTCTCACATAGGATCTCTCTCCATACAATAGTCGATATGAATAATCTCGTGGTATATTGGATTGCTTAACTCTCATTAATCAACCCCAATCATTTTTATTCAGTCCACCCTCTCAGTTTATTATCGAAATATGCGAGTTCTGCAATTAATCACAACACCTAATCAAAATAACACAAAAATATCTTGATTAACATTAAATCAAGGTAAAATCCCTAAGGAAGAGTTAAAATTTTAATCAAACCAAAATACATAAACATATTTGTAATCATCTTAACAATCAAGAAAATGAAAATAAAGATGAAAGAAATACACGTGGAATGGGGATCGGGACGCCTTAAGAAAACAACAGTCGTGAATACCTACTTCTTTCTCCTCTCTTCCTCTTTCTCTCTCATTTTCTTCTCTCCTCTTGGAGTGTTTCCCAAAATAGCATATTGGAGGCTCACTTAGGGTTTCTTCATTAACCCTTTTATAGGTTTTTCTAATTTCGGCAACCCTAGGGCTTTTTTCAAGTTTGAAAGATTTGAAAAGTCCCTCAAAAACTTAAGCTGGGAAGGTTGTCTGCAAGTTTTATCACGCAGGCCATAATCGTGGCCTATAGTGTCATGATCATAGCCCCTGAATGAGCCTTCTGTCACGATCGTGGCTCCTATCTGATACTTCTATCATGATCATAGCTTCTAGGCCACGATCGTAAGCCTGGTTGCTGTTTGAGGTTTTCTTCGAATCTCCTTCGTTCTTTTATATTTGCCCTGAAACACTAGTAAACACATTAAGGGACCTTAAAAACATAAAATTGAAGCTTAAAAGTGTTTTATAACCCTCAAAACACTCAAAACACAAATATTTAAGTAAATAATTGAAACCTAACATAAACATGCATTAATAATTCAATTTAACTACTAAACATATACTAAATTACCCACTAAATCATTATGTAGTCTATAAGTATGAAGGTAGACTTGACAAAATGTGTGTAAATAAGATAGCTTCACTCATACACTTAAATATCATTTATAATCATGACATTCAACAACTTTGCAAATCATTTCATTTCTCCACCACTAAGGTTCACATGTATAATAATGAATTAAAGAACTTTTCATGGTTATAATGTGGCAAGGATAACGTGATATGTATTTAGGTAAAGTTGCATAAAAGCTATCAAAGTTAGTGAAATAAGAAAATCACTCAATATAACATCAAGCTTAAAAACCAACATTCACTCACAATTATGTACATCAACTATGATGAACACAAAAGATATGTTTCCTAGCTCAAATTTAATCTCTCACACCACAACCCACATGAAGCATAACAAACTAGAAAGAGCCACTGATACAATTGATGACAATACATTCAAACTACATGGAGTGATCTTTCAAAGCCACATCTTCCTCATATGCAATATATTTAACTTACCCATTCACTACAACTTTAGGAGGAGACACTAATTATAAACAACTTTTCAAAACATCTGCACTTCCTCCTTAATAAATTTATTTAAGCATTTTCCCTTTTCTTTTTCCTTTTACTTTTTTTTTATGTTTTGCTCTTTTCTCTTTTCCCTTTTTATTTTGCTTTTCTATTTTTTTCTTTTCATATAAAAATTGACAGAAGCTACATCAACTTGGGAATTTCATTGATAAGCTATAAAATGACTTCCCAATAATTATAACCCTACCTCACATATGAACATCCTTACACTTATTCTTTTGTACATCCACAATCATCAACATTCAACCAATGTTCCATTAGCTTTAAGGCTTGGGTTGGACATTTGATTAGGTCTAAAGCATGTAATGTGGTTAGCATAAAAAGAAAAGGTAAATAAAGCTCAAGGGGCTAATTAAAAGGAAAAATCATAATGATGGATAAGCTATTTGGCTAATGTAGCTTATGAAACAAATAATGCCTATATCATTTTCATATTAATGCATCTGATAAAAATGTGGTCTTGAATAAAAAATCAAAGCAAAGTCAGGATGTACATGTTATAAAGGTCACAATCAAACAAAAGACAATTAGACTGATATGGATGTGAATCTAATAAAGCTCAAAATTTCATTGGCTTGTGCCTATCACTAGTCACTACTTCTAAACATAATGCACATTGAAAAATCACAAGAGCAAAATTACATGCTAAACTTTCCATGGATTCTTCTAGTTAATTCACACTCTAATCATGACTATATAGTCTTAGAAGCAATAGAAAAATGAAAAAAATATTTATTTATTTGTTTTGTTTTCTCTCTCATTTTATTAAAAACTTTTAAAACAAGTAAGAACAAACAAATTTAAAACACATATATTTATAAGAAGGAAATCTGAAAATGTAAAGGCAAAGAAATTAACTTCCTTTGGGTTGCCTCCCAAGAAACACCTTTGTTTAGTGTCGTTGGATCAACTCATCACTTTCTCCTCATGTGACAAAAGTATGATCTTTTGGTGTTACAGTTTGCATCTTCTCTATATGAGGTTGTTGAAGATAAGGCATACAATGTCTTCCTTATCTTCAAACTTTTGATCATTACTTAGTACTTGCACTAATGGAATATCTTTTCACCTTTCTCCTCCTAGTTCAATTTTTCCAACATGTCAAGTAAAGGTGAAGGGTTAGTATTAACAATAATTATAAAATCAGTAATCACCTTTGAGCTAAAAGATATATAGCTCCTCCTCACCTTCTTCATCACAAATAATTTCTTGAGTAGTTCTCTTAAGAGTCTCAAGCTTCCTTCTACTCTTTAAGGTTTCCACATTAATGTTTCTTGGGTACACCTCAGGTTGATATGAATGCTCCTCTTCACTTTGTGGTTCTAAATGGTTGATATCTCCCCATCTAGATGGTGCATCTTGTTGGAACTGTTTCACATCCTATTGAAATTGTAAAGTGTTAGCAGTGATAGCATTAACTAATTCTTCCAAGGATGTACTTGACTTTTGTTGGCTCTCCCAATCTTGGAAGCTAGAACAAAATTTGCTTTCATCCTGCTAGAATTGCAAAGTGTTAGCAGTAATAGCATTAAATAATTCTTCCAAAGATAGACCTGAGTCATAATATAAGGCTTCTGGTCTATGTGGCAATTGTTGTGTGTCCTAAAAACTATAGTTAGTGGTAAGTTTAGGTCGATCCTACAGAGAATGTTTAACTTTTGTTATGAAATTAAATGGTGCTTAGGTTATAGGGGGTTTGGTTTGGCCTTCAAATAAGAAATTAAAATGAAACTAAATTAATGAAAAAAAATAAATCATTATAAAAATGATGAAAGTGATAAATTCGTTAAGGGCTCAATCATTGGTTTAATTTCAGCCTACACACAATTAAACATATTTCATTGAATTGTTATTTTCATACCTCTCCTAGAAACTATTAATCGTAGGTTAACGATAAGCTCTATTAACCTTGGTTTTTCCTTAGGTCGTATTTAATTAAGAGGCGCTCATTAATAAAACCTAGCCATAGAACAACCTAGGATAAACTCTCTAGATTTAATTAGATAATCGCATTACGAGTTAGGAAAATAAATTAATTAAGGCAATAACCACATAAGCTCCGGTCATTTAATTTAGGTTATGTTATCCCCAATGATTCAACACCATTTAGAAACATAACAATTATAGATTGTATCCCTAATGATCTAAAACCATTAATTACTACAAATGAATCTCAACATAGTAATTACAGATTATATTGACGATTTTAGTAATACCCAAACACAACAATTATGAATCATGTTCAAAATATTAGTAATAAGTTCACACATAAACAATTTAATGAGAACGAGAATAAAGATCATTCATATATGAAAAACCCAGATCCATAAGCATAGGATAATATAATCAATTTTTAAGAGAGAAAGAACAATAAAAACAATGACTTATATGCTTAACCGTATTCTTCGACATCGATATCACCTTTGAACTGATGTTAGGAAACTCAGCCTTTTATGGCCTCTATAAGTCTCCGATACAGTCGAGTTTTGCCTCTTGTTCTTCTCTTAAAAGCCTCAAATGTTTCCTTCAACTTTTCATATTTTTTATACCATCCAAACATTCTTTTTATACTAGAAACTAGGTTTTTGAGTAAGTTGGCAGCATTTCACCGGCGTGCTTTGTGGTGTCACGAGCATGCATATGAGTCATGGGAATGCATGGTGATGTCACACCCATGAAAAATCAATCATGGGCATGCATGAAGTGTCATCCATGACAAATAAGTCATAGTCGTAAGTAAAATGCTCATGCCTATGACTTTTATGTCATAGCCATGAGTCATTTCCAACACTCTTCATCTTAATGTTTTCAATATATACTCATCATCTTCATGCATTTTCTTGTCTCCTCTTGCTCTAATCCTTCTCATTTTTTCTCCATGAAGACAAATTGTTGTGAATCTCTGAAAAAAAGACTCAAATATTATGCTTTCGACTCACTTTAGCTCTTTTGCTTCTGAATTGTACCTAAAACCAAATATGAACTAGAGTGAATGTCTTAAGCATTTCATATCATTAATCACTAAGTGTTATAGAATAAATGTATAATTAATTAAGCACATATCACTTATAATGGTCCTAGGTGTGCCAAATCAAGTGGTGATCTCTTTTAGTAATTTAAGTACAATAGCCATAGAGTTATTAATTTGTAAAATTAGAGTTTTACCTATTTAGAAACATAATCCAATGCCACTATAGTACACTTACTTCTAAAAGAATTTCAAATGAACCTATGAAATCAATTTTCCATATATTAAATAATTTATAAACTAAAATATTTTTGGAGGCATTTCTTATTTTTAGATATGTTACCTATTATCTAACACTTATTACAAAACTTTATGTACATTTGAATGCCCTTATGTATACTTAGCCAATAAAAATTTTCTTATAAGACCTTTTTATAGTTCAATTGGCTTTAAAATGGTCTCTTATTTGCCACAAATTATAGTGATTTGATTCCATCACTTCCTCAAGTATGCATCATCTTTTTTTCTCTCAATATATGATATTTTATGTCAGAAAAGAATTTGCTCTTTTGTTGGTATGAAATATCCCCAGGGAGAATTCCAACTTCTAAATGGTTAGCACGATCAACAAACCAAGGGGTGGAACCATTTACCTATACAAGACATATAATTTCATTAAAGAAGGTGTCATATATGCCTTCTTCACTTAGCTCCTTTAAGTTTAAATTTTTTTAGATTTGATAAGTAAACTATTGTTAAGTTTCCTACTCCTTTTTATCTTTAACCTTAAATTCAAATTCTTACAATAACAAAATCCAACTCAATCTAGATTTAATATCATTTTTATAGAAAAGAAAACTTAATATTGAGTGATTATTGTGGATTGTGACTTAGGACAAGATGAAATAAAATGTAAACTTTTATAATGCCAAAACCATAACCACAAACTCTTGTTCATTAGTGGTGTGATTTTCCTAAGCCTTTGTTAAGATTTTGCTTCCATGTTTTTTTTACTAAAAAACTTTATCCTTCTATTGACGAAGCATTTCTCCAACAAAAATCATGTGTATAGCATATTAGCTAAAATTCATGTTCTAGTTTAACCTACTATGGTAGGGGCATTGGTTAGATCCTGTACGTCGAGCATCTTATTATCTCCCATGAGATACCCAATCTTACCTCTCCCTCTGATATACATGTGAATAGTTTGTGACTTACGAAGAAAATTGTCACCATTAAATCTAATTATAGTATTTTAAATAAGATGGCATTAAGATAACTTGAAGTTCTAATATAGGAGATTGAGAGGTTTGTTTGTCCCAAATATGACCTTGAACCTTTTTTAAAAAATGAATTAGCCTTAAGGTTTTTGTTTTCTACTTTGATACCATAAAAGACATAAAGTAAGTTACGAAAAAATGGCTAAATACTTCTTTTCTTGTATTGATGTACATGTATTTAAAGAGTTAAACCAGAATTAGGAAAAGGTAGTTAATCTTCCTAATTAAGAATGAAATATACTTCCTAAAACTTTTCTCACAATCCTCCCAACTATTTAAATATAGTACATAGTTAAATTTATACATAATTACAAATGTTTAGGATATCTTTCAACATCTTTATATCTCTCCTATGTTTCATATAATGTTTCATTGTTAAACTATAGATAGGCAGACATGTTCCTCAATTTGGCAATTCTTAATCGAGAAAAAGTATTTCAATAAGAATTTCTTTATTGTATTTTTCTTTATTGTATTAAGGTTACATATAATGTCTTCAACCATTGCTTAGCTTAATTCTTTAATGAAAATGGAAATGACTTTAGTCTTGTTACATCTTTAGTAGCACTATTAAAATTAAACGTGTCATAAATCTCTAAAAAATGACAATTTGTACCTCAAGATGCTCATCTAGTAATCCATCAAACTCGCTTTGTTATTGCAACTTTTGAATCACACTTGACTTGATCTCAAAGTGGTCATTGATTTTCAGTCTTGTAATACTAGATTTCATTCCCATTAGAGACAATTTTATGTACTCTAATGTAGTCATGTAATCCACTTTCATTGTATTAGGTTACATGTCTTGGACTTCTTGTTTAGTCCATTATCTTTTTTTTAATGATATTTACTTTCAAGCTTTAGTTCTTATTTAAGAAAAAAAGTTTTTATTCCATATTATACATCATAAATGTAAATTACATCATGTTTTCGGGCATATTTTGATATGTGTTTAGCTATTAATTCGGTCACTTGGTATATGGTTAGGTTAAAATTGTGCTAGTTTGTGATTTATTTGTGTTTTAAGTGTTTTATGGGTTAGTACAAGTCTTTGAGCTTAAATATTATGTTTTTGAGGTACCTTGATATATTTGCTAGTGTTTTAGGGTCAATATCGAAGAGCAAAGGAGTTTCAAAGCGAATCTGAGCCACAACACAGGCCCACAATCATGGCAGGTAGGCCACGATCTTGACAGAAGCTCCAGGGTTAACCCACGATCGTGACCTGTATGCCACGATTGTGACAGAACCCCAAGGAACGACCCATGCCAAGATCGTGATAGAAAGATTGGATATGAACCACGATCATGATAGAAGGCTTAGATATGAGCCATGATCGTGGCCTGCATTGGGAAGATGTGTAGACACTCAAAAGCTTCATGTTTCAAGGGATTTTTTAGACTTTTCAGACCCTAAAAAAACCCTAGGGTTACCCAAAATATAAAGAAGTATGAAAAGAATAAAATGTAACGATGGACTCTTTGAGCCCTTTTTTTATAGGTCTATACTTGGAGATACTACTATACATTGATTTATACATGGTTGTATATGAGTTCAAAAATGTATTTGAATCCTTTCAATATATATACCAGTGATATATAATGTTATATACCCTTACATGAACTTAGAGCTCATCGGTATGCGCAATCTTGAAGATTTCCAATATATAAGCTTTTAAACGTGTAAAACCGAGTCTTTGGATGGATATGGCCATGGTGGCCGAGTTAAGTGTGTTCTAATGCCTTAGAGGTGATTAGATATGATTTATAGACTTATTGGACACTTAGAAAGCTTAATTGGAAAAGTTGATGTACATAAGGGATTTAAAAGTAATTTTTCAATTCTTAGAAGACCAATATATAATTTTATATAATTAAGGGGCTTAATTATAATTTTCAAAAGTTTGAGGACCAAAATTAAAATAAAATTTTTGGTCATTCTCAAGTTTTGGGCTTAATTGCAAATTTAGGAAAAGTTTGAAGGGTATAATGGTAATTTCACATAAGCTAAGGGCAAAAAGGTAAATTCACCATGCTTGGTTAAAGAAGAGTCAATAATCTAGACCCTTCTTCCTTGTGTGTGGCCGTGCATCCCACCATTTAGCATTAAAACACTTTGTTTTAATTAAAGAAAGGAGAAGAAAGGAGAAGAGAGGAGAAAAAGAACACTTTCAGACATCACCCAATTTCCACCATTTGTTTTAATTCTCTAACTCAAATCAAGGTGTTCTAAGTTAAATTGGGATCAAGGAAATCAATTCTATCATTAGATTTGAGAAATTCTTAAAGAGTTTTAAGATATCACTAAAGGAAAGTTTAGGTAACATTTGTCTCATATCTCTCTCCATTATGATTTTGAGTTTGGTGTTAAGATATGTTGTTCTCCATGCTTGATTATGCATGAAATATGGTTTATTTGAATGAAATAATTTATGGAGAATTCTTTTTAAGCCAAAATCAAGATATCCTCTTTTTGGTGAAAGTTTGTAAAATTTTGAATATCTTTTGAAATTGATGAAAATGAAGGGAATTGGATTTAATGGAATGGTGAAGTGTGTTTTTTTTGGAAGTGCTTGTTATATAACAAGATAGGAGCATGAATTACTATAATAAAGTCTTGGAAATATGACTTGAAAGTTATGCACATTAGGTGTTTGATAAAATGCCTAAATGAACTTGGCTTAGGATTTAAGGATTGTAACGGTGTGCATTGGAAAGAAGTTTTCATGTTTACTTAGAGTAAACTTGAATTTTTGCATAGATTGATGAGTAGTGACCTAATGTACTTGGATGAAAATATACTTATTTATGCTTTGAAATGTGTAAGTATTGGATCAAAGGCATTAAATGCCTTGGAAAATGCAAAAGAAAGTGTATACGAATAATAAGGGAAGTAATCATACGAGAAACTTAATGGCCGAATCCTATAGTTTAAAAATAGTGATATTGTGTTTTATACACTTATGTGATGGTTTATAAATATGAGATACATGTTTGAATAGTAAATACATTGCATATTGTATGTATAAAGGCTTGGGAGTTGTGGATGGAGGAGATCGTATTGGGGATTTTTGAAGTCAAGGGAGTGTACATCTTCTTTTGAGGTGAGTTGGGGAAAACATATCTCTCAAATGGGACAAGTCACATACAAGACTCACATAATGACTTGTATGTGAATTTTGAACCTAGTTAATACATAGTCGAATTGAATCTCAAATAGATGCTAGTATACTTATATATTTAATTAACGACATTATTTTGAATAACTTTGCACTTGGAGTGCAAAAGATGACTTTCACTGCATGAAATAATGTTTTGGAATTTACATATGCATAATTGAGTCATGTATGCTGCATGTATGTATTCTCTTTTACCTTAAAGTCATGGCAAGGTTTCATTTTATCGGATGTACTGATAAATAAACCATGGTACCTTATTTGATTTTAGTACTAAATATTTGTATATGATTATTTTATAATTGGTGAGGTAACAATTGGCCATTTGTGTGCTAGGCATAACAAATTAAGCAACCCTCATACCCTTTAACGTTGGTCTATAAAAGTCAAGTCCTAGTAACGACACCTTTCTATAGGACTTGTGGGTGATTGCACACCTAGAGGTCTGGTCACTGACAACGTGTCACCTTAGGTTATGACACTATTGTTGACTGTAGTCTAGACTCACCATAGATGAAAGTTGAGCTAACACTGGAATCGATGGGTATGCATACTAGTTTGACCGACTAGTGGTGACACATATAACTATTTTGGCCTATTATGAGATTTGGCTTTCTGACTAGATTGATTTTACATGTGATGCTTTTCTACTCTTGTGTACTAGAACTGGAACCTATGTTCACTGAATGAGTGATTAATAGGCTAGGCCTATTTGGTTCCTAACCAATATGGGATGAGTTATAGACTAGGCCTATGTGTTTCTATGTCATGTATTTTCAATTCATAGGTGGTTATATACATGTTAGATGTATAAAATTGTCTTTAGGTTATTTAGACCATTTTGGTGTGTACCAGGTTCTATTTGCGACATATGTTCTTTTCCCTACTCACTGAGTACATAATGTACTCACCCCCTCTGCTTTCCAACCATGCATGTTAATTTGGTGAGCTTGAAGCTCTGAGTGGTTCGTACGATCTTTTGACATTTTCAAGGTATTACTGTATATAGGTAGCCTCTGTTTTGTACTTTTGTTGTGTAGTGGTCATGATTATGTTGATATGCTTTACAAATTTTTAAATTAACTCATGACTATCTTATGGTTTGTAAATGACCTTATGTATGAACCTTTTGTATTATCGTTGAGATTGCTCTTGAGTGGACCTAAAAGTCCATAAGTTGCGGTAGAGTTTTAATGTAAATATAGAAGTGCGTTAAAAATTGATGTATATATGTTTTAATTGAGTTTTGGGATTTTCAAAATATAGTCATTGTGTTGTCCAAATGTCTTTAAAGATATTCAGTTAGCCTTGCATAGTCAGGTTAAGGGTAACGTGAGTATCCTTAGCCCAAGTATACGGCGGTTGTCATATGCTCGATGTGGATTTTAAATCATGACAATTAAATTGGTACTAGATTAAGGTTTTTAAGTTTTCAAAAGTGTTATTACCATTTTCAAAAGGTTTATGAGCCTTAAGAGCTGAGCTTGGGTGTCGACAGTATTTGGTCAAAATTTTGAGTCTCAGATTGTTAAGTTGACGTCCTTAACAATCGAATGATTTTGACCTTGGTAGGAGTACTTGTCGACATTCCTTATAACGTTTGGGACATTAGATAAGCTAGGCTTAGTTCAATCTATTTTATTAAACATCTTTTTCTTTGATTTTATAATGATAGCATGGTTGGACGAGGAAAGGGAAGTCATCGCAAGGCTAGACCTTTGTAAGCCACCTAGAGGAACACAACGCTGAAGCAATCGCAAAACCTTCAACTGCTAGCTCTTCGGTTCATAGATAGCCTCACACTGAAGCACCGTCTGAGGTAGCACAGTCAGGTTTGCCAACGGTGCCTAAGGAGGTTCTACAGCAGGTGATGACATGGTGGGCACAATACACTGCACAACAGTAGCCTGGGGTTGGAGCGCCACAGATGCCACCATAGATACCGCCACCTCAACAGCAAGTAGTGGTACCTAGTTCTGAGTCAGAGCAATATCTGATGCTTAAAATCTCAAAGTGTGTTAAGGAAGTAAGGAACCTCCAGTGTGGTACCTTTGATAGATGCAGTAATGTTACTGAGGCCAAAACATAGATGAGACCGACCACATAGACATTCCACGATATAAGGCTGTCTGACAAGATAAAGTTCAAGGTAGTTGTTCGATTGCTAGAGGGTGATGCTAAAGTCTAATGGAAAAATGTCTGGGGATGCTACCGTAATCGGATTTCCTAGGTGGATTTTATCAATAAATTCAATTGACAATATTATACCAGATTTGATAAAGATCAGAAGAAGGCTGTCTTCTTTGCACTAACACAGGGGAATAAGTCAGTGCATGAGTTTGAGACCAAGTTGAGCAAGCCTACCACCTACGTCCTAGAATACGTGGTAGATGAAGAAATCTATGTGTTCAGTTTGAAGTTGGATTGCATTTAGCAATCCATGAAAGGATGACAGTTAACCCCACCACCACATTCAAGGCAATGGTACAGTCGGCCAAGAGAGTCGAGAGGTTAGTGAAAGAGTTGAAGTTTCAGTTGCAAGAGTTAGTGGATAAGGACTTCATCAGACCAAGTCATTCACTGTAGGGAGCACCAGTATTATTTGGGACCCTCTGTTTATATATTGATTATCGGCAGTTAAACAGGGTTACCATAAAAAATAAACATCCACTCCTTAGGATCGATAACTTATTTGATCAGTTGAAGGGACCTACAGTATTCTCAAAGATAGATCTGAGGTCTGGGTACCATCAGTTGAAGATTGCTAAAAGTGATGTGCACAAGATTGCTTTTTAGACAAGGTATGGACACTATAAATTTTTGGTGATGCCGTTTGGATTGACAAATGCACCTGCAGCATTTATAGATCTCATGAACATGGTGTTCCTTCCTTATTTAGATCATTTAATCATAGTTTTCATTAATGACCTTTTGATTTATTCTAAGGATGGGGAGGAGCATGCTAGACATCTGTGGATTGTGCTGCAAATACTTTGCGAAAGATAGTTATACAAGAAGTTTTCAAAGTGTGAATTTTGGCTGAAGGAGATAGGATTCTTCGAGCATGTGGTATCAGGAGAAGGTATTTTTGTGGACTCAAAAAAAGGTGGAAGCTATATTTGAGTAGGGATAACCTAAAAATGTGACAGCAAGTCCGCAACTTTCTAGGTTTAGATGGTTATTGTTAGAGAATTGTTGAGGGTTTCTCAATACTTAGAGCCCCTTTATTGAGGCTTACCAGGAAGGGGGTAAATTTTTAGTGGGATGACAAATGTGAGGTATATAATGATGCTAGCCGTCAGGGACTTGGATATAGGCCCGGTGAGTGATCACATATACTTCTAGACAATTGAAGAAGCATGAGCTAAATTATCCTACTCATAATTTGGAACTCGTAGTGGTGGCGTTTGCACTCAAGATTTGGAGACACTATCTTTATAGGGAGACTCGCCATATATAGACTGACCACAAGAGTCTGAAATACCTAATGACACAGAGGGAACTAAACCTTAGACAAAGGAGATGGTTGGAGTTGATCAAGGATTTTGACTTAGTGATTGACTATCACCCAGGAAAAGTACATGTGGTAGCTGATACACTGAGTCGTAAGTCCTGTTTGGTAGTAACTATTAGGCAAAATCCTTATATGACTCATTTGATGAGTATACAGAGCCTTGGGGCTGAGCTCTTAGTGGTTGGAGATGACGGAACACTGCTAGCACGGTTTGAAGTTCTGCTAACACTATTTGATGAGTTTAGGAGATCACTGGACAATGATCCCGAGTTAAAGGTCATTTGAGAGAAATTACCATCCAAAGAGGATAAGGGGTTCCGACTGAGAGAAGATGGGTTGTTAGTCTTCAGAGATAGAGTTTGTATGCCAGATGATCAAGGTCTTAGGCGAGCTATCCTAGAAGAGGCTCATAGTTCGGCTTATACTATGCATCCTGGTATCATCAAGATGTGTCAAACTCTTAGGGAAAGCTATTGGTGGCTAGGGATGAAGAGAGAGATAGCGGAATTTATGGCCAGGTTCCTTCCCTATCAATAGATAAAGGCAGAGCATCAAAAGCTAGCGGGTATGTTATAGTCTTTGCCTATTACAGAATGGAAATAGGAGCACGTGACAATGGATTTTGTAGTTATACTACCTCGTACATCAAAGGCTCATAATGCTATTTAGGTTATAGTGGATAGATTGACAAAGTCTGCTCATTTTTTTGCCTATCCACATAACATATTCATTGGAGAGGTTGGCAAAGCTGTATATTAATGAGATTGTGAAGCTACACAGGCTGCTAGTTTCTATAATATCTGATAGGGATCCAAGATTCACCTCCCAATTTTGGCCGAATTTTTAGGAATCTTTAAGGACTAAAATGAAGCTTAATACTGTTTTTCATCCCCAGACTGATGGTCAATCGAAGAGGACCATTCAGACGCTAGAGGACATACTGAGAGCATGTGTAATGGAGTTCCAAGGGAGTTGCAACCGACACTTGCCTTTGATAGAATTTGCTTATAACTATAGTTATCAAACAAGTATCAGTATGCTACCATATGAAGCACTTTATAGGAGGAAGTACAGGACACCTCTATGTTGGGATGAGATCGGTACAGCCAAAGTCGAAGGAGTCGAATTGATAGAAATTCCCACTTAGAAAGTAAAAGTTATCTAGGAGAAATTCAAAGCCACCCAAGATCGTCAAAAAATTATGCAGATAAGAGACGACGATTATTAGAATTTATAGTTGGTGATATAGTTTTCCTTCAAATATCACTATGGAAAGGTAGCATTCGATTTTAGAGCTGAGGGAAGCTGAACTTTTCTGTATCCTAAAACACGTAAAGACTGTGGCATATCTGTTGGAATTGCCACCGGATTTGGATAGGATCCATAATGTATTCCATGTTTCGATGCTTAAGAAGAATATATTAGACCCATCTCATGTTTTGGAGACACCTCCAGTAGAGCTAAGAGAAGACCTGAGTTTTGAGGTGAAACTAGTCCAAATTCTATATTAGAAGATAAAAAGATTACGCAGTAAGGAAATTCCTACAGTCAAAGTTCTTTGGAAGAGCGACAGGGTCGAGGAGATGACATAGGTGCCTGAGGATGCTATGAGCCGTCAGTACCCCTATTTATTTGTTCCCTCAACTTAGGAGTTTCGAGAACGAAACTATTTTAAGGGGGGAGGACTTATAACGCCGGACTCTTTGAGCCCTTTTTATATTAGTTTGTACTTGGAGATACTACTGTATATTGATATATACATGGTTGTATATGAATTTTAAAATGTATTTGAATCCTTTCGGTATATATGCCAATGATATATAATGTTATATGCTCTTACATGAACTTAGTGTTTATCGATATGTGAAATCTTAGAGATTTCTGACATATAAGCTTCTAAATGTGCAAAGCTAAGTCCATTGGATTGATATGGCCATAGGGTTGAGATAAATGTATTCTAATGCCTTAGAGGTGATTAGACATGATTTATAGACTTATTGGACACTTAGAAAGCTTAATTGGAAAAGTTGATGTACATAAGGAATTTAAAAGTAAATTTTCAATTCTTGGAGGAACAATATATAATTTTAAAAAGTTAAGGGGCTTAATTATAATTTTCAAAACTTCGGGGACTAAAATGAAAATAAAATTTTTGGTCATTCTCAAATTTTGGTCTTAATTGCAAATTTAGGAAAAGTTTGAAGGGTATAATAGTAATTTCACATAAGCTAAGGGCAAACAGGTAAATTCACTGTGTTTGATCAAAGAAGAGTCAATATTCTAGACCCTTCTTCCTTATGTGTAGTCATGCACTCCAATATTTAGCATTAAAACCCTTTGTTTTAATTAAAAGAAAGTAGAAGAAAGGAGAAGAGAGGAGAAGTAGAACACTTTCGGATGTCACCCAATTTCCACCATTTTTTTAATTCTCCAACCCAAACCAAGGTGTTCTAAGTTAATTTGGGATCAAGTAACTCAAATCTATCATTAGATTTAAGAAATACTCAAAGGATTTTAAGATATCACCAAAGGAAAGTTCAGGTATATTTTGTCTCATCTCTCTCTACGTTATGATTTTGAGTTTGGTGTTAAGATATCTTGTTGTCCATGCTTGATTATGCATGAAATATAGTTTAGATGAATGAAATGAGACATGGAGAAATCTCCTTAAGCCAGAACTGAGATACCCTCTCTTTGGTGAAAGTTTGTAAAATTTTGAATATCTTTTGAAACAGATGGTTTAAATGGAGGGAATTGGATTTAATGGAGTGGTGAAATGTGTTGTTGTTTAGAAGTGCTTGTTATATAACAAGATAGGAGCATGAATTACTATGATAAAGTCTTGAAAATATGACTTGAAAGTCATGCACATTAGGTGTTTGATAAAATGCCTAAGTGAACTTGGCTTAGGATTTAAGGATTGTAATGGTGTGCATTGGAAAGAAGTTTTCATGTTTACTTAGAGTAAACTTGAATTTTTGCATAGATTGATGAGTAGTGACCTAATGTGCTTAGATGAAAATGTGCTTAATTATGCTGTGAAATGTGTAAATAATGGATCAAAGGCATTAAATGCCTTGGAAAATGCAAAAAAGGGGTATGCGAATAATAAGGGAAGTAATCATGTGAGAAGCTTAATGGTCGAATCCTATAGTTTAAAAATAATGATATTGTGTTTTATACACTTATGTGATGGTTTATAAATATGAGATACATGTTTGAGTAGTAAATACATTGCATATTATATGTATAAAGGTTCGGGAGCTATGGATCAAGAAGCTCGTATTAAGGATTGTTGAAGTCAAGGTAGTGTACACCTTCTTTTGAGGTGAGTTGGGAAAAACATATCTCTCAAATGGGACTAGGAAAACGCAAGACATGCATTATGACTTGTATGTGAATTTCGAACCTAGGTAATGTATAGTAGAATTGAATCTCAAATAGATGCTAGTATACTTATATATTTAATAAATGACATTTTTTTGAATAACTTTGCACTTGGAGTGCAAAAGGTGACTTTCACCACATGGAATAATGTTTTAGAACTTACATATGCATAATCGGGTCATGTACATTGCAAGTATGTATTCTCTTTTGGCTTAGAGCTATGGCAAAGTTCCATTTTATCGGTTGGACCGATAAATAAGGCATGGTACCTTACTTTATTTTTGTACTAAATATTTGTATATGATTGTTTTGTAATTTGTGAGGTAACGATTGGCTATTCG
The DNA here is from genome assembly GCA_025594535.1 of Erythroxylum domingense. NCBI lineage: Eukaryota > Viridiplantae > Streptophyta > Magnoliopsida > Malpighiales > Erythroxylaceae > Erythroxylum > Erythroxylum domingense. The sequence continues at coordinate 29,274,059 of JANQBM010000005.1, read as the reverse complement.
TGTGCTATAAACAACAGATTAAGTGACCCTCTTACCATTTAACTCTAGTATATAAAAGTTGAGTCCTAATAACGACACCTTTCTATATGACTTGCATGTGATTGCATACTTAGAGGTCTGGTCACCGACGAGGTCTCACCTAGGGTCATGATACTCTTATCGAACACAATCTAGACTCACAACAGATGAAAGTCCAGCTAACACTGGGATTGGTGGGTGTGCACGCTAGTTTGGCCAACTAGTGGCGACACACAAAACTATTTTGACCTATTATGAGATTTAGCTTTCTAACAAGATTTGATTTTACATGTAATGCTTTTCTAGTCTTGCGTACTGGAACTGGAACCTATGTTCACTAAATGAGTGATTACTAGGGTAGGTCTATGTGGTTCCTAACTAGTATGGGATGAGTCATAGACTAGGCCTATGTGTTTCTATGTCATGTATGTTCACTTCACCGGTGGTTATATGCATGTTAGATTTGTAAAACCGTCCTTAGGTTATTTAGACCATTTTGGTGTGTACTGGGTTCTGTTCGTGACATATTTTTCCCTGCTCCCCAAGTATATAGTGTACTCACACCCTCCGCTTTTCAACCATGTAGGTTAATTTGATAAGCTTGAAGCTCTCAGTGGTTCGTGCTGTCTTTTGGCATTTTCGGGGCATTACTGAACGTGGTAGCCTTTGTTTTGTACTTTTGTTGTATAGCAGCGTATGATTATGTTGATACGCTTTATAATTTTTTAAAATTAACTCTTGACTATCTTATGGTTTGTAAATGACCTTATGTATAAACCTTTTGTATTATTGTTGAGATTGCTTTTAACTAGGCTTAAAAGTCCAAAAGTTACGGTAGAGTTTTAATGTGAATATAGAAGTGCATTTAAAACTGATTTACAGGTGTTTTAATTGAGTTTTGGGATTTTTGAAATACAGTCATTATGTTGTCCAAATGTTTTCAAAGATATTCAGTTAGCCTTATATAGTTAGGTTAAGGGTACCGTGAGTATCCTTAGCCCAGGTAAGTGACGGTTGTCATGTGCCCGATGTGTATTCTAGGTTGTGACATAAAAAGAGGTAGAGAAAGAGGAGTTTTCGGTAGCCACTATTGAAACCTTAAAGTGAAATACCGAGAGAGAGAGAGGAGAAAAAGGAAGAGGAAGAAGAGGAAGACAAAGCTGACTCGATGTGTTTCTCTAATCAGGAAGTTTTTCGACATCGTTACCTTTCATTGTCTATTCCAAGTTGTATTTCCTTTTCATTTCAATTTATTGATGTATAGAATTGAGATGGATAGTATGATGATATGAATGGAATATTGATGATGTTCTAAACTCTCCCTGAGGATTTATTTTGATTTAATGATAATTTAGTTGATTGTGTTATTTAGATGAATGTCGTGATTTAATTATGTTTTTGCATAATTCGGTAATAAACTAAGAGGGTGAACTGAATGAAAATGATTAAATTGGATTTATGAGAGTTAGGTGATTTAATAAAAACCATAATAAGTCATATTGGTAATTGTGCGAAGAGAGATCCCCTGTGATGCTCCAATAGTTTATTAGAGTGCTTCAAATCTAATTAGGTTTTGGATAATTTTTAAATTGAGAGATTACAATTTCCATAATATGATTAGGGTTTATAATTTAGGATTTAATGGTTATAACTCGAGAGAAAGAGAGTAATCAGCCTAGGCCAGTCTAAAATAGAGAACCCATTGACACATAATCGACTAGGTTAGCATTAAGAATAAGTTAATTTCTCTTTCTCATAAATTGGTAAATTCCTTAGGTTGATTTCTATTGTGACTAAATTTTGCGCAATTGTTAATTCTTTCGTGTTTAATTTCTGACTTAAATGGTTGAATTCAATTCTTGTTATTACTTTCTGTTGCATTGTTAATTTGAATTTCATATATTGTTGGCCTTAGATTTAGGATTAGATTAGTTCCTTTCCTCATGGGATCGACACCTCTTATACTACAGTCGTGACTTGTGCGCTTTCAGCATTTTAGGGCTTATAAATTTTAAAGCTCAAGCAATACAATCAAGTTTTTAGCGCCGTTGCCAGGGAGGGTGAAGATTAATTTAGTTCTCTTAGTCTAAGACATTTTTGTTAGTTTTAATTAGTTTTAAGTTTTTTCTGTTCTTCCTATTCTTTCCATTTATGTTCGTGCTCTTGCATGAACACAAGTGTTACAAGGAGTTCAAGTCACATAGCTAAAACTATGGAGCTTAATATCACTTGTTTAAAATGTTCAATTATAAGAGCTCAACGTGAAAAAGATGAAAGAAACCGCAAAAGCAATAATGGTCGAGGAGTTTCAACAACAATTAGATCGAGGAGTGAACTAAGGGCATCAACCAAGAACCCTTATGGACTTCATGAGACCGGGATTCAATGTTGTTAATCAAGGTGTAGCTAGGCCACCTGTGAAAGCAGCTTCCCTTGAAATCAAACCAGCTCTCCTAAACATGGTTAAACCAAATATGCAATTTTATGGATTAATGAATGAAGATCTAAATGCACATATTGTCAACTTCCTTAAAATCTATGATACCTTCTATTATCATCAGATGCTGTCAAAATTAGACTCTTCCCTTTTACCTTCAAGGATAGAGAAAAAGTTTTGTACCATTCTCTTAACCCGAATAATGTCACCACTTGGGACCAATTAATTTGTGCCTTCTTAGATAAGTATTTTCCCTTTACCAAGAATATGAAGATTATTAAAGAGATCACAAACTTTCAGCAAGGTAATGGAGAATCGATTTAAAAGCATGGGAGCGATATAAAGACTTGCAAAGAAAATGTCCACACTATAACCTACCTAAAGAATTTCTTTTGCAAACATTCTATAATGGAGTAACCCCACATATGAGAGGCACAATTTGTAATATCCTATTTTCCCATACCAAAGGTTAGAACCCTAGACTATAGTATGTGAGAAATATCACTGAGAAAATAGGAAATGCATTACATTTACATGCATATCACTAGCATAAGCATGCACACATATGAATCTTAATTTTTGTACACATTACAAATACTACATATACACTCAATTGACATATTTTGAGTATAAATATGTAATCAATATGGTAGTTAGATTAGCATGAAATGAAGTTGCATAAACAAACATGAATTATGGAAAAATTGGAGTGTTAATGATGTTATTTATATTGTGAAATTTGTGGGGAAAAGAAGGAGAAAAGCCAAAGCACAATCGTAGCATAGCCCCCGCGATCATGGCCTAGTAAATTAAGTTTTGTCATGATCGTGGCAGATTCCCCATAATTATAACTTAATGCATAAGGTTCCATCACAATCGTGGGAAGGTCTACCATGAATGTGGGCAGGCACAAAGAGAGAAATATTGTCTTTTAAGTGATGTTTGAAACAACAAATGGTAAGGTACTTTCCTATGATGCATTTAGGCTGGAATGAAGCTTAAAATGAACTTAGTTTGATGATGGATTAAGTGATTAAATGTTGATATGTTTAGGGTGATAATTAAGGTTATAACTTAAGCATGGATGGTTGATATTATTGAAACAAAATTTGGAAATTTAGAGATGATTATAAGAATGAAAGTGTTCATAGAAATGTAAATTTAATTCGAAGGAGATGAGCAATGTGTATCAAGTAAGAATAAATGAGAGTTTGAATATTATTTGATCATATAATGCTAGAATAACATTGGTGAATGATTGATTGATGATATTAAATAATCAAGTATAATTGAGCTATGAACTTAAGTGTAAGCTAGACATACACAAATGATGATGTTTAAATGATTAAGAGATGTGAATAAAGGAAACATACCTAGAATAGTCAAATTGAGCATGCATTATACATTATATATACATTTTTGTATGATTGAATGCTTACATGATTGTGCAAATTAGTAATATGTATATATATTTGTATTTCTTAAGCATAGATACACAAGATTGAACATCACCATCTAGACATTTCCAAATAATGAAAGCAATGGCTAATTAGGAACGTACTATGAGTAACCTAGATGTTTCACACTAGGAATGATATGTATTTGCAGGAGTTTCCATTACTGAACTGATAAAAATGTGAACGTGATGCTTCCAGACATTAAGAGTCCAAGAAGTTTGACAATTGAGATTGCATTAGAAGTGCTTCATTGAATGTGAATGAGAAAGAAATAATTGTTCTCAATGAAACATTAAATATTGGACGTAGATTCGATGAAAATGTGAAAGTGACTATATATTTTGACTGAAAGTGATTGATTGTATATATGTGAATTCATTCATTTTATTACATGATATGCATAATTAGATAAAGGAAGCTATGATTGGAGTGACTAGAGAAAAAGAGTTTAAAACTCATAAACGTGTATAAGAGCCACATGCTTACTCTATAAAATAAGCTCAGTATCCCTAAAAAATACGGGACAATTATCAATGAGCTCGATATTTATAACAGATACGAGACAGTTAAAAAATTACTTGTCACAATAATTAACAATGAAAGTGGAGTCTCATGAGCAATTGCATATATAATTTGATATGTGTTACATGTTTGATTGAAATGAATTTTGTGTACTATCTTGAAATAGAAATGTGAAATAATGTACAAAATGATAGTTGATGAAATAGGATGAAATATACTGTGATGAACAATATGTGATACGAGTTATCCATGAAATGAATGTAAATTGTGAATTGTTCTGTGTTTGATATAAAGGAGCACATCGAGGATGATTCACTTACTAAGTTCTCAAAACTCATCAAAATTGCAATGTTGTATTTCATGTTTAGGGGATATCCAATTAGACTAATTAGAGTATAGCCACTACAATCAGACAGAAGTTAGTGGTCGAGATCAGTTTACATCTGCACTTGTCTTCAGTAATTTTTGAATCTAAATTATATTCGCAATTATTGTACAATGTATCTGTGAATCATGAAATGTAATGACATTCCTGATTAAATATGTTTACAAATGAAATGAGCTAAAGTGAGCATTGGTTGAAATGAAAATGTGTATATTGCATGAAAAAGTTCTAATGAGTTTGAGTGACTGTCTTAACATGCCATCCTCATAGAGTATGTTCTTGAATATTCATTGAGACATTCAGGTTTATGCTCTATAAGAGTGATACGTTACATAATTGATGTGACTTTAAGAGGATCACTTATAAGGAAGATGGTAGATGCAGCATAAGAGCTGTTAGAAGATATGGCAAGTAACAGTTGTTTTTAAATGAACGAGCAAATTAGACAACCTACAAATCTCTTTGAGAAAAAAGGAGTTACAATTGTCGATCAAATGACAGAAATGCAGGCTAAATTTGATAATTTAACTCGACAGCTAAACAACATGAAGGCTTCATCCTTAAATACAATAAAAGTTGTTTAGTTGAAGTGTAAGCTCTGTGGGTAGAAGGATCATGATATAGTAGATTGCTTCTTCCTTGTCAAACAACATGAAGGCTTCATCCTTAAGTACAATAAAATTTGTTCAGCTGAAGTGTAAGCTCTGTGGGCAGAAGGATCATGATACAGTAGATTGCTTCTTGATGAAGGATAACAGATTAGAGCAAGTAAACTATATAGGAACTCAATACGATTGAGGAGGGGAAAATAATCCCTCCTCCAACATATATAACCCTGGGTGGAAAAATCATCCAAACTTCTCTTGGTCAATCAAAGTTAGAGGATAGTTCAGACTTCAAGGATCACCAGGTTTCCAATAAGAAAAACCGAGTTTGATGGAATCCAAACTGGACAAAATCTTAAACGATGCATAAAAGAGCCTAGAAGGCATGTTTGAACAAGTAATAAAGAATCATGCCTCTTCTATCCACAATCTAAAGGTCCAAGTAAACCAATTATCAAACTCTTTTTCTACTACAAATGTGGGAATTCTTCCTAGAACTTTGGGAATGAAACCGAGGGAGCAAATAAAGGTTATTACACTTCAAAGTGAGAAGGAACTTGAACCACCCACAAAGACTATAAAAGAGCCCTTTCGTCCTGTTGAGAAAGATCAAGAAAAGAATAAAGAAGTGAATATGAGCGAATATTCTCCTTTTTTTTGTACCTCCAACATATCAACCCAAGATTCCTTTTGCTCAATGATTACAAAAGAAGAAGCTGGATGTACAATTTGCAAAATTTGTTAAGAAATTAAACATGCTACAGATAAATCTCTCATTTGTAGAGGCTTTAGAACACATGCCTAAACATGTAAAATTTTTAAAGGACATATTATCAAAGAATTTTACTTAGGAAGATAACCAGACGGTAGTTCTAACTGGCATCTGTAGTTCCATAGTGACTAGCCAGATGCCATCTAAATTGAAGGATCTAGGGAGTTTCACAACACCCTGTGTGGTTAGTGAATTTGAATTCAAAAAGTGCTTGTGCGACTCAAGAGTAAGTATTACTCTTATTCGGTTATTGATATTCAAGAAGTTGGGACTGGGTAAGGTTAATTCAACATCAATGTTAATTCAACTATCTGATTAATTTATTAAAAGACTGTTTAGAATAATGGAAGAAGTCGTGATGCAAGTGGACAAGTTCATTATTCCTATAGATTTTATGGTTCTTGATTTTGAAGAAGATAAGAACTATTCATTGATTTTCGGTCGACCATTTATGAATATAGGGAAAGCCATAATTGATGTCCATGAAGGGAAACTAACACTTACAATAAACAAAGATCAGATATAATTCAATATGAATAAGGCTTTAAAGAATCCAATATTAAGCAGTGCGTGCATGAAGGTTGAAATTATGGATCAAAATTTACAAGAGCAAGTTGAGAGTTGCATCGTAGAAGTATAGTTAGTAGAGATAGGTAATGGATATAAGAAACTTGAGCCTAAAGGAGATGATGAGATGGAAGAGTTTGATGTTCAAACACATTAAGATAAATTAGTCCGGACCGAAGCGCCCATACTACCATCCACTAAAAAAAAACCACCTATATTAGAGCTTAAACCTTTACCTACATATCTCAGATGTACCTTTCTAGGTGAAGGTCAAACTTTACTAATAGTCATCTCTAATCAATTTAATAAGAAACAAGAAAGTAAAGTGGTAGCAATTGTTAGGAAGTAAATAAAGACCATTGGATGGTTCATTTCTGATATTCAATGTATAAGCCCAAATGTTTGCATGCACTTAATAAATCTCGAGGAAGGATGTAGAACGATGAGGGAGCGTTAATGAAGGTTAAACCCTAACATGAAGGAGGTGGTCAACAAGGAAATAATCAAACTCTTAGATGCAGGAATAATTTATCCCTTCCCTGATAGTGAATGGGTCAGTCCAGTACAATGTGTACCTTAAAAGGAGGAAATGATGGTAATAAAAAGTGAGAATGGAGAAGTAATTTCAATAAGAATGGTCACAGGAAGGAGAGTGTGCATAGATTATCGTAAACTTAACTCAATGACAAAAAAAGATCATTTTCATCTCCTATTCATAGACTAGATGATAGAAAGGGTGGTTGGTCATTCGTTCTATTACTTCTCATATGGATATTCAGGATACAATTAGATCTTCATTTACCAAGATGATCAAGAAAATACCACATTCACCTGCCCTTATGATACCTTCAAGTACAGACGGATGCCTTTCGAACTATGCAATGCCTCGGCTACATTTCAAAAATATATACTGTCTATCTTCACTGATATGATCAAAGATATAATGGAAGTGTTTATGGATGATTTTTTTATTTTTGTAGACTCTTTTGAAATATAATTATCTAATTTGGAAAGAGTGTTTCAAAGATGTGAAGAGTCACATTTAATGCTGAATTGGGAGAAATGTCATTTTATAGTGCAAAAGGGAATAGTACTAAGGCATAAAATCTCACACCAAACATTTGAAGTGGACAGAGCAAAAACAAAAGTTATAGAGAAACTCCCACCACTAAGCAATGTAACAGGTGTGTGAGGATTCTTATGTCATGCAGGATTTTACTGTTGATTTATCAAATACTTTTGGAAAATTGCAAGACTTTTGACAAATCTATTAGTTAAGGATGTGCCCTTTCTGTTTAATGAAAAATGTATGTCTACCTTTAAAAAACTAATGGAGGCACTAACATCAGCACTAATTCTATCACCACTCGATTGGACACTTCTAGTTGAAGTTATGTGTGATGCAAGTGACCAAGCTATAGGTTGTGTATTGGGCCAAAGGAAAGATAGAAGGTTGTATGCGATCTACTATACCAACAAAACCCTTGCAAGACCTCAGCTTAATTACACCACCACAAAGAAAGAATTACTTGCAGTAGTGTATGCATATGATAAATTTCGTCCATACCATTTGGGATCACAGGTAATTGTATGCATCGATCACAGGACGTTAAAATATCTTTTTAACAAAAAGGATGCAAAACCAATGCTCATTCGATGGATACTATTCTTATAAGAATTTGATATAAAAGTGAGAGATAAAAAGGGAGCAAAAAATATGGTCGCAGACCACTTATCATGATTGGAAAAAGGGGAATACAAGCCAAGCAAAGATAATAATGAGAATTTCCCTGATGAAACCTGATGTTGCTTGGAAGTCTGGCTGCACCATAGTTTGTCAATATTGAAAATTACGTTGCTAGTGGTAAGCTTCCTTCTGATTTATCTTATCAACAAAGAAAGAGATTTCTACGTTAACATAATCGACATCTATGAGATGAGCCCATTTTATATAGAAAATGTGCTGATAGGTTGATGCGATGATGTGTTTCAGAGGAAGAAATGTTGGATATCTTAAAACAATGTCATGAAGGTCAATATGCTGGTCATTATGGAGTTAAAACAGTAGCTCAAATACTCAAGAGTGGATTTTATTGGTCACAATTATTTAAGGATGCTCAAACTTTTGTGTCATAATGCGATCGATGTCACAGAATAGATAACATCTTCAAAAGAGATGACATGCCTTTATCCAACATTTTAGAAGTGGAATTGTTCGATGTATGGGGCATCAACTTCATGTGTCTTTCCCCATCCTCAATGGGAAACATTGTAATATCCTACCTCCTAAAATTACTAAGAGATTAAACTATTAGATTGAATCATATAAGTTATTTCATTTAAGAATTTACGAGGTGCATTTCATTTATATGCATAATATTCATATACACATATGAATTAAGATCTAGAAAACATTGCAAGATAGTATATGCACTCAATTGACATATTCCTGGGTATGGAACAAAAATGAATGTGATATGAATATGCATTCCAAATGTTTTGCATTTTGATTTACTGATAACATGAATTGATGGATTATAATTAGTGAATTGAGAATTTATCATTACAACTGAGTAATTGATGAAGTGATATGCGCATCTAGTCTAAGAAAAATGTTAAAGAGCAAGACAAATTGATATGTGGGAATTTAGGTTGATTAGGCCTATGAAATGGTGACATGTGACATTAGGAATAAGTGAAAAATAGCTAAGTTAAATGGATGACAAGTGGCATGAGTATAATTGTGACAAGTGGCCCCTTAACATTGTGATGAATGGCACCTTAGACTTGTGACATGTGGAGCAATAGAATGGTGACATGTGTAGCTTTACAAATGATGACATATGTAGCCTTATAATTAGTGACATGTGTAGCCTTACAATTGGTGAAATGTGTAGCCTTATAAGTAATGACATATGGAGGCTTAAATGAGTTACATATGGAGCTTAAAGTAAGTGACACATGGACCAATAAAATAGTAACATATGGATTAATAGAAGGATAACATATGTACCAATAGATGGTGAAACATGGACTAATGGGTTGGTGACAAATGGATTAGTTGACTTTCTTGAATTTTCTAGAGAAAATAAATAAAAATTCAATAGAAGTGCGTTAAGAGAAGGAGGAAAACGAAAATGAGAAGAGAAGGAGAGAAAAAGGGGAAGAGAAGAGGAGAAGGAAAGAAGTTACCAAGGTAAGTCAAAATTTTAGTTTCAATTTCATCTTTCTATTTTGATATGTTTTTTATATCCTTAGAGCACGAATTTGAAGAAAGCCAAAGACTGAAAGTTGTAGATATAGGTATTAACTTGACCTTTGTGAAAATTTCTGGAGAAAATGGTGAATGGATCTTGAGTTATGTTCATTTTCCTAAGACTGTCTGTGATAGACCCCTGTACAGGATCCTTGCATTAATTCCTGATTTTTGAGGACCTTAAAGTCCGAATTAGTGAAAGTATAAAACATGAAAAATTATTATCAATGTCCTATAAATGCTTCTGTGAAACGTTTTGTTCATAATATGTCTTGATAATGATTTATTGGAGATAAATTGCATGTAAGGATGATGATGAAGTATGTTGGAATCTGTTGACTGTAGTGTTTTTACTAAACATGCATATGTATTTTGGACATATCTTGATCTGTGGATATCCAAATTGAATGGATTTTGATTTATAGTAAAATAGAAACATATGGCTACACTTTTTATAAGGATTCGAAATTGAATTCTGTCTATAAGAGTCTTGAAATTTGGCTTGCAGTTGAGAATTATGTTCTATCAAGGTATGAGAATAGTCTGTAGCGTTTTGTTTATAACTTACACTATACTGAACCAAAATGCATTAATTTGATGTCATTAGAAACTAAATACATAAGATAATATTTTATTAGAAGGTTTTGCCTAAAAAACTCATTTTTTGGGTCATAATGGTCGTACAAAATTGACCTAAAAATCAGTCTTGAGAAAAACTGGAAAATTGTACGATAAATGGGAGATTAGTTTCTGTCACGATCGTGGTAGGGGATGTCACAATTGTGGGTAGTGATTTTTTATGGAAATGTGTTGATTATACAATGTTTGAGCCAATTAAGGAAGAGGTATACAATTATGATGCTTTTGGACTTAATTTGGGCTTAAGATGGGGATATAACATAGTGAATAAATTATTGTGATGTTATGGATGTCGTGAACGGCATATGTAGTTGAAGATACTTCATCGATTGGTCAGAATTTGATGAGGTAATGAAATCAAATTGGTGTTTGAATTGGTACTAAATGATGATGTGTTTGTGATAAAGAATTCTGGAAAAATTTGGAGTAGAATTGATGTTGTGTAACTGTTAAATTCGTGGATGAAGGAAGAATAATGCAGGGCACGATTGTGGCCCTTACAGCACCATCGTGGCCTAACAAAATAAAGTTTCTATCAATATCATGACCCTTACAGCACAATCATGGCCAGCCCCAAAATATTTCTATCGTGATCATGGCAGGGACATCACGATCATAGCCAGACCTATGAAGAAAAAGAATTGTCTTTTGAGTGAAGTTTGAACCAACCATTGCTAGAGTGTTTCCATATGACATAATTAGGCTTGAATAAGATCTTAAGTGAAACTAACGGATGATGAATGAGGACATTAGGTATTAAAGAATGATTGAAAGATGCTATTAAATGATTATAAGATGTGAAAGAAGGTATTTTCGGGATAGTCAATTAAGCATACATTAAACATGATACATATATATATGCATGGTTGAACAATTATATGATTAAGCAACTTAGTAATGTGTTGATTATTTGTTTATTGTATGATATAGAAGCACAAGTTGAATGATAACATCCAAACACTACCAGACCATCAAGGCAAAAACTCACCTAGAATATACTGTGAGTTAACCTAAATGTGTCAACTCAATTATATGCGCTTTTCTGTTTAAGTTATATGTATCATTAATTGACTTCGATGTATCTCACTATGCTTGATTTAATGAATTGTTACTGGTTTAGTTGCGATAATTTCAGACATCAATTGTCCAAGGAGATCATTATTCGAGACTATATTGGAAGTGCTCATTGTATGTGAATTTGGTTGAATAAGTGATGCTTATTGTTATTATTGAATACTGGACCAAGTTTTAATGATAAATGTGAATGTAAATGTGTATGGAATAAGTGATACTCAACTAAATGTTGAATGTTGAATTCTAATTTAATGTTTGTGATAAATGACTGTGTATACCAAAAAAAAAGTGATTGATAACACATGATATGAAATGATGCATTTCATGACATTGATATGCATAATCAGATAAAAGAGTTATGACCGGAGTGACAAGCCTGAAATAAACCTAGTATCCACAAGGTATATGGATCAGTACCTGAGATAAGCTCAGTATCCACAAAGGATATAGGCCAGTGCCTAAAATAAGCCCGCTATCTACAAGGGATATGGGTCAGTACCTGAAATAAGCCTGGTATCCATAAGAGAAATGGATCAATTAATAGGTACTCGATCACAACAAAATAAAAATGAAAGTGGAGTCTCTTGTGCATTGCATCCACATCTTTACATGTACCACGTGAATATTTGTAAAGCATAACTAAATTGCATAGATACAATGATATGTTATGTTTGCATATATGTGGATGAATAAAATGTAATAAGAAGATTATTGGAATGTTTTATGTTATGCGTGATCGATAAAACTTATAAAATGAATTAATTTAACTATCTTAATGTGCCATTTTTGTAGAGTATGTTCCCGAATATCGTTCAGTATGTCAGGTGTATGCTCTATGGGCGTGGTATGTTACATTTTGGTATCAATGCCAGGTTTAGCATCTTATATGGGCATTTATCCCAATTTATGTTAAGGTACATGCAACTTGAACATGTCAAAGCACGCAGTGGCAACTAATCCCCAGTCTTAGTTGCATTTAAATAAGTCACACGCATGAACATTCGTTAAGAGTCTGAACAATTAGAAGCAATGAAAAGAGTGATGACCTGTTAGAGTGAGAGAAAAATGTTAATATTGTGGCATAGAAAATTTAGTAAAGATTGAAAATAGGTTGGAAAACAAAAGGGGGTAGTAAAAGTGTTGTATCGATCATGAGATTGAATATTCGTTACATAGGTATGAGAGATCTTACATGGTTTGGGAAGTCAGACCTAGATTCAATGAATTCGTATTCGTGGTTATATTATTAAATATGGCATCAGCCTTAAGCTATGCTTACACAAATTTGAATTGATGTAAATGTTAACACATTTTTCTAGATTTGATTAAGAAAACTAGAGATGCAAGTGGAAATGATAAGATTTAACAAACAAAGTTGAAAGAAAACTAAAATTTCTATTACTTTGAGAGGTTGAACTTGGAACTGAAATGGTTGTTTAACTATCATGTTAAGAGCTTATGATTTAGTATAAGGTTATATCATTAGATCTGATATCAAAATTTTATGATGGTTACACATCCTATATTTCCGAATTGATTGAGAACATACTTATGTAAGGTGAAATAAATGATAACTGGGAGAGGAAATAAATAATAGCAATATATGTAGAAGTTGTCAAGGTTAAGTTGAATAGTTATTGTGAGTGTACATCCAATAATGTGGTTACCTTGATGAATGATGCTACTGAGCACAAACATATTACACACTTGGATATTGTACAAGAGTGATCTATGATATATTGAATGATCTTAAGCACTAGTCCCCATAAAAAAAATTCTGAGATGACTCGGAATAGTGCAATGGAAGCATGGATTTATATGGATATATTAAAATAGTAACCACTAAGGATAAGTAACTTTTGTATAGTTATAGGATACCCAAATGTTATCTAAAATCAATTGAGATCAAGGTATTATCAACTTAAGATATTAATTGGTGACTTTTTGAAAATAAATCTCTAGATAAGATGTAATGGTCTTAATGGTACATACCAAGGCATAAGAGTAAATGTGCATGCTTACTACATCACCGAGCTTTATTATATAGAATATTCTAATTATGTAAGATATGAGAGAAATTGATTTTGTTGAAATATTATAAATGGTTGAAAAGCAATGATGAATATAGTTGACTAAGAAAGATTTCATGAACAATATAAGTAACTTTGGAGAGAAATCTTCTTTTATGAAGACTTTCACCGAATTATATCAAGTAGACCAAATGTTCCATTTTTAGAAATTGGTGAATATTGACCCAATCAAAGGTGACTATTGGAGTCGGATAATTATAATACTCGGGGATGAGAAGCTGAACATAATATATAGATTGTATATATCTTTTTGTTGTTGTAACGTATCCAAATTACGTTATTGAGCTTTCAATTTGAGATGATGTTATTGTTATCTCTTAAAGGATTTGAAAACCTTGTATAGAGGATCAGACATATTAATAGTTGTTGATTTTGCAGGTTAAGTTGTTGGTAAATTTGAAATCCAAGATTGAGATATGCTAGAAAATATTCACATTATATGTCATGCAAACTATATAACTGAAAACAAAATAGATATGATTTCTTATTTTTTTGAATTAGAAATATGAGTAAATGAACATTGATATATTGTCTTGTTTGGTGCTATTGTTAGATGTGGATTTTTTTGTATGAATGGATATGTCCTGCGTAATACTGAGATCTTTAAGTACATGAATTGGATGGTATTACTCTATAAAGATAGAGTGTTAAGCTGTTATTGTACAATGATACCTTTAAATTATATCTACCTACTGGAGACCAGAATTGAGATACTTGCCATACTTTGTATTATGAAATATTTAGTGATCAACAGATGTAATTGAGGTAGCTTGTGTTACAAAAATCAAGGTATGAGAAATGGAATGTAGTTATATAGAAATTGCATATTAGAAACATTTACATTAGATTTGCAACCTACAGATTACTTTTCTTATAATTGACTGCTCTATAACAGAATTTGTTGGACACTTGCAAAGTTTAGTTTGATACTTGCAAAGTACAGCTTGAGGTTTATTTTAAAGAAGAAAACAAGTCTAGAATATGTCATTACTATATGTGTAGTAAATGTTGGACCCGATTCTTTTCTTACTAGTAAGCATGTGTTTAGTTTATGTTGAGGTTCAATTTGATTATTTTTGTTGTGGTTAGGAATAAATTATAATGTCTTTGGGGGTAGAAATTTTTTTTTAGATTGATGGATTAAAAGGAGAAATTGAGACTAAATTAGAAAGTATATGGTGTGAGTTAAAAATTGAAAGAACATGATCTTGTAGGGACTTTTTGGGAAGAACACTTAAGTTCTTAGAAGTTAAGTCTTATAAGGAGGGGCATCTAGGTCTTTTTAACTTCTTGTAAGTGAAAGAATGAAAGAAGACTAGAGATTTTCGTGAGTGGAAGGAAAGAAGAACAACATTTTTACAAGAAATGAGAGATTGAGTTTCGACTGAAAGAAGAAGAGAAGAAGTGAAGAAGAAAAGTTAGGGCTTTACCTTCCATTGTCTTTGGAAAGGAGTTTTGAGAGTTTTATCAAGAAGGAAAGTGAAAGAGGAAGGTTAAATCTTCCATTAGAGGCAAGAAGCAAAATTCGT
>JANQBM010000005.1:29220506-29258608 GCA_025594535.1 Erythroxylum domingense | reverse complement strand
TTGATAAGAGTTTTAAATTCAAAAAAAATTTATACCGAGTTTTTAAATGGTAAGTGATGTGACATGTCATCCTCGCGAGGCACGAATTCGGGTATCACCATTGATATCGGGTTCGGATCCAGCGGGAATGGGTGTTACATTTATACATTCATAGCTATGACTTTTATAGTCTTGACAAAAAGTCAGGATCATGCATCAAAGTTCATGACCGTGAACTTTGGGTGCTGCAAGTTAACAACAAAAATGAAGATGAATCATTTCAAGAGCACAATAAGCAACAGAGCACCTATAGTTTGGAAACCCATGAAGGGATAAGCTTTCTCAACCCGGTTCGGAGGTGAAATCAATGCCGAAGAACATATTTGAGCATAACTATATTGTCTTTATTGTTCTTTCTCTCTTTCTAAACTATTTATGTTATTTTATGCTTATTGAGTTGGGTATTGTGTAAGAATGATTTGAATGTGTTCATTGGATTGTTTTATGTGAACCAATTGCTAGAATGTTTAATTTAATACGTAATCGTTATATTTTGGGTTCGTCTAACAATGTTAAATCATTAGGGATAATGTAACCTTGGTTAAATGACCTAAGCTTATGTGGTTGTTACCTTGATTAATCTATTTTCCTAACTGTTATGCAACTGTCTGACTAAATCTAAAGAGCTTATTCTAAGTTGTTCCATAGTTAGGTTTAACTAAAGAGCTCATTTTAATTAAGCATAAATTAAAGGTAAATTGAGTTTAATAGAGCTTTTTGTTAACCTACAATTAATAGTTGCTAGGAGAGGTATGAGAATAACAATTTAATAAAGTATGTTTAATTATGTGTAGGTTGAGATTGAACTGATGACTTGACCCTTAATGCATTCATCCCTTTATCATTTTTGATTGTTTTCTTTAATTTGCTTCATTAGTTTAATTTTACTTAATTTTGTTATTCAAAACCAAAAACCCAATCCTAAACACCAATTGCTTTCATTTTAAAAGCTTTACACACACACACACTATGGGATCAACCTAGACTTATACCTAGCTATATTTAAGTCTAGTTATTTTGTAATCCCCTTTATTGAACATTTTTCTAGTTGACTTCTAGATTGTTGACCACCCATCTAAGGTTTCTAGTTATAGGATAGTTATATTTCAATTTTTACTAGTTCATTAGCTATATTAAGCTTCATAATAGGTAGGATTTCAGGGACTAAATTCTTGGGATTTATCTCTATAAAAACTTAAGCATAACGTACTTTTTCAAGTTTAATAGTGGTTGAGTCGAGTGCCACTATTTTGCTTACTACACTAGCCAATAACTTGAGCTATCCATTAATATGTACTTAAGATGAGTGTTATAGAAATTGATCTAAAAAAGGATGGATTCAATATTCTTTTTGTCAAACTCCAGACTAGGTATCCATTTCAAAATAAACATGAGTTATCAACCCACTTGCCAAGGGCCTACTTCCAATTACACATACTATCATCATCTACAAATTTAAAAAGGAAAGTATCTTCCTCAGTGAGTAGAATTATATCTAACCCCTTGATACCTTATCTAGATTTCTAAATTTATATGAACGGGTAAAATAGTCTCCTATCTAGGAATAAACAGAGCTTATCTCCTTCTTGAAAAAGCTCAAGTAGAGGAGAAACTACACCATCAACCAAGTTGGAAGAGAAATGTTTGGGCTTTGTTATGGAAGATTCGAAAGAAACCACCTAACTTTAAGATTTCTCAACACCACTTTGGATATCAGTTTTTTACTTGAACTGATCCCTCGCATTGATTACAAATAGTGATTCTTGATGATAGGAAAATGGTTTTTCATTGATTCTAAGGGAGTGGATCCTCCTTTGGAAATATCTGTGGAACTTCCTAAAGTAGAAAGTTACATGAAAAATTTTGGAGCCTGCCAAATTTTCAGCTACAAACTTACTATTTTAAGAAGAGTTACTATACATCTAAAAGAGCTCCATCCAAGACAGCTTATTGAAGCCTTTTGAACATCAACAATACATAGAACTTGTAATATGTCTTAGTTAAGTATGAAGCTAGAAAATTACTATGTATTTCATTTTTAGTTACTAATCTTGATAAACCCAATTGAAAGAGTATGCTTAGCTTGATGATAAAATCTCTTTTACACTTTTGCATGCCTTAAAGGCTTAATACAATTCAATTTTTTCAAAAAATCTAACTAAGGAAAAATAGTTTCTAATTAGATTAGAAATGATTTTCTAATTGGATTAGAATTTCTTACTTGTTAAATTTAAAAAAATGAGGTTTTCTAAATTATAATAAATAAGAAACATAATTTATTAAAAGTATTTTGCAATTAAAATTTCTTAAAGGAGTCAAGATAGTTGGAAATAATTTCCAATAGAATTTGAAAATTGTTTTCAAATCAACTTAAATTTCTATTTGGAATAAGAATACAATTCATTTAGGAATCAATATATTAAATCTGACTTAATTTTCATAAAATTTTGGAAATATTATTTTAGATTATGGAGATCAATAACTAAAATCTAACAAAACTTTGATATATAATCTGATTATGAGTTCATAAGTTGCATACTTTATTTATATGTTTGATATATCGTAGCGCATCGTAACGCTACACAAAATAAACTAAACTACTACTGTAGTAGTGGTGAGTATAAGTAGATCCCACAAAGAGTGTGTGCATAGTTGTTAAAATGAAATTAATTGGTGTTTAGGTTTTAGGGGGTTTGTTTGATTTGAAATAAGAAAATAAAACCAAACTAACCAATAAAAGCAAATTAAAGAAAACTTGTAAAAATGAAGAAAGTGGTGAATTCTTTAAGGACTTAGTTCTTTGGTTCAATCTCGACCTATACCCTAATTAAACACATTTATTTGATTTGTTGTTCTTTTACCTCTCCTTGAACTATTGGTCGTAGATTAATAGCAAGCTATGTTAATCCCAATTTTTCCTTAGGTCCTAGTTAATTAAGAAGAGATCGTTAAATAACCCCAGCTATCGGATAACCTAGGAGATGCTCTCTAGATTTAATTAGATAATCACCTTATGAATGAGAAAAATAGATCAATCTAAGCAATAATCATAGAAGCCTAAATTATTTAACCTAGGTTATGTTATCCCTGATGATTACAAACCATTAGTCGCTACAAATGAATCAAGAAAACAACAATTACATATTGTATTCGATTCTAGCAATGGGTACATAAAAATAATCAATTAGAAAATTTAATCATTCTTACACTCCCAAACATTAAATATAGGATAAAACAATTAATATATAAGAGAGAAAGAAACAAGAAATATAAAGAGAAATACACTTAACCAGGTCATCGACGTCAATTTCACCTCTGAACTGACGTCAAGAAAGATATCCCTCCGTGGTTCTCTCCATATGTAAGAGCTTCATCACACTCTCTTCTCTCCCGAAAGCTCCTGAAGCTTCAACCCAAAAACACTCCAGAACTTTCATAAAACCCTTGCTCTACCATCACACGTTTATTTATATTAAAAACTAAGGTTTCGAGCCCCATATGTGTGAGAGTCACAGCCATGACATGTTGAGTCAAGGGCGTGACTTTAAGTCATAGGTGTGACTACTTAAGTCAGGCCCATGCAACATGAGTCATAACCATAACATATTGTGTTATGGCCGTGACTTGCATTCTCATAACTTTTCTCTTCATCTTCATGCATTTTCTTGTCTCCTCTTACTCTAATCCTTCTTCTTTTTGTTCCATAGAAACAAAGGATTATAAATCTTCAAAAAATGTCTCAAATGTAGTACTTTTGACTCACTTTAACTCTTTCGCTTCTGAATTATGCCTAAGATCACATATGAGTCAAAGTGAGTATCTTAAGCACTTTCCTAACAATATTCACTAAGGCCTTGTTTGGTTAGTAAGAAAGTAAAATAAATTTGGATTCTGACTCATCGGAAAATAAATATATGAAAAGTAAAGATATTCACATGTTTAGATAATTATAAGAATTCTAATAGGAAAGTTGGGTGGATTCTTATTATAATGTTTGGCATGTAACAATTTCATGGAATGTAATTTAATTTTGACTTGTACTTCCAATTATATCCCTACAAACTGAATAAAAATTGAAATTTAAATATGTTAATTTATAGTACAAGTCATATTATTAAATGTTAATTTTTTTCATTCTTGATATTCTAATCATAAATACTATCATATCATAAATATAGTATTGAAAAATGCTAAAAAAACCTCAACCGAGTATAAAGATAAATCTTAAATTTTAAATCAAATATAAAAATTTTTTCTAACTTTGAAAATAAAAATACAAATAGTGCATTATTATTAAATTTATTATTCTTATTAAATTTATTATTCTTAATATTATTAATAATTATTATTAATTTTCTACTTATTATTAATTTTCTTATTACTAAATTTATTATTTTTATCAATTACATTTATTTTTATTATTAATTTTTTCATCATTATACATTATTATTATTATTATTATTATTATTATTGTTGTTGTTGTTGTTATTATTATTATTATTATTATTATTAAATTCCTTATTATTATAAAAGAGTTATTGTAGAGTTGGGAGAGAAGGAAGGGTTGAATTGGCTAGCATATTTTTTATGTTAAATTCCTAAGGAAAGTAATCTAAATATCAAGGGGGTGATGGGATTTAGAATCCAAGTAAAATGCTACTACTTTCCCTAAATTGGGAAAGCTTTTACTTTTCTAGCTACTCAAAAAAATGAACTAAACATGATAATATAAATTTTAGGAAAAAGATTACTTTCCCAAGCAAGAATACATGCCAACCAAACGAGGCCTAAGTGTTATTGAATAAAGTCATCATCAATTAAGCAAATATCAATATATATTTATGCATATGTATATATTGGATACGTGTTTGATTAAATATGATTAGATCAATATTTAAATTTACTGTAAGTGCACGATGTAGCTGTAGCTAACACATGCAAGTACAGTTCGATTCCAAAAAGATTGGAATCATTAATAGTTACCTTTTTTCTATTATCTAACCTAAGGATCAAATTTTGAATTTTAATTAAAAATTAAACTAAATAAACAAACTAGGAGTTAAAATAATTCTGAATAAAAGATAGAGGAAATTACTAAGAAAAATCAACATCAAATAATAGTGTCTAGGTGAATCCTCCTAAGAATCATTAAATATTAACCCTTTGTCATACCATTATATTATTGATTATTGAACTATGGAAATTCGTATCTTATGCTATTATCTTTCTCAAGATTATTGAAAACTAATCTATCAGTTGATTAATAGAAATCTTTCTAGTTAAAACCCCCAGTATTGCATTATCAATTTATGAACTCCTCTATTAGGTTTTACCCTAATCCAAAGGATTTATGTTGGCCTATCTCTAGGTTTGTATTCAACTCCTTCCAATATATTCATATAAAAGAATTTCTCAATCTCATTCATATGAAATCAAATCATGCACTATACTCTGGATATATTAAAATAAGTGTAAAAAACCAAATTGAATCACAATAAACCAATCAATATAATTGCATTGAATAAAGGATTAGAACATATTGTTATCACAAACTAGGGTTCATCACACAAAGAGTTCATAATTCTAAATATCCCTTTTTCTTCTAATGATTCTTCTTACAAGTTGGATTAGAAGTAGCTTTCTATTAGATCTCTTAACATTAACTTCAGGTTTTCCTTATCCCTTGAACAAAATCGTCACCTCTAAATGTTGCTTATGACCTTAAAGCTCTTAAAATTTTGGCTCTTTTGTTTTCCTCTATTCACATCCTTTTATAGTAAAATTTAGGATTTCTAGGATATACATGGTCATTAAAAATACCTTAATTCACAATTTCACACAGGCACAGAGGCTTACATAGGCAACATACACAATTGTGTATATCAACATACATAGGCATGTAAATCCACAAAACCAAAATCAAATTCTTCAATATTCACATGTTTATAAAGATTTACACAGTCACTATACACAATCATGTAGGTCAATATTATGAATATCGTATCGGACTTGGTACCGAATTGGGTTCTGGTATAGTACTATATTGATACCAGTCAATACTGGGTATCATTTCAGGGTATTTTTAATTTTATAAAATAGTCCCTGAATTTTTTTAAAATTACAAAATAGTCCATTAGTATATTGTATTGTATACTTTATAATTTTACATCAACCATGTCTCCAAAAATTATAATAATAAAAATTTAAAATAACAACAATTTATTTATTTTTATTAAAAATAATTTTCACTTATTTCATACATAAATAATAACCACAATTAATATGAAAAAAGATCATTTAATTATTGTAAAAATATAAAAATAAGAACAATACAAAATATTTTAAATATTACGATTTCATCATATAATAAAAAATAATTAGATCAAAACATCAAATAAAAATAATAAAGATCCTTAAATCTTTAACTATTATAATTTTTAACAAGAATACATAATAAGGAAATAACCAACTAGAAGTGAAACTTCAAACACAAACATATATTATTTTCATTTACTATAAATTAAATATATATTATTTAATACATTAATCCTAAATGAGAATTTAAATAATTTAATTTAATATTATATATTTATTTAATTAAAATTAATTATTAAAAATTAGAAATAACTTAATTTGATTTAAAATTTTGTTTATTTTATAAAATTATTTAATAATTATTAACAAATATAATTATATTTAAAAATATATAAATAATTACAATATATTTAAAATAAATATTGGTTTATAAATAGTAACTTTAAATTATTTATTTTAAAAATAAAATAATTTTAATTAATAAATATTATATAAATATTAAAATAAATTTAATTAAAAATAATTTATTTTTAAGATTTATTTAATGTATAATTATTATTAGTAATAAAAATATTTATTTTATTTTAAAAATATAAAATAAAAACTATAATAAAAGTTTTTTTGAAAAATTAAAAATTGAATGTATTAAATAAAAAGGGAGGAGAGTAGACACTAGAGAGAGTCACAATTTTTAAAATTTTCGGTACCGATCGGTATTTTGAATATTGCTGGTACTAAGCGAAATAGTTTGGTATAGACCGATATCAATATCCAGTACTGATACATATTTTTTAGTACCATTTTTCGGTCGGTACGGTACGAAATACAAAATAATGGTGTAGATCCTTAATTGCTTCAAATCTTTGTTCCATGTTAAATTCGCTTGTCATTGAGATTACTTTCCTGTCTTATAATTCATTCAAAGAGAGAACCAGAATGAGTAATCCTCAACCATTCCAAATCATGTAAACTTATTTTTAGAACTTAAAACAATCTAACTACACACAATTTGAATCTCACAACTAAACATGCTAACTTATGATCATTAGCTTGATCTTACAACCTTATCAACTAGGATAAATTATGAACGGCTTACTTCCACCGTTCTCATTCGACACCAAATTTGTAGCTTGTAGATGAGCTACAAGTTGGAAGATAATGAAAAGGACATAATCTATCCAAGTAAGGAAACCTAATAAACTTAGTAATGTCTATTTCAATGACAAGCAGTCAATAAAATAGGGAATAATGAAACTTCCTATATCTTCCATCGAATCCAACAATTTGTTCAGTAAAAAGGTGAATTATTCGCTTTCTTCCTTAATCACCTTCATCTTCTCTGCTTCTTTCGCTTGGCGGACCGATATGTCTATACATTTTTGTACCTCTACCGCCGTTGCCATTTGTTCATCCTACTTTGTCTCCTTTAAAGATTCGACTACATCAATTTGAACGAATGGTATGCTTAATGGGTAAAAGGGATGAGGAACATAGGGAGGGTCCTCATTCCTTTCTTCGTCATTTTTAAGGTTTTCTTGATCCTTTACAAGGTAGGTTTCTGCTTGGTTTTCTAGTGGTTCTTCTAGCTTTTTCCCACTTCCTAGTGTGATAGCCTTAACTTGCTCTTTTTTATATACTTCCATATTGCTCAAAAGACTTCCAACACCTCTTGTAGATAACACATTGGCAAGCTGTACCACTTGACCCTCTAAGTAGAGGACAGATAAGGCCTGAGTCCTTGTTACTTGGGCGATTTGCCCTTCTAACCTCTTATTGGCCTCATCTATACTTACAAGCTTGTTCATAATCTTGTCTAGCTTGAAATCATAGTCATTGTATTATCCTATTGAAATCCATGTGATTTTTTATTTCTAAACTGAATCCTAGTGTTGTTAGATTTATGAAAATGTGGCTGGTTCTACTATCCCAAATTGTATGTGTTTAAGTAAGGATTGTTATCTCCCTGACTAACTTGTGCTCCATTAAAGTTGAATTGCTCCACATTATTATTTTTCCCTAAGAAACAATTAGTTGCAATATAGCTATCTTGTCCACATAACTCACTATTGTGCTGAATTGCTTTGAATAGAGAGGAAGAGGTGGCCTTTAGGCTATTTAGTTGCTTGGTTTGGTTATCGATCTTAGCCTGCAATGTTGTTACTGAATTTATAGCAATCATTCCTTTTAGACCCCAAAAGGCTGGCTATTGTCTACTTCATTCTGATTTCAAAAGACAACTATTGTACTTCATCTCTTATAACAGATCGTGTGCTGCTTTTAACTATTTTCCTTATGAATGATCCTCCAACAGCTGCATTTATAGTGCCCCTTATGGTTGGATTAACTCTATTATACAAGGTTTGCAAAAGGAATTTGTTGGGTAGGTTATGATGAGGACAACTCCTTATACCGCTCCCACACTTCATATAAAGACTCTCCGTCACTTTCTAGGAAATTGATAATTTCCTTTATTAGTCTTGTTGTCTTGTTTAGAGGGAAGTACTTATCTAGAAAAGCTTGCACCAGCTGCTTCCAATTTGTGATGTTGGTTAGGTTGAGAGAATTCAACCATACGTTGGCTCTATCCCTGAGTGTAAAGGGAAAGAGCCTTATCTTAACATCTTTCGACATCCTAATATATCAAAAAGTGTCACAAATCTCTAAGAAATTAGTCAAATGAGCATTACAATCCCTATTGGCTAACCCATAGAATTGCACGTCAATTCACAACATGTTTAGCAGTGATGGATTGATCTCAAACGTACTCGTTTGCACTAGTGGTCGTGTAATACCTTGACGATAAGCATTGAGTTGTGGCCTCATGACATCCATAAGGGTCCGTCGCTCTCTATGATGTATTTCCGCCACCATCGTTCTTTCCATCACTTCTTAGCGTTCAACTCTTCATATTCCCCATTCTTGCCTTGGGATGTCCAAATTAATGTGTCTTCTACCTTAAATGCAAACTTTCGTCTTTTTTTTATAGTTTTTTGTGATTGGGTACCACAATCACAAGAGATGGTGAAAAATCCTTAGACTATGAGAACTAAACTTGTTCTACACTTCCCTGGCAACGATGCCAAAAATTGTTGATCGTTTTGCAAGCTTTACAATTTATAGCCTTCAAAATATCGCAAGTACACTGGTCATGATTTGTTGTATGTGAAAGGTCGATCCCACGAGGAAGGTGAACTAATCCAACCCTATGTTATCTAAGGCTCAGAAATTAATAAAATGAAAATAAAAATTATAAAGAAAAATAAATACGGAAAGTGATTATCAAGAAATTAATATGCAAATTTTACACAAAAAGAAATTGAAATTGAGCAACACAAAAGTCACAATGGAAATTAACCAAGTAGAGTTACCAAATTATAAGAAAGGGGATTTTCCCTATCATCAATGCTAGTCTAGTCAATTATATGTTATTGTGATGTCAGTTCTAGACTATTGTAGGGTGGATTACTCTCGAGTTATAATCGTTGAACCTTAAATCATAAACCCTAATTGAATTATGAAATTTGCAATCTCTCAATTAACAAAAGACCCACAACTGTAATTAAGTCTTAAGCTCTCTAATAAACTACCGGGTCTCACATAGGATCTCTCTCCGCACAATAGTTGATATGATTAAGCATGTGGTATATTGGATTGCTTAACTCTCATTAATCCAACCCTAATCATTTTATTCAATTCACCCTCTCAGTTTATTACGAAAATATGCAAGTTCTGTAATTAATCACAACACCCAATCAAAATAACACAAAAATAGCTAGATTAACATTAAATCAAGGTAAAATCCCCAAGGAAGGGTTAACATTTTAATCAAACCCAAATATATAAACATAATTTTATTCATCTTAATAATCAAGAAAATGAAAACAAAGATGAAAGAAATACACGTGGAACGGGGATCGGGACACCTCAAGAAAATAGAAGCTGTGAATACCTACTTCTTTCTCCTCTCTTCCTCTTTCTCTCTCTTTTTCTTCTCTCCTCTTATAGTGTTTCCTAAAATAGCATATTGGAGGCTCCCTTAGGGTTTCTTCATTAACCCTTTTATAGGTTTTTCTAATTTGGGCAACCCTAGGGCTTTTTTCGAGTTTGAAAGATCGAAAAAGTCCCTCAAAAACTTAATTCGGGAAGGTTGTCCGCGTGTTTTATCACGCAAGCCATAATCATGGCCTATAGTGTCATGAGCATAGCCGCTAAATGAGCCTTCTCTCTGATACTTCTGTCATGATCATGGCTTCTAGGCCACGATCGTGAGCCTAGTTGCTCTTTTGGGTTTTCTTTGAATCTCTTTCATTCTTTTATATTTTCCCTAAAACACTAGCAGACACATTAAGGGACCTTAAAAACATAAAATTGAAGCTTAAAAGTGTTCTCTAACCCTCAAAACACTCAAAACACAAATATCTAAGTAAATAACTGAAACCTAACGTAAACATGCTTTAATAATTCAATTTAACTACTAAATACATACTAAATTACCCACTAAATCATTATATAGTCTATGAGTATCAAGCAATATAAAGGTAGACTTGACAAAATGAGTGTAAATAAGATAGATTCACGGGTACACTTAAATACCATTTATAATCATGATATTCCACAACTTTGAAAATCATTTCATTTCTCCACCACTAAGTTTCACATGCATAATAATGAATTAAAGAAATTTTAAGGTTGTAATGTGGCAAGGATAACGTGAGATGTATTTGGGTAAAGTAGCATAAAGCCATCAAAGTTAGTGAAACAAGAAAATCACTCAATATAACATCAAGCGCAAAAAGCAACATTCACTCACAATTATGTACATCAACTATGATGAACGCAAAAGATATGTTTCCTAGCTCAAATTCAAGCTCTCACACCACAACCCACATGAAGCATAACAAACTAGAAAGAGCCACTGATGCAATTGATGACAATACATTCACACTACACAGAGTGATCCTTCAAAGTCACATCTTCCTCATATGTAGCATATTCAACTTACCCATTCACTACAACTTTAGGAGGAGACACTAATCATAAACAACTTTTCAAAACATGTGCACTTCCTCCTAAATACATTTATTTAAGCATTTTTTCCTTTTCTTTTTTCTTTTTCTTTTTTTATGTTTTGCTCTTTTCTCTTTTTATTTTGTTTTTCTATTTTTTCTTTTCATATAAAAATTGACAGAAGCTACATCAACTTGGGAATTTCGTTGATAAGATATAAAATGGCTTCCCAACAATTATAACCCTCCCACACATATGCACATCCCTACACTTATACTTTTGTACATCCACAATCATTAACAATCAACCAATGTTCCATTAGCTTTAAGGGTTGGGTAGGACATTTGATTAGGTCTAAAGCATGTAATGTGGTTAGCCTAAAAAGAAAAGGTAAATAAAGCTCAAGGGGTTAATTAAAAGGAAAAATCATAACGATGGATAAGCTATTTGGCTAATGTAGCTTATGAAACAAAGAACCTATATCATTTTCATGTTAATGCATGTGATAAAAATGTGGTCTTGGATAAAAAATCAAAGCAAATTCAGGATGCACATGTTATGAAGGTCACACTCAAACAAAAGACAATGAGACTGATATGGATGTGAGTCTAATAAAGCTCAAAATCTCATTGACTTGTGTCTATCACTAGTCACTACTTCTTCTAAACATAATGCACATTGACCAATCACAAGAGCAAAAGTACATGTTAAAGTTGCCATGGATTCTTCTAGTTAATTCAAACTCTAATCATAACTATATAGTCTTAGAAGCAATAAAAAAATGAGAAAATGTTTCTTTATTTGTTTTATTTTCTCTCTCATTTTATTAAAAACTCTAAAAACAGGTAATAACAAACAAACTTAAAAACACACATATTTATAAAAAAGAAATCTGAAAATGTAAAGGAAAAGAAATTAACTTCCTTTGGGTTGCCTCCCAAGAAGCACCTTTGTTTAGTGTCGCTGGCACAACTCATCACTTTCTCCTCATGTGACAAAATTACGATCTTTTGGTGTCACAGTTTACACCTTCTCTATATGAGGTTGTTCAAGATAGGGCATACAATGTCTTCCCTATCTTCGAACTCTTGATCGTTACTGAGTACTTGCATTAATGGAATATCTTTTCACCTTTCTCCTTCTCGATCAATTTTTCTAACCTACCAGGTAAAGGTGAAGGGTAAGTATTAACAATAATTACAAACTCAGTAATCACCTTTGAGCTGAAAGATATATAGCTCCTCCTCACCTTCTTCATCACAAACAATTTCTTGAGTAGTTTTGTTAAGAGTCTCAGGCTTCTTTTTACTCTTTAAGGTTTCCACATTAATGTTTCTTAGGTACACCTCGGGTTGATATGGCTGCTTCTCTTCACTTTGTGATTATAAATCATTGATATATCCCCATCTAGATGGTGCATCTTACCGGAACCTTTTCACATCCTATTGAAATTGTAAAATGTTAATAGTGATAGCATTAACTAATTCTTCCAAGGATGCACCTGAGTTTTTTAGGCTCTCCTAATCTTGGAAGCTATAAAAAAATTTGCTTTCATCCAACTAGAATTGCAAATTGTTAGTAGTAATAGCATTAACTAATTCTTCCAAAGATAGACTTGAGTCATAATATGAGGCTTCTAGTCTATGTGGGAATTGTTGTGTGTCCTAAAAACTATAGTTAGTGGTAAGTCTAGGTCTATCCCACAGAGAATGTTTGTATAACTTTTGTTATGAAATTAAATGGTGCTTAGGTTATGGGGGTTTGGTTTGGTTTTCAAATAAGAAATTAAAATGAAACTAAACTAATGAAAACAAATTAAAGAAATGATTATAAAAATGATGAAAGTGATAAATTCGTTAAGGGCTCGATCATTGGTTCAATTTCAGCCTACACACAATTAAACATATTTCATTGAATTATTATTTTCATACCTCTCCTAGCAACTATTAATCGTAAGTTAACGATAAGCTCTATTAACCTTGGTTTTCCATTAGGTCGTGTTTAATTAAGAAGTGCTCATTAATAAAACCTAGCCATAGAACAACCTAGGATAAGCTCTCTATATTTAATTGGACAATCGCATTACGAGTTAGGAAAATAAATTAATCAATGCAATAACCACATAAGCTCTGGTCATTTAATTTAGGTTATGTTATCCCTAATGAATCAACACCAATAAGAAACATAACAATTATTGATTGTATCCCTAATGATCTAAAACCATTAATTACTACAAATGAATCTCAACATAGTAATTACAGATTATATTGAATATTCTAGTAATACCCAAACACAACAATTATGAATTATGTTCAAAATATTAGTAATAGGTTCACACATAAACAATCTAACGAGAACGAGAATAAAGATCATTCATACATGAAAAACCCAGATCCATAAGCATAGGATAGTATAATCAATCTCTAAGAGAGAAAGAACAATAAAAATAATGAATTATATGCTTAACAGTGTTCTTCGATATCGATATCACCTCTGAACTGATATTAGGAAACTTAGCCTTCTATGGTCTCTATAGGTCTCCGACAGCGTCGAGTTTTGCCTCTCATTCTTCTCCTAAAATCCCTAAATGTTTCCTTCAACTTTTCATATTGTTTATACCATCCAAACATTCCTTTTATACTAGAAACTAGGTTTTTGAGTGAGTTGGTAGCATTTCACAGGCGTGCTTTGTGGTGTCACGAGCATGCATATGATTCATAGGAATGTATGGTTGTGTCACCACCCATGAAAAATCAGTCATAGGCATGCATGAAGTGTCATCCATGACAAATAAGTCATGGTCTTGAGTAACATGCTCATGCCCATGACTTTTATATTATGGCTATGAGTCATTTCCAACACTCTTTATCTTAATGTTTTCAACTATACTCACCATCTTCATGCATTTTCTTATCTCCTCTTGCTCTAATCCTTCTCATTCTCGCTCCATGAAGACAAATGGTTATGAATCTCAGAAAAAAGACTCAAATATTATGCTTTCAACTCACTTTAGCTCTTTTTCTTCTGAATTTTACCTAAAACCAAATATGAACTAAAGTGAATGTCTTAAGCATTTCATATCATTAATCACTAAGTGTTACAGAATAAATTTATAATTAATTAAGCATATATCACTTATGATGGTCGTAGGTGTGCCAAATCAAGTGACGATCTCTTTTAGTAATTTAAGTACAATAGCCATATAGTCATTAATCTGTAAAGTTGGAGTTTTAACCTATTTAGAGACATAATCCAATGCCACTATAATACACTTACTTCTAAAAGAATTTCAAATGAACCTATGAAATCAATTTTCCATATATTAAATAATTTATATACTAAAATATTTTGGAGGCATTTCTTATTTTTAGATGTGTTACATATTATCTAACACTTATTACAAAACTTTATGTACATGTGAATGCCCTTCTATATACTTAGCCAATAAAATTTTTCTTATAAGACCTTTTTATAGTTCAATTGGCTTTAACATGGTCTCTTATTTGCCACAAATTATAGTGATGTGGTATTGAATCCATCACTTCCTCAAGTATGAATCATCTTATTTTCTCTTAATGTATGATATTTTATGTCAGAAAAGAATTTGTTCTTGCGTTGGTATGAAATATCCCCAGGGATAATTCCAACTTCTAAATGGTTAGGACGATCAACAAACCAAGGGCTGGAACCATGTACCTCTACAAGACATAGAATTTCATTAGAGAAGGTGTCATATATGCCTTTTTCACTTAGCTCCTTTAAGTTTAAATTTTTTAAGATTTGATAAGTAAACTATTGTTAAGTTTCCTACTCCTTTTTATCTTTAACCTTAAAGTCAAATTCTTACAATAACAAAATCCAACTCAATATAGATTTAATATCATTTTTATAGAAAAGAAAACTTAATATTGAGTGATTAGTGTGGATTGTGACTTAGGACAAGATGAAATAAAATCTAAACTTTTAAAATGCCAAAACCATAACCACAAACTCTTGTTCATTGGTGGTGTGATTTTCCTAAGCCTATGTCAAGATTTTACTTCCATATTTTTTTACTAAAAAACTTTATCCTTCTATTGACTAAGCATTTCTCTAACAAAAATCATGTGTATAGCATATTAGCTAAAATGCATGTTCTAGTTTAACCTACTAAGGTAGGGGAATTAGTTGGATCCTGTATGTTGAGCATCTTATTATCTCCCATGAGATACCCAATCTTACCTCTCCCTCTGATATACATGCGAATAGTTTGTGACTTGCGAAGAAAATTGTCACCATTAAATCTGATTGTAGTATTTTGAATAGGATGGCATTCAGATAACTTGAAGTTCTAATATAGGAGATTGAGAGGTTTGTTTGTCCCAAATATGACCCTAAACTTTTTTAAAAAATGAATTAGCTTTACGGGTTTTACTTTCTACTTTGATACCGTAAAAAACATAAAGTAAGTTACGAAAAAATGGCTAAATACTTCTTTTCTTGTATTGATGTACATGTATTTAAAGAGTTAAACTAGAATCAAAAAAATATAGTTAATATTTCTAATTAAAAATGAAATATACTTCCTAAAAATTTTCTCACAAACCTCTCAACTATTTAAATATAGTACATAGTCAAATATATATATAATTACAAATGTTTAGGATATCTTTCAACATCTTTATATCTCTCCTATGTTTCATATAATGTTTCATTGTTAAACTATAGATAGGAAGAGATGTTCCTCAATTTGACAATTCTCAATCGAGTAAAAGTATTTGGACAAGAATTTATTTATTTTATTTTTCTTTATTGTATTAAGGTTACATATAATGTCTTCAACCATTGCTTAGCTTAATTCTTTAATGAAAACTGAAATGACCTTAGTTTTGTTACATCTTTAGTAGCTCCATTAAAATTAAACGTGTCATAGATCTCTGAAAAATGACAATTTGTTCTTCAAGATGCTCATCTAGTAATCCAACAAACTCGCTTTGTTATTGCAACTTTTGAATCACATTTGACTTGATCTCAAAGTGGTCATTGATTTTCAATCTTGTAATACTAGATTTCATTCCCATTAGAGACAGTTTTATATACTCTAACGTATTCATGTAATCCACTTTCATTATACTAGGTTACATGTCTTGGACTTATTGTTTAGTCCATTCTCTTTTTTTTAATGATATGTACTTTCAAGCTTTAGTTCTTATTTAAGAAAAAAAGTTTTTATTCCATATTATACATCATAAATGTAAATTGCATCATGTTTTCGAGCATAGTTTGATATATGTTTAGCTGTTAATTCGGTCACTTGGTATATGGTTAGGTTAAAATTGTGCTAGTTTGTGATTTATTTGTGTTTTAAGTGTTTTATGGGTTAGTACAAGTCTTTGAGCTTAAATATTATGTTTTTGAGGTACCTTGATATATTTGCTAGTATTTTAGGGTTAATATCGAAGAGCGAAGGAGTTTCGGAGGGAATCCAAGCCATAACACAGGCCCACAATCATGATAGGTAGGCCACGATCTTGGCAGAAGCTCCAGGGTTGACCCACAATCGTGGCCTATATGCTACGATTGTGACAGAACCCTAAGGAACGGCCGATGCCAAGATCGTGATAGAAAGATTGGATGTGAGCCACAATCATGACAGAAGGCTCGGATATGAGTCATAATCGTGGCCTACATTAGGCAGATGTGTAGACACTCAAAAACTTCATGATTTGAGGGATTTTTTAGACCTTTTAGACCCCAAAAAAAACCCTAGGGTTACCCAAAATATAAAGAAGTATAAAAAAATAAAATGTAACACTGGACTATTTGAGTCCTTTTTGTATAGGTTTGTACTTGGAGATACTACTGTACATTGATTTATACATGATTGTATATGAGTTCAAAATTGTATTTGAATCCTTTCGGTATATATACCAGTGATATATAATGTTATATACCCTTATATAAACTTAGAGTTCATCAGTATGTGAAATCTTGGAGATTTCGGATATATAAGCTTCTAAATGTGTAAAATAGAGTCTTTGGATGGATATGGTGATGGTGGCTGAGTTAAATGTGTTCTAATGTGATTAGACATGATTTATAGACTTATTGGACACTTAGAAAACTTAATTGGAAAAGTTGATGTACATAAGGGATTTAAAAGTAAATTTTCAATTCTTAGGGGACCAATATGTAATTTTATATAGTTAAGGGGATTAATTATAATTTTCAAAAGTTCGGGGACCAAAATGAAAATAAAATTTTTGGTCATTCTCAAGTTTTGGGCTCGATTGCAAATTTAGGAAAATTTTGAAGGGTATAATGGTAATTTCACATAAGCTAAGGGCAAAAAGGTAAATTCACCATGTTTCATTAAAGAAGAGTCAATATTCTAGACCCTTCTTCCTTATGTGTGGCCATGCATCCCACCATTTAGCATTCAAACACTTTTTTTTAATTAAAAGAAAGGAGAAGAAAGGAGAAGAGAGGAGAAGAAGAACACTTTCATACATCACCCAATTTCCACCATTTTTTTTATTCTCCAACTCAAATCAAGGTGTTCTAAGTTAAATTGGGATCAAGTAAATCAAATCTATCATTAGATTTGAGAAATTCTTAAAGAATTTTAAGATATCACTAAAGGAAAGTTTAGGTATATTTTGTCTCATCTCTCTCTACATTATGATTTTGAGTTTGGTGTTAAGATATGTTGTTCTCCATGCGTGATTATGCATGAAATATGGTTTATCTGAATGAAATAAGTCATGGAGAAATCTCCTTAATCCAAAATCAAGATATCCTCTCTTTGGTGAAAGTTTGTAAAATTTTGAATATCTTTTGAAATTGATGGAAATGAAGAGAATTGGACTTAATGGAATAGTGAAGTGTGTTTTTTTTGGAA
Organism: Erythroxylum domingense; assembly: GCA_025594535.1. NCBI lineage: Eukaryota > Viridiplantae > Streptophyta > Magnoliopsida > Malpighiales > Erythroxylaceae > Erythroxylum > Erythroxylum domingense. The sequence goes on along the minus strand of JANQBM010000005.1, from coordinate 29,240,367 downwards.
GTGCTTGTTATATAACAAGATAGAAGCATGAATCACTTTAATAAAGTCTTGAAAATATGACTTCAAAGTTGTGCACATTAGGTGTTTGATAAAATGCCTAAGTAACCTTGGCTTAGGATTTAAGGATTGTAACGGTGTGCATTGGAAAGAAGTTTTCATGTTTACTTAGAATAAACTTGAATTTTTGCATAGATTGATGAGTAATGACCTAATGTTCTTGGATGAAAATGTACTTAATTATGCTTTGAAATGTGTAAGTATTGGATCAAAGGCATTAAATGCCTTGGAAAATGCAAAAGAAAGTGTATGTGAATAATAAGGGAAGTAATCATGTGAGAAGCTTAATGGCCGAATCCTATAGTTTAAAAATAGTGATATTATGTTTTATAAACTTCTGTGATGGTTTATAAATACGAGATACATGTTTGAATAGTAAATACATTGTCTATTGTATGTATAAAAGCTCAGGAGTTGTGGATCAAAGAGCTCGTATTAAGGATTATTGAAGTCAAGGGAGTGTACACCTTCTTTTAAGGTGAGTTGGGGAAAACATATCTCTCAAATGGGACTAGGACAACCTAAGACATTCATAATAACTTGTATGTGAATTTTGAACCTAGTTAATGCATAGTAGAATTAAATCTCAAATAGATGCTAGTATACTTATATATTTAATTAACGACATTATTTTGAATAACTTTGCACTTAGAGTGCAAAAGAGGACTTTCACTGCATGAAATAATGTTTTGGAACTTACATATGCATAATTGAGTCATGTATGCTACATGTATGTATTCTCTTTTGGCTTAAAGTCATAGCAAGGTTTCATTTTATCAGTTGAACTAAAAAATAAGCCATGGTACCTTATTTGATTTTGGTACTATATATTTGTATATGACTATTTTATAATTGGTGTGGTAACGATTGGCCATTCGTGTGCTAGACACAACAAATTAAGCAACCCTCGTACCCTTTAACGTTGTTCTATAAAAGTCAAGTCCTACTAACGACACCTTTCTATAGGACTTGCGGGTGATTGCGCACTTACAGGTCTGGTCACTGGTGAGGTCTCACCTTGGGTTATGACACTATTGTCGATCATAGTCTGGACTCACCATAGATGAAAGTTGAACCAACACCAGAATCGATAGGTATGCATACTAGTTTGGCCGACTAGTGGTGACACATATAACTATTTTGTCCTGTTCTGAGATTTAGCTTTCTGACAAGATTTGATTTTACATATGATGCTTTTCTACTCTTGTGTATTGGAACTGGAACCTATGTTCACTGAATGAGTGATTAATAGGCTAGGCCTATGTGGTTCCTAACCAGCATGGGATGAGTCATAGACTAGGCCTATGTGTTTCTATGTCATGTATGTTTAATTCATAGGTGGTTATATGCATGTTAGATGCATAAAACTGTCTTTAGGTTATTTAGACCGTTTTGGTGTGTACCGGGTTCTATTTGCAATAAAAGTTTTTTCCTTACTCACTGAGTACATAGTGTACTCACCCCTTACGCTTTCCATCTATATAGGTTAATTTGGGGAGCTTGAAGCTCTGAGTGGTTCGAGCGATCTTTTGACATTTTCGAGGTATTACTGCACGTGGGTAGCCTCTGTTTTGTACTATTGTTGTATAGTGGTTATGTTGATATGTTTTATAATTTTTTAAATTAACTCATGACTATCTTATGGTTCGTAAATGACCTTATGTATAAACCTTTTATATTGTTGTTGAGATTGCTCTTGAATGGACCTAAAAGTCTATAAGTTACAGTAGAGTTTTAATGTAAATATAGAAGTGCGTTTAAAAGTGATGTATAGGTGTTTTAATTAAGTTTTGGGATTTTCAAAATATAGCCATTGTGTTATCCAAATGTCTTTAAAGATATTTAGTTAGCCTTGTATAGTTAGGTTAAGGGTACCATGAGTATCCTTAGCCCATGTATGCGGCGATTGTCATGTGCCCGATGTGGATTTCAAATCGTGACAATTAAATTGGTACTAAAGTAAGGTTTTTATGTTTTTAAAAGTGTTATGAGTCTCGGATTGTTAAGTTGACGTCCTTAATGATCGGATGATTTCGACCTTGGTAGGAGTACTTGTCAACATTCCTTATAACATTTGGGAAATCGGATAAGCTAGGCTTAATTCGACCTATTTTATTAAACATCTTTTTCTTTGATTTTATAGTGATAGCTTAGTTAGACGAGGAAAGGGAAGTCGTTGCAAGGCTAGAACTTTGCGAGATGAGTTAGACAGCCTATAATTGCTAGCTTTTAGGATCATAGACAGCCTCACACTGAAGCACCGTCGAAGGTAGCACAATCAGGTTTTCCAACGGTGCCTAAGGAGGCTCTGCAGCAGGTGATGACATGGTGGGCATAGTACATTGCACAGCGGCAGCGTGAGGTTAGAGCACCACAGGTGCCACCATAGATACCGCCACCTCAGCAGCCAGTAGTGGTACCTAGTTCTGAGTCAGAGCAACATCTGATGCTTGAAATCTCGAGGTGTATTAAGGAAGGAAGGATCCTCTAGTGTGGTACCTTTAATGGATGCAGTGATGTTACCGAGGCCAAAACTTTGATGAGATCGACCGCATAGACATTCCATGATATGAGGCTGTCTGACAAGATAAAGCTCAAGGTAGTTGTCTAATTGTTGGAGGGTGATGCTAGAGCCTAGTGGCAAAATGTCTTGGGATGCTACTATAATCAGATTTCCTAGGTAGATTTTATCAATAAATTCAATGGACAATATTATACCAGATTTGATAAAGATCATAAGAAGGTTGTCTTCTTTGTACTAACACAAGGGAATAAGTCAGTGCACAAGTTTGAGACCAAGTTGAGCAAGCATGCCACCTATGTCCTGGAATATGTAGTAGATGAAGAAATCTATATGTTTAGTTTGAAGCTAGATTGCATTTAGCAATCTAGGAAAGGATGACAGTTACCCCCACCACCACATTCAAGGTGATGGTACAATCAACCAAGAGAGCTGAGAGGTTGGTGAAAGAGCTGAAGGTTCAATTGCAAGAGTTATTGGACAAAGGCTTCATCAGACTAAGTCATTCACCATAGGGAGCACCAGTATTGTTTGTCAAGAAGGAAGATGGGACCCTCTACTTATGTGTTGATTATTGACAATTAAACAGGGTTACCATAAAAAATAAACATCCACTCCTTAGGATCAATGGCTTGTTTGATCAGTTGATGGGAGCTACAGTATTCTTAAAGATAGATCTGAGGTCTGGGTACCATCAATTGAAGATTGCTGAAAGTGATGTGCACAAAACTGTTTTCTAGACAAGGTATAGACACTATGAATTTTTGGTGATGTCGTTTGGATTAACAAATGCACCTGCAGCATTTATGGATCTCATAAATAGGGAGTTCCATCCTTATTTAGATCATTTAGTCATAGTTTTCATTGATGACCTTCTGATTTATTCTAAGGATGGGGAGGAGCATGCTAGACATCTATGGATTGTGTTGCAAATACTTCGCGAAAGACAGTTATACATGAAGTTTTCAAAGTGTGAATTTTGGCTGAAGGAGATAGGATTCCTTGAGCATGTGGTATTAGGAGAAGGTATTTTTGTGGACTCAAAAAAAGATGGAAGCTATACTTGAGTGCGGACAACCTAAGAATGTGATAACAAGTCTGCAACTTTCTAGGTTTAGCTGGTTATTATCGAAGAATTGTTGAGGGTTTCTCAATACTTGTAGCCCCTTAATTGAGGCTTACCTGGAAGGGGGTAAATTTTCAGTGGGATGAAAAATGTGAGGCGAGTTTTCAAGAACCAAAGAGATGATTGACTTCTGCACTAGTGCTTGCTTTACCTACTCAGGGAGTTAGGTATGAGGTATTCAGTGATGCCAGTCGTCAGGGACTTGGCTACAGGCCCAGCACGTGATCGCATATACTTCTAGACAACTAAAGAAGCACGAGCTAAATTATCCTACTCATGATTTGGAACTTGTAGTGGTGGTGTTTACACTCAAGATTTGGAGACATTATCTTTATAGGGATACTCGCCATATATAAACCGACCATAAGAGTCTGAAATACTTAATGACACAAAAGGAGCTAAACCTTAGACAAAGAAGATGGTTGGAGTTGATTAAAGATTTTGACTTAGTGATTTATTATCACCTAGGAAAAGTAAATGCGGTAGCCGATGCAGTGAGTCGTAAGTCCTGTTTGGTAGTAACTATTAGGCAAAATCCTTATATGACTCATTTGATGAGTATATGGAGCCTTAGGGATATACTCTCAGTGGCTGGGGATGACAGAACACTGCTAGCACGGTTTGGAGTTCGGCCAACACTATTTGATGAGATTAGGAGATCACAGGCCAATGATCCCGAGTTAAAGGTCATTTGAGAGAAATTACCATCCGAAGAGGATGAGGGGTTCCGACTGAGAGAAGATGGGTTGTTAGTCTTCAGAGACAGAGTTTATGTGCTAGATGATCAAGGTCTCAGGCGAGTTATCCTAGAAGAGGCTCATAGTTCGGCTTATACTATGCATCCTGGTAGCATCAAGATGTATCAAACTCTTAGAGAAAGATATGGTGGCAAAGGATGAACAGAGAGATAGTGGAATTTGTGGCTAGATGCCTTCCCTATTAATAGATAAAGGCAGAACATCAGAATCCAGTGGGTATGTTATAATCTTTGCCTATTATAGAATGGAAGTGGGAGCACGTGACAGTGGATTTTGTAGTTATACTATCTCGTACATCAAAGGCTCACAATGCTATTTAGGTTATATTGGATAGATTGACGAAGTCTACTCCTTTTTTTGCCTATCCACATAGCCTATTTGTTAGAGAGGTTGGAAAAGGTGTATATTGATGAGATTGTGAAGCTACACAGGCTGCTAGTTTCTATAATATCGGATAGGGATCCAAGATTCACCTCTCAATTTTAGCCGAAATTTCAGGAATCTTTAAGGACTAAACTGAAGCTTAGTACTATCTTTTATCCCCAGACTGATGGTCAATTAGAGAAGACCATTTAGACGCTAGAGGACATGCTGAGAGCATGTGTGATAGAGTTCCAAAGGAGTTAGGACCGACACTTGCCTTTGATAGAATTTGCTTATAACGATAGTTATTGGACAAGTATCAGTATGCTACCATATGAAACACTTTATGGGAGGAAGTGTAAAACACCTTTATATTAGGATGAGATTGGTACAGCCAAAGTAAAAGGAGTCAAATTGATAGAAATTACCACTTAGAAAGTAAAAGTTGTTCGGGAGAAAATCAAAACCACCCAAGATCGTGAAAAGAGTTATGCGGATAAGAGACGAAGACTATTAGAATTTATAGTTAGTGATATAGTTTTCCTTCAAATATCACCATGGAAAGGTAGTATCTGATTTCAGAGCTGAGGGAAGTTGAAGCTCTGGCATATCGGTTGGAATTGCCACCGTATTTGGATAGGATCCATAATGTGTTCCATGTCTCAATGCTTAAGAAGTATATATCAGACCCATCTTATGTTTTGGAGACACCTCCAACAAAGCTAAGAGAAGACCTGAGCTTTGAGGTGAATCCAGTCCAAATTCTAAATCGGAAGATAAAAAGGTTATGCAGTAAAGAAGTTCCTCCAGTCAAAGTTCTTTGGAAGAGCGACAGGGTCGAGGAGATGACATGGGAGCTTGAGGATGCTATGAGATGTCAATACCCCTATTTATTTGTGTCCTCAACTTAGGATCTTCGAGAACAAAACTATTTTGAGGGGGGAGGACTTGTAACGCCTGACTCTTTGAGCCTTTTCTATATTGGTCTATACTTAGAGATACTACTGTATATTTTTATATACATAGTTGTATATGAATTTAAAAATATATTTGAATCCTTTTAGTATATAAGCCAGTGATATATAATGTTATATGCTCTTACATGAACTTAGTGTTTATCAGTATGCGAAAGCTTGGAGATTTTTGACATATAAGCTTCTAAGTGTGCAAAGCTGAGTCCATTGGATGGATATGGCCATAGGGTTGAGTTAAATGTACTATAATGCCTTAGAGGTGATTAGACATTATTTATAGACTTATTGGATACTTAGAAAGCTTAATTGGAAAAATCGATGTACATAAGGAATTTCAAAGTAAATTTTCAATTCTTGGAGGAACAATATATAATTTTAAAAATTTAAGGGGCTTAATTGCAAAATGAAAATAAAAGTTTTGGTCATTCTCAACTTTTGGGCTTAATTGCAAATTTAGGAAAAGTTTGAAGGGTATAATGGTAATTTCACATAAGCTAAGGGCAAAAAGGTAAATTCACCTTGTTTGGTCATAGAATAGTCAATAATCTAGACCCTTATTCCTTATGTGTGGTTGTGCATTCCACTATTTAGCATTAAAACAATGTTTTAATTAAAAGAAAGGAGAAGAGAGCAGAAGAGAGGAGAAGAAGAACACTTTCGGACATCACTCAATTTCCACCATTTTTTTTATTCTCCAACCCAAACCAAGGTGTTCTAAGTTAATTTGGGATTAAGTAGCTCAAATCTATCATTAGATTTAAGAAATTCTCGAAGGATTTTAAGATATCACTAAAGGAAAGTTTAGGTATATTTTGTCTCATCTCTCTCTACATTATGATTTTGTGTTTTGTGTTAAGATATGTTGTTCTCCATGCTTGATTATGCATGAAATATGGTTTAGATGAATGAAATGAGACATGGAGAAGTGTCCTTAAGCCAAAACTGAGACACCCTCTCTTTGGTGAAAGTTTGTAAAATTTTGAATATCTTTTGAAACTGATGGTTTAAATGGAGGGAATTAGATTTAATGGAGTGGTGAAATGTGTTGTTGTTTGGAAGTGCTTGTTATATAACAAGATAGAATCATAAATTACTGTGATAAAGTCTTGAAAATACGACTTGAAAGTTGTGCACATTAGGTGTTTGATAAAATGCCTAAGTGAACTTGGCTTAGGATTTAAGGATTGTAATGGTGTGCATTGGAAAGAAGTTTTCATGTTTACTTGGAGTAAACTTGAATTTTTGCATAGATTGATGAGTAGTGACCTAATGTGGTTGGATGAAAATGTGCTTAATTATGCTTTGAAATGTGTAAGTATTGGATCGAAGGCATTAAATGCCTTAGAAAATGCAAAAAAAGGGGTATGCAAACAATAAGGGAAGTAATCATGTGAGAAGCTTAATGGCCAAATCCTATAGTTTAAAAATAGTGATATTGTGTTTTATACACTTATGTGATGGTGCATAAATATTAGATACATGTTTGAGTGGTAAATACATTGCATATTGTATGTATAAAGGCTAGGGAGCTGTGAATCAAGGAGCTCGTATTAAGGATTATTGAAGTCAAGGGAGTGTACACATTCTTTTGAGGTGAGTTGGGGAAAACATATCTCTCAGATGGGACTAGGATAACCCAAGACATGCATAATGACTTATATGTGAATTTTGAACCTAGGTAATGTATAGTAGAATTGAATCTCAAATAGATGCTAGTATACTTATATATTTAATAAATGACATTGTTTTGAATAACTTTACACCTGGAGTGCAAAAGATGACTTTCATTACATGGAATAATGTTTTGGAACTTACTTATGCATAACCGAGTCATGTACGTTGCTTGTATGTATTCTCTTTTGGCTTAAAGCCATGGTAAGGTTCCATTTTATCGGTTGGACCGATAAATAAAGCATGGTACCTTACTTTATTTTTGTACTAAATATTTTTATATGATTTTTTGTAATTTTTGAGGCAACGATTGGCCATTCGTGTGCTAGGAATAACAGATTAAGTGACCTTCATACCCTTCAACGTTGGTATATAAAAGTCAAGTCCTAGTAATGACACCTTTCTATAGGACTTGCATGTGATTGCACAGTTAGAGGTCTGGTCATCGACGAGGTCTCACCTAAGGTCATAATACTCTTGTCGAACGTAACCTAGACTCACCACAAATGAAAGTCCAGCTAACACTGAGATTAGTAGGTGTGCACACTAGTTTGGCTGACTAATGGCGACACACAAAACTATTTTGGCCTATTATAATATTTAATTTTCTAACAAGATTTGATTTTACATGTGATGCTTTTCTACTCTTGTGTATTGGAACTGTAAACTATGTTCACTAAATGAGTGATTAATAGGGTAGGCCTATGTGGTTCCTAATTAGTACGGGATGAGTCATAGACTAGGCCTATGTGTTTCTACATTATGTATGTTCACTTCACTGGTGGTTATATGCATGATAGATTCGTAAAACCATCCTTAGGTTATTTAGACCATTTTGGTGTGTACCGGGTTCTGTTTGTGACATATTTTTTGTCTTGCTCCCTGAGTACATAGAGTACTCACCCCCTCTGCTTTTCAACCATGTAGGTTAATTTGGTGAGCTTGAAGTTCTAAGTGGTTTATGCGGTCTTTTGATATTTTTGGGGCATTACTGCACGTAGGTAGCCTCTGTTTTGTACTTTTGTTGTATAGCAGCTTCTGATTATGTTGATACTCTTTATAATTTTTTAAATTAACTCTTGACTATCTTATGGTTTGTAAATGACCTTATGTATGAACCTTTTGTATTGTCGTTGAGATTACTCTTGACTGGGCTTAAAAATCTAGAAGTTGCGATAGAGTGTTAATGTGAATATAGAAGTGTGTTTGAAACTGATTTATAGGTGTTTTAATTGAGTTTTGGGATTTTCGAAATATAGTCAATGTATTGTCCAAATGTTTTTAAAGATATTCAGTTAGCCTTGCATAGTCAGGTTAAAGGTACCGTGAGTATCCTTAGCACAAGTAAGTGACGGTTGTCATGTGCCCAATGTTGATTCTAGGTCGTGACATAAAAAGAGGTAGAGAAAAAGGAGTTTCTGGTAGCCACTATTGTAACCCTAAAGTGAGAATACCAAGAGAGAGAAAGGAGAAGAAGGAAGAGGAAGAAAAGGAAAACATAGCTGACTTGACGTGCTTATCTAATTAGGAGGTTTTCTGACATCACTACCTTTCATTGTCTATTCCAAGTTTATTTCCTTTTCATTTCATTTTTATTGATGTATAGAATTGAGATGGATAGTATGATGATATGATTGGAATATTGATGATGTTCTAAACTCTCCTTCAGGATTTATTTTGATTTAATGATAATTTAGTTGATTGTGTTATTTAGATCAATGTCGTGATTTAATTACGTTTTTCCATAATTTGGTAATAAACTAGGAGGGTGAACTAAATGAAAATGATTAAATTGGATTAATGAGAGTTAGGTGATTTAATAGAAACCATAATAAATCATATTGGTAAATGTGCGGAGAGAAATCCCGTGTGATGCTCCAATAGTTTATTAGAGTGCTTCAAATCTAATTAGATTTTAGATAATTCTTAAATTGAGAGATTGCAATTTTCATAATATGATTAGGGTTTATAATTTAGGATTTAATGGTTATAACTCGAGAGAAAGAGAGTAATCAGCCTAAGACAGTCTAAAATAGACAACCCATTGACACATAATCAGCTAGGTTAGCATTAAGGATAATTAAAATCCTCTTTCTCATAAATTGGTAAATTCCTTAGGTTGATTTCTATTTTGACTGCATTTTGTGCAATTGTTAATTCTTTCGTGTTTAATTTCTGACTTAAGTGGTTGAATTCAATTCTTGTTATTACTTTATGTTGCATTGTTAATTTGAATTTCATATATTGTTGGCCTTAGATTTAGGATTAGATTAGTTCCCTTCCTCATAGGATAGACACCTTTTATACTACAATCGTGACTTGTGCGCTTGCAGTATTTTAGGGCCTATAAATTTTAAAGCTCAAGCAACACAATCAAGTTTTTAATGTCATTGCCGGGGAGGGTGAAGATTAATTTAGTTCTCTTAGTCTAAGACATTTTTGTTAGTTTTAATTAGTTTTAAGTTTTTTTTTCTGTTCTTCCTATTCTTTCCATATGTGTTCATGCTCTTGCATTAACACAAGAGTTATAAGGAGTTCAAGTCGCATAGCTAAAGATGTGGAGCTTAATATCACGCATCTAAAACATTCAATTACAAGAGCTCAGCGTGAAGAAGATGAAAGAAACCGCAAAACCAATAATGGTCGAGGAGTTTCAATAAGAATTGGATCAAGGAGTGAACCAAGGGCATTACCCAAGAACCCTTATGGACTTCATGAGACCGGGATTTAATGTTGTTAATCAAGGTGTAGCTAGGACACCTGTGAAAGCAACTTCCTTTGAATTCAAACCAGCTCTCCTAAGCATGGCTCAACCAAATGTGCAATTTTATGGATTAACAAGTGAAGACTGAATGCACATATTGTCAACTTCCTTAAAATCTATGATACCTTCTGTTATCATCAGATGTCAAAGGATGCTATCAAAATTAGACTCTTCCCTTTTACCTTAAGGGATAGAGCAAAAGTTTTGAACCATTCTCTCAACCCGAATAATGTTACCACTTGGGACCAATTAGTTTGTGCCTTCTTAGACAAGTATTTTCCCCTTACCAAGAATACGAAGATTATTAAAGAGATCACAAACTTTCAGCAAGGTGATGGAGAATCGATTTAAAAAGTGTGGGAGCGATACAAAGACTTGCAAAGAAAATGTCCATACCATAACCTACCTAAAGAATTTCTTTTACAAACATTCCATAATGGAGTAACCCCACATACGAGTGGCATAATTTTTAATATCCTGTTTTCCCATACCAAGGGTTCCCTAGACTATAGTATGTGAGAAATATCATTGAGAAAATAAGAAATGCATTACATTTACATGCATATCACTAGCATAAGCATGCACACAGATGAATCTTAATTTTTGTACACATTATAAATACTATATACACACTCAATTGACATATTTCGGGTATAAGTGATTTTTTTAATGATCGTATTGTGAATTGTAAATCATTATGTCGTGAATTTTGATTTGGGGATTTATAATTATTAGTTCAGAATTTTTGGTAAAAATTTATAGGTATTTTTAGACTGGGAAAGATGTCAAGTGACAACACAAATTGATTCATGCTAATAGAAATAAATGACTAATAGTAATAGAAATTATTGATAAGTGGCATTGGATTTATTTACAAGTTCCATAAAAAATTGGGTGACAATTATCTTAGAGATTGGGAGACAAATGGATTAGAGATCAAGAGACATTAGTTAGCCTTAGAAAATATGTTATTAATTTGATTAGTGACACCTACCAAAAGACAGTGGCGATGAACGAGTGTTGAACGTTAATGAAGAAATTGGTATACTGATGTCTTGTTTTTGTGTTTATGATGAATAATAATCTATGAATTATTATAGGGATAGTTGAGATGGATTGATTTAGTGAAAATGATATATCATGATGTGCATAAATTTTGATGAAAGAATGAGATAAAAATGCTCTATTTTGGGTATATGAAAACCATGTATTATAGGTTGTTATATAGATAAAATAAAGTGTGAGTTAAGGTATAGTAAAGGTGTAATTATGTTAAAGAAAAGACTAGTAAATTGTTCTTGAAATGAGAAGAAATAAGATGATAGTGAATGATAAAGAATGATGATGATATGTTCTATTTTTGTATAGTTGATGAACAATGATTTATGATTGGTTTCATGGATAATTATGAGTAAGAAATGAGGTGAGAATGATGAAGTTATGAAGTCTAAATGATGAATTATGGAAAAGATTTATTGATGTATTATGAAAGAGATAAAATCTGGAAAAGTTATGAACGCATATATGATAAGATTAAGTAAATGAAAATGAATCAATTAAGTAGAATTTGTTAGATTTAATGTAATCAATATGGTAATTAGATTAGCATGAAATGAATTTGTATAAACGAACATGAATTCTGGAAAAAAATTGGAGTGTTAATAATGTGATTTATGTTGTGAAATTCGTCGGGAAAAGAAGGAGAAAAGGCAAAGCACAATCATGGCATAGCCCCTACATGGTGGCCTAGTAAATTAGGTTCTGTCACGATCATGGCAAGGTCCACCATGAATGTGGGCAGGTATAAAGAGAGAAATATTGTCTTTTAAGTGATGTTTGAAATAACAAATGGTAAGGAACTTTCCTATAATGCATTTAGGTGTGAATGAAGCTTAAAATGAACTTAGTTTGATAATGGATTAAGTTATTAAATGTTGATATTTTAGGGTGATAATCAAGGTTATAACCTAAGCATGGACGATTGATATTAGTGAAACAAAATTTGGAAATTTAGAGATGATTATAAGAATGAAAGTGTCCATAGAAATGCAAATGTGATTCAAAGGAGATAAGCAATATGTACCAAGTAAGAATGAATGAGAGTTTAAGTATTATATGATCACATAATGCTAGAATAACATTGGTGAATGATTGATTGATGATATTAAATAATCAAGTATAATTGAGCTAAGAACCTAAGTGTAAGCTAGACATACACAAATGATGATGTTTAAATGATTAAGAGATGTGAATAAAGGAAACATACCTAGAATAATCAAATTGAGATGCATTATACATTACATATACATTTTTGTATGATTGAATGCTTACGTGATTATGCAAATTAGTAATGTGTATATACATGTGTATTGCTTGAGCATAGATACACAAGATTGAACTTCATCATCTAGACGTTTCCAAATAATGAAAACAATGGCTAATCAGGAGCATACTGTGAGTAACCAAGATATTTCACACTAGGAATGATTTGTATTTGCATGAGTTTCCATTACTGAACTGATAAAAATGTGAACTTGATGACTCCAGACATTGAGAGTTAAAGGAGTTTGACAATTGAGATTGTATTAGAAGTGCTTCATTAAATGTGAATGAGAAAGAAATAAGTGTTCTCAATGAAACGTTGAATATTGGACGTAGATTTGATGAAAATGTGAAAGTGACTATATATTTTGATTGAAAGTGATTGATTGCATATATGTGAATTCATGCATTTTATTACATGATATGCATAATCAGATAAAGGAAGTTGTAATCGGAGTTACTAGAGAAGAGTTTAAAGCTCATAAACATGTATAAGAGCCACAGTCTTACTCTATAAAATAAGCTCAGTATCCCCAACAAATACGAGACAATTATCAATAAGCCCGATATTTATAACAGATACGAGACAGTTAAAAAGTCACTTGGTCACAACAATTAACAATGAAAGTGGAGTCTCATGAGCAATTGCATATATAATTTGATATGTGTTATATGTTTGATTGAAATGAATTTTGTGGACTATCTTGAAATAGAAATGTGAAATAGTGTACAAAATGGTAGTTGATGAAATAGGATGAAATATAAAGTGATGAACAATATGTGATATGAGATATCTGTGAAATGAATGTAAATTGTGAATTGTTCTGTGTTTGATATAAGTGAGCACATCGAGGTTGGTTCACTCACTAAGTTCGCACAACTCATCAAAATTGCAATGTTATATTTCAAGTTCAGGGGATATCCAATTAGACTAATTGGAGTATAGCCACTGCAATCAGACAGAAGTTAGTGGTCGAGATCAATTTACATCTGCACTTGTCTTCAGTAATTTTTGTATCTAAATTATATTTGCAATTATTGTACAATGTATCTGTGAATCATGAAATGTAATGACATTAATGATTGAATATGTTTACAAATGAAATGAGCTAAAGTGAGCATTGGTTGAAATGAAAATGTATATATTGTATAAAAAAGTTGTAATGAATTTGAGTGACTATCTTAACATGCCATCTTGGTAGAATATGTTCTCAAATATTCGTCGAAACATTCATGTTTATGCTCTATGAGAGTGGTGCGTTACATAATTGATGTGACTTTAGGAGGATCACTTATGAGGAAGACGGTAGATGAATCAGAAGAGTTGTTAGAAGAAATAGCGAGTAATAGTTGTTTTTAGATGAATGAACAGATTAGACAGCCTACAAATCTCTTTGAGAAAAAAGGAGTTATAATTTTCCATCAAATGATAGAAATGTAGGATAAATTTGATAATTTAACTCGACAGCTAAACAATATGAAGGCTTCATCCTTAAATACAATAAAAGTTGTTCAGTTAAAGTGTAAGCTCTATGGGCAGAAGGATCATGATACAGTAGATTGCTTCTTGATGAAGGATAATAGATCAGAGCAAGTAAACTATATAGGAACTCAATACAATCGAGGAGGGGGAAACAATCCCTAGTCCGGCACATATAACCTTGGGTAGAAAAATCACCCAAACTTCTTTTGGTCAAACAAAGTTGGAGGATAGTTCAGGCCTCGAGGATCACCAAGTTTCTAATAAGAAAAATCGAGTTTGATGAAATCCAAAATGGACAAAATCTTAGACAAGCTTGGAATCCTAAACGATGCACAAAAGAGTCTAGAAGGCATATTTGAACAAGTAATAAAGAATCATACCTCTTCTATCCACAATCTAAAGGTCCAAGTAAACCAATTATCATACTAAAAATGTAGGAATTCTTCCTAGAACTTTGGGAACAAAACCGAGGGAGCAAATAAAGGTTATTACACTTCGAAGTGAGAAGGAACTTGAACCATCCACAAAGACTATAAAAGAGCCTTTCATCCTATTAAGAAAAATCAAGAAAAAGATAAAGAAGTGAATATGATCGAATATTCTCCTTTTATTGTCCCTCTAACATATCAACCCAAGATTCCTTTTCCTCAATGATTACAAATGAAGAAGCTGGATGTGCAATTTGTAAAATTTATTGAGAAATTAAAGATGCTACAAATAAATCTCTCATTTGTAGAGACTTTGTAACACATGCCTAAACATGCAAATTTTTTGAAGGACACATTATCAAAGAATTGTAATTGGGAAGATAACTAAACGGTAGCTCTAACTGGCATCTGCAATTCCATAGTCACTAGCCAAATGCCATCTAAATTGAAGGATCTAAGGAGTTTCACAATACCCTGTGTGTTTGGTGAATTTGAATTCACAAAATGCTTGTGTGACTCAAGAATAATATTACTCTTATGCCTTTATCGATATTTATGAAGTTGGGGCTGGGTAAGGTTAAGTCAACATCATGTTAATTCAACTAGCTGATTAATCTATTAAAAGACTGTTTAGAATAGTGGAAGAAGTCCTGATGCAAGTGGACAAGTTTATTATTCCTATAGATTTTGTGGTTCTTGATTTTGAAGAAGATAAAAACTGTACATTGATTTTCCGTTGATAATTTATGAATATAGGGAAAGCCATAATTGGCGTCCACGAAGGGAAACTAACACTTCGAATAAGCAAAGATCAGATAGAATTCAATATGAATAAGGCTTTAAAGAATCAAATAGCAGGCAGTGCGCACATGAAGGTTGAAATTATGAATCAAAATTTACAAGAACAAGTTGAGAGTTGCATGATAGAAGTACAGTCAGTAGAGATAGGTAATAGAAATTTGAGCACAAAGGAGATGATGAGATGGAAGGGTCTGATGTTCAAACACATTAAGATAAATTAGTCCAAACCGTAGCACCCATACTACCATCCACACAAAAAAATCACTCACATTAGAGCTTAAACCTTTACCTACACATCTTAGATATACCTTTCTAGGTGAAGGTCAAACTTTACTAATAATCATCTCTAATCAATTGAATAAGAAGCAAGAAAGTAAAGTGGTAGCAATTGTTAGGAAGTGAATGAAGGCCATTGGATGGCTGATTTTTGATATTCGAGGTATAAGCCCAAATGTTTGCATTCA
Organism: Erythroxylum domingense; assembly: GCA_025594535.1. Lineage (NCBI taxonomy): Eukaryota > Viridiplantae > Streptophyta > Magnoliopsida > Malpighiales > Erythroxylaceae > Erythroxylum > Erythroxylum domingense. The sequence continues at coordinate 29,224,635 of JANQBM010000005.1, read as the reverse complement.
TTGAATAAACCTCAAGGAAGGATGTAGAACGATGAGGGAGTGTCAACAAAGGTTGAACCCTAACATGAAGGAGGTGGTCAAGAAGGAAATAATCAAACTCTTAAATGCAGGGATAATTTATCCCTTCTCTGATAGTGAATGGGTCAGTCTAGTACAATGTGTACCTCAAAAGGAGGAAATGGTGGTAATATAAAGTGAGAATGGAGAAGTAATTTCAACAAGAATGGTCACAAGAAGGAGAGTGTGCATAGATTATCGCAAACTCAACTCAATGACTAAAAAAGATCATTTTCCTCTCCTATTTGTAGACTAGATGATAGAAAGGGTAGCTGGTCATTCGTTCTACTACTTCTCAGATGGATATTCAGGATACAATTAGATCTTCACCTGCCTTTATGGTACCTTCGTGCACAGACGGATGCCTTTCGAGCTATGCAATGCCTAGGTTACATTTCAAAAATGTATAATGTCTATCTTCACCGATATGATCAAAGATATAATGGAAGTGTTTATGGATGATTTTTTAGTTTTTGTAGACTATTTTGAAATATGTTTATCTAATTTACACAGAGTGCTTCAAAGATGTGAAGAGTCACATTTAATGCTGAATTAGGAGAAATGTCATTTTATGGTGCAAGAGGGGATAGTACTAAGGCATAAAATCTCACACCATAAACAATGACATTTCTCCTATTTCAGCATTAAATGTGACTCTTCACATCTTTGAAGCTCCCAATTATAGAGAAATGTCATTTTATGGTGCAAGAGGGGATAGTACTAAGGCATAAACAAAAGTTATAAAAACAAAAGTTATAGAGAAACTCCCACCACTAAGCAATGTAACAAGTGTGCGAGGATTCTTATGTCATGCAGGATTTTACCGTTGATTTATCAAATACTTCTAGAAAATTGCAAGACCTTTGACAAATCTATTAGTTAAGGATGTGCCTTTTCTGTTTGATGACAAATGTATGTCTGCCTTTAATAAACTAAAGGAGGCACTAATGTCAGCACCAATTCTATCACCACTGGATTGGACACTTCCAGTTGAAGTTATGTGTGATGTAAGACATTAAGCTATATGTTGTGTATTGGGCCAAAAGAAAGATAAAAGGTTACATGCGATCTACTATACCAACAAAACCCTTTCAGGAGCTCAGCTTAATTACACCACCGTAAAAAAGGAATTACTCGCAGTAGTGTATACATATGATAAATTTTGACCATACCTTCTGGGATCACGGGTAATTGTATTCATCGATCACACGACGTTAAAATATCTTTTTTTTAAAAAGGATACGAAAATAAGGCTCATTCGATGGATACTACTCTTACAGGAATTTGATGTAAAATTAAAGATAAAAAGGGAGCGAAAAATATAGTCGTAGACCACTTATTAAGATTGGAAAAAGGGGAATACAAGCTAAGAAAAGATATTAATAAGAATTTCCCTGATGAAACCCTGATGTTGCTTGGAAGTCTGGTTGCACCATAGTTTGTCAATATTGAAAATTACGTTGCTAGTGGTAAGCTTCCTTTTGATTTATCTTATCAACAAAGAAAGAGATTTTTACGTTAATGTAACCGACATCTATGGGATGAGCCAATTTTATATAGGAAATGTGTTGAAAGTTTAATGCGACGATGTGTTTCAGAGGAAGAAATGGTAGATATCTTAAAATAATGTCATGAAGGTCAATATGCTGGTCATTATGGAGTTAACAAAACGGTAGCTCGGATACTCGAGAGTGGATTTTAATGGTCATAATTATTTAAGGATGCTCAAACTTTTGTGTCATAATGGGATCGATGTCAGAGAATAGGTAATATCTTTAAAAGAGATGAGATGCCTTTATCCAAAATTTTAGAAGTGGAATTCTTCGATGTATGGAGCATCGACTTTATGTGTCTTTCCCCATCCTCAATGGGAAACATTGTAATATCCCACCTCCTAAAATTACTAAGAGATTAAACTGTTAGATTGAATCACATGAGTCATTTCATTTAAGAATTTACGAGGTGCATTACATTCATATGCATAATATTCATATACACATATGAATCATGAACTAGAAAACATTGCAAGATAGTATATGCACTCAATTGACATATTCCTAGGCATGGAAAAAATGAATGTGATATGAATGTGCATTCTAAATGTTTTGCATTTTGATTTACCGATAACATGAATTGATTGATTATAATTAGTGATTGAGAATTTATCGTTACAATTGAGTAATTGATAAAGTGATATGTGCATCTAGTCTACGAAAAATGTTAAAGAGCAAGACAAATTGATACATAGGAATTTAGGTTGATTAGGCCTATGAAATGGTGAAATGTGGCATTGGGAATAAGTGACAAATAGCTCAGTTAAATGTATGACAAGTGGCATGAGTATAATTGTGACAAGTGGCCCTTTAACATTGTGACAAATGACACCTTAGACTTGTGACATGTCGAGTAATAAAATGGTGACATGTGTAGCTTTACAAGTGATGACATATATAGCCTTATAATTAGTGACATTTGAAGCCTTACAATTGGTGAAATGTGTAGCCTTATAAGTAGTGACATATGGAGGCTTGAATGAGTTACATGTGGAGTCTAAAGTAAGTGACACATGGACCAATAAAATAGTAACATATAGATTAACAGAAGGAAAACATAAGTATCAATAGAATGGTGACACATGGACTAATGGACTGGTGACACATGGATTAGTTGACCTTGAATTTTCTAGAGAAAATAAATGAACATTCAATAGAAGTGAGAGTGAAGAGAAGGAGAAAAACGAAAATGAGAAGACAAGGAGAGAAAAAGGGGAAAAGAAGAGGAGAAGGAAAGAACTTACCAATGTAAGTCAAAATTCTAGTTTCAATTTCATCTTTCTATTTTGATCTATTTTTCATATCTTTAGAGCACGAATTTAAAGAAACCCAAAGAATGAAAGTTGTAGATATAGGTCTTAACTTAACCTGTGTGAAAATGTCTTTGGAAAATAGTGAATGGATCTTGAGTTTATATTCATTTTCCTAAGACTGCCTGTGATAGACCCCCTATATAGGACCCTTGTATTAATTCCTGATTTTTGAGGACCTTAAAGTACGAATTAGTGAAAGTATAAAACATGAAAAATGATTATCAATGTCCTATAAATGCTTCTGTGAAATGTTTTGGTCAGAATATGTCTTGATAATGATTTATTGGAGATGAATTGTATGTAAGGTTGGTGATGAAGTTTGATGGAATCTATTGACTATAATGTTTTTACTGAACATGCATATGTATTTTGAACATACCTTGATCTGTGGATTTCCAAATCGAATGGATTTTGATTTAGAGTAAAATAGAAACATATGAATATACTTTTCATAAGGAGTCGAAATTGAATTCTGTCCGTAAGAGTCTTGAAATTTGACTTGCAGTTGAGAATTGTTTTCTGTCAAGGTATGAGAATAGTTTATAGTGTTTTGATTATAACTTACACTATACTGAACCAAAATGCATTAATTTGATGTCATTAGAAACTTAATACATAGGGGAATATTTTATTAGAAGGTGTTGCGTAAAAACTGTTGGGAAACCAGGTCAATATCTGATCTCCATGGCAGTGGAATAATTACGAAACTTTTTTGCAATCTTTGATTTCCCGAAAACTAAGATCTTTTTAATTCTATAAAATGATTAATACAAATCATAATAAAGCAGAAACTTAATTCGTACCTTATTCTGAATCTTGATCTTAATCTTGTTGTATCCCTCGAACCATTCCCGAAACTAATCCGTCTCAACCACTGTAGTCGCACAAGTGTTCGACCTCTAACGGTATCCACAAAACAGGTTGAGAGAACTTTGTAACTCTTACAGAGAGGGTTAACCATAAAGTGCTAGCTCCATAGAGCTCAAGCCTATTTATAATAAGCTTTGGACATTTTATTAATTTAATTGAAATTAGAATTACAAATAATTCTAATTAAATACCAATTATGCCCATATGAGATTCAATATCTCATATTGATCCTTATTTATTAAATATCTGATATTTAATTATAAAGTTTCTTAAACTTTACAGTCAAGTCCAACTTGATTAAATTAACTTTGCTCTCTTCAACCCATTCTATATGTG
>JANQBM010000005.1:29193743-29218026 GCA_025594535.1 Erythroxylum domingense | reverse complement strand
GTGTGTCTTCTCTTGTTGATTAAATCCTAAGTTTTATGCTTGGATTTGGTTTCGAGATTAACCTAAAATCTCTACCTTACGATTTCCTCTGTGTCAAGATGACAAGTTTTACTTGGCCTGAGCTAAAGTCAACAGGCTTGGATTGACCTAGTTCGACCCCACTTGAAGTCATTAAGTTTGGCCAGAGTTGATCAAGGTTCAGGCAAGGTTCATGCTTTGTTTTTTCCTTAAATATTCGAGCTTCGGGCATGGATTGGACTTGCGTTGCTAGAGCTTAACCTAATTCGAAGCATGAATATGTCAAGTAAAATGACCTCATCTTGAGTAAAATGACTTAGTATATGCTTGATTGAGCTTTAGGTTGCCCCAGTTTGATTGAAAGCTAAATATTATTTTTAATTTGGCTTGGCGCAGGCTTGATTGAACTTTAGGTTGTCCAAGCCCCCGATCGGGCTTTAGGCTAAGCCTGGGTCCAAACATAAATTTTTGGGTTGAGTTTGAGGTAGAAGGGAGTTCGGCCTAACCCAATGCCAAGCATAAATTTTTGGTTTTCTATTTTTGTCTTTGAATTTAGTAAAAATGCTATTTGGTTAAGCTTTTGTTTTGTTTTTATTTTGATTTTTTAAAGTTTTCATAACTTATGAAAACTATAAGAACTAGTTTTTTTTTTTTTTTTGGTTATAATCTGATTTACCAATGTACTATTTAATTATTTAAGGCAAAAGGTATGAACTATTACTTGACATTTCTTAAAAAGTCCAAGTTAGTCTTTGCTAGCTTATGCCATGTCATAACTATGCAATTTGGACCTACCAGGTATTGATGTGATCTTAAAAATGAATTTTTTCAAACATTAGTTAAAAGTGGGACTTCAACTGAAGATTTCACCATAGTCTAAATAAGTTCCTACTGTTATCTTTGTTACTACTTTTAGAATGCAATGAGTATTATTTTAGTAATGTTAGGGTGTAAAATGGTACTAGAGAAAATGAGAGGGAAGACTTAGATTTTTTGTGAAAGTTTAAGGTGCAAATAACATCTTTAACTATCATTTAGTAACTATTAATAAGAATTATGACTAAGATAATTTGATTATTCATTATATTCTTTTAATAATTATTTTAAATTAAGAATCAAAAAATATTTTGAAATATCAAATTATTTTCAAATTTGATCATTATTTTAATAAATATATTTTAAAATTAAATATCTTAAAAATATGTAAATTTGAAAATAGTTTTGTATGAACTTTTTTAAATATCAAATATTTAATTCTAAATAATAATATTAGTTTTAATAATGAAAATACATATTAACAATTTATAAATTAAATGTTACAAATTTTGACTTAATTATTGATTTAATGAAATATAACAATTTTGATTGATATTTATTAATAGATATCTTACAAGAGATTAAAATAAAATTATTTACTTAATTGATTCATCTTTAAAGCTTAATTTAATATTTTATTGTTATTACATTAATATTAAAAACTAAACAAGTTATGTTTTTGTTAAAAAAAAGGATATTAAAATTAGTAAATGAAAATTAAAAATCACTATAGAAAAACACAAGTGAAAAATGATAGAAGATGCTTTATGCATTCCTATTTTGTGTAGATAATGTGCCTTAGATAATTTAGCACAGTTGTAATCTCAATCCTTCTCAAACTCCAAGAATCAGTCAAAGGCAAAACAAGATGCTCTATGCGTTCCTATTTTGCTATGCTGTTATTCTTCGTAATCTATGGATCCATGGCACCAAATACAATTTCATGTCTATCCACTGTGAGGCCCTAAGTTCCTTTTAACCCATTCTAGGTGGGACTTGAACCTTTGACTTCCAAGTTGACATGTAGGTTTTAGCCTATGGCATGGAATGCAAGAGAAGGTTTAGTATATCAAGAAACCTACATGGCATTATTTTGTTATAACTTTAATGTTGGTCATAGTCTTACCCATTTAGTGTATATTTTCTATATGTAGCTTACTATAATTTGGAGATGCAGTGCTAACAAGCCTTTGAGTTTGAAGTTTGATGAACTTCTAGATTTGCATAATTTAACCTGATCTTCAGCTCATCCTCCTTGCCTGAACCATTGCAGAGGGAAAAGAAGAACCTTCAGGATCTAAATGGTGTTTTTGTATTCAATGTTGCAGACAGAGAGTATCTGGATAGGCCAACGGCAAGGTTTATAAGAGAATTTGATTGCATAGAAGGTATGTTTGCTTTATTCTGTAATCGTTTAGGGTAATGGTTGGCAGCTTAGTTTTAAAAAGAAGTGTCGATTCTGCATGGACTTTGAGAGCTTCACTATGGTGTTTGTCTGTGATGGGTTTTAGGGTTTGGATGCTGCTTGTGCATATTGTGGAACTTTAATCTGTTTTGATGATTTTGTTCCATCATTTGCATGGTCAAGATAGCTAAAAAGATTTTTCATGGTGATTATTTTTCAGTTAATTTGTTGCTCAATTTTTGGTCTGTGTACGGTGTATCAATGATAAGTTGAAATATAATGAATTGAAGTTATCTATCTCTCCATGATCATGGAAATGTACATTCATTTCTCTTTTGCAAAGCCATCAAAGTTCAAGAACTGTTTTACCTTGATGCTTTTCTTGTAGAGAATTTCGTGGAAGATATTGGCAGTCAACATGGTATTGTATCTGTGTCTCTAGAGAATTCCCTTTACAATGCTCTGTGGGTAGGACAAGCATTACTTCGGAAAGGGTAATAGTCAGAGATCATACTTTATCTTTTGATTAATGTATTTCAGACATTAGTTCTCTACTTGTTCTGAGATCCTCTAAATATATATTGACTCGATCTAGGTTTTTAACAATTTTAGATCTCCAAAGACATCGGACAAACGGATACTTCTGTTTACAAATGAAGATAACCCTTTTGGGAGCATCAGGGGTACAACAAAAAGAGATATGATGAGAACTACATTGCAGAGAGCTAAAGTAAGGCTCTTAATTTCTATATCTTGGGTGTGCTTTATCTTCCATTCTTTATTATTAGCAACGTATAGGACTTTCGATACAGTTACCTGTATTAATTTTTTCAGGATGCACAAGATCTTGGCATCTCAATTGAACTGCTACCCATGACTTGGCCTAATGAAGAGTTCAACGTTTCACTTTTCTATTCTGTATACCTATTCCTAACCATTTGATCTCATTTTTCTGTTCTGTTTTTGGACTTAGCAATTGATTTCTGCAGTTACTAATTGCTCTTTTGTCTGCTACAATAAATTTCTAATTCAGGAATTGATGGGGCTGGAAGGTGATGATCTCGCTCTGTATACTCCCTCAGCAGGACAAAAGTATGTGATTATTCTTTTACCATATTTTTATGCGTTGTTACAAGGCGAGATAAAACAATATTTGCTTTATACTCATGAAGCATTACCTTTTGGACTTGTTTAATTTCAATTTACTTTCACTGTAATTGAAGTTGCTGTAAAGGGATTCACATGTGCTTTTGAGATGTGGAAGGTTAATAGTTAGTATAATTCAAAGGTGTCCTGGTGAACTTTGTCGATTGTCTACTACCAAAGCGACAGAAAATTTTTTATTGTATATTCATTGAATAGAGATTGTAGAGCTCCTGGTGCTAGTTGCATAAATGTTCCAACTCTGTTTGATGAAAATATCTATTTTCATATTTCAGATTGGAAGATATGAAAGATCAGTTAAGGAAACGTATGTACCAAAAGCGCATAATTAGAAGAGTCACCTTGTCAATTGGTAACGTGGTGTCGATTGAACTGAATACATATGCTTTGATTCGTCCTGCAGTGCCGGGTAAAAATTTTCTTTGTTTTTATAATTGAACTTTGTTGCTTCTGCAGTTCATCTTTTTGACGTGCAAATGAACTCTGTTTTCTAGGGGCAATCACATGGCTTGATTCTGTTACAAATCGCCCTTTAAAGGTGATTACAACATTATCATATTCGTCTAATGGTTTCTTTATACGTCCAGCACTTATGTCTCAATTCTCAGATTTTGATGCTTGTTAAGCATTTTTGAATCCCTCACTTATTGCTTCTTTTGACCCTTATGCACTATCCTTGCTGGGTGAAATCATCATTCCTCCTCATGTTTCAGATTTTTTCATGGCACTTAAATTTTTACTTTCTTCATTTTATTCTAAGTTTGTTATGCTTATCATCTTTGTGCACAAAATACTGTCATTGTGACAATAAGTTATGATTTTCAAGAAAAACAGCTATATTGGCAGTAAGAAATAAGATTATTCAACACTTTGGCATCATTCAAAATGCCATTACTTTTTGCTTTTTTCTTCCAAGTGATTAGCAATGAGGGAAGGAAGTGCTTCCAAGCTAGTATTCTATGCTTTCTTGTCACTTTGTCATTTTATTTGAGGGAAAAGAAATCGATCTTCCTTATTATGTGAGTTAATGATGTTTAGACAGAGAGATCTTTCATATGCTCGGATACTGGTGCATTGATGCAAGAACCTGCAAAACGATACCAACCATACAAAAAGTAAGTATTATTACAGGATCTGAATTTTCTTCCTAGTATTTCTTATCGTCTTTATTCTGTTTTGTGATTCATACTTTTTGTTTTAACAGCTTTTGTCTCCACATGATGTTCTATATGTCAGTACTCAGTATATTGAGGTCCTGTTGCTGTTTTCATTTGAACTATTATGTTCACAAGGTCTATATGCCAGAGTAGTTCATAGGCATAACGGAGGCTATGATCAACTCTGATAGTGAAAGATCCTGATAGTGACCACAACATATTCCTTACCAGTTTTTTAGGTCTGGAAAAGAAAATTGAATTTAAATGATAAATCTTTAATACATTTTAGTTGTAGTAAAGTTTCATACAAATTATCATCCTTTAAAGCGAATTCTCGTGCTGAAGTACAATATCAGTATCTCTTGAGAGAAACAGGCAACAAGAGGTGATTGATGACATGTATGCATGTAAATAACTTTAAACATATATGCATCTGTCTTGCTTGGTTCTGTAGCATCTTTAAGATTTAACATAATTTTTTAAATATTTTTTGTCAAATAAATTTTATCCTTTTAACATTGCGTTTGACATAGAGGACTTTATCTGTGGAGCTTTCCATTATCAGTTACTTTTAACTTTAATGTACCAATGCCAGTCCATGCTTACTTTACTATTAGTGAGAACGTGAAGCTTTCTGTGGAGGAGCTATCAGAGATAAAAAGAGTTTCTCCTGGACATCTTCATCTCCTCGGATTCAAGCCCTTAAATTGCTTGAAAGATTATCATAACTTAAGGCCGTCAACATTTGTTTTCCCAAGTGACAAGGTTTGCTTCAATTCTTAATTCCTTGACTGTGTTAAACTTGTCATTTTACTGATGTTCATAGTGCTTTGTTCTGGTTTCCTACTTTAGATTACCATTGCTTTTTAAGACATAACTTTCTACTTCAAATGTCACAATTGATGTGATGACGGTTGGAGCTTATATGCATTTTAATGTTATATTTGAACAGATGTATTTTGTTGCTGCAATTTCTGCATCAATGTTTTTGAGTAGAGAAATGAAGAAATGGAACAAGATAATGCTTTTTCAATTTTTTTGTTGAACCTGAATGTGATTTCTGCTGTTGTACTAGTAGTGGAAGATGCTAATAGCATTTGGAAAAGAAAAAATTCCCAAATTCTAGTGAAGCAGAAATATTAGGGCTGAGGATTTTGGGTTTTTTGTTATGAAATGTTTAAGTTGTGCCAGTCTCATCACTGGAATTCAGCTGTCTTACTGTACTCTTCTGTACTTCTGAATTTCATTTGTTGCAGGAAGTGCTTGGTAGTACTTGCATTTTTGTTGCCTTGCACAGGTCCATGTTACAGCTTAAACGGTGAGTCCTACATATAAAGACGGATTGAAAAACATGAAATTCTACAATATTCTTGCATATACAGTATTTGTTTGACTTTTTTCTTTGTTTGCACTGGGCATAATTTTCTTATCACTTTGACACTACCAGTTATGTGCTTGAGTTTAATAAGTTTTCTTTTTTTGTAATTTCTTGTTTTGCTTTTGACCGTAATGGATGGATCATGACCTAGCATGTCTGACAATTTACATTAACTTGGTACATGGCTGGGATTGTAAGTCCGGGCTTTATAGGACATACCTGTTAAGGACTCTTAGGTGTGCAGAGCTAGTAATTGTTCTTAAATTTCAATGCCTTGCCCTGTCCCAAATAATTTAATTTTGGACAAGATTGGTTGTAGTAAGTGTTACTTTCATATGAAGGACCATGTATAGAACAATTATTTTTGGTATGATTCTTTCGTATCTATCTGTTATCATACAAGTTTTCACTTCAGCTGCTGGTTGAATAACTCTTGAAATTTGATAAATCTGATATACAATAATGTTATTGATTATTTGACTATTGGATGATATGGGTAGACATAAACAAATATAGAGACGTGTAATGTCATGTACTAAACTTGTGAATATTTTCCGATGATTGTTCAAGGCATGATAAATTTGTACTTACTATCCACATTACTATGCATGATAAATTTGCACTTATTATCCATATGACTACGGGAGGAGCTTTTCATTGGTCATCTGATGTTGGTTGGTGGATATAAGGAAATATATTGATATGTATTGTCACTTGAATGTTAAATTTGCGTTTATGAAAGGGGCTTTTCGGCGGTCACCTAATGGAGGTTGGTGGATATGAGGAAATATATTGATATGCAATTTCATATGAGGAGTTGTGCATTTATTTTTCTTGGTGAACATCAAATGCAGGCATTTGCACCTATTCATTATGTTGCAAATCCTTATTACTGTTCCTTTGACTATATGATCTGCATTTCCTTTCAGTTGATGAACATATATAGAGAATGCACTGATGTACACGAAAATATGTTTGTCCTAATTTTCTTGATAAATGATGAATTGCACTTAAGATTTGTCTTCAGGAAAAGGTTTGCACTTTAGCTTATTCATCAAGTATTTTACATTTTGCAGTTTTGCTGTTGCTTTCTGTGGCAGTTCTTCTCATCCTCAATTAGTTGCTCTTGTTGCACAAGTAAGATAAATCCTACATGTGGCGTAATTCTACTGTTGGACATTGAATTGGGCAAGTAGTTTGTTTTCCAATGCCTGCGTTTGATATGCCACTGTTTCTTTTTTATGTCGACAGTCTTCAGGGTGACTTCTGCTGTGTAACTTTTCTTTTTTCTTGAAACATATTCTAAAAAGACTTATTCTTGGTGCTATCAAGTTTGTCTTCAAATGACACTGTGCTTGTAGATGATGTGATTATTGACTCAGCATTAAGATTTGCATTTGTAAGGGGAATGGATGCTGCGTATTGAAATCAGTGTGTGCCATTTGCATGAATAAATTAAGCAAATCAATTGTTTCCAAGGCATATAATAGGGATCTTTTACTTTTTATTTTCTTCAAGCATATTGAATTTCACATTTAATTCTTAAAATCTACTACTATTGATGCATCTAAGTAGGTTATTCTCATCTAAGTCGGTTACTCTAAGGGATTAGCACTTCTAAAATACTTTAGCATATATAATTGACATGAATAAAATTTAAAAGTTTTATGATTATAGTCCAACTATATTGTGTAGGTTTGCTCACAAAATGCCCCATTTTTTATATTAGCAAAATCTAACAAAATTTTAGAATTTTTAACGGACCATCGTCTTCTAGATTGTATCAGAATTTACTTAATACTGATATCTACCTATACAATAAACTTACTGCATGGATGAGGGTAGGTAATTAGATGTAATCATGATTGTTAACTTCATAACAACATTGCATTTTTTTCTTGCGCCTTTGAATTTTTTTGGAGGAGTTTATCTTGTTGATAAGTCAAGATGATATGGATCAATTCTTTCTTGCGCCAAAGATCTTCCTCTTTCTGAAGGATCTGTATTTACATCTCCTTTCCATTTCCACATTCATTCAACATTTTGATGTTGTCGGAAAACTTGGCTTTTGTTTGTTTCATTTTCTTTGCCAGATCATGAAATAGAATGTGATAACTCCTTCAGTACACATCGTGCTGAAATGCGAGTCTGGTTTAAGTAATAAGATGCAATGAATATGATGGTTAAATTTATAGTGCTTAATGGTATGATCATTTTTTCACTTTTGTTATTCAACCAATTTATTGCATACAATTGATACTAATCAAAGTAAGGTTCAAAACTTTGAATATTAACTATGTAGGCGTGGTTCTATAAAAGCACCAGTCACATGAGTTAACTGCATTTGCCAGATTTATATGGCCCATAGTCTAAATACACACCAACTAGTTTTTGTAACAACTAGAGTTTGTGAAAAGGTTTAGTGGGTTCCAAATGCTATTGTTTATGATTGCTTTAATATTATTGGTCTTACTTTTATCTTTCATTCTCAAAATCACCATGTTACATTCTCTGAACTTCACAGGATGAGATTGCTAGGGCTGGTGGCCAGGTGGAGCCACCTGGCATGCATATGATATATCTTCCATATTCTGATGATATCAGAGACATTGAAGAGGCAAGAGCAGTAACATGATTGACTTTCATGTCAGAAACAAACTTCAAGCAGATTATGTTGTATCTTTGCACTGAGGATTCAATTAGTTTTTGCAGTTTTATTCATCGTCTCCTGAGCAGGCACCTAGAGCTACCGATGGCCAGATATCAAAGGCTAGTGCTTTAATCAAACGGATTGATTTGAAAGATCTTTCTGTATACCAGTTTGCTAATCCTGGTAAGTTGGTATGCTTGAGATGAAATTGTATGTTGAAGCCTGCATTTTAATCTCAATGCAGTTCAATCAATGTTAAGTGAAACTGTTTCATATATCGTTTTTCCAATAAATAGTGGTTATTGACACCAATTAAGAACCCATGAATTGATGTTCTGGGATACAAATCTTGGAGATGGTCTTACATTAAACATTTAAGTCACTTCTTTTCAACTTTGAACTTGGACAGTTGCATGCCTGAGGAATTGGCATTTTGCATCTTTATAATGCAATGTGGTTGTCTTTATTACAGTACGTGAAAAGCCAGTCGAATTATTCAAGTTTGTACTTTTAATTCCACTACTATTTTGCAATCTATCAAATAATGAAGCCTAATGGGGATTCGATTTCTTTGATTTTAGAAAAACTTCTAAGGTTTACCTACATGTATAATGATCTTCTTATCGAAAGTATGAAACAACAGGTCGCATTACGTGAAGGTCTCTGTCTAGGTGCTGCTAATTTGATTTCGACCACCCTTTCCATTTGCCCTTGGTGATTTAGCTGTCACTATAATTTGCAAGGATGCCTATGGTATTGTTGATTTTTCGAATAAGATTTCAAACCTTGGTACCTGAAGTCATTATCAGTCCCATTTCGTAATTGTGGCAGCTAAATGGGTTTAGAATGTTCCATCATATCAACTTTAGGCAATAACTCTGTACAGTTTTGGTGCAATATGCTGATGACTTATTGAACATGTGTCAACTAGTAAAATCTGTGCTGCTCAATTATTCAAGGTTGATGGACTTTTGAGTTGTTGTGCATCAGTAATGACACTATTTAGAAATTTTACCAAGTTCTTTGAAATGTTTCTTCCAGTTTGAGAAATGTACTGGATCTGCAGTCTTTTTTTTTTTTTAATGCAATGCCCTTAAGTCATCATTCTGCTTGCGTGAACCTATAACAGCATAGTGTCTTTCTTTTGTTTCTACTATAGCTATAACATCATTTTGCAGCTTTGCAGAGGCATTATGCAGTGCTGCAGGCCTTAGCACTAGAAGAAGATGAGATGCCAGATATCAATGATGAAACACTCCCTGACGAGGAAGGTTTGTCTAGGTAAAATAAAACTGCAATTTTGTTCATATTATTTGTGTGAATTCATGTGAATCGTTTGTGTTTTGTTGAGATATAAACTTAGCAAATGGTTCGTGTGCGTTCAACAGACCAGGGGTTGTGAAAGCTATAGAAGAATTCAAACTTTCTATTTATGGGGACAAGTATGATGATGAAAATAACTCTGTAGACAATGGAAAAGCAAGTGAGACAACCAAGAAACGGAAATCAGATTCTCAAATTGAAGATAAGGAATCTGTAAACTACGACTGGGCTAACCTTGCTGACAGTGGAAAGGTACAGTTCGTTTGAATTGTAAAGTTATAGATTTGCAAAGATTTTGGATTTTTTCGAGATTCAATTTTAAGGTTAAACACTTGCTTCCATGATTTTTAAAGTTGTCGTGAAGAATAGTATATAAAATCTTCTCATAACAAATTTGTATTAAAATAAAATTCTCGAGTCTTTAGATACTTCATACTAAACTGAAAATTGGTGGTCATTGTCTTTTAGTAATCAACATTAATTCTTATTGGGTAAATGTTAATTATGTTATGGCCTTGGGCCCCAAAGTTCACTCTCTGATCTGTGTGCGACTATTTTAGTCCACGTGAATTTTAATCTACATTGCTAAATGAATGGGCTATATATTTCCATTCAACAGTTACCGGCATGTTCATGTAATCTATGCACTGCTGTGATTAAAATGATCGAGTTGTGCGCAATGATTAGTTTGAATGTTCACAATTTTTGGTTTGGAAGATCCTCTAGTGGTTTGGCATATCTTGGGCATAGTTATGCTGAAACGGTTTAATACGTGGGGCCTAGGAAAATTCACCTGATGATGATAGTTCTTATAATTCTTACTTTATCAGAATTCTATGTTAAATTCATGTTTTGCAGTTGAAAGATTTGACAGTTATGAAGCTGAAGTCTTATCTAACGGCGCACAACCTTCCTGTTACTGGCCAAAAGGAAACTTTGATCAACAGGATATTAACTCATATGGGCAAGTAAGCAGAACTTGGGGCTGTATGAAATGATTTAATCTGCCATGGTCTGGTGGTCGTGTTGATATTTTGTTGGTGAGAGTTGAGGATTTCTGTAGGTAAAGAAGTTTACTCTTTCACCAGCAAGTGATCTGCAGACAGACAGCGCAAATATACAACTTTGTTTCATTTTGCTGTTATCGGTAGCTTTTGATATTTTGACCTGTAGAGCTTCTTATGGATTGAGCAAGATGCTGCACGATAGAACAATAGGGCGAATTTTGATGAAATGTATTGAAGTAGAGCATTTAGGATGTAACCAAGTAGAGAATAAAGGGATGAATACTATAAACAATCTAGTGGTAATTTTTTCTTTTTTTGAAAAGAAGGTAATAAATTAATCCATTAAAGGAATAAGCAAAATGTACACATGCTACAAAGAGCACTAGATCAGTCTACAATTAGAATCTGATGTAAAACACAATCCCCTTTACAACGTTATACAACTTAGAGCCATGCTTTGCCTATATATTTCATATTTTGTTGCAGTAATCTAGATCTCGGCATTTGACAGTGTGTAACTGGTGAGGTTTCTAATGTGGAAGAGTTCTGTTGTTGAATTGTTGTAAAATTGAACTTTATCCTGGAAAATGCGAGAATTCCTTTCTTATAGCTTTGACTAGAAAAGCCATAGACAAGCTGAAACACCATATGATAGTGTTGTTGGAATGAACAATAGTAGTATACTACCTTTTGATGGAATTCCAATCAGTTGGAGACTATTGAATGTAACATTTTTTTAGCAAAGATTTCTATGTATAAGAGACAAACTGAAAATGAAAAAATAGGTAATTGTTGCTTTCTTCTTCACTCTACTATAGGGAGCGTTTGTTTGGGATATTAAGAAATTTCAGCTTATCCAGAGTTTGTAATTGGTCTTTCATAGCTAGTCATAACGTGAAGGATGATCGAGGATGACACTGTTTGTGCCATATCAGCTGAGTCTAGGATTTGTAATTGTATTGTCTCTAAAAAACTTCTTACAAGACTTGTTTGTCAAAATCCTATTAACGGTGTGTTTTCAAATGATTATGTCCTCTTAATCATTCAAGTGAGTTCCAATAATTCAGTGATGATAAGAGTTTGGAATAGAGTAGAGATTGAAAAGTTGTTTGTCAACTAAAGTCTCTTTAATAGTTAAATTCAACCTGATGATTTGCATAATGTAGAGGACCACATGATAACCGATTGTTAGATTAGAATTTATATAAATTACCATCTCCAATCAGGTGAATAAACTTCTTAGTGAGCTTTTGGTTTTTAGTATTGGTTTTGGAGAAGAAACTACATAGATGTTGACATCAAAACCCCATACGCCACTAGTTTTTATGTGAACTTTATGTACCCATTTATACCATAGAGTTTGCTTGTCTGTCATGAATCTCCGTAGTCTCTTTTCTATGATAACATTGTTCATTACTATGGAGACATTATTCCAAGCCCTCTATTGTTATTAGGCGTATACACTTCTTACTATTGCATCTCGGCCCTTCTGAACTCTAAATTATTTCCACTCATCTTAATGATCTTGGGAAAGGAGACATGGGCAACCCATAACAAATTGACAGAATTGATGACAGAGTTGGTTAGTTGAGTCCTCCTAGCCATAGAAAGAATCTTGACGCTCCAAGACAAAATTCTGTTGTTGATTTTGTCCATAAGAATGTTGAAATCGCTGGTGGATAAATTGGAAGTGGAAATGGGAATACCTAAGTACATAATGGGAAGTGATTGCATTTTGAGATTGTTAATTGAGTTGACTACATTTTCTTTTGTACTGGTAGACTTGGGTAAGAAGAAACTACTCTTTGAAAAATTAATCTCCGAAGAGCCTTTTAAAAATCTTCAAGGCTTTCATGAGTCTAAGAACAAAAGCCTAATCAACTTTGGATAAAAGAATTCTGCAAAACAAAGATTAGTGATCCTCAACTTCTTGCATCTAGAATGAAATTTGAAATGTCTAATTTTCTCTACAATTCTACTAAAAGTTCTGTTGAGCACCTCCGTTACTAGAGAAAAGAGATGAGGTGAAATTGGATCACTTTGGTGAATCCTTTTGCAACTCTTAAAAGACTTACAAAGCCGTCCATTCACCATGACTTTGAAGGAAGAAGAAGAAATGCACTGTAACATCCATTGTAAAAACATATTGGGAAATTCCAAAGCATGTAAAGTGTTTGAAATGAATTTCCAATCCATCCTATTATGAGCTTTTTCGAGTCTACTTTCAGCTGGCAATTCTTTCTACTTTTTTTAGCACAAGTTTTGACCAATTCTTAAAGTAGCAATATGTTATCCCCCTTGATCCTACTTAGAATGTAAGCCCCTTCTGATACATCAATGTATTTGTGGAGAACTAATTTCAGTCTTTGAGCCAGGATCTTTGCAATAATCTTTTATGCAGTGTTGCAACAAGAAAAAGGTTGATAATTAGAGAAAGAAGACAGCTCACCAGTCTTAGGAATGAGAGTTATGAAGGTGATGTTAATCTCTGATAGAAGACTTCCTTTGTTAAAGAATTCAAGAACAACATTGTTAATTAGATGCTTAGTGAGATTCCAAGGCTTGTAGAAGTAGGGGTTAAAGATGTCAGGTCCATGAGTTTTATGGGGATTGAGAGATCTCAAAGAACTCTCAATGTTTTGTATGGTGATAGGTCTATGCAGAGAATCATCTTCCTGTGGAGTTATGCACTCTCATGATTTCTTTCAATAGTGTGCAAGAGGAATTAGCATTTGTAGGAGCACCTTGCAACAATGAGGATTGAGTATCTAGATCTTGATTATTGTGTTGTAGGGAGAATCTTGTCGTTACTCCTAGAAAACACATCTCTATCAAAATAGGTAGTGTTTTTGTCTTCAAATTTCATCCATTGCAATCTTGATCTTTATCTCATGAGTGAGTGATCAAATAAGAGAGCCTTAGTAAAATGCGGGTTTCACTTGAAGCTTAATCTGGATATTTTCTAAAGCATCTCTAGCAGTTTTGAGAAGATGAGTATTTCCTACATTGGACTGATAAAAGGATCTTTAATTTCTGCTTTAAGGGCCCAATTTTCCTGTAATATATATATTGATGAGAACCCCTGATGTTAGTGTTCAAGGCATTCAAAATACACCCATCAAATTCTGGTAAATCAGTAAGGAAGTTATTAAATCTAAATGGGTGTAAAAAGTGAATAGCAGACAAATGAATCACAATGGCAGAGTGATTTGAAAGGCAATAATTTGTGAATTAGGAGAAGCTGTTTGGAGATTTGGAAAAGTAGAGAACCAAGCAGAATCCTTCGAACTCCCGTCAATCTTTTCCTTAATCAAATTAACTCCACTTTGCTTGTTGCACCAAGTGTAAAAGCATCCATCAGATGGAATGTTAGTAAGCTAACTATTAGCTAGACATTGTCTTAGATCTAAGTATGGATTGCCAATTGATTTAAGACCGTACGCTTCATTTTGCTAGCAAAAGCATTAAAATCCCTAGCTAAAATCCAAGGGAAGGAAGAATTGTTAGCCACAGTTTTGTGTTGATCTAAAGAAATGTTCTCTGATATGCACTGTTGGGAGCATAAATGAAAGAAACCAAAATTAATTTTCACGAATCTTTGAGCACCATTTTAAGGTGCATTTACTGATGAGATGAGAATTTAGAATAGACATCAATAGCAGATGAAACATATAGCACCACAATTATGCCATTAGTGTGATAAGCATGATTAGATATTTGGTTCCAATTAACATTAGGAAAGTTACAATTGAACTCCTTCATACAAGTTTCCGAAAGACTAGCAATTAGTGCTTTATTATGAGTTTGTAGACTCTTGACCAAAAGCTTTTTGAATGCCCCCTAATGTTCCATGCTATTATAATCATGATTTTAACTCCATCTTGGAGTTTTTTTTCCTTCCTATTGTATCTCCTTCTAGTCATAGGCTCAAACTCCTGCTGATGTAACTCCGTTTGATCTATTGTTTGCTTAAGAGTTTCACAATCCTTTCTAGTTGTATCATTTTATAGTCTCTGAATTACTAGTTTCATTGTCGGGTGTGGTAGTGGTAACTTGCATTGCATCAATATTGATTAGTTCCATCACTTCTTGATACTCACTAGTTTTAAAGAATCTGTAGAAGTAGGCTGTGGTTTCCATGTATAAGAGATCTTGATTTGATTCTCAAATGGCTCCATGTTCTCATCTAATCAAATTATAGGAATAGTTTCAGGGAGATCAAACATAGATGTAAGAAGCACACAAATTTTGGCAAATTGGATCCTCTTTACTTTAGCTGTTGCTTGATTCATGCATATTGGTTTTCTAATAAAGCTTGCAATGTGACTTAAACGAGTTGTCATCCAATACTCCGAGGGAGCTCCATGTATGCAGACCCAAATTGGTATATGTTCCAACTTTATATCATCCATATTCATTCCAGGCCTCCAAGTTTACAGCAGAAGTTTATCGTTGACATTCCATGGACCTGCTGGCAATACTTTCTTAACATTTTTGGTATTCAAGAATCTGAATAAAAACACATCCTCACTATTAATGAGTACATACTATAAAAGTCCATGAACATTCCAGTTATGCATAGCTCACCATTTCATCACTAGAAAAGCCACCCTATTGGCCAGGAAAAAGACAAGAAGTGTGGAATTTTATTTGCTAGCTCCAGCTTTTAGTACATCCAAAGGAGGGGACACAATTCTTGTTTCAGAGGAAGCATTGGGAAGGAAAAATTTTCGTTTGAGTTCAGGTGAAGCATCTCCAGCAATTTAAGCCTAAGTCTTCTTGACAGGGGGAGTGTCAACGGAAGAATTAGAGGAAGCTAGGATAGTGTTAGGAGAAGAAGAATTTGAAGGTTGAGAGGTTGAAATTAAGGGTAGGAGGTTAAGATCATTCATGGAGGGAAGTTAATGATTGATGGATAAAGAGTAGGCAAGGGGATTAAAAGGAAACAGAGGTAAACATAGCTGAAAGACAAACACAATAATGCAAACCAAAATTCAAAAGAAGATATATCAGAAGTTTGAAAGGAGCTTGAGGAAAAGGAAGTAACAACAGTTGGATATGGTGAGCTGAGTATCTAGGAGAAGGACAAGATTACCAAGAGCTATGGTGAGTGAAGAAGAGTGAACATGCTAGATAAGCTATGGTGAGTGAAGAAGAGTGAACATGCTAGATAATTACTGTTCACGTCATTATCGATTAATTGTAATTAATCTATAGTGAAACGTGGAGGTCCTCACATGGTGTTTCACTTGCTCTCGTCCTTCTCACTCACTCACTGTCTATTGCTCACGTGTTTCACTCATGCTCAGGCTCACGGTGTTTCACCGAACGCTCTCACAATGCTTTTCCAGACGTTCTCACGGTGGTTCACTCTCCAGAAATTTCTAATAATTGCCTTAGAAACTAATGATAATGTTATTGCTTAAATTTTTTTTACTTAATACTAAGATGACTTAATGCAGATCCTCTTTTAATTATAATTTACTTGATTAAAAAAAATATACGAATGGTGTCAAGTAGTGTACCATCTTTTTGATTTTGCTAATTACAAGGATCTTTTGTTACTAAGATTTATGTTTTCCAAAGCCAAGCCACAAGATTGTTTTATATACAAAGGGACTAATGATACATGGTGATTGATTGATTAAGATTGTTCATAGCATGAATGAATTTAGGAAATTAGGACAAAACGATGGTTAAAGTTCAAATGGTTATATTCAACTGATTTTTGATGAGATAATAATGTAAATTGTAAACCTTACGACATTTAGTTTTGTTTCTACCTCTACTAATTGTCTCAAGCGATCGGTTGCTTGATTGCTGATCTACTATGTTCTTTTTTTTTTGTCTATTTATACTATAGAACCATAGAATTGTCTCTTTGTAGGTGTAGCCTTCATCAATCATGTATTGTCGTGGATGATATTGTCAATTAGAATGGGACTTAAATTAGTGAAAGCTTTCAAACTAAAAATTTTAAAATTGATCAAACCTTTAAACTATTAATTATTGTTTTGCAATTAGAATTTGTGTCGCTAGTTTAGTTGTAATTTAATTCCAATCATTAAATTGAAATAATTCATGTTATTTAGTTATGTAAGTTCATTATTACACTAAATGATATCATGCAATATAGTAGAGCTAAATTGTTTTTTTATTGTAAGGGGCTCTATAGTTCTAGATTCAACAAAACCTAAAATTAAATTTGTGTATCAAATATTCAAATATTTCACATGTTTAATGAAAATAATCTTCTTTAATATTTAGCAATTTTTGGGCTAAAAAAGGAGAGAGAGAGGAATAAGCACATAAAAATAAAGAGAGAGACAGAAAGAGAGCATGGGGAATAAATGATAAAACAAGGTCTGGTCCTGGGGCGATAAGGATATGCAAAGAAAAAAAAAGGACGTGGACGAGTGGAAAAACAAACAAAAGAGAATGAAAAAAGAAAAGAGAAATGAACGACAACAGAAAAGAACCAGCTTTGTAATTGATTGTGTATGGAAAATAGTTGGCTATAGATCACAAAAGGACGGTTTCAGTCCCTTCGAAGGTTTCTTTCCATTTCAGCTATTTGTTTCTTACCATGTTGCATTTCTTACGCTAGGAAGTCCATAATATTAGTATCAAATTAGTTCATTCACAAGCATCGCTATGCCTTTGAGCTTTCAAGGTGATCATCATCTGGTGTTTGGTTATTATTGTTGGAACTATATTATTGGCAATAAGCATCATGAACTCCTTTGTATTGCTAAGGTTAGTGGGTGTGATAGTTCATAGTTCTTTTTATTTAGGATGCTTATTAATCTATGGTGCTCATTGTCTTGTATGTAGGGGTTTTTAGAATAACGTCTTCTTGACTATTTTCCCTATAAACAATCTTAAATTGAATGCAATTGATCAGTTATAAGGTATAAATACAACTAATATATTAGTTGTAGTTTAGTGATATAATTAATTAAAGATATTCTTTTTCTTATACGTATTCAAATACACATGATAAAGTTCACAAGACAAATGTAAATTACAAATCAAATTGTAACAAGATTATAATTACGAGATTCATATTGCATTTATGTATTATCACTAAATTATTCCTAGTCATTGTTCTACTAAGACTAGACATTAAGAATGTAAAAAAAGCTAGCATATGTTATGTTTCTTTCTTATAAAAGAAGTAGTCAATCTCTTAAATTAAAGTATAGAGATCCTTAAATAAGCGTGTGGGTGCTTGTTTGAGAACAAGTTCATTGAATTTATCCTATATGAGAATTTCATTTGAAACATTACTTGTATTTTTATATAAATTCTCATTGTGAAAATTGTATAAATGATCATTTGACTTGAGATTACTAAAGTATCTCATATAAGGATTTCTATGTTTTAATACTACTTAAGACCTACTCTAGTCAAAAGTAGCTTAGTCTATAGTCATTTGATATATATAATAAACTATATGGAGGTAGTTGAGTGATTAATATATAATTTATCACCTTAAAGTAATTAGAGATAATATATTGTTATTCTTGATTATTATTGATTTGAGAAATCCTTGACCATACTAAAATGAAAATTTAAAAATAGGTTTCAAATGTCATTTATTAAATGGACTAAAGTAGCATAATCATTAATTTCATAATTTATGTCTAATTTAAACATTGTATGATCAAAGGATTGAATTATATAAAAAAATCATACATAAAAAGTTTAGTTAAAACCACTTTTAACATTCTTAAATATTTAGAGGGCTATAATGTGCTGCTATACATAATTTAAGGAGTCTAATTTGTCTAATCTTGAACACAATTTAAGCGAGGGGTAGGTAAAAGACTAACTCGTCCGACCGAGCATTGGATGGGCTAATGTGTATAAAGTCGTATAAAGAAAGAGTGGAATCTAGGGAGTAAGGGGGCTATTGGCTATAGCACCCTCACTCGTGCTGTTATCTATCCTTTAGTTAATGACAATCCTCACCTTATTGATTATACAGTATCTTATTTCACTATGGTTATAGACATGAGTTTATGGATGAGCGCTCTGGGAGTACTCGGTCTGACTCTGAACCTACGTGCCTATAACTTCATTTCTCAAGAAATCCGTACAGCAGAAGATCCTGAATTTCAAATTTTCTACACCAAAAATATTCTCTTAAACGAAGGTATTCGTGCTTGGACGTCGACTCAAGATTAGCCTCATGAAAACCAACTATTCCCCGAGGAGGTTCTACCGTGTGGAAACACTCTTTAATGGAATTTGAGATTTAGCCGGTCATGCTCGAGAAACTACTGATTTTGCTTGGTGGATTGAAAACGTCAGACTTATTCACCTGAAGAAGTTTTATTTCCATCTTTTGAGGTCACACACAAAAATCAAGTTGAAGAGAGAATATATTTTAATCAAGTTAGACTTGATTGTAACATTTGAGAAACTTTATAAATAAATATGCTATATGTTGGAATCTAACCATGATCAAATCACGGACGCAATGGAAAATAAAAGTTTTACAAATTTCAATTAGATCTTGATAATGACACGAATTGCAAAATATTAACCATACCTGATTTGCGATTCCTATTGAAGTCTTTTGACAAGTTCTTCATCGTGTCAACCACAAGTTGTTCAATGGTCTAGCATCTAACGATATCCACTAAAGCAATTTCTCGACTTTTCAGAGGAAGAATAAAAAGTAATAGCTTCTTTGTTTGTTCTTCATTCTAAAAAAAATAATTAGGTTTTTAATTTTATTAAAATTAAATTAATTATAACAAAATCAAATATCTCATATTTGATCCCTAAAGTTTCTCAAACTTTATAATTAAGTTGAACTTAATTATATTGATTTTCTTTCACAAATTGCTCTTTGATGTGTGACCTATTAGATTCCTAATATATTGACAATGATTATAAATTATAATTTAATTCACAATTAGATTCAGATAAATTTAAACTCATTTTAATATATCTTTAGTTCTCTAATTAACCAATTTATAATTATAGATCAAGATTGATGTCTAGCAACATGTCATAACCACTCAAATATTAGGAATGTCAAAGTGGTTGATTTAACCTTTCGATGCATGATTATGATGTATAATTTAATCTTTTCATCATCCAATATTCCATTTGGATAGAGTTTGGATATAGTGTCCACCCTTTTGGTCCAATCATATTCATTCTTGCTATTTAATAATTGATTTATAATTGAAATTTGAAAATATCTTTTTCAAATGTCAATTCATTCTGGTCAGAGAATTCCATAAATCATTACAAATCAATAACAATAGAATATTCTCTCTAATTATTTCAGAGTGATGAATCCTGTATCGACCTACTCAACCATCTCCGTATAGTTCATACTACATCCAAGTATTATCGACTAAATTATCCTAGGATAGTTCATAAGTAGCATCAAAATACAGTAATTCCTATACAAGATACCTTAGTAATCTCAAATGTTGGATCCTGCTTTTAGGATTTTTTATCTTTTTATTTTATTTTAATTATTTTATTAGTTTATCAGGCATGAAAATAAATCAGAATTTATGAATTAGAAAATTTTGGAGTTTAATATGGTATATTATGGATTTTGGTAAGGTGGTATAAAGTAAAAGAAGGAGTTAGTAGGAATTTCATGAATAAGGAAGGGTAAAGATTGGAAACTCAAAAAGTTGTCTTAAGATAATAAGACAAAAGAAGAGAAGAGTCATGAGGGTTAAGGAAGAAAATAAGGAGAAATTCGTAGAAGAACCTAGAAGGAGAGAAGGAGACACCAAAGCAAGGAAAAAGAAAAGAGAGAGAAGAAGAAGGAAAAGCTTAGGTGAGTTCTTTGTCTAGTTTTTCTTGTTTTGATAGCTTAAGGAAGTAGCAAAAGTAGGTTTTATGTGAAGAAAATGAAGAAGGAAGTGGAGAAACTAGGTTTTATATGATGAACGTGAATAAGAAGAAAGAAAGAAAGAAGAAGAATAAAAGGATGGTGTTTTCTTTAGATCTGCATAGATCTTAGTTTTCTAGTTAGAAAGAATCAAGAATAAGTCAAGTTAGAGTTTATTTATGGATAACATGTAGTTTCATGCATGTGTGTTGATGAAATGAAATATTTTTTTTCTAGGTAACCAAGAATACCGACAACAATAGCAAGGAGAAGATCAAACTTGATTTTGGAAAAATATCAAGTTAAATAGGTGGGTAATATATTTATGTTTTTATGATGATGAGCTAAGATTCATGTGTATGTATGATAACTATGCTTGTTTTATTTTCTGTAAATGTATATCGTGTGATTGATGAGGATTTAGCACTTTGTTTGGATGAAAAATAGAAGAAAAAGTTTAAGAAACATGGAAGCATGAATATATTGTGATATGAATGTGCATGGAAAAATCTGTTATGTGGGCGAGAGAGAAATCCGTTTCGTTAGTCACGTGCATGTTGACCTATAGCCTTCTCCCAGCTGCCCGCTTGTGGCCACGAGATCCTGAGAAATCGGACTCGTTTCATTTCACGGTGTAAACTTCGGTTTCTCCGTTTCATTCCACAGAACTCTCAAGCCATTGTGTTGTGCATTGCATTTTGATCTGTCAAGATATGCTGCAAATTTGTGTATTATGTTTGATGATACATTTCAGCCTATGTTCTTTGTGATGATGTGTTATAATATGAATATATGTTGTGTATGGTTCATTATCACTGGCTATAAATGTATTAGCCACTGAGTTGTATAGCTCAACCTCTTTTTCTTCCCTCCTCAGGTGCAAACCAAGAAGATAGTGATCCCTGCAAGGCATCGAAACCACAGTATTAGTTAAAGACATTTGGACTAAGTCAGTCCTGTAATAGCACATTTGGCATATCATCATGGAGTAATTTTGTATTTTGAATTAAGTTGATGTGTAATATGGTTTGTAATAACTCTGATAAAATTTTCCAAACGAATTTAATGAAATTAAATTCAGTGGTATGATTCTGTTATATTAAAGGTTTGGATAATAAGATGTGCATGTGCATGCTTTGCTTGACAAATTTGCCAATTGGTATTAGTTTTAGAATAGCACGTAAGTGGGAAGGAGCGCATATGAAAAACACAGACGAAAGGAATTGTCTATGATGACGTCACAACACAGACAAAAGGAAAAATATAGAAGAAGAGTATCGTCTGTGCTTACGTCAGAACATAGAGGCAAGAAGGAATAGAAAGGAGAGGTATCATCTATGCTGACGTCAGAACACAGAGGAAAGGATGAATCAAGGGTAAAAGGATCGTCTGCGAGGACGTAAGGACATAGAGGATAGACCACAGACGATAAGGGGTCAGCACAGAAGATAAAAGTCAACTACAGAGGATAGATCATAGGCCAAGGATTATAAGAAGGAGTTAAGAAGTGATATTAGTTGAAGAGAATTCGTTTATGTTACTGTTCTAACTCTTCGTCTGTGTTACTGTTCACAGACGAATGAATTCGTCTACGTTACTGTTCCTACTCTTCGTCTATATTACTGTTCACAGACGAATGAGTTCGTCTATGTTACTGTTCCTACTCTTCGTCTGTGTTACTGTTCACAAACAAATGAGTTCATCTATGTTACTGTTCATACTCTTCGTCTGTGTTACTATTCACAGACGAATGAACATCGTCTATGTTACTGTTCATAGACTCCTTCTGTGTTTCGTTTCTTCTAAGTTCGCCTATACCTATCTTCTGTCCTATTGGTGACCCCTCAGACAATAGAATTGGACTCGGAGGTCTTCATAGAAGTTGTAGATTTTGGAATCCTCTTTCAAACCATATAAAGAACACCTTGATCCGATTCCTCTAGAGAAAGTTATGGCAATTGGAAAACATCGTCTGTGTTACTATTCACAGACTTCGTCTGTGGTACTGTTCACGCTATCGTCTGTGTTATGGTTAGCGCTATCGTCTGGGTTACTGTTCATGGATTATCTTTTGTCTCATTTTTTACCCACCAGGCGATATAATTGGCCTTCGAGATCTTCACGAAAGTTGTAGTTCTTGCAATTCTCTTTCAAACTAGCCAAAGAAACCCTAATTTAGATGTCTATAGAGAAAGTTATGCCAACAACTCTGAAGCACGTATATGTAAAGTGTGGACTCGTCAACGCTGTGCTTTGAAGTTCTTTAGGTTGAAATGGATGAATGATAATTAAAGAGCGGAGCTGAACTAAGAAGGAGAGTTGTTGAAGGCAAGTATGGGTGATGAATATATGTAATAAGTATGCGACAGTGGTGGTGTCGGAGAAGAGAGGATAAAACAATAATGGTTAAGGTGTTCTCTTTGGGAGTAACCTCACGCATTAAGATACGCTGCATGCGAGTTAGAATTCAGAAACGGGTTCCAACATTTTTGGTATCAGAGCTTTAGGTTTGTTTCCTAGGCTTAGAATGCATATTATTACGACGTGTGTGCTGTATGATTATTTGTTATCGTGACATGCATACCATGCATACATATAGGAAAGAAGAGTGAAATGTATCTAATTCATTGTAACATCCCATCACCGATGGGAAGGGTAAAATGGTAATTTCGAGTGGCCTATGGGTGTTTAGAAAAGGCCCCTACATGTTCATGCATACACATACATGTGAATGGTACATTTTTGCACATGTAAATAATTGCACATGCATTCATGACATTTTTCGGTATAAGTGTGAAGAAATGTGATTGTGAATAAATTTGATTTGTGTGTATCAAAAAAATTGTGTTGGAGATGGTCATTTTGGTTTTATGATTTTTAGTGAATTTTAGAAATTTTTCTGAAAATTTTCGGGGTACTTTTCCGGACTAGGAAAAATGCCAAGTGGCAGACTGATTCGTTACCGGTAGGAAAAAGCACTGTCCAATGGCATTGGAAATTAGATACATGATTTTAGGATTTATTAATTTGAGCCATTGGAATGTTTGGGGAAAAATTGGAGTAGAAATTGGAATTAAATTGGAAGAAAATTAAGTGAGTAATTGAGAGGATGACATGTGGCAAGTGACATGTGGCACTTGCCTATCATGCCACCTTATTGTTAATTAATAAACACATCATTTTTTTTGGGACTTTCACGACACTTCTTATTCTTGTCTTCTTTGTGTTTTGGTGAGTGTTGTTTTAAGGAAGACAATTTTTCTCCATCATCGTAGCTTCCCTCTTCCTTGTTCTTTTTGAACTTATGATCATATTTTCCACTCCCTTTTCTCTTTACTTTCTCTTCTTTTGGTTCACTAAAAACCTAAACCTCCTACCCCCCTCTAGAAGATGGTGATCGTGTATGGTAGTGGAAGCTAGAGAGGTTGTGAAAATTTTTTGAAGATTGGAAGAAGTGGAAGCTTAAGTAGGTAAGAAACATTATTGATCTTATG
>JANQBM010000005.1:29168883-29189659 GCA_025594535.1 Erythroxylum domingense | reverse complement strand
TTTTTCACGTAGCGCTCCATTATCTTAGGTTATGTATCGGAATGACCTACGGGCGTTCCGGTACGTACTCTAGGGTAATGGGGTGTTACAAAACTGAGGTTAGCCTCTTTTTGGACTATGATTCAAATACTCTAGCTAAAGGAAAAGCTATATTAGGAAATTAAGCATATAATTACCATCTTGCCTTTGAGACAAAATTTGAGGCGTAAGATATTACTTAGGTAGCGTAGAGAATTTTTAAAATAATAAAAGCTAATTATTTATTTAACTTTTGATTAGGGAAGATAGAACGTGAGATTAGTAAGTAGAACTTAAGATTAGAAAGGAACCAAAATTTATTGATTTCATTTGGATTAAAATTGCATTTCAAATAATTTTCCCTATCCTTGAGATATTGAATTATGTATTTTTTTTATAATAGGGAACTATAAGATTTAAAATCTTCTATGAACTTTGATATCAAATTATTCTCTAAAAGCTTCAAATGATCATTATTTTGGTCTTTTTTACATTTCTTTTAAGTCTTATTTAGATAATTTCTAGCGTCATTAACAAAAGTCTCAAGATTGTTCATAAAATGAATGTTTAGAAGTTCTAGTTCCTCTATAGATTTTAGCTTCCTTTTGGATTTCAAAGCCTTAAAATTTATAACCTGAATGTTAAAGCTATCAGTAATTTGATAGCAGCGCATCGTAACTCTATGCAAAATAAACTAGATGTACTACTATAACAGTGGTGAGTCTAGGTCGATCCCATAAAGAGTGTTCGATTAGATTCTGAAATGAAATTAATTCGTGTTTAGGTTTTTTTATGAGTTCCTTTAGGCCGTGTTTAATTAAGATACGATTATTGATTAAACCTAACTACCAAATAACCTAAGATACGATCTTTAGATTTAATTGGGTAGTCACATTACAAATTAGGAAAACTGATTAGTCTAAGCAACAACCACATAGGCTCAGGTTATTTAACCTAGGTTATGCTATCCTTAATGATTACGAACCATTAGTCACTACAAATGAATCTCAAATATAACAATTACAGATTATATTGAAATTCTAGCTATGGGTTCATACACAAATAATAGAAATATACGATAATACAATCATTCAAATACAAAACCCAAATCCATATGCATAGGATAACACAATCAATCCATAAGAAGAGAAACAAACAACAAATACAAGGAAGGAATGCTTAACTGGTTGTCGGAGTCGATGTCACCTTCAAACCAGTGTCAAGAAGTTATCCTTCCATCGGTCCCTCATAGTTGAGAGCTTCTTTTGCCCTCTTCATTCTCTCCTGAAGCTTTCTACTTTTCCCATACAGAAAACACCCAAAACCTTTCATTATCCTCGCTGTCACATGTTCTCTCGTTTTTACATTAATAAGTGTAAATTACATCATGTTTTAGGGCTTAGTTTGATATGTATTTAATTGTTAATTCAATTGTTTAGTATGTTTTTAGGTTAGAGTTGTGTTAGTTTATTAATTATTTGTGTTTAAGTGTTTTTTATGGGTTAGTACAAAGCTTTGAGCTTAAATATTATGTTTTTAAGGTACCTTGATGTATTTGTTAGTATTTTAAGGCTAACATCAAAAAACAGAGAAGTTTCAGAGATATTCGGGCTGAAACAATAGCCCACGATCTTGGCACAATAGGACACGATTGTGACAGAAGCATCAGAGCATGCCACGATCGTGACAAAAGCCCAGGACATGGCCTATGATCATGGCCTGCATGCCACGACGGTGACAGAAGGCTCAGATGTGGCCTACGAGTGTCCCAAAAAAACCCTAAGGCTGCTTAAAACACAAAGGATATTTAAGGAATAAGAAAAAGAGGCAAAAAAGCTTTTGACAACAGCCACCTTAAAGAAACCCTAGAGAGAATTCGTCGAGATATTGAGAAAGAGAAGAAGGAAGAGAGAAGTGGAGAAGAAGTTGACTCAATGTACTTCACAGATAAGGAGTTTCTCAACATCGCTGCCTCCGATCATTCGTTCAGATCATATTTCCTGTTTATTTTCCATTTTTATTATTGTATAGAATTGGGAATAGAAGTTTGACAATATGATTTTGAATGTTGAGATGTTCTAAACTCACCTTCAGAGTTTTGTCTTTGAATTAATGAAATTTGATCGTTTATGTGTTATTGTATTTGTTGTGGTTTAATTCTAGACGTGCATAATTCCATAATAAACTAAAAGGGTGAATCGAATGAAAAATAATTAAATTGGGCTAATGAGAGTTAGGTGATTTAATAGAACAAGAATTAAATCAAATCGGTAAATTGTGCTAATAGAGATCTTGCATAGGTTTTTGATAATTTATTAAACAAATTCAGAGCAAATTAGAGTTTTGGATAGGTTGTTAATCAAGAGATTGCAATTTCTATAATCTGATTAGGGTTTATGATTGAGGGTTAATAGTTATAACTAGAAAGATAGTAATTAACCCTATGACCGTCTAAAACTACTAATCCAGTAATTCATAATCAATTAGGTTAACGTTAAGGATAAGTAAAAGTCCCTTTCTGTCAATTGGTAATTCCCTTAGGTTGATTCTTAGGAGTGTGTTGCAATTATTGAATTATTAATATTTTCGTGATTGATTTCTAATTTGATGATTGACTGAATGGAATTCTTGTTTTTCTTTTATTGCATTTTGAATTTCTGCAATTTGTTTGGGCCTTAGATTTTAGGATTAGATTACGCCTTCTCATGGGATTAACACCTTAGGTACTACACGAACAAGTCGTACCTTTGTGGATTGTTGAGGGTATTTATTAAAACTTACACACATTAAACATCTCAATCAAGTTCTTAGCATCGTTGCTAGGAGGTGATTAGTTTAGTTCTTTAATTTAAGGTGTTATATTTAGTTTTTATTTTCTATTCATTTTTTCTTTCTATTTCTAGATCTGTGCTCTTGTATGAACACAAGATTAAAAAAAAGTTCGAGTCATGCAGTTGAAACCTTAGCATTAGATATCACTCGATTAAAATAAACCATTAGGAAAGCTCGGCATAAAGAAGAAGAAGAAATCACGAAAGCAACAATGGTCGAGGAATTTTAGCAAGATTTGGACCACGGATCAAACCAAGGATTTCAACAATGAACCCTTATGGACTTCATGAGACTAGGGTTCAATGCGGCTAACACAGGAGTCGCTAGGCGACTTGTAAAAGTAGCATATTTTGAAATTAAACTAACACTCCTAAACATGCTTCAATAGAACTTGAAATTCTATAGACTAACGAATGAAGATCCCAATGATCATATAGTGAACTTCTTTAAAATCTGGTATACCTTTTAGTACCATCAGATGTCAAAAGATGCAATAAGAATCAGACATTTTCCTTTTACCCTTAGAGATAAAGCAAAGGCCTGGTATCATTCTCTCAACCCAACCAATGTCACCACTTGGGATTAACTAGTTTATGCCTTTTTAGACAAGTATTTTCCCCTTACTAAGACCATGAAGATTATCAAATAGATTACTAACTTCTAAAAAAGTGATGGGGATTTGATCTATGAAGCATGGGAAAGATATAAGGATTTGCAACGAAAATGCCCACATCATAACCTACCTAAGGAATTCTTATTGCATACATTCTATAATGGAATAACCCCACATACGAGAGGCACAATTGACGTAGCTTCAGGAGGATCACTGATGAGAATGATGGTGGATGAACCAGAATAGTTAATAGACGAGATGGCAAGTAATAGCTACCTATCGACGAATGAGAGGAGTAGACAAACCACTATTTTTTGATAACAAAAAGGAATTGTGGCTATCAATCAAATGATGGAGATGTAAGAAAATTTTGATAACTTAACTCGACAGCTCAACAGCATAAAGGCTTCATCCTTAGCTTCAGTAAAAGTCATGCAACTTAAGTGTGAACTCTGTGGATAGATAGACCATGATACGGTGGACTGTTTCTTGATGAAGGAAAGAAATCCAAAGTAAGCGAATTATATGGGAGCTCAGTATAGAAGAGGAGGGGGAGACAATCCCTATTCTAATACATACAACCTAGGTGGAAGAATCACCCTCACTTGTCCTAGACGAACAATGTTGGAGGATAGTTCAAGCCTCAAGGACAACTAGGCTTCCAACAAGGTAAACCATGCTCAATGGAATCCAAGTTAGATAAGATTTTAAACAAGCTTAGAACCCTAGACGATTCACAAAAGAGTTTGGAAGGTGGATTTGAACAAGTAACAAAGAACCATGCCTCTTTATTCCACAATCTAGAGGTCTAGGTAAACTAATTGTCAAACGCTTTTTTTACGTGAATTAAGGGAATTCTTCCTAACACTTCGGGAACAAAATCGAGGGACCAATTAAAAGTTATTACACTTTGAAGTGGGAAGGAACTTGAAATACCAGCAAAGACAATAGAAGAGCCAGTACCTCCTTTTAAGAAAGATCATGAAAAGGAGAAAGAAGTGAATACGAGTGAATACCCTCTTTATGTCACTCCTCCACCATATCCACCTAAGATTCCTTTCCCTTACTGATTATAAAAGAAGATGTTGGATGTGTAATTTGCAAAATTTGTTGAGAAATTAAAGATGTTATAGATAAATCTCTCCTTGGTAGAGGATTTGGAACATATGCCTAAATATGTAAATTTTTGAAGGACATATTATCAAAGAAACGTATTTAGGAAGCTAATTAGATGGTATCTCTAACTAGCACCTGCCGTTCCATAGTCACCAGTCAAATGCTAGTTAAATTGAAGGATCTAGGGAATTTCACAATACCCCATGTAGTTGGTGAATTTGAATTCACGAAGTGTTTGTGCAACTTAGGTGCAAGTATTAAATCTTATGCCTTTATCAATATTCAAGAAGTTGGGGTTGGTTGAGGTCAAATCGACATCAATGTTAATTCATTTGGCTAATCAATCTATTAAAAGACCATTTGGAATAGTGTAAGACGTTCTGATGCAAGTGAAAAAGCTCATTATTCCTGTAGATTTTGTGATTCTTGATTTTGAAGAAGATAAAAACTGTCCACTGATCCTTGGTCGATCGTTTATGAATACCGTGAAAGCCATAATTTATGTTCAAGAAAGGAAATTAACACTTCGAATAGGTAAAGATCATATCAAATTTAATATGAATAAGCCTTTAAAGAACCCAACAACAAGCAGTGCATATATGAAGGTTGAATTTATGGATCAAAAGTTGCAAGAACAAGTTGAGAGTTGCATTGCTAAAGTACATTTAGTGGAAATAGAGACAAATAATGGATATGAGAAAATTAAGTCTATAGGAGATGATGAGATGGAGGAGTCGTATATTCAAACAGATCAAGATAAATTAGTCCGAACTGAGGCATCCAAAGAAAACCACCCATATTAGAGCTTAAACCTTTACCTTCACATCTCAGATACACCTTTCTAGGGGAGGGTCAAATGTTATCGATAATCATCTCAAATCAATTGGATGAGAAATAAGAAAGTAAGGTGGTAGCAATTATGAGGAAGCAAATGAAAGCCATCGGATGGCAAATTTCTGATATTCGAGGTATAAGCCCAAATGTTTGCATGCACCGAATAAACTTCAAGGAAGGATGCAAAATAGTGAGAGAGAGTCAACGAAGATTGAACCCTAACATGAAGGAGGTGGTTAAGAAAATCAAACTCTTAAATGCAGGGATAATTTATCCCATCTCTGATAGTGAATGAGTCAGTCCAGTACAATGTGTACCTAAAAAATACGGAATGAAGGCAATAGAAAATGAGAGTGGAGAAGTAATTTCAACAAAAACAGTCACAGGCTGGAGAGTGTGTATAGACTATCGCAAACTCAACTCAGTGACTAAGAAAGACCATTTTCCTCTCCCATTCATAGACCAGATGATAGAAAGGGTGGCTAGTAATTTGTTTTATTGCTTCTTAGATGGGTATTCAAGATACAATTAGCTTTTCATATACCCAGATGATCAAGAAAAGACCACAATCAGGTACCCTTATGGTACTTTTGCGTACAAATGGATGCCTTTCAGACTATGCAATCTCCTAGCTACATTTTAAAGATGTATGATGTCTATCTTTTCCGACATGATAGAAGATATAATGGAGGTGTTCATTAATTTTTAGAGACACTTTCAAAATGTGTTTAACCAATCTGGAAAAAGTTCTTCAAAGATGTGAAGAATCACATTTGGTGTTGAATTGGGAAAATTTCCATTTTTCCATACAAGAGGGGATAGTGCTAGGGCATAAAATCTCACACCAAATATTTGAAGTCGACGTAGCAAAAACAAAAGTTATAGAGAAACTTCCACTACCAAGTAATGTAAAAGGTGTGCAAGGATTCTTAGGTCATGTAAGATTTTACCGTTAACTTATCAAAGGCTTCTCATAAATTATAAGACCTTTGATGAACTTGTTAGTTAAAGATGTACCTTTTTGTTTGATGACAAGTATATGTCTGCCTTTAATAAACTTAAGGAGGCATTAATATCGGCACCAATCTATCACCACCGGACTGGACACTTCCATTTGAGGCTATATATGATACAAGTGACCAAGCTATAGGTTGTGTATTGGGCAAAAGAAAAGATAAAAGGTTGCATGCGATCTATTATGCAAGCAAGACCCTTGCAAGACCTCAACTTAATTACATCACCATAGAGAAGGAATTACTCGCAGTAGTGTATGCATATGATAAATTTCGACAATACCTTTTGGGAGCAAAGGTAATCGAATTCATTGATCACGCGGTGTTAAAATACCTTTTTAATAAAAAGGATGCAAAACCAAGGCTCATTTGATGGGTATTACTTTTACAAGAATTTGATATAGAATTGAGTGATAAGAAGGGAGTAGAAAATGTAGTTGCAGACCACTTATCCAAACTAGAAGGAGGGGAATACAAGCCAGGTGAAGATATTAATGAAAATTTCCCCGATGAAACCCTGATGTTACTCGAGATTTTGACTACACCATGGTTCGCTAATATCACAAATTATATTGCTAATAGTAAACTTCCTTCTGATCTATTTTACCAATAAAGAAAAATATTCCTGCATGATTGTAACCAATATCCCTGGGATGAGCCAATTTTATACAGAGTATACGCTGATGGGTTAATACGACAATGTGTTCCAGAGGAGGAAATGTTGGACATCTTGAAGTAATGACATGAAGGTCAATGACATTATGGAGCAAAAAAAATGGCAGTTCAGATGCTCAAAAGTGGATTTTGTTGGCCACAATTTTTTAAGCATGCTCAAACTTTCGTGGCAAAATGTGATTGATGCCAGAGAATAGGTAACATCTCTAAAAGAGATTAGATGCCTTTATCTAACATTTTAGAAGTGAAAGTCTTTGATGTATAGGTCATCGACTATATAGGTCCTTTCTCACCTTCCATGGGAGACATGTACATTCTAGTGGGCATTGGTTATGTTTCACATTAGGTTGAAGCAGTGGCATCTCCAACCAATGATGGAAAGGAGGTTCAAAAATTCAGCAAATGGTTATTCAATTAGAATGGAGTGCCACGTACAATAATAAGTGATGGAGGAATGCATTTCTACAACAGATCTTTTAATGCCTTCTTAAAAAGATATGGAGCACACCATCGTGTTGCTACACCTTACCATCTATAGACCAATGGCCAAATGGAAGTTGTCAACTAGGAATTAAAATGAATTTTAGGAAAGAAGGTGAACAACTCTAGGAAGGATTAAGCAATTAAACTAGAAGATGCCTTATAGCCTTATAGGAATGCTTTCAAAACACCTATTGGAACAACTCCTTATAGGTTTGTATAGAAAAAAGATTGTCATTTGCCAGTCCAACTAAAACATCGGGCGTACTACGCAATAAAAGTGTTAAATTTTGATTGGAAGCAAACAGGCAAAAAATGACTTTTGTAACTAGACAAACTTGAGGAGTTTCGTTATAATGCATACAAAAATGCAAAATTCTACAAGGAAAAGGTAAAGAATTGACATGATTCTTGTC
The DNA here is from genome assembly GCA_025594535.1 of Erythroxylum domingense. NCBI lineage: Eukaryota > Viridiplantae > Streptophyta > Magnoliopsida > Malpighiales > Erythroxylaceae > Erythroxylum > Erythroxylum domingense. The sequence continues at coordinate 29,181,662 of JANQBM010000005.1, read as the reverse complement.
TTAAACGAAAGGAAGTTAAAGTAGGAGATGCAATTCTACTATATAATTCAAGGTTGAGGCTATTTCTAGGGAAGTTAAAATCTCGACGGACTGGACCTTTTACGGTCATTCAAGTTTTCAGGGTCAACAGGCATCGTTGTAAACGATATTTCAGAGGAGCAATTCTCAAGGACAAGGAAGTGATTTCCTTATGTTCGAACAATTAATACACCTTCATGGATGTAAGGTCAAGCTAATGACCATAAATTAGCTTATTTAGTAGTTCGATTGAAATTGTTAGGTTTAGATACCGTTGTTTTGAAATTTCAATAAAACTTTAGTAAGATGAATTGATCTGAGATCACTACTTCTCTTCCTCTCTTTAAGTAATTCCAAGATAAGACAACAGGCTTAAGGTGTCCAACTGTCACCTCCATCACTGTTACGCTTTATTTTTAACTCTTTTCTTTTTAAATTTAGTCATTTTTTTAATTTTTACTTTAATTTATGTTTCTTTTTGCCATGGGTGTTTGTTTGCTTCCCTCTCACATTGAGGATAATGTTTTGTTCAAGTGTGGAGAGGGTTATGTGTTTTGCATTGAATGTGAATTTTGCATATTATTTGATAGTTTGTTAAGTTGCATTTTGTGAATTGTGTGAATGTGTCAATGGCTTCGATCGATTGAAATTAATTTAATTTTGAACATAGTCTATTAGGTTTTGAAGAGTCATTAGCTTGCAAAATTAGTGAATTGGGTTCTTTGGCTAAATATGCAAGTTAATTAGGATTTAGTGTGAGTTTGTCACCCTCTAATTTGTCATGTTCATTCATAATTTTAGGTCTTTTAATTAAAGTAGATATACTAGTATTTTTTCATGAAAACGAATAGCTTAAGCAACAAGGTAGGCAATAAATAAATAAATAAAATGTTAATTTTAAATAAATAACTATTCCGTTGGCCTTCAAGTTATAAATAGAGTTTGTAGCCAGTTGAGAACATGATGTAGCTGAGTAACCAGATCGACACGCATCACAAATATGTGCCTCTGTGTTAAAAGGCTATAATGACGTTTCAACTAAACAGCTTAATAAAAAAACATGACTTAGTTAAATAATTGGATCGACATTCATCACGAATGTTTGCCTTCGAGTAAAAGACTAGGTCCATGTTCAATAAAAATAAAAAATTAAAAACATGCTAATAAAACCTATCAAACTTGTAAATAGCTTGACTTTTCGTAAACACGTACATAGGAGTAGCTACAAAGTTTGAATGACTAAAGAATTATTAATATGTGCATACAATTGAAAAAGGTGAGTAACTTTACATTTAAGTTTTGATGAATATGTATGTTTAGTCTAGAGCCCCTAGATGCAAATTTTACATGTTAATGATTTGAAATAACTTAAATGATTCTGTTTAAAGTTAAATTTATTTCATAAAGTTAAAGGCAGTGTCTCAATATTACATTGCGCGCTTTATAATTTTTATGTATTTTTTGTTTTGTTTGCATAAGGGCAAGCAAACGTTTGAGTGTCAGGATGTTGATAAGTGTAAATTACATCATGTTTTAGGGCTTAGTTTAATATGTATTTAATTGTCAATTCAATTATTTAGTATGTGTTTAGGTTAAAATTGTGTTTGTTTGTTAATTATCTGTGTTTTAAGTGTTTTTTATGAGTTAGTACAAGTCTTTGAGCTTAAATATTATGTTTTTAAGATACCTTGATGTTTTTGTTAGTATTCCATGGTCAACATCGAAGAGTAGAAAACTTTCGGAGACGTTCAGGCCAAAACAATGGTCTACGATCGTGGGACAGAAGCACCAGAGTTGGCCCACAATCATGGCCCACATGTCATGATTGTGATAGAAGCCCAAGACATGGCTCTTTATCATGGATTGCATGCCACGATCATGACAGAAGGCTCGGATATTGCCCGCGATCATGGCCTGTAGGGCCACAGTGGTGGCCTGCGTCGAGCAGAGATACAGATACCCAAAAAAACAAGTTTTGAGGGATTTTTTGAACCTTTCGGATCCCAAAAAATTCCTAAAGCTGCTCAGATCACAAAGGATATTTAAAGAACAAGAAAAAGAGACAAAAAAAGTTTTTTACATTAGCCACCTTGAAGAAACCCTAGAGAGAATTCATCGAGAGATTGAAAAAGAAAATAAGGAAGAGAGAAGTGGAGAAGAAGTTAACTCGAAGTACTTCCCAAATAAGTAGTTTCCTAATGTCGCTACCTCCCATCATCTGTTCAGATCATATTTCCTATTTATTTTCCATTTTTATTATTGTATAAAATTGGGAATAATAGTCTGACGATAGGATTTTTAATGTTAAGATATTCTAAACTCACCTTTTTGAGTTTTTTTTTTGAATTAATGAAATTAGATTGTTTATGTGTTATTGGATTTGTTGTGGTTTAATTATAGACATGCATAATTCGATAATAAACTGAGAGGTTGAATCGAATGAAAAATAATTAAATTAGGTTAACAAGAGTTAGGTGATTTACTATAACAAGAATTAAATCAAATCAGTAAATTGTACGAAGAGAGATCTTACATAAGTTTCTGATAGTTTTAGAGCTAATTAGGTTTTTGGATACGTTGATAATCGAGAAATTGTAATTTTCATAATCTGATTAGGTTTTATGATTTAGGGTTAATGGTTAAGAGAAAGTAATCAACCTTAGGACCATCTAGAACTAATGATCCAGTAATTTATAATCGATTAGGTTAACGTTAAGTATAAATAGAATTCTCTTTCTCTCAATTAGTAATTCCTTTAGGTTGATTCTTAGGTATGTGTTACAATTATTGAATTATTACTATTTGTGTGATTGATTTATGATTTGATTTGATTGATTGAATTCAATTCTTGTTTTAGTTTCGTTACATTTTAAATTTCTGCGATTTGTTTCGGCCTTAGATTTTAAGATTAGATTATCCCTCCTCATGAGATCAATAACTTAGATACTATGTGAACAAACCGTACTCTTGTGGATTATCGAGGGTATTTATTAAAATTTAAACACATTAAACATCTCGATCATATATTAAAAAGCTAGGTTAAATGGTGAGGTTTCATTGGGTCACACCTGTGACTTGGTGTGTCATAGGCGTGTCTCATAGCTATGAGACACCTTGTCACAACCGTGAGTCAATGTTCACGATTATGATAAGTTAATGTCTTGGTTGTGAGTCCTCCTCTCTTTGTTCCTTTGTGTTTTCTTGTCTTCTTCTTACTCTAATCTTCTTCTTCTTTGTATTTTCAACATATGTCTCTCCTTTCTTGTAATTTACTTTTCTTCTTTTGCTTTAACGTTCTTTTTCTTGCTCTATAAAGACAAAGGATTGTGAATCTTTGGAAAACAGTTAAAATATAGTTCTTTCAACTCACTTTAGCTCTTTCGCTTCCGAATTATGCCTACATCCACATATGAGTCAAAGTGAGTATCTTAAAATTTTTCTTAGGAATAGTCACTAAGTTTTATATACTAAAGTTATAATCAATTAAGAACATTTTAATTTCCCCCACACTTGGCTTTTGATCGTCCTTCGGCAAAAGATCAAAATTAAGATCATAGACCTAAAACATTTACTTATTTCCTATATTTTACAAAAATACAATCATAAGAAAAGATGAATGACTTTCAAAAATCATAGCAAGAATTCAACATTTAATGCTTTTACTTATGATCAATCAACATTCATCATCTTTAGAACCTGAATAATCTAATGGTAGACTTGGAAAATATGTTTAAAGAAGATGTATTCTCGGATAAACTCAACACCATTCACAATTAAGACATTCCATAACTTTTCATATCTTTTCATTTCTCTACCACTAAGGTTCACGTGCAAAATCATGGATCAAAGGGCTTTTCAATATGGGAAAAGGTAACGTGAGACGTATTTGGGTCAAGCAGCATGGAAGTCATTAAATCTAGTGAAACAAAAGTAACACTCATTGTAATATGAAATTCAAAAACCAACATTCACTCACAATTATGTACATCAACCATGATGATTACAAATATGATGTTTCATCGCTTAAACTCGAGCTCTCAAACACAAACCACATCAAGCATAAATCACTCACAAAATTTGATCATAAATAAGACTTTGTAACCATGGGGAGTGACTATTGAAAGTAACATCACCTCATATCCAATATACTCAAGTAACCAATTCAATACAACTTTAGGAGGAAAGATTAATCACAAGTTACTTTTCAACACATATGCACTTCCTCCCTAATACATTCATATTAAAAAAATTCTTTCTTTCTTCTTTGTTCCTTTTCTTTTCCTTTCTTTTGCTTTTCTCTTTTCTTTCTTTTTTTATATTAACATTAAAAGAAACTACATCAACATGGGAATTTCAATTATATGACATAAAATAGCATCTCAACTTTATAACCAACCTACACATATGTACACCTCCACACTTATACACAAACCCAACAATCAACAAATGTTCCACTAGCTTTAAGGCTTGGGAAGGACATTTGTGTAGGTTTAAATCATGTAATGTGGTTAATACAAAAGGAATGGATAATAAAGCTCAAGGGGGCTTATCAAAAGGAAAATCATATAATAGGTAGGCTATTTGGCTAATGTAGGTCCTAAAAAAAAGGATGCCTAATCATATCCATGTTAATGCATATGATAAAAATGTGGTTTAGAATAGAAAAGCAAAGCAAAGTTAGGATGTACATGTCATTAAGGTCAAACATAAACAAAGACAATAAGACTGATATGAATGTGTCACTCTATAAAGGATCAAAATCTCACTGGTTTTGTCCACAACTAATCACTACCCTTCTAAAGATAATGCACATTAACCAATCACAAGAGAAAAAGTACATACTAAATTTGCCATGAAATTATCTAGTCAATTCATTCTCTAGTCATGATTATATAATCCTAGAAGCAATAGAAAAAGAGAAAATATTTGTTTGTTTGTTTTATTCTCTCTCATTTTGTTTGAAAACTTAAAACAAACAAGAAACAAACCAATACAGAAACAAACATACATATCCTAATTAGTGCGAAAAAGTAAAAAAAAAAAAAGAAATTTACTTCCCTTGGGTCCCCAGGAAGTGCCTTTGTTTAGTGTCACCAGCTCAACTCTATGTTTTCCTATCACGTCATAAAATTGTGATCCTCAAGTGCCACATGTGCTTCCTCCAGATGAAGTTCTTCAGGATAGGGTCTTAATTGTTGACCATTCACTTATAATGTCTTCCCTATCTTCAAACATCCAATCTCTACTGAATCCATGCTCTCGGGAAATATTTCGAATCACTTTTCACCTTGTTTATTCTTGTTCAATTTCTCTAACCTACTAGGTACAGGTAAAAGTTAATCTTAACAACAAATTGGAACTTAGTATTTACCTCCGAGCTAAAAGATATATCATTTTTTGGCTTGAGCTCTTCTTCCACTTCTTCTACATAAGAAATTCTTTAAGTATTATATTCAAGATTCTCAAGCTCCTCATCACTCTGTAAGATCTCAACACTATCGTCCACTAGGGTCATATAGGGTTGATATAGCTACTCATCTTCATTTTGTGATTCTAAGTGTTTAATCCTCACTTTCATTTAACCCATCTAGCTTGCCACGTTTTAGAGTCTAGACAATGTATCTTGATGGACTTAGATCATCTCCTATTGGAATTATTGTATACTATGTTGAAATAGAATATTGTTAGCAATCATAATATTAAGCAAGTCTTCCAGAGATGTACCTAAGTTATAATAAGAAGCTTATAATCTATACGGGAATTATTGTACATCCTATAAACTAGCATGGAAGTAATTGGTTGATTATCCCATCCATAACTAAAATTTGTTTGATCAATCCAAACTTGGTCATAAGATTGGAAATATAAATCATAGAAAAAGTTAATTCCGTCCATGAATATTTTTTTTAAAACAATAAACACTAAACAAAAATAGAAAAGATCAAGAAATAACTAAAAGGATACAAATTACAAATAAATATGTACAAAATGATAATTAGAATCAAAAACAAAAACTAGAATACTGCACTCCTTGGCAATGAAGCTAAAATTTGACAGCAACGTGTCATAACGCTACACAAAATAAACTAAACCTCCTACTATAGCAGTGGTGAGTCTAGATCAATCCCGCAGAGAGTGTTTGGTTAGCTTTTGAAATGAAATTAATCATTGTTTAAATTCTGGAGGGGGTTAGTTTGATTTAAAATAAGAAAATAAAACAAAACTAACTAACTAACAAAAGAAAACTAAAGAAAACATGCAAAAATGATGAAAGTGGTGAATTCCTTACAAGTCCGATTCTCTGGTTCAATCTCAGTCTAACCCTAATTAAGCATATTTTATTAAATCGTTGCTCTTTTACCTCTCTTTGAACTATTAATCATAGGTTAATGATAAGCTCTAGTAACCTAAGTTTTCCCTTAGGACGTGTTTAATTAAGATAACATCATTAATTAAACCTAACTACCGAATAACCTAGGATATGATCTCTAGATTCGATTAGGTAGTCGCATTGCGAATTAGGAAAATTGATTAATCTAAGAAACATTCACATACGCTCGAGTTATTCAACCTAGGTTATATTATTCCTAATGATTATGAACCATTAGTCGCTACAAATGACTCTCAAATATAAAAATTACGGATTAAATTGAAATTTTAGCTATGGGTTCATACACAAACAATCGAACTATACAATAATACAATCATTCATACATAAAACCCAAATCCATATACATAGGATAACACAATCAATCCATAAGAAGAGAAAGAAACAACAACTATAAGAAAGGAATGCTTAACTGAGTCGTCGGCATCGATGTCACCTGAACCTGCATCTGAAAGCTACCCCTCCATGGGTCTCTCACGATTAAGAGCTTCTTTTTCCCTCTTCATTCTCTCCCGAAGTTTTCTTCTTCTCCAGCCAAAAACACCCAAAACCTTTCATTACCCTCTTCGTCACATGTTCTCTCGTTTTGATATTAAAAAGCTAGTTTAAATGGTGAGGTTTTATTGTGTCACACCTATGACTTAGTGTGTCACCGGTGTGACACAGCTTCTCACGGCTATGAGTGCTATGTCACAACCTTGAGTCAATGCTCACGGCTTTGACAAGTTAATGTCTTGGTTGTGAGTCCTCCACTCTTTTTTCCTTTGTGTTTTCTTGTCTTCTTCTTTCTCTAATATTCTTCTTCTTTGTATTTTCAGTATATTTTTCATCTTTCTTGGCATTTACTTGTCTTCTTTTTCTTTTAATCTTCTTCTTCTTGCTCTATGAAGATGAAGGATTGTGAATCTTTGAAAATGGCTCAAATATAGTGCTTTCTACTCACTTTAGCTCTTTCACGTCCGAATTGTGCCTAAAACCATATATGAGTCAAAATGAGTATCTTAAGCATTTTCTTAGCAATTATCACTAAAAGTTATGGAATAAATATATAATCAATTAAGCACATATCATAATTGCATCTTCAAAACCTAGAAAATTAAGAAAGTAGTTCTTAAATTGAAATAAGGCCTTCCTTACAACCATAGACTAATTAACAAATACCTTCATAGGAGTATGATTTAAATAGAGAAGATTACTAAAAAGGGTTTGAGAATTTGAGAAAATAAATAGTTATAAAAAGTTGATTAAGGATCTATCAAAATTTATTTCAATGATCCATTTATCATTTTGTATGTTGTTTTAAGGGGATAGATGGACCTAGTAGCCAAATTAGAAAATAATATGGCCAGTTGATTGGACTATTTCATGAGTAGCCAAAATTTAATATCGCAAGTGCACAGTGTAGTTATAGCTAGTATCGACAAGTACGGTTCAATCCCATAAGGATATTAAGTACTAGTAATTACTATTATTCTATTATCTAACCTATAGATTTATTGTGGTCGAATTAATCAAGCTAAAATTAAATAACTAAATTAAACAAGCAACCCAATTTAAAGCAAAGAATTAGTGACACTAAATTAATTACCGATACTAGATAATTAGTACCTAGGCTTTGAATCCGTCTAAACCTTTAACCGATTGATTATTTGTCATGTAATTACATTGTTGATTAAGTGGACTGTGGAGATTCCTATGGTAGCTAGTAGCTGACCTTGAGTCTACTAACAACTAATCTTAGGGTCTTTAACCAAATTACTAAAGTTAAAACTTATAGGATTGTGTTACCATAATGTGAAAACCTACGTGGGTGTTATTAAAATTGGCTGGAAAATGCAAAACTTGGCTTGATAATATGAATAGTGTCATCAGCTTAAAGAGGAAGAGAAGAGAAATTGAAAAATCTGAAGAATTAGGGCATTTTGAACGTAAATCGCGAAAGTGCATGTTCAGATGCACAACAATTTTAATATGCTCTAATTGTGCAACTTCAAATTGTAATCTGTAATATAACGGTCCTTGCTCGTAATTATTAAAACATATAACAAATTATCCCTGAGTCTTAATTATGCTCAATTTCTCCCAGATGCTTAACTTGTATCAAAGAACACTCAAAAAAAATTTTAAAACATAATTTAAAATAAAAGATAAAATAAAATAAAATAAATTCAAAATCATAGGTTGCCTCCCAGCAGCCCTTCTTTAGCTCGACGTACCTTCTTCACTTATAGTGATTCGAATGAATCCTATGTCTATAGCCTAACTATAGGTTTCATAACTTATAAGTAAGCTACCTTACACCTTTCTTCCTTAGTTTATGCTTCCAATTATTCTTTTGAATTTATGGCTTCTTTGGTGGATCCTTATGACTGGAGTCATGTAAACTTCTTCACAAGTTTCCTTTTTCTTGATTTCACCCATCAATTCAAAGGGATTTTTCTTACCATCAGATACCCTAAATGAAATCCTCTCATCCCCAACTTTTAGAGTTAACTTGCCTTCTTCAATGTCTATAAAAGACTTGACGATAACTAAAAATGGTCACCCAAGGATGATGGGTATTTTTATATCCTCATCTATGTCCAAAGTAGTGAAATCGGTTGGAAAGGTCAATTTGTCTGCTTTTACCGACATATCCATGATTATGCCCCTAAGATGGTGTAGTGACCTATTAGCCAATTACACACACATCTCGGTTGGTGTTAGTTCACCTAATTCCATCTTCTTGCTTAATGTGTAAGGCATCAAATTAATTCCAACCCCTAAGTTCGCAAAAGCCTTCTCGAATTTAATACTACCAATAGTACAAGGAATATAAAAATTCACTGGGTTAGCTTGTTTTTAGGTTAGTGTTGCCACTTTATTGGAGCTCTCCTTGTTTGACTCTTCCTTCTCTAACTTCTTCGATTCCTCTCAGTTTGATGAGATCTTTTATAATAATTTCGAGCTCTTTGGCCTATGCGGAAGGAGTTTATCATAAGGAAACTCTTCCTTAAGTTTCTTCAAAATCCAATGACATAATCTAACTCTTCATCCATTTCTTTTCTCTTAAGTTGCACGGGTTCAGAATAGAAGGTTGAGATTGCTTGACTTGCTTCAGAGTAAGTTCACTAATAGTTTCAGGGTGACCCTCAATAGTCACTTCTTCATCTTCTTCCTTATAGAGCTTCTTCACACTGGACTAGGTGATTGCCATTATCCTTTAGCTCATATTTGCTTCAATTGTGCATAGCAAACTCCCTTTAGGTCTCTTCACCACTGATTTGACCAGTTGGTCAAATTTTATTTCCAAAGTTCATATGGATGCTTATGTTTGCTGATGCTTTGCCTTTAAATCCTAAATAAGTTTTAGTTTCATCTCATCCATACTCAGTTTCCTTATTTATGATGTTTGTGCTAGAAATCTAAGTAGAGGGTTCTTTTTTTGTTGTCCATGATTTCCCCATAAGAAGTTAGAGCAGTTCCTTTTAGTATCATCTTATCCATTCTCAGTTCCCTTAATAATGATGTTTGTGCTTGAAATCCAGGTGGAGCTTTGTTCCTTTGTTGTCCCTAATTTCCCTATGAGGGCAATTCCTCCATCCCTGATTACATAAGTTTCTATAGAGGTTATTTTGATATCTTGGATCATTCCCCGAATTATCTACATGCTCGAGTTTTATAATCTTTTCTTATGTGATCTATCCCATATAATTCACGCTACATTACTCTTCCCTATGGAGCCATATTAATGATGTGTATCTTCTTAATCAAGGCTTCTACTTGACTCGCCAGTCTAATAACTCCGTCTACTTTGTATACTCTAAATGGCTTATTTTTGGATCATGCTCTAGCTGAGCACCATTGATAATTCTTCATAGCCATGTACTATATCAACTCTTATGCCACTTCAGGTATCTTATTATTCAGCATCCCTCTAATCGGTACATCAATTGACTGCTTCATATTTTAACTTATCTCATTATGAAATGTTTGGATTTGCATCTAATAGTTGTGTATTAGTCTATGTTTTTCTATGTAATTGGCATATGTTTCTCGCAAAATTGATGATTATTGTTATAGTTTAGGATTCATTTTGTATGTTTTCATTTAGTTTGATTTCCATTGTTGTTCTTTTATGTTTAATGTTAATTTAGGGTAAGAATTGATTATTTTTATGTAGGAAGGAAGATTGAGCAACTTAGAGATTGAGCTAGAGATTAAAAAGGAGAAGAGACTAGGAGACTCTCTATTGCTAATTCCCATGATCGTGGGAATCATGTCAATTCCCACGATCGTGGGAATTATAATCCGAATCATTATACGGGGCTTCATTAAACTTAGGATTTTTGGACTATTAAAAAGGAATTAAGCCTCCTTGAGAAAAGAACAGTTTTTAGCCTTGAGGAAGGATTGTAGTAAAGGATTATCATCAAGATTGGGAAAAATAGCACATCAATATCCAAAATTCCAGATTTTGGCAAAGAAGAAAAGAAGTTTCTTTTAATCAATTTTCTGTGTTTTTCTTTATTCTAATCTTTGTAAGATGGATTATTTGTGTGTTAATGATGTTATGGAGACCATGAGTGGCTGATTTAGTTTTAGGAATTGCTTTTGAACTATTTTGTTAAAACTCCTATTTTATTGCAATGAATGAAAGTGTCATTGATGATTGTTGATTTAATTTGTTATCTTACAACAAATCGAGAGCGTGAGTAAGATTATTTATGTAGGATTGTACAACAAGAGTTAGTAACCTATAAACATGCAATCATCACGTCAATTGATTAGTTAGAAGAGAGATCTAGACGAATTCAATTGATCACCTATAGGATACTTTAATAACTAGTTAAATTGGTAGAGTCATTGGGTAGGTTGAGAGATCGTTCAATTGATTCCATTTAATTTGATTAGGGACAATTAATTACACCTTGAGAGAGGGTAGTTAATACATTCAGAAATGTTAGGTGAGACCCAATTTGATTAATAAAATAGGAGGGAGACAAAATAGGGAAAAACTAATCTCTAGTATTTAGATTCTTGAATTCTAATTTTTCTGCATCTTGGTATTGTTCAATGTTCATTATTAGTCTCTTAATTTTAATTTAATTTTCCATTTTATTTTTATTAAACAATTTCACTTCTTAAACAAAGTCTGATATGAATTAAGTGGTGTCTGGGCATCAATCCTTGTGGGATCGATATCTGCTTTTTAACTACAAGTTATGACCCATACACTTGCGATTTTTGAGCATAAAATGAGTAGTTTGTGTTACATAATTACACTCAACAACATCCATAGAGGCAATCCATAATGTGGGCATCATTTAAGCATCTCCTTAAATCTTTCCCAAATGTCATGATATGTGCTTAATTAATTATAAATTTATTCCAAAATATTTAGTGATTAATGATATGAAATGCTTACATTTTAGTTCATATTGGTTTTAGGTATAATTCAAAAACAAAAGAGCTTAAATGAGTCGAAAGCACAATATTTGAGTCATATTCTTAAGACTAACACTCATTTCTGTATATAGAGCAAGAACAAGAAGGATTACAGTAAGAGAAGACAATAAAATACATAAATGAAGAACATGTGAGGCATTCATCCCTTATGACCATGCATCATTTTGTCATGATCCTGAGTCATCTCTCTCGGCCATAACAAAAGCATCACAGGCATGACGCATTATCATGCCCATTATTCATTTTGCATGGAGATGACACTACTCACGGGTGTAAGTGGTTAGCTCATAATCATGATTGGCTTCCTTGAAGCTCACGGTTGTATGGGCGTGACACTCCCGTCATGCCCATGCATAATAGCTCATGGTCATAAGCCAACACGCTGTGAGTTTTTGTCAGCTCACTCAAACCCTAGTTTTTAATATAAATTTTGAGGGTGAACGGACTCAGTTTTGAAAAAGAGAAGGGAAAAACTTCTCATCCTTTAGAGACCTACCAAGGGCTAGCTTCCCGACACTAGTTCAAAGGTGATTTCAACGCTGAAGAACTTGGTTAAGCATATCTATCATTGTGTTTGTGTTCTTTCTCTCTAGGAATTGTTTAGGTTATCATATGCTTATGAATTTGGGTTTTCATATATGAATGATCGTATTCTCTTTATGATTAGATTGTTTATATATGAACCTATTGCTAGAATTTTGAAGACAATTTGTAATTTTTGTGTTTGGATATTGCTTGAATCTTCAATATAATCAGTAATTGTTATATTGAGATTGATTTATAGCAACTAGTGGCTTCAAATCATTAGGATTACAATTCATAATTGTTGTGTTTCTAATTGATTTCGAATCTGTAACATCCCGTTTCCAGAGAACGGGTCGGACCAAAGAAACGGGTCCAGATGTGGTAAATTACCACATCTCAT
>JANQBM010000005.1:29155129-29165322 GCA_025594535.1 Erythroxylum domingense | reverse complement strand
GTCACTCACTGAGTTCGCAAAACTCACCCAAAATTTGCAATTATTTTTCAGGACTCAGAAGAATACCCCGTTAGGCAGCGGGCGTATCTCTATTGCATATGAGTGAAAGAAGAGGTCGGGATCAGTTCGCGTCTACATTGTATTTTTTTATTTTATATTGAATTGTATATTCCGCAAATTTTTGTATCAATTGTAATTGAATATTACGGTATGTAATAATTTTTGGAATTTGAAATGTTTTGTATGTTCTATATTTGTAATGGGCCAAATGGTTATTGAAAATTCTTTTCATTGTATTGTTATGTTTGAAAAAAATTGCAAATAGAATGGGCCCAATTTGGTTATCAATTTTTGCACTTTATGTTGTGGTTTTACAAATAAAAATTTACTTATACCGACTTTCTAATGATTGAGTGCATTAGCACTCCATTCTCACGGGACACGGACTCGAATATCATCAAAGATGTCAGGTTCGGGTCTTGCTAGAGTAGGGTGCTACAGATATGCTTCCTCATTTATGCATTATTAGAGGCACAGATAATATTGCCTACACTTTAGTCAAGCAATGGATTAAAGTTAGCTTAAAGTGGAAGAACTAATCAAACTGTTGACTATATTCAATATGCACTAAAAGTGGATCCAAAGCTATTAAGATCCTCTTACTATAACAGGAATGATGATTGCTTAGCCCTAGTTGATTCTTGTAAAAAAAACAACATTCCTTAACTCAGGTTGTCGACTTTTATATTCATCTCAAATAAACCTACTAAGAGTGGTTTTTTAGTTTATAAGTAGTCTTTAAAAACTATTGCTTAGAGAGGCAATGCAAGACTCTTATATTATATTTGATTATTGATATACTAGCAACTTAGCGTTCAATGGGGCAATGAATATAAACAGAGAATCTAGAGTTAGCAATTGAAAGGGTATGAACCTAGATTATTTTTTAACTTTATGTTAGATTTTTAAAAAAGTACAAGAATTTAAATTGTTGGGGTAGGGTTACATTTTTTAATTTTGACTAATTGAGGAATATGATGAGAGTTACTTATTAATTCTTCAAACTCCCCAGTTGTGGAAACTTTTCCTATAGCTGTCCATTCCTTGACCAAGTCATGTTTGGAGAGTCTTTATTAATAGGTTAAGGAGATTTATGCTTGAATAAGGGTCCCTTCCACTTCCAATTTTATAATTTTCAACATTTATAGGAAATCATTCTCTAATTTGACTTCTATACAGATTTTAACAAGGTCAATTATCTTCATTGTTATTGCATTCTCTTTAGCGTATATAGGTCTCCTTATACTATTTGAGAGGTAGCTTAGTCTCTTTATTGACTAATATTTTAATATGAAAGTTAACCTAAATTAGAGCATGTTTTTTTAGCCTTTCTAGCTCTAAGCTTGACTTCCTTTTATATAGAAATAGAGGTTTGCCTTAAATATGCCAAGGCCTCGACTCAAAGGTAGGAAAGAAAATGGGTTGAGTCAAACTAGGATAGTAGGAACTTATTTTCTAAATAAGCCTAGCTTAAAGAGTGATTAATTCTATCGACATTTGGGGAAGAAATGAAGAGAAACCATGAAGTAACAAAAATGAAGAGAGGTAAATGGCTAGAGAAAAAGGACGAGAGTTTACAATGGGTCAAGTAATTGAAAAGAGACGTGAAAAAAATTGCAAACAAATTTAAGAGACATGTAAGAGAATTAAAAAACAATTCGTGAAACAAAAAGGGAAAAGAAGCCATAAAAATTAAAAAAGTGGAGATCATATGAGAATAAGCTTCAGTTTATTTCCTCGTTTCCAATACCTTGAACTAAAATATCAAATAAGCATGCGTAGATATCTCCTTTCGATATTAAGGTGCTATGCTATTTTGCTATTTTTCCTCGTAATAATAACTCACTTTGACATCAACAAATGCTCACTTCTTCAAATGGGTCTTTAAGATTCCCATCTTTTTTTTTTTAGGTTTCCCATTTAGATTAATTACATTCTTAATTGATCCACTTTTTTGTCTGTAAGGGATGTATAAATCGAGGTTCAAACTATGCCAGACTCAATAGTCAATATACCTGAGACTGAGCCTGACTTGAAGCACAAACTTAAAAAGAATATCCAACTTAAATTTTGGTCAATTTGAGACTATTCTGTTTACTTCGAATTGGACCTGGTGAGCTAAAGACCTGTTTAGTAAAAAGCTGACAAGTTGAACCATTTTAGCTACTTTATAAAAAAATTGTTTGAATTGTTGAAGAAGCTCCTCTGGGCGAGCGTTTACGGTAGTCAGCTGATACTTTTTTGTTTAATGTCGATTTTGGCCTTTATACTCTTCTTCTTCGTGTCCTTCTTACATCTGCGATTGTCCTTCTCCTCTCTCTTCTCAAGATTGCTCCCGGTATATCCCTTTCTTTGTTAGATTTACTTGATCTTTTGTTGGTCACTGAACGATGAAGGTAACTTATTTTTGGTTTCCGAGTTCTTCTGTTTCTTCTCTTGACTCTTGATGTTGTGCTTGTTTCTCGGGAAATTTTGGGTGACAATAATTGGTGCTTCTGGTTGCAGGTTTGGTGTTGTTGAAGTTGTGAGAAAGAGTTGTGAGAGATCCATACAATGCATTGAAGAACTGGAAGGATGGTGTTGGCGTGGTTGATCCGTGTTCTTGGTATCAGAAGATAGGTAATCAAAACAAACAGTTTGTTTTGCAGCTTCTTCCAAGGGATGATTCGTTCAGGACTGTTTTAACACTCTTGTATTCCATATGAGTTTTTTTGTGACTATGATTGCTTGGTTTACAAGTTCCTGCAGAGGCTGTGGATAATCGGTTTTCAGGAGATGGAGTTGCAGGGTACCTGGATGGGGAACTGAGTTCTGCTCGATTCAATGGGAGTTGTGCTATTGATCTTAAAGGGAATGTTTACGTTGCTGATAAAATAAACCGTGTTACTAGAAAGATCAGCGGATAAGGTGCTTGGGTCGCTGTAGTTTTTTTTTTGCAAGTGGGTTCTCGTAATTTTATTTGTATGTTCTTATTTGGAAACAATTCGGACTACCGTGTGGGATCCATGTCAAATGGGCACACTGTGCCCAAGTTTTCGAGAGAAATAAGAAAAAGGAAAACTTGTGCGAGTAGCTGTTATCTGCCTGTGTAGGTTGTGCATGGAAGTACAGCTTATCAGTTGTATACTATGTAGCACGGACACGGCTCCATTGTGCCATGTCCGTGTGTCCGACACGTGTCCGACACGGACACGTGGTGGACACGCGGTGGACACCACGGTAGACACGTGTTTATACGTGTCGGAATAAAAAAATTATTTTTATCGGCTCAGACACGGCTCGGACACAGTTAATATGGCTCGGACACTTCTTAATATGGCTCGTAATATTTTTATGAATTATTTGAAATTTTATTTAGTTGACATGGGTAGCCTTCTTTATTAAGAAAGATAAATTTGTTGAAACTTTTCAAATTCCTCATTCTTTTGTCGCATTTTTTTGGTTGTAAATACTCACGTAAATGACTAATTCTACTTTTGGATAGGAGATTGTAGACAAATTGTTTAATTGAATATTTGTTCCATGTTTTTTTTAGAGGCTTGTAAAGTACCAAATATGCGTGACATAAACTATTAAGATGTTGGAAGTCTTTCAAGACATCAATCAATATATATCATATTATAAATTCTAAATTTTTTTTCTTAATTCTAAATTTTAATATATATATATATATATATATATATATGTCGTGTCCGTGTCCACCAAATTTTAGAAGTTGGTGTTTCCCCGTGTCCGTGTCCGTGTTGTGTTGCGTGTCCGTATCCGTGCTACATAGGATGTAGAAGACTAAGGTATTAGTAACTTGACTTTTATTCATAGGTCACACCCCGTGAGGTTGGAATGGGAGGCCTAATCTAGATGGGGTTTCACATTATGAACATTATTTGTTTGACCCTATATTTTGAAGTTCTTTACTTGTAAATTGTAGGCAAGGTATTGCTGTGTCTCTCTCTAAAATTATAGTTCCTGCAAGTTGAAAATACTTTCCTGATGCTTTTGATGGTAGGTGTGACGACAATTGCTGGAAATTACTCCAAGGAGGGGAAGGCGGATGGTCCTGGAAAAATTGCATCTTTTTCTGATGATTTTGAGCTGGCATTTGTCCCAGAAAAATGTGTGTTACTGGTTTCTGATCATGAGAACCAACTGGCTCGCCAGATTAATCTGAAGCCCGAGGATTGTGTAAAAGGGTCTCTTTTTTCCATCCCTACTTAGAGATCTTCGTCAAGTTGGATTCACTATTGAAAGAGCTCTCTCTTACCTGCAAGCTCCTTTTTCCCGACTAATAATTGAAAGGAAACAGATATATTTCATTAATAAGGGTGCTCTTTGAGCCAAACTTTAATTAGCACTAACCCGTTTATGAACGTGAAATTGTTCTGTTTATTTCCAGTCCTACAAGGTCAAATTCTTTTGGAATATAATCTTATTCCACGTTTTAAATTAACATAAATAGTATTTGCACATTCATCTGCACACAAAATTTTCAGTATCAGCTACAGTACTTTATGTGTAACTGTTAACTCAGCTACCTACTTTGTCATAGAATTGGTGAAATTAGCAACATCGTTCAAGTGAGTTTTAGCGTTGCGTAATGATAGACTTAGGATGTCTGCATTTTGTCACAGAAATAGTTCCACATTTGTTTGTGATCCTGTTTATATAAACTTAGGCCTGCGCAACTCAGATGACAACAATAGCAGCAACGGATAAGCAAAAAACAATAAATTGCTTCATCATATATGGCATGAAACTATGCATTGTCCTCTAGTTTCCTAAATTACTAGAGTGGCCCAATAGCAAATCAAGCATGTCGTCGGGAGTCAGGAATGTTGTGCCACCAAGTATCAATTCTGTATCAGGCCTTCCACTTCTGGATAATGCCTCCTGTGCTTCACGTACCTTGCAACAGAGAGAAACCTGTTACTTGGCAGTTTTGACGCAGGCAAGCTGGCTATATAGTACATAAATACGATTCAGAATTTATTTGGATGTCATGAAGACAGGTAACTTGATTGGTCCAACAAACATATCAAAACTAAAGTCTTGAAACAAAATAATAAGAAAATTAGCAGAAATAAATGTAAAGTTCAAGAATTCACCTCAGTACCATTGATGCCTCCAAGAACAAAAATCATAATGACATTGTGGTCAGCAAGACTTGGTTTTGCCTGCAAAATTAATTTGCCATATTAGTGCCATCAAGACATGACCCACTTGGACGACTATAAGTTTGAGCTTGCCTGTCCAAGACCAAATCTCCCAAAGCCGCTTTTAAAAAGTCGCCCCACTGTTGAAGAATGGTACTGAATGTGAGGTATATGATGCTTGTTCAAAAGCTTTGTTAGAAGTTTATAAAGCAATCCCTTATTTGAGTCAGGATCACCAGTGAAGTTGCCTTCAAGTGAGAATGTCCCATCTCTGAAAGGCATATCCCTCGTCTTTAGAGTAGCTAACTTGTGAAGAAACTTGAAAACATTGTCCACCCTATCACGCAACTCCAACTTCAACTGCATGTTACCATACGACTTATCTTTATTACTCACAGTACTATCATCCTCGTCATCTTCAATGCCCCATTTTCCCCACTGATCATCATCAAAATCATCAATATCTAATTTCTCCAAGGATTCTTCATCTATTTTTCCCAATCTTTTCCTATTAAAATTAGACTCTAGTTCTTCTTTCAAACAATTAAGAAACTTGAGTTTTTCTATTGATGGGACTTCAAGAACTGCGTCCACAACAGCTTCTTTTAGAAAGTGTTCTTCCTGCCAAGTGAAAGGGCTACCTGAACCAGCTGTTGGGAAATTCTCGCCAGCCAACATGTATCCAATGATGGTCAGGAGCAAAGCATCTTGAAAAGAAATGACAGCTTGTGAGGATTTTTCCTTCCCATTTTTTTGCCCATTTGATCCCGCAAACACACTCCTATTCAACAGATCGCCAATTTGAGCAGAAAGACTCTGGCATGTATCTCCAGCACTAATGCTCAATATTTTCTCCGCGCTGATGAATGCTTCCCATCTGGCACACTGTAATTCATCAAGTGCCACTACTACAGCGGCTGCTAACTGAATAATCCCTTTATGCTTGATCAAGAGTGACTGACTCTTAGCTATTTCTTTAATCATGAGCAGCAACTCTGACTTGGTAACAAAACCAGGACGATTTTTAAAGTTAGATGTAATACCTTCCTTATGCAGAGTTTCCTGAAGCCATTTTTTCACTAATAAAGCCCCGTCTTTGGCTCTTTTGTCCAGTATAGCTTCCATATATGGTCTTCCATTAAATTCTTCTGTGGAGATAAATGACCCATTAAGTAGATGAATATTAGAAAGAATGAATTGCTCATCATGAACTCTGTTATCTAGATGAATATCTGGGATTTGGGAAGCACATTTATCAATATCCCAGCCAAGTAAGAAAGCTCCAATTCCCTGTAAAAGTTGATTATCATTTACAGTGCAATCCTCTTCCTTTAATAGACTTGCAAGTGGAATCTCAACATCAAGAGGAGCACGTTGAACTTTAGAAGCACCAAATTTTACTTCAACTTGCGATCCTTTATTGTGGAAGCAGGATACTGTTCTTTTCCTGCGGGGCAAAGCTGAAAACATTCGATCAACAAGTGAATCCCCATGACAGCAAGGAGTTAGGAGATCAAGTGTGCGGTCAACAAGTAGTAGCCCTGCTGAATGTTTACGGCGGCCAACGTCATATAAACTGGACATATCTGTCATAATCTTTCCCACAGTGTTTGATAAATCACCAAGAGAGAATATTTCCATTTTCAGGTCCATCTACGAATTTGGTACCAAAAAGAAGAAAAGAATATCAAGATGTCGTTTTGAGAAAAAAAAAACAGCAAGAAAAATAATTGCAGAAATAAAGAAGCAACAATGCTTAAAGCTTTGCCGCAGTTTTAACAATTTGTGTAACATGTAATGTCCTACAAGTGGAAATCTTTTCAAATTCCTTTACATATGGCATTTACAAGAGTATGAAGTTGTCTTCCAAAAATAAGGCAAAGCCCAAATGCTTCACACTACCAAAAGCTTCCCCCTTAGGGAAGCTTTAACTTATTTTCATTACCAAGAAATAGATCTTCTCATAAAGAGAAGTCCTGAAGTTATTTCAAACTCTCAAAGCACAGAAACAGAATGTAATAGAAGGGCAAGGGATTTAAATGGCAGCTCTAGACAACAAGAACACAAACACACTCATGATGCAGCCAATTAGGGCACATTCAGAGGATTAACATAATTCACAGTTGAGAGCTAAACCCTCAAATTCCTAGACTCTAGTTATATGGATCAACATAAGTTTTTCTGTTCAAGTAACAGACTAACACCAAAAGTTTAAGATTAGTGAAATACTTCCAAGAGAGCTTAGACGTAACTACAAATCAAATACAAATCTCAATAGGTTTTAATTAGGCTTAGCACTTTACAATAATATCTAAGTGGGATTTAGGCTCAGTACTTATTTGCTAAATTATTCAAGTAGAATACAAGAAAAATAAATACCCTAGTGGAAGATGAGAAATGAGGAAATATCATAAATTGCATGCAAGTTAGCACCTTTGCAGCGAGATGGTAAAGAAAATGTGCTGTGAGAAGTCCTCCAGGAGGAATATCATCGCCATCAGCAGACACTCCAGTACTTATTGGAGGCAAACCAGGGCTAAGAGAATTCTCATGATCAAAGGATAAGCATGCTTCAGCTACAGAACCCTCTGAAGGCAAGAGAAACACTCCAGGTGAAAAGGGGCATAAAATCATAGGGAAGTGATGCACCGAAATAACCAGTTCTTTTCTTAAATCATCTTCATAGAAGTCCATTCCATTTATGCTAGCTTTGTGTTGAGGGCTATCCTCCTCAGTGGATGCAAATTGTGACCAATCATCATCTCCAAAAGTTGAAGACTTGGACTCACATTTCTTAACAAGTTCTTCATAATCTTGAAGAAGTAAGGATCCATATTCACGGAATGCATCCGGACCCAGGGGAGATTCATGATATGAAAAGTGAGATATCTGCAATTGAAAACACATAACATGCGAGTAGAAAAAGAGAGCTGAAATAAAGAAATATGTCTTGCATATATCTTTAAAACACATTGTCCTAAGTAGGCCCTTTTTTCCTTTTCAACTCCCAATAGTGAAAAGTATTCCTTGGTACACACATTAAATTATAGAAGTTGACTATCTCCAAATTAAAATTCACCCTTTCTTGTCAATTAACTGGCTGCCAACATCCCGCCTAATTGAAATATTGACATCCAGCACAACATAATAAAAACCATAGTATTCACATATGTTACCCATAATAAATTAAGCATTTTCCAACTAAGCTTTTGATAAGAAATATAAATAAATAACCATTTAGATTTGACTTCAATATCAGTCCTGATACAGAGAAAATTGCATAACTGTCTGGGTTATTACTGCAAACCCTAAGCTTAAAGCTCATAAAACTTGAACAATAACATTCCTTTCATGATGAAGCTAAAAAAATTTCCTAGGAACTGTGATCGATTATTCGTTATGTAAACTTTGGTTCATGGCAAAACAAATCAAAGAATAAAGCATGTAACAGTTAGACAAATGGAGAAATAGTAATGATTTGATAATTCAGTTAAAATGCAACTGGAAGAATGAAAAAATCTCAGAACAAATGAATGAGAATTTCCATCATCTTTGCAAAGTGAAGAAAAAAGAGAGATGAAAAACGATAGAAACATGAAGTTAACAAGTCATTGTAATAAAAGAAAATGTATCAAAATATTACCTCTGAGATTGATGTGAATACTGTACATCTTCGAACACCTTCATGTGAAGTCAAGCAACGTAAAATATATCGATGTGAATCACTTAGTAAACAAGATGTTATAACCACAATTTTCATCACAGCTTCAGAATGAGAGTTCCAATTTGCTGTCTAGAGAGAAAAAGTGTATGAATAGTGCAACATATCGATTACAAAATATTAAGTTGGATAACAAGACAAACAGAACAGAAGAAGCAAAAAATGGCAGCTTGCCACAAATATTTTCCCAAGTTCCATCTATCAAACACTAGAGTTTTTAATTTTAGATTAGCTATTCTCTAGCCATCTAACACCACATTATCCAGAATAATCAAAAAATATTACTAAAAAAATAATAACATACTGTTTTCTAGGATAAATTTGATAAGAAAAGATACCGAGCTCTTACTGCATCAAGAGGAGACATGTTTTCTAGGCTGCAAACAGCGCATGCTCCATAATCCAGTAACAGTGGAAATGCGCCGACAAACTGAAAACTCTCCGTGCAACCAGAGTCAAGGTAAACAAGTGCACCTTCAAGGTGCTCTGCCAACTGAAGAAGAAAAAGAGGGGAAAGAAATATTTTAGCAGCTGAAATATGACACTCCAATAAGCATAACCCAAAAAATTAGAACATCCATCTATGAACTAAATAATTAAAAAATTAAGTAGCAACAATTTAGAATATTTTTACAAGTATATGATTAAATATTGGTAGTTTATTGTTAAACTCAATTTGTAGCTAGAATGTCCAATTACTATTAGATAAGAATATTTCTGTTTAATGATGTAAAAGGCTGCCTAGCATATAAGCAATTATTAAGTACTAAAGCCAAAATAATCAGAAAGCTTATAAAAGTTCCAAATTGAGAACAAAAAGAAGAATAATTAGAAAGAAAACAGTACATACATGGGAAATTGAGTCGAGACAAGATTTGGTAAGATCAATCAGAGTCATGTTTTAGTGCTTCCACTCCCAGCAACTTAACTAAATATCAACATCTGAAATGAATGAACAAGTAAATTACTCAAACATAACAAATTTAAATCATTTCATATGTAATAGGCTGCTTTCTCACTTGTCATTTCATATTACATGGTATTGTTAGACTTTGTTCTAGTCGAAAAAACAGATATTACATAATAAAATGAGTCCAAAAGTTGGGCAGAGTTATCAAAGCAGAGCCATAGTAAGAATTTCTTTTGACCTATGTAGCACGGATACGGACAAGCGACACGCGACACGACACGACACGGACACGGACACGGGGACACACCAACTTCTAAAATTTGGTGGACACGGACACGGCATATATATATAT
>JANQBM010000005.1:29081430-29093534 GCA_025594535.1 Erythroxylum domingense | reverse complement strand
TAATAATAATAATAATAATAATAATAATAATAATAATAATAAGGATATTTTGGTCTTTTTGTTAGTTATTCCTTTGTTATTTCAAGTTTATATTTTCAAACCAAACACTGCCATAGAAATTCTTATCTATTCTATTCTTTGAACCAAACAAAGTAATGTTCATTCCATTCTATTTCTCATATTTTCTATTCTTAAGAATAACTATTTTATTCCTTATCTATTTCATTCCTTGAACTAAACAGCCCATTGATTCTTAGGAAAGCACAAGAGCTCTTTTTTTTTTTTGGGTCCTATCTTCTAAAAAATTTAACTTGTGAAATTACTTTACAACTACATATTATAATTACCTATTTCCGCTTTCTACTAACTGGCTTTTACTAATCTAGTCCATAATGATTTACCAAAAAAGACTAATTTTTATCACTCGCCAACTTTTAAAAAGAAAACAATAGATATATTAATTAATAAATTAACCGGAGAAAGTTGAACAAGGTTCGGGTCTATGTTTTGCTAGTTTATATCTTGTCTTGACACAAGAAAGTAACAATTAATGTAGAAACAGCTTATTAAGGATAAAAATGGAGTAAGCCGGGCTATGGATGGTCTCGACTTTATATTTTAAAAAAATTAAAAAATAATATCATTTTGTACTTTTCTACTAGGCAGGCAATTTTAACCCATGGTTACATTGGGTCATTTTTGCTATCCCTACAAATAAGAGTAAAGCAATGATTATGTTTATAAGTTTCCAAATTACGAACAGTTATACCATTTGATCTCCGTAAAAAGTAAAAGGTCTAGTGAAATGAAAATGTTTTTTGCATTACATTAAAGAAAGCCAACTTGGGCCCAAGATTTATACACCGTGCCTTGATGCGTTGGAAAATTTCCATAGCATAAGTGGTTGACGACATGTAACATCCTCACTCAATTGCACAAATGCTCGTTTATTTCTATTTTTAATTTTTGTTTTCAAAAATTTTTAATTTTAAAAATCATAAAAGTAATTTATATTTTATCTTTTATAATTTAATTTACAGTTAATTAAATATATTAATTTTAATAGAAATTATGATAGTCAAATCTAATATTATTTATCTAATTAATTAAAATTATTTTTAAATAATAATTATTAATAATTTAATTTTATTTTGTAATTAAATAAATTAAATTTAATAATTATTAGTAAATATAATTAAAATTTAAATATCTTTAAAATATATAAATTTAAAATAAATATTAATTTGTAAATAAAAAGTTAATCTTTAAATTATTTATTTTAATAAAATAAAATAATTTTATTAATAAATATTTATTTTATTTTAAAAAGGAAATTAAAAATATAAAACAATAACTGAAAATAAAAAAAAAACCTTTCCCGTACCAAACCCACAAAATTCTCGATCCTATTGGCCACAAGTTCATTACTCATCGCGTGGCGGCAAAGCACTGTCCGGGCTCTGTGAGCTCCTCCATACATACACCAAGGCATACTTGTCGCTTTCTGCCCTACCTTATTCAATCAAAAATTTGAAGCCTTTTTCTAATTCATTTCCATCAAAATTTCTGGATTTTGCCTACAGTTTTATTGTGATTGTTGTTCGCTGTCCTTGGACGTCGAGATAACAATTTAACCTTTCGATTTCCTGATAGATCCAGACCCGGCTTTCTCGTCTCTGTAGTCCGCGAAGCTTTTACGAACTTATACTTGTGCTGTTCACTTTTTCAAATTTCATCAACTACCCTTCTTTTGTTCGACAAACGAGCTTTGGCCCTTATTTAGATTTTTGATCAATTCTTGGAATACCCAGGAGAGAGATCTTATGAAATATTGAATCTTTATCGCTGAATGTCAGTGGAAAGGTCATTCGAGGCATGGGAAGAGGTCCAGCGACATGGTCAGGACCTTGCCGATCGGCTAGCACAGGGTTTTACGGGGCTAATACAATCTCATATGACCAACCCGCCTGCGTTCCCTTGGCCAAACCCTCAAAATTCCAAGCTTTTCGATTTAGAGTTCCCTACTCACAGCTTCAGTGGAAAGGATTTGGGGGTGTTGAGTGATAGTAATGGTATCAATGGAGTCTCTGCGATTTTCGACATCGGGAATAGGATTGGGCAAGCTGGGGCTAACTTTGGGGCGTGCTTGGATGGGTTGGTTCAGCAGTTCTTTAGAAGGTTACCGGTGCCGTTTAAACCAGAGGAGAGTGTGGGAGTTGGTTTCAGGATGGATAAGTGGAGTGATGTTGGGTGTAATGTTGAGGGAGAGGTTGGTTTGGTGACTGAGAGGCTGAGGGATTTTGGGTTTGTGAAGGATGATGGCAATGGTGGTGGGCCGTTTGAAGGCTTAGTAGAAGATGAGACTGGTGGACTTAATCTGAAATCTACTGGTTTGTTGGGTAAACCACAGGTAGTAATTTTTTGTCTCAAATTGGGTTTATGATAGGGTTAAGGTTAGCATGTGCTTAATGATTTGTACCGAATCAGAGATTATAGTATCGGTCTGGGGGCACAACCCTCACAAGAAAATTTCGGTAGTT
Source organism: Erythroxylum domingense (assembly GCA_025594535.1). Lineage (NCBI taxonomy): Eukaryota > Viridiplantae > Streptophyta > Magnoliopsida > Malpighiales > Erythroxylaceae > Erythroxylum > Erythroxylum domingense. The sequence goes on along the minus strand of JANQBM010000005.1, from coordinate 29,090,994 downwards.
TTTGTAACGAACCTGATATAAAGAAAATGAAGGGAGACTTGTAGGATTGTGCATTTCTTTTGTTAAAAGTACTTGTGAACGGTAAGTTTTGAATTCTTCTTGGTATTTCAGTTCAAAGTTCTCCTTCAATTGTTTTACTGCTATTTTTCTAATGCGCTAAGGGTTATGAACAAGAGGCAATTGTCCTAATGTTACCTTGCCTATTTCCTTTTGCATATTGTCCTAATTCAATTGGGTCAAAACATGCAGTTGTCCTCTTTGTAGAAAGTTGCTTGAACAATTGTATAAGTGACTTTGATTTTTCTTCTTCTAGAGCTTTTAGTTTGTTTTCTTTTCACATTTTCTTCATTGGTGAATTATAGAAGTTGATAAATCCCTATTAATTGTCTGGCCTTTTGTCTTCACTAGCAGAAAAGAGGTCAACTTGTGTTTTTGATAGATGGTAGAAACTTTGTGAGGTGTCCTGAAAAATTTGTAAATAGTAGTAAAAAGCAAATGAGTAGATATAAGGGTGGAAAAAATGTGAATACATAGGCAAGTTGGTTTTTTTGAGTTGGTATTTAGTTATAACAAATAATGGAAAATTCTAGGTTTTTCTTGATTTATTGTGAATGTGGTTGTTGAGAGATTAATAATTTTAGTTTCTTTTTTGCTAATATTGAGGAATGTTGATCATAATTTTCATTAGGGGCAAGGTTAAGGGCATTGATAAGTTGGTGGACTAGGAAAGGGTTTTCATTGCTGTTAGGAATTGCACAAAATTTTTTTTGAGTTTGCTTGAATTAGCTTTCCTACAATCTACGTCTATCATTTGGGTCTAGTTATTGATATATCAAATTTCCAAATAACATAAATAATTGAAGTGGTCTAGTCTAGCTAGTTGAAAGACTTTTGGTACCTTCTCATTGTTCTCAACACGTTTTGTTTTTGCTTTTATTTTTCTCAATGTATTTTCAAAATACTATTGCCTATAATGTGTTTAAATCTTCTATAGCTTTTAATCTTGGAAATCTTATATTTACAAAGATAAACATTCTACATTGGTAAGCAAAACTATTCTTCTTCAAGTTTTCAAACCTAGTTTGGGGTATTGACTTGAATAGGTGAAAGGGTTGGTCAATTTTATACAATTATTTAGATTAGTTAGTTAAACATATGTATTTTGTGAATAATGCGAAGGTAAATAGCTAAATAGAATTGTAAGCTGAGCTTTTTTATTGACTGCAAAACAAGGTGGTGTTTGGGGTAATTATTATATTTGCTTAAAGACTTTTTGTATATTTGATAAAAGGGTATATCATTGTAGTTTTGAACTTAAAAAGTTGCAATTTACATGAAAGATGATATTTTAAGGGGAAAGAACTTGGTAAACATAGGAAAAAGATAATATTTAGCAACAAAAATTGGAATATGATGTGGATTTTGTTAACATTTATTTTTCGTTACATTTCAAGTTTATTGATTTTGTTACCATTTATTTTCTTTACCAATGATACGTTTTACATTGGGTGTAGGGAACTGTGAATATCACATCAACTTATGAAAGTAGAACTAGTAGTATTGAGAGTTCTGTAATTGCAAGGGGAGACTTTTGGAGAGTGGAGGCATCACAAGGTAGTTCCACGTCAAGAAATGAGAATACCTCTCTATTTCTTGTCCAACTTGGGCCAGTTCTATTTGTTCGCGATACAACACTTCTTCTTCCAGTGCATCTCTCAAAGCAGCACTTGCTTTGGTATGGCTATGATAGGAAGGTATGTACAAACTTGAATAGAAAAAGTAGAGAATAATGCTTGATACTTTGGAAAATGGAAGTAATGGTGCCTAAGCTTTTGAGTACTTATTTAAAAAGGCTCTAGAAGTAAAACTATTTGTTCTTGAACCTTGAATGTTGTTTGCTAATTTTATGTTATACTGCAAGTATTCGAGTCGTATATTGTAGTAAAACTGATATCGTTCTCACGAAGATTGAATATAGTTACCTAACTATTTGAATTACACTTTGTTTAAGGTTACAAAAAATTAAATTAATTGAAAATTAAAGTAAACTATCAAAACTAGATGATTGTACAAGTAAAAGATAACAATGAAATTGAAGTTACTCAATGATGGAAACTTAGGGATTATTTTATCCTTGTTTTTTCCTTCCTTCATCTTGTGAGTTCAACTATGCTTGATTCTAGATATCCAAGAGTTTTGATTGGCCTCTTTTAAGATCTAACAAAGCAATCCCAATTGAAATAGATAAAAGTTGAGTTGCAGTCTCTTGATTTCTCAAAAATACTCCTAACTACTCAATTGGATTTGAGGCAATCCTAAGGATAATTAACTCACAATTAAGATCTCTTTTCAATTACTTATTAACTTGATATTTGTAAGTCTATCAAGGTACGTCTCGTTGTGCAACTTAACACAAATATCTTGATCGAATTTCTCGATTCAAATCAAATATGTGCATAGCAAATATCATAAAGCAGTAATATGTTGAATTCAACACGGTGAAAATTATACAAAACAATTCAAGAATAAAGTTTTGATGTAGATTTAACAATTCATAATCATGTTCAAAACATAATCATTCAGATTTGGCATACAAGGCAATAAAATAGAAGAAGATAAGAGAATGAAATCAACTTCAAGCCTTGATCTTGAAAATTTGGATAGTTGGAGTTGATCTTGATGTTTTCACTTTGTTCTTCTTTTAGTGATATGCAACCCTTTTTGTGTTTTTCTTCCCTGTTTTGGTGTATATGCCGACTCCAAAATATACCTCTCTATAGCCTTCATAATATCATGTTATAGCAAAAACTAATTTTTTTAGAATGTACACGGTTATTTACACAATTGTGTATCTCTAAATCTCCTCTAAATCGCGACTTGACACAGTTCCAGAAGCTTACAAGGGCACATTTATGGCTGCGTGTGTCAACATACATAGGCTTATATCTTCCCACGGGCATAAATAGCATCTTTGGATCTCCACTCGTTTACAATGACTTACATGGTCCTTGTACACAATTCTGTATCTCCAAAGTTGTTTCAATTCTTTTATTTTATGTCTCAATTTCTCCTAAGTTCTTCTCTTTTTGGTCTATGAAGACAATTATCACCCAACAAAACACTCGAAGCAAAATAAATACCAAAAAATACTATAACAGTCTCAAATAACAAGCAAAATACATTAAATATGAGTATATAAATATAATCAGTTAATCGTTTATTAACATCCACATGCTTAAGCTTTGCTTGTTCCAAAGCAAAACTAAAACTACAAAACAAACAAAACACACAATCATTGTACAATTGCAATAATGATATATTGAAATCAAATCTTATGAAATTAGCTTAGCCATAAACATCAATTACTTAAAAAGTTTCAATACCCTTATTATATTTATGTTCGAATGCTTTAATTTAAATATATACATATATGTATATCAAACAAAATATCAACGCCTATTCGTACATCTGTGACACTTGTGAACATGCACTTATTCTTAGATACCGATTAAAGATAGAGATTGTTACTCATGAAAGGCTACTAATAATGTCTACCAGTTTAAATGAATTTAATTATAAGTATATCCAAACAATGTCATAAAATTTGATATAATAGGTAAAATATTCTAATCAACATGCATATTCATTTCAAAAACACTTAAAGCACAAACTTTACAAGTTAATGTTTCTTCATAAATTAAATGATCATATTTATAGATAAGCTAATTTATTTCAATTTTATTTTATTGAAACAATAAACATATGCAACAAAATGTTTACACAATGCTAACTTAATAAAAAACTAACACAATGCAAATGCAAATTCACACATAAATGATATGCAAATGCATATATGTCCCCACTAAACCCATTAAACTATGCATTGGTTTGTAGCGTAATTAATAAGGCTGGCTTTGTCTCGAAGTTATTGACTAAGACGGGTGATCTTGTGATGTCCTGTTGATTCACATTAAAACATGACCTAATGAAATTGATAAGGGTCCTTTGATGTGCTCCTTGATTTCCTTCTTTTGCCATTATTTTGTGGGAAAGAATTTTCATATATTCTCATATATTGAATAGGAAGTATACAACCATATATGGGACATTACAAGTAGGAATTTAAATCTGAGAAGTTATTTAAAGCTATCTAATGTAATCCCTTAATTTAAGGGATTTCAAACTTATTCCATATTTTCTATTTACAACCTATCTATATATTAGTATAATCTACTTACAGCTGTTTAGTATCGCAACACTCCCCCTTAAGTTGAGGAATAATGTCTTCCATTCTCAGCTTGTATACAAGATCATGGAAACTTGAACTATTCAGCTCCTTTGTTAAAACATCAACTACTTGACGTTTTGATGGAACATAGGTCATACATACTAACCCTCCTTCCAATTTCTCTTTAATGAAATGTCTATCAATCTCAATATGCTTTGTCCTATTGTGTTGTATAGGATTATGAGCAATATTGATGGTTGACTTATTGTCACAATAGAGCTTCATAAGGCCGTCCCATTTGACTATCAAATCATCTAGAATAATCTTTAGCCAGAGTAGTTCACACAATCCTTGAGCAATAGTCCTAAATCTTGATTCTGCAGATGACCTTGCCACCACATTCTGCTTGTTGCTCCTCCATATTACCAAATTTCCTCCAAGAAACGTACAGTACCCTATAGTTGATCTTCTATCCACTATGGAACCTGCATAGTCCGCATCGGTGTAAGCTTCTGGAGCAAGAGTATTGTTTTTTTTGAACAAAATTCCTTTTCCCAGATTGCCTTAAACAGCTTGAAGATGAGGCTCTCTTGGATCATGCATGAATTGACCGATCATGATTACAGTCGGGTGTGATCAAGATATATGAGTTTATCAACCAATCTTTGATACATCTTTTTATCAACAACTGGTTCTTCTTTAGCTTCTCCCAACTTGTGGTTTGGATCCATTGGTGTAGAGAATGGCTTACACTCAATCTTTCCTGTTTCTACCAACAAATCAGTCACATACTTCCGTTGAGATATAAAAATCCCTTTTGTGGAATATGCCACCTCAATATCGAGGAAGTACCTTAGTTTCCCAAGTTCTTTTATCTCAAACTCTTTTACTAGTCTCTGCTTCAATTCAAGCTTATCTTTCTCATCATTTCCAGTCACTATGATGTCATCCATATAGACTAGAGGTGTAGTAACTCCCCCTGCAGCTGAATGTTTAATGAAAAGAGTGTGATCATTTTGGCTTTGTTTATACCTAGACTACCTCATGACTTTTGCAAATCTCCCAAACCAAGCTCTAGGAGAATGTTTTAACCCATAAAGGGCCTTCCTCAGCTTGCAAACTTTGTTAACGTGTCTCCCTCAAATCCTAGTGGGATGTTCATATAGATTTCTTCATCTAGTCTCCATGGAGAAATGTGTTCTTAACATCATATTGTAGGAGCTGCCAATTAAAGTGGGCAGCCAATGATAACAAAATTCTCATACTGTTCATCTACAACTGGGGCAAAAGTCTCTTGATAATCAATACCATAGGTCTGAGTGTACCCTTTGGCTACCAATCTAGCTTTATATTTCTCAAGAGATCCATCCTTATATTTGGGTGTGAAAATTCACTTACAGTCACGTTTTTCTCTTTCAGTTTATCAACAATCTCCCACGTTCCATTCTTTTCCAATGCATTCATCTCCTTGCTCATATATCCCTCCATTCCCTTTTTGACAATGCCTCAGAAATTGTGTTAGGGATAGTAATGGTAGTTAAACTCACAATGAAGTTTTGGTTGGTTAGTGACGGGCGCTTAAGAGAAACGTAGTGAGATAGAGGATAAAGTGGTCGTTTAGTGCAGTCTCTAATTCCTTTCCTAACAGCAATACGTTCAAAAAAATTGTGTAAAGGTGAGTCAGATCTTACCATGATTTCATTTCCAAAGTCTGAGTTGGATTTTTGGCCCTGTGTCAGTTTTGGAATGACCTTTCTCCGTGAATACACCTGAGTAACGCTTGTTGGGACATGTGATGACATAGGTTCAGTAGTAGAATTGGGGAACTCAGATGTAATGGGTTCAGAGGGCTCAGTTGTTTCAACAGTACGAGTTGGAGCAGGAGGAAGGTCAAGGGTTTTAAGTGGTTCTAAGGACTCATAACTGCTATCTTCCATCATTGAAATCTTCCCTGAAGAGAGGATTTGGAGAAAAAAGGTGTATTTTCTGTGAAAGTGACATCTGTAGAGATATAAAATTTCCTAGATGACATATTGTAACACTTGTATCCTTTTTGAGTAGGTAACCGAGAGAGAGACAGTTGATGGCTTGGGCCTCTAGTTTGTCTCTATGTTGGTTATGAACATGAACAAAGGCAGTGCATCCAAATAACGTAGGTGTGAGGCCATTTGAGGTTTTGAAGTGTTGTTAGAAGCTATTAAAAATTTATATGGGACTTTTATTGTCCAACACACGTGATGGAAGTCTATTTATTATGTATGTGGCTGTAACAATTGCCTCTCCCCAATAGGATTTAGGGACATTCCCTTGAAAGAGTACGGCTCGGGTGGTGTTGAGTAAGTGCCCATTTTTTCTTTCTGCTACCCCATTTTGTTGAGGTATGTTAACACATGATGAATCATGGGTAATGCCCTGTGATTGAAAGAAAGGTGACAAAGTTCGGTTGAAGTAGTCTTTGGCATTGTCTGTCCTAATGCTTTTTATTTTAACCACAAATTGCTTTTGAATCATAGAGTGAAAAATTGGTATAACAAGGCTAACATCAAATTTTTGTTTAAGAAGAAAGAGCCATGTTACCCGAGTGTAGTCATCAATTAAGGATATAAACCAGTGAGCCCTAGAAACATTAGGTATAGTAGAGGAACCCCATATGTCACTATGAATCAAATGAGAAGGATGAGGGCTTCTTTTATTGCTAATAGGAAAAGATACTCGAGTATGTTTTGCAAATTCACAAACATGGCAATGAAATTCAGAAATATCTAATCTTTGAAACAAATGAGGAAACATGACCTTCAAAACTTTAAAAGGTTGATGACTTAGGCTCAGATGATACAACCAAATGGTATCTTTATTTGAGGAACTGAGAAATGACAAAGATAGGTTGCTCCTAACTCTTTGAGGCAATTCAGGTAAGTAGAGGCCACCCCTTTCCTTGGCAAGTCCAATCCTCCTCCCCAAGACCTGATCTTGAAAAACACAGTGAGAACGAAAGAAAGTAGCATAACATTTGAGCTTTTGAATAGAAAGTAGGCTAGCCGACAATTTTGGAATATGGAGAACCCTTTTCAGAATAAGGGTAGGTGTGATGTGTATATCCCCAAAACTTGCAATAGTAACTAGAGAGCCATTGGCCACTACAATCTTTTTTTACTTGGGCATGCTGTATAAGTGTGAGAGTTGAGATGTGGGTGTCATATGGTCTGTGGCATCCAAGTCTATTATCCAAGAATTGGTATGAAGATTTTCTGAGGGATTCCTGCAAATAGGGAGTAAAGGTTTACCTGAAAGAGCGAAAGAACAAGTCCTAGAAGGTTTTTCAGTAGTCCCCAACAAACTTCTCAATTTCTTCACTGTGTAATTCTATTTTTCCTGAATTTTCGTCAACTTTGGGCTGATCAACCATATGTTCTTAGGACCTCTGCTGTCCCCCACGGTTTCACCATTCTCTGTTTGGTGGTTTACCGTGTATTTTCCAACATGTTTCCTTTGTGTGCCTCGATTTCTTGCAGTGGGTGCACTAGAGGTTGTCCTTATTCTCTTTTCCCTGGTTTTCTCTACTAGAATGCTTAGATAGATCACTTTTTCCTTTGTCCTGATGATTAGTTTTTGCTAATAAGGGTGAACCGTCCATGGTTTGTGGTTCAAGCATAACACTCCTTCGACTTTATTCTGCTCGAATCAATGAGATAGTCTCTTCTACAAACAAAGTGTCCTCTTTTCCAAGGATTTGGATCCTGACCTGATCAAATTCAACATTCAATCCAGCCAAAAAATCATACATGCGGTCTTTTTCAATGAAGTTCTTCAAGATGACAGCATCCTCAAGGCATTTCATCTCAAAAACTCGATAATGATCGAGTTCTTACCACAGATTCTGCAGCAAGTTTGCATATTCCATGACAGATTTATCTCCTTGCTTAGTAGTTGCAGTTTTGATCTTGATCTTGTACACTTGAGCAGCATCATGAGCCTTCGAGTATATGCAAAGAATGTAGTCCCAATTCTCCTTTGCAGTGACAAAAAACATGCATGTTTCACTGATCATGGGATCCATAAAATCCCATAGCCAGGACATTATCATGGAATCCTCTTCATCTCTTGCTTCAAACATTGGGTTATCCTTAGTCTATCTTGTTCCAAGAAGATGACTAAGTCTTCCTTTTCCCTTGAGGTATATACGGACAAATTGAGACCATTTGAGATAGTTCTTCCCATAAAGCATATAGGAAGCCCAAATAGTTTGTAAATCTCCAATTTTTGGAATGGTGTTGAATTCTTCTAGAGGGTTAGATCTGGTAGAGACAGAGGTTTGAGAGGTTGACATGGTTAAGAAGAAGATATTGCAGTGAAGAAGAAGTTACGGCAACAATTAAGTCTACCCTAATGAGAATCACACAAGAGAGGTAAGGAGGAATGCAGCGATGAAGGTTGGAACACATAAGAGAAGAACCAAAAAATAGGGTTTCAGTAGTGCAGCAATGAAGGCTGCTTAAATGACAAATCGTAGAAAAAGAAGCCTTACTGCTTTGATACCATTTGGGAAAGAATTTTCATATATTCTCATATATTGCATAGGAAGTATACAGCCATATATAGGACATTACAAGTAAGAATTTAAATCTGAAAAGTTATCTAAAGCTATCTAATGTAATCCCTTAATTTAAGGAATTTCAAACTTATTCTATCTTATCTATTTACAGTCTATCTATATTTTAGTATAATATATTTACAGTTGTTTAGTATTTCAACAATTTTATCTATAGCTTTTTGGTGCTTTGCTATTCAAATTTCTCTTTTGTGATTGTTGATGTTAGAAATTGATATAGCTCCTAATTTGCTTGAGCTTCTTGTGTCCTTAATTCAAAAGAATTCAAATTGGATGCGATGCTAAAACCACAATCTTCGATAACAACGCCAAAAATTTGTTTGCTAGTTTTATGCTATACTGCAAGTTTACAAGTTGTAGTACAACTATATCGTTCTATCGGAATTGAATTTAGTTACCTAACAATTTGAATTATACTTTCTCTAAGTTAACAAAAGATTGAATTATCTAAAAATTAAAGTAAATTAACGAAACTTAATGAATGATTAATTAAAAGACAACAATGAAATTGAAGTTACTCAATGATGGAAACTTTTGGATCATTCTATCATTGTTTTGAGTTGAAAGAAAGATTTTTATTTCTAAAACAAAATATCTTTTTCTTTACATTCTATGTTCTCTCTTATATAACACTCTATACATATTCTAAATAAGGCAACTAACTAATATTAGGAAATATACAACTAATGCTGATTCTAAGGAGCTAATTCTAGGGATTCTAACCATT
>JANQBM010000005.1:29055611-29069349 GCA_025594535.1 Erythroxylum domingense | reverse complement strand
CTTTCATAGTATCTGTATTAGGTTTTCTGTATGTACAGACGGTACATCTGATGTATAAACTGTTGTTTTTGAGTAATGAAAAGAGGAAGATGTTGATTTTAAAAATCTTGTAATTTACAGTTACTGGTTTTATTATTTAAATGTATGTGATGCCATGTGGAGTTCTGTAGTGATTGCATGTAGCGCTTCCTTATCTTAGGATATGTGTCGGAATGACCTACGGGCGTCCCGATGCGTACCCTAAGGTAATGGGGTGTTACTCAATCCCTGGCAACGACGTCAAAAATGTTTTGATGGTAAAACCTATCTATTTGTTTTACGCTCAAAAATTACAAGTGAATGGGTCATGATTTGTAGTTAAAACACATATATCGATCCAATAGGGATTGATGCCCAGACACCACTTAATTTAGACAAAAATTTGTTTAAGAATGAAATTGTTTAATGCAAATAATCTGTAAAATTAAATTAAAATTAAAATTAAAAGACTAACACAATGCAATAGACAATACGAAAGTGCAGAAAAATAAGAATTCAAGAATCTAAGGACTAGAGATTACTTTTGCCCTATTTTATCTCCCTCTTATTTTATTAATCAAATTGTGTCTCACCCTAGCTTTCCGAATGTATTAACTACCCTCTCTCAAGGTGTAATTAATTGTCCCTAATTGAATTAAAGGGAATCAATTGGACGATCTCTCAACCTACCTGATGACTCTACCGATTTAACTAGTTATTAAACTATCCTATAGGTGATCAATTGAATTCGTCGAGATCTCTCTTCTAACTAATCAATTGACGTGATGATTGTATGTCTATAGGTTACAAACTCTTATTGTACAATCCTACAAAAATAATCTTGCTCACTCTCTCAATTTGTTGCAAGATAATAAATAAAATCACCAATTATCAAAGACAACTTCATTCAATTCAATAAAATAGGAGTTCTAATAAAATAGTTCAAAAGCAATCCCTAAAACTAAATCAGCCAGTCATGGTCTCCATAACATTATCAACATTCAAATAATCCACTTTACAAAGAATAGAAGAAGTAAAATTGACAGAAAATTGAATAAAGAAACTACTTCTCTTCTTTGCCAAAATCTGGAAATTTTAGTGATGATGTGCTATTTTTGCCAATCTTAATGATGATCCTTGAATTCAGTCCTTCCTCAAGGCTCCAAACTTGTGTTCTTCACTCAAGGATGGTGTTTATTCATAAGGTTTTTGTCTCTCTTGATGACTTAATTATGATTTAATAGTCCAAAAATCCTAAGTTTAATGAAGCCCCACGTTATGACTCAAATTATAATTCCCACGATCATAGGAATTTGCAACAAATGGACTCCTCTTTTCTTCTCCTCTTTGATATCTATCTCAATCTCCAAGTTGCTTCATCTTCCTTCCTACATAAAAATAGTCAATTCTTACCCTAAATTAACATCAAACATAAAAGAAAAACAATGGAAATTAAACTAAAGGAAAACATGCAAAATGAATCCTAAACTACAACAATAATCAATAATTATGCAAGAAAACACATATCAATTACCTAAAAAAACATATACTAATGCACAGCTATTAGCTACCTCATTATTTTGTTTGGTATGTAGCTTTTGGATATATAAGGTGGAAGTGTCAGCTGAGAGTGGAGTGGAGAACTTAGCGTGAAAAAATAAAGGGAGAGAGAGCCATCTATCTTAGTGGTGTGTCAGCTAGAGCAATAAGGTGTGTGGTCAGCTGAAAGGAGTGGTGTATATGTTAGCTATAAAGAGCAAGTGGAGAAAGAATAATCGAGATAAAAATAAGAAAAAATAGAGAGTGAACGACAACTGATATATTTTTATCCTCTTCAGTTTTGCAAGTATGGGACGACTGGGAGAGAGTTTTGTGGGCAAAAAAGGAGACAATAACTCCTTCATTCGATTCTCGTCAATTTCAAAGTGGGTAAAGGCTAGAGAATAACCAAACAGTAGTTGCTTCTTTATTATTTCTCTTTGATTTTCCACGAAAGCACAGGTGTTCTTGGCTTATACTTAGAGACCCATGGAGAAGATGAAGGGTTAGACATCCTGACACCGGTTCAACGATGATATTGATGCCAAGTCACAATTAAGCTAGTTCATTTTGTTAATATTGTTGATCATTTTTCATATTGTTATGGTGTTTGTGTTTATTGAATCAGGTTTTTGTATGAACCTATTGCGTTATTTATATTGTTCTATTATGAACCTATTGCTATAATGTTGAATGTAATCCGTAATAATTACATTTGACATTTGTTAGTTGCATCTAATAGTCTTGGATCATTAGCAACAACATAACCTAGGTTAGATAACCTAAACGTGTGAGGTTACTGCCTATATTGATCATTTTCCACTTCGTAATGTGGTTTCCAAATTGAATCTAGAGATTGTATTATAGGTTATTTGGTAGTTAGGTTTAATTAACGATCGTATCTTAATTAAACACAATCTAAGGAAAAACTGAGATTAGAATAGCATACTGTTAGTCTCAGATCAATAATCCGAAAAGAGGTGTTAAGACGCTATAATGATGGGATATGTTTAATCATTTTTAGGTTGAGATTGACCCTAGAATCGGACCTTGCTTATATTTGACACTTTAATCATTTTCCATTGCTTACTTTAATTTGTTCTCGATAGTTTACTTTTACTTTAATTTTTAATTTGGTTAAATCCTAAAATCTACGCTTTTTATTTTCCATGCATCAATTAATTTTGCCACGAAAATTAACCGAATATTCTATGTGGATTCAATCTTAACTCACCACAACTACAAATTTTAATCTGCAAAGTCAGGTAAATTCTACAGTGCACTCGACATACGCTGTCAAATTTTGGCACCATTGCCAAGAAGTGTGGTAGTTTAATTTTTGTTTTTGATTTTAGTTGGTGTTTTGTGAATATATTTATTTATAATTTTTCTTTTTGATTATTTGTTAATTTTTAAAATTTTCCTAGTGTTGGTGTATTGTAGTTACAAGATATCCTTATAGAGAACTTAAGAAGCTTGATCTGGAGCTCAAGAGAACATTGTGAAGGTTATATAGGGAAATAAGTTCAACTTTTATAGTAGAATTAGAATCTGGATCTGAAGAAATAATAGCAAACCTGAGAACGCTAAGAGAGTTGGTTGCTCCAGACCTAACTCAGAGACCATTATGCATTACATTTCCAAATTTTGCAGAACATGTTACTTTTGTGTTAAAGTCTGGATTAAAAAATTTATTACCTAATTGTTATGGTCTTGCAGGTGAGGAAGCACACAAGCATCTCAAAGAGCTCGATATGGTTTTTCTCAGCATAAAGCCTCCTGGAGTGACCGACGAGCAGATCATATTACGGGCCTTCCCTTTCTCACTCAAGGATGCAATGATTGGTTGTTCGATTTACCTACTGGATACTTGAATACGTGGCTAAAGATGAAGAGATTGTTCTTAGAGAAATATTTTACAACATCAATGACACCAAGTATTAGAAGGAGATCTGTGGAATCAAACAACATAATGGTGAGTCTCGTTATGAGTACTGGGAGTGTTTTAAGAAGCTATATTCCAGTTTTCAACACCACAACATTTTAGAGAAGATTTTCATCTAATATTTCTATAAAGTATTACTAAAGATGGAGAGGATTTTGGTTAATGCAGTAAGTGGTAAGGCATTTTGCGAGAAGACTCCTACTGAAGCCAGGATCCTACTTAAGCATATGGCTAGTAACAGCTAACAATTCAACACTCACAATGATGTTTGATGAGTAAACGGGGTAAGTACTTCAACTATCAAACATCGTTTAGATGAACTAACATATTTTGTAAGATGGATTGCAGTTGGACAAGCACAAGTGAAAGTATGAAGGATATGTTCAAACACAAGCCATCCAACTAATGAATGGCCCATGTTATGTAAGGGGAATATAGAGTATGTAAATAATGCAGGAGGGAACTTCTCAAATTAATATAACTCATACTTGCAGACATATAACCCAGGTTAGAGGGATATCCCCAACTTGAGTTACGGAGGGAATAGATAACATAATCACTTCTAAAATCGGTTGCAAGGAGCACAAGGATTTTAACCAAGGACACAAGGAGCATAGAGAACCTCCTCTTCTAGTTCAGGTAGTTCTTTGGAAGAATTGATCAATAGTCTTACTACTAATGATCTCTCATGTCAATAGAGCCTGCAGCAGTAGCTTCAACAGGGCATACAACAGATTCAGCAGGAAACAAAGGAGTGTATAGAATTTGGAAAACCAATGGTTCAGATGGCAATGAGATGCAACCAGTTAGAATTGCAAAGTGGAGGAAAACTGTCATCCTAACCAGAGGTGAACTCGAAGAATGTTGGTAACCCTGAGGAACGGGAAGAAGATTAAGGATCCTTAATGTACTCCATTGAGGATTGTTACTAATAGTTGTAGATTACATCGTGTTTTAATTGGTAGTTTAGTTTGTATTTAGTTATTATTTTGATTGTTTAGTGTGTGTTTAGGTTAGAATTGTTTTAGTTAGTAGATATTTGTGTTTTAAGTGTTTTATGGGTTAGAGCATGCTTTTGAGCTTCAATTTTATATTTTTAAGGTAACTTAATGTGTTTAATGTGTTTGCTAGTGTTTGAGGGCAAAGAGTGGGAAACAAAGAAGATTCAGAGGGGACCTAAGAGCTAACTCATAGATGATGGATCATGACAAAAGGCCATGGTCATGGCCTATATATAGATAGACGCGGGAAGCTTCTAGTTTTAAGTTTTCAAGGGACTTTTTGGACCTAAAAAAGATCCAAGAGTTGCCGTAATTGGAAAAGCCTATAAAAGGCTTAAGGATGAAACCCTAAAGGGAGCTTCATTTCTGCCATTTTTAGAAAAGCCCCAAGGAGAGAGAAAGAGGAGAGAGAGAAGAAGAGAAAGAGGAGAGAGTAGGTCTCTGTGGCTGCTGCTCTCCCTAGGAATCCGGATCACCATTCTATTATGTATTTCTTTCATCTTGTTGTTTTTTTCTTTAAATATGAAGATGAATATGAATATATGTATGGATTTGGGTTTGATTAAGATGCTTTAACAACCCTTCAGGATTTGACCATGATTTAATGTTAATTTAGTTATTATTGTGTTATTGTGAATGGGTGTCGTGATTGATTGCGGCATTTGCATATTTTGGTAATAAACTAAGAGGGTGAACCGAATAAAAATAATTAGATTAGGTTAATGAGAATTAGGCAATCTAATTGACCATGCAATTAATCTAATCAGTTATTATATGAAGAGAGATCCTTTGTAAGACTCGATTGTTTATTAGAGGGCATAAGATCTAATTAGAATTGTGGGTATTTTGTCAATTGGGAGATTGCAAATTCTATAATTTAATTAGGGTTAATGAATTAGGTTACGTGATTATAACTCGAGAGAGAGTGATCCCCCTTTTGATAATCTAGTTGACACCCCGTTAACATATAAATGGCTAAGTTAGCATTAATGATAGGAAGAATCCCCTCTCTCATAATCTGGTAATTTTCCTCGATTGATTTCCATTGTGAATTTTGTGTTGCTCAATTTTAATTCCTTTTGTGTTAAATTCTTGAATTACATTCCTGTTAATCAAGTCCTTGTGTTTAATTTCTTGTTCAATTTTATTTTCATTCTAATAATTTTCTTTGCCTTAGATAATGTAGAACTAAATTAGTTCACACCTCTTCGTGGGATTGATCCTTTACATACTACAAATCATGACCCATGCACTTGCAATATTTAAAGGCTATAAATTGTAAAACTTGCTATTCAGATAATAGCTACCAAGGAAGAGATCAAAAAGAAATTGAGAACGGAGGAAAATCTGTCATCGAGTACAAAGGTAAATTTCGAAAGTCCTAATATTATTAAGACTAATCCTCTACCTTTTTCAAGCATATTGACAATACCGAACAAGGAGCAGGAGAATAAAGAGATGTTAGAGACTTTCCAAAAATTGGAAGTCAATATACCTTTGCTTGAGGCAATCAAGCAAGCACTTGGTACACCAAATTCCTTAAAGAGGTATGTATACATAAGAGGAAACTGAGGGGTGATGAGAAAGTGATGATGGGTGAGAATGTGTTTGTGATTTTTAGAAAGAAGACGCCTCTAAAATGCCAAGACCTAAGTATATTTACTATTCCTTGCAAAATTGGTAATACTGTGATCAATAGAACTATGTTGGATTGGGGGATTGGGTGCTTTAATTACTGTGACGCTACGTTTGATTTATGCTTCTTTTAATTTAGTTCTTTGAAAGAAATAAGTGTGATCATATAATTGGTTGACCGCCTTAATGCTTAACTTGATCGCGTGGTTGAGGATGTTTTGGTGTAGGTGAATAAGCTAGTGTTTCCTGCAAATTTTTGTATTGTGGATATGAATGATGACACTTCATATAATCTAATACCTATCTTGTTAGGGAGTCCATTTTTCAATATAGCTCAAACTAAGATAAATGTTTGTGAGGGCACCCTCAGGATGGAATTTGATGGGGAAGTGATTCATTTTAATATTTTTTATGCCATGGAACATGCTCCTGATGATCATTGTGTTTTTTTATTTGATTGATCCTTTGGTATAGGAAATGTTTAAATTAAGGTGCAAATATCATTTTCAAACATTTTTTATTGATGAATTGGAAGCAGAAGCCGATATTGATGTTGAAATGGGAGAGGAGTTAATGAAAGCAGTAGCTGCTTTGGAATCATTAGATAATTCTATAAAAGGGTATGATTTAAATTATATAAAACTTTCTAAATCTCACCAAAATTGTTACCTTCTGATGTACATGCACCAAAATTGGAACTAAAGCCACTCCCTAACCACCTCAAGTATGCCTACTTAGTAGATAAGCAAACTCTCCCAGTTTTCATTTCGGCAGAGTTGACTTCAAATTAATAGGAAAGGTTGCTTCAAATGTTGCTAGAACATAAGAAGGCCATTAGGACAATCGCAGATATCCAAGGGATAAGCCCATCCATATGCATGCATCGCATTTTAATGGAGGAGGATGCAAAATCCACAAGGCAAGTTCAGCATAGGTTGAATCCTTCAATGATGAAAGTTGTAAAAAAGGAAGTATTGAAGCATCTTAATGCTAGGGTTATTTACCCAATTTCTAATAGTAAGTGGGTAAGTCTTATCCAGGTGGTTCCAAAGAAGTTTGGAATCACCGTTGTGAGTAATCAAGTAGGTTAGTTGGTTCTTACCCGAGTGCAAACTGGGTCCCGAGTGTGTATTGATTATAGAAAGTTGAATTCTATGACTCGTAAAGACCATTTCCCCTTCCATTCATTGATTAGATGCTTGAGAGATTGACTGGCTATGATTATTATTAATTTCTAGATGGATTTTTAGTTTATCTTCAGATTTTAATCGTAATGGAAGATCAAGATAAGACCACATTCATATGCCCATTTGGTAAATTTGCTTACCAAAGGATGCTGTTTAGATTATGTATTGCTTACCAAAGGATGCCATTTAGATTATGTAATGCACCCGCTATGATCCAAAGATGTAAGTTAAGGCTTTTTCTGAGTATGTTGAGAAGATTATTGAGGTATTCATGGATGATTTTAATGTATATGGTTCTTCTTTTGATGAATGCCTTGAGAATCTTGCTATTATCTTAGAATGATGTATAAAAACTAACCTTGTGCTGAATTAGAAGAAATGTCATCTTATAGTGGACCAAGGGATAGTTTTAGGCCAAATTATATCTATTAGGGGTATTGACGTAGAGAAATCTAAAGTTGATCTTATTTCTTCTTCACCTTACCCCTCTACTATGCAGGAAGTGCGTTCTTTTCTCGGATATGCAGTTTTTTATTGAAGGTTTATTAAGGACTTTTCGAAGATAGCTACACCACTATGCAAGCTCTTATAAGAAGATGTCTCCTTTAAGTTCGATAAGAAGTGTGAGGAAGCATTCAACAAACTTAAGGAGCTTCTAACATCTCCACCAATGATTCATCCACCAGATTGGAACCTCTCCTTCGAGATCATGTACGATGTAAGTGGCTATACAATAGGGGCAATTCTAAGACAAAGAGTGGGAAAAGCTTTGCATGCCATCTATTACGCTTCCAAGACTCTAAACCCAACTCAACTGAATTATTCATCTACTGAAAAAGAACTCTTATCTGTGGTTTTTGTTTTGGAAAATTTTCGATCATATTTACTTAGTGCTAAAGTGATTGTTTATTCTAATCGTGTAGCTTTATGATACTTACTCATAAAAAGGAAGTAAAATTGAGGCTAATTAGATGGATTCTCCTTCTTCAAGAATTCAACTTAGAGATCAGAGATTAAATGGTGGTAGAAAACGTGGTGGTAAATCATCTCAGCCATTTGATAAAGGAAGAAGATGGTATCCTTCATAGAGAAACATTTCCAAATGAGCAATTATTTTTTACTGATGTGCACCACCATGGTATGTAGACATTGTAAATTTTTTAGTTACTAACAAATTACCTACTGGTTTGCCAATAACTTAGAGGGATAAGCTGCAGAATAAAGCAAAGTATTATATTTGGGATGACCTATATCCTTGGAGGCACTACACAGATCAAGTCATCTGAAGGTGTGTACTAGAAAGTGAAACACCCCTCATCTTAGCCTTCTGCCATTTGTATTCGTGTGGGCGACATTTTGGAATGAAAAGGACAACTTATAAAGTTCTGGAAAACAGTTTCTACTGACCTACATTGTTCAAAGAAGCATATACTTTATGGCAAATCATATGATAGATGCTAATGGTTAGGTAACTGGTCCCTTAAGGATCAATTGCCATAAACGCCTTTGCTTTTTTGTGAAAATTTTGACATTTGGGGTATTGAATTTATGGGACCTTTCCCTCTATCCTTTAGCTTTACTTATATATTACTCACAGCTGATTATCTTTTTAAATGAGTGGAAGCCAAAGCCACCATAACTAACGATGCAAAGACTGTTACAGATTTTGTTAACGTTAACATTCTTTTTAGGTTCAAGGTATCAAGAGAAATCATTAGCGATCAAAGAAACCCATTTCTGCAATAGGGTGATGGAAACAATACTCAGAAATTATCAGTTCACACACAAGGTTTGCACTATATACCATCCACAAACTAAAGGGCAAGCTGAAGTCTCAAATCAAGAAATCAAATTGATCCTGGAGAAACCAGTGCAACCCAATAGGAAGGATTGGAGCGTAAAACTGGAAGACACACTATAAGCCTACATGATGACTTATAAAATACCAATTGGGATGTCTCCATATAGACTGGTGTTTGGGAAGCCATGTCATCTTCCCGTGGAATTACAACATAAGATATATAGGGAAATCAGAAGATGAAACATGAATTTGGATGATGCGGGTGTGAGTAGGAAGTTGTAGCTTCAAGAATTAAAGGAGATGAGGAATGAATCCTACTAGAACACATTGATATATAAGGAGAAGATCAAGGCTTTTCATTATAATATGATTTTGAGGAAAAACTTCTCAGTGTGCTAGAAAGTGTTACTATGTCAATCCAAACTCAAACTATTTCAAAGTAAGTTATGTTCCCATTGGGTTAGTCCGTTTGTTATCACTCATGTCTTTCGTTTTGGTGCAGTAAAGATACAAAGCCTAAAAAATAACAAGACATTTAGAGTGAATGGTCATAGCTTAAAGTCATATTATGAAGGCTTCTAAATGGAGGATTTGGAAGTGATGATGCTGGCAGACGTGACTGGTGTCAGTTGATGCATGCAAAAGGGAGTTGAGCCAATAATAAACAAAGGCACTGCTGAGGAGGCAACCTAAGGGAAGTTGATTTTTGTTATTTACATTTTCACATTTACTATTTTCACAAACTACTCCATTTCTTGATGATGTGTAGTGCATTGTAACGCTGGTCAAAATAAACTAGACTTACCACTATATGTTAGAGTTGTGCTCTAAAGGAAATAACCTTTAACACTTTTGTACAAACTTTATTTTGGTTAATAAAACAAAAGGAAATTTTTATTAATTTGAAATTCATTTATTTATAAATTGATGTCAATCTTAAATCAAATTAATGAAGTCCATGATACAATACATAGTATGAAGGAAAGCGTGATGAGATTATGATAATGAGATTCCTATCATGTGCAATTATTTTAGTATCTAAATTATCCCTAGTTATAGGATTAATAAGACATAACATTATTAATTCGGATAAGCTAGCACTTGTTATACGCTTTGATCTAATCTAGCAGTGGATCTCATAAACGATAAACATGAGATGTTTAAAGTTAACATGTGGATGCTTACTAAGAATAGTAAGTACATCGGATGACCTGCTATAAGATTATCACATAGATGATCTATCAAATGTCAATCATTAATCCCATCATAACAATGGTGAAAATATCCTTAGACTTGAGGTACTCAAGGATATCTTAGATACTGATATTCTGCTTTGACATCATTCCTTGTTACCTCAAGATGAGGTTGCTCATAGGGTGGTGATTGGGTATAGCTATTGGTATTCGAAGGTAATTGGGTAGCCAATAAAGGATTCACCACTTTTGATAGAAGAAGATGATAACCAAGTCTTCCTTTCGGGCTTATTACTCAGGAATCTCTGGCTAGATTAGTTATGTGTCATAAAGAGAGTCTTCAATGACACTTAGAGTAATAAGATCCCAGGACAAGAACTAACATCACTTGAACGAGATGTGATGTAGTCAGTCTAATGGGAGTTGATACATAGCACTTACTCTGAATCAAGTGGGGTATAGTATGGTGAAACAATGAATTGCGCAGTAATTATCTATAGAAAGGATTGTAAATTGGATAATTAACTATCGAAGAGTTGTGTTAATCCACTTATATTCTGGTAAATTGGCATCATGAAACCCTTCAAGCTTTGCTTGAATTAAGAGTTAATTCAAGTGGCATGAAACCATCCATGATTTGCTCAAATTAAGAGTTAATTTAAGGGCCTAAAATAACTGAGAACCTAAGCATCACACGTATAAAAGATCGAATGAAAAATAATGTGTGTATGGCTATTTTTAAGTAAGCTATGATCATGGCTCATAGGCTAAGATCATGGTCGAAGGCTCGACAGATGTACATAAGTGAGTTCTTCATTTATGTATAAAAGGGGAGCTAACTAGTCCTTACACACTCAAGGGAGAGGATAGGGGGTCTAGAAGTGTCTAGAGTGAGAGAGAAGTGTCTTAAGTCTTTTTCATATATTTTACGCAATTGTTGTATGAATCAAATTGCATGCAATATAGTCTTGATCTTGCTCTCCATTTGAGCATCTACTTGAACTCATCTAGTTTGGTGCTCAAACCACCTTCACACATTATTTCTTCTTCATCTTTGCATGTTCATGTGTGATCAAGGAAGGGTTTGGTGTTTGCAATAACCCAAACAAGGAGAAGAATCAAAAAGGGAGAAGAATTAAAAGGTACATGTACTAAAATTTCATGTTCATATATTGTGAGTATGCATGCATCTAAGTTTCTGGAAGTTTTAAGGATGTCATATGGTCAGAATTAGATTTTGACACTTTTGCTGCATTGTTATGCATATGATGCATGAATCCATGGCTCCCCTACACTGTAGCAGTGGATAATCTATGTTAATCCTATAGAGAGTGTTCGGTTATGCTTTGTTATGAAAATAATTGGTGTTTAGGGTTTGGGTGGTTCGTTTGGTCTTAAAATAAGATAATAAAAATAAACCTAAGCTAACGAAAACAAAGTAAATAGCACATGTAAAAATGATAAAAGTGGTGAATTTGCTGGGAATCCGATTCTTTGATTCAATCTTATCCTACACTCTAATTAAAAATATTTTAATGATTTGTTTTTCTCAATCCTCTCCTAGAAACTATTAATCATAGGTTAATCTATTAACTTGAGTTTTCCCTTAGGTATTGTTTAATTAAGATATGATCGTTAATTAAACCTAACTATCGAATAACCTAGGATATGATCTCTAGATTCAATTAAGTAGTAGTATTACAAATTAGGAAAACCAATTAATCAAAGCAATAACGACATAAGATGCATCATTTAACCTAGGTTATGTTATCCCTAATGATTACGAACCATTAGTTGCTACAAATGAATTTCATCATATTAATTATGGATTACATTGAATATTCTAACAATGGGTTTGTAATAAAATGATCCAATGAACTTATTAAAATCATATTTTCACATACCCAAATCCATACACACTAGATAACATAAACAATTTCTAAAGAGATAAAGAAAACAACAAATATAAGGAGAAATACACTTAATCGGGTCATCGACATCAAACTCACCTTCGAACCGGTGTCAGAAAGCTATCTCTCCTTGGTTTTCTCACAGTGGAGAGTTTGCCTCCCTCTTCAAGCTCTTGTAAAGCTCCTAAAGTGTCCAGCTGAAAGACACCAAAACTTTCTTCCCCTCATGTGTCATCACACAGTTGGCCCCTGAACTTTTTTTCTTGATGAATAAGTATGATTTAAATTAATTATGAGGTCTTTATGGATTTATGTTGTGGAGTTAACTATTATGTTAATGTTAGTAAAATTTTATGACATAGGTTAATGGAATTAAAGTGTTAAGGTAGTAAGATTGCATAAAGGGCATTTTTGGGAGATCACTTAAGGATAAAAGATGCAAGACATATAAGGAAGGGCAAAATGGGTATTTTATACTCATTAAGGATAAAATTGGAAGAGGAAAAAGTGTGTCTTGTGTATTAGATGAACAAAAACGTGATTGAAGTGGGAAAGAAGTGAAAAAAAAGAAAAAGAAGAGAGAAATGAGAGGGATAGTCGTCCATTAGAGAGATAAAGAAGAAGAAAGGATAGGGTTTCATCATTTCTTAGCTTTTGAGAGAGATTTTGAGGTTGTTAAAGAAGAGAAAAAGGAAGAGGAGGATTAGAGCTTCCATTAGAGCCAACAATCTCATTATTTGGTGAAGATTCAAGGTAAGAGCAATTTTAATCCTTTGGATTTTTGTAAGGGTTTTGGTTTATGAAGCTTAGGAAATGGATGAGTTTAAGTATTCTAGAATCAATTTTTAGTGAATATGCTAGTTGGGTTCTCAATTGGAAGTCCTAGTGAATTGAGATTTTTGCCATTATTGAAGGAAATCAAGAGCAGAGGCAAGAGGAGTAAGAAGAGAGGCATCTTTGAGCAACTTCTAAGCAAGGAATCAAGGTGGGTTACTTATTTATAGTTGAGTTTAATGAGCTATAAGAAATTTTCCAATCAATAAAGTTAAATGATTTCAATTTTTTTATAAATTTTGCATTTATTTCCTCTTGAATGATTGAAGTATTTGCTACATGTTTGGTATATGAATCTTGATTATGATTTGTGAAATGATGATGAAAATTGTATTTGAAAAATAGCATGCTTATGGAAATCATGTTTTCAAAATGTACCTTTTGGGCAATCTGTTTACAAGATATGAAATTCATGTTTGTGTAAGTTTGTGGTGGTCCATTCAAGAATGTCACGTGCATGTTGACCATGTTAAAGGCTTTTCTTGCCTGCCCGTTAATAGCATGGAGCTCCTTTATGGACTCCCTCATATTTTCGGAGATTCGCAAGAACTCCCTCAAGTTTATCGGAGATTTGCAAGAACTCCCTCATGTATATGGACTACCCAAACTATTATGATTGCTTATTTGTTTATGATTTGTTGACAAGTTTGATGAATAAATGAATTATGTTGTTAT
>JANQBM010000005.1:29042999-29055511 GCA_025594535.1 Erythroxylum domingense | reverse complement strand
CAATTATTTTTCAGGACTCAGAAGAATACCCCGTTAGGCAACGAGAGTATATCTGTTGCATATGAGAGAAAGAAGAGATCGGGATCAGTTCGCGTCTGTATTGTTTTCTTTAGTTGTCACTGAATGTATGTTCCGCAAAAATATTGTATTTTCCACAAATTGTTGTATTATTTGAAATCAAATATTACAGTCTGTAATTTTTGTAATCGAATATTTCAGTTTGTAATAACTTTGGGAAATTGAAAATGAACGATATGGTTTGTATTTTGTAATTTGAAATGGGCCCAAATAGCTAATAAAAGCTTCTGTTGATTTCATTGTGTTGTATCAAATATATATTAAACAAAGTGGACCGTTTTGGTTATCAACTTTCTGTATCTTTATGATATGTGGTTTAAAAAAAAATTTATACCGACTGTTTGATTGTTTAGTGATGTAACACACCACCCTCGCGGGCCACGGATTCGAATATCACCGTCGGGAGTGGGGTGTTACAATTAATAACTAAGTGTTACGGAATAATTATACAATCAATTAAGCACATATCACTTGAATTTTATGTTACATTTGACAATGTGAGTTTCAAGTATGGAGGTGGGGATATTAGTTTTTTTGTATATTTTTTGAGCTTAATTGTACCTTGTGTGACTTCTTAGGCAATTTTCAAAATCAAACAAATAAAATAAAAAAAGTTTCTTATTTTCTATTGCTTTTAAGATTATTTAGTCATAATTAGAGTGTGAATTGACTAGAAAAATCAATGGCATCCTTAACATGTACTTTTCTCTTGTGATTGGTTAACGTGCATTATCCTTATAAGAGCTGTGACTAGTGGTAGACAAAAATCAGTGAGGTTTTAAGTCATATTAGACTAGCACATCCGTATTAGTTTCATCATCTTTTGTTATATGTGGCCTTACTGATATGTACATCCTTACTTTGCTTTGATTTTCTATTCAATATCACATTTTTATCACATGCATTTTCATGAAAATGATTAGGATTCTTTATTGATTACAAACTACATTAGCCCAATAGTCTACACATTTATGTGAATTTTCCTTTGCTAATCCCCTTTGAGCTTTATTAACCTTTTCTTTTGTATAAACCACATCACATGCTTTTAAACCTAACCAAATGTCCTACCTAAGCCTTAAAGCTAGTGGAGAATTTGTTAATTCTTGATGACTGTGATTCTACAAAAGCCTAAGTGTGGGGGTATGCATACATATGGGTTGGTTATATTTGCTAAAATGCCATGTTATAAATTCCATGTTAATGCAACTTTTATCACTATTATATTTATGAAAAAATAATAAAAGAGAAAATAAAAAATGTGTGAGTTTGAATACAAGTATTAAGGAGGAAATACAATTGCTTTGAAAAGTTGTTAATTAATGGTTTATCCTTTTCATGTTGTATTCAATCGTTGTTTGAATATATTGCATATCAGGCGGATGTTGTTTTTTATGGAGCACTCTTTGTGTTATGTTCAAGTAGTTTATGGTGTGAGAGCTAAATGAGTTGTGAAACATAATTGTTGCATTCTTCATTGCTGACATTACCCATTTTTGAATGAATGCTAAGTTATGCACTTGATATCTCATTGAGTGTTACTTTTTCTCTACTAGATTGATGGCTTTTATACTACATTACCCAAAATACATCTCACCTTACCCTTTCCCAGATTACAACTGTAGAAAAGTCCTTTGATTCATGATTATGCATGCGACTTTTAGTGGTGGAGAAATGAAATGATATGCAAAGTTGTGATTGTTATAATCATGAATGGTGTTTAAGTATACCCATGGAAATATATTATTTCAACATTATTTATCCAAGTGTACCTCTAGATTACTCAGTTTCTAAGGGTGATGAATGTTGATTGATCATGAGTAGAAGCTTTGAATGTTGAGTTATTGATATAGGTTTTGAAAGTCATTCATCTTTACTTATAATTATCTATTCTTAGGAAATATGGAAAATAAGTGGGAGTTCTGGATTGTGACTTTGATTTAATGATTTGCTCGAGGACGGTCAAAAACTAAGTGTGGAGAAAATTGATATATGCTTAATTGATTGTATAATTATTCTATAACACTTAGTGATTAATGCTATCGAATTGCTTGAGATACTTACTTTGACTTATATATGGTTTCAGGCATAATTCAGAAGTAGAGGAGCTAAAGTGAGCTGAAAGCACTATATTTAAGCCATTTTCTAAAGATTAACACTCACTTGTCTTCATTGAGTAATAAGGAGAAAATTAAAAGCAAGAAGAAGATAAGAAAATGAAAAGAACATGAAGAAAATGCACGGCCATCCAAAAAATTGCATAGCCATGCAACGTGAGACATCATTTATGATGGTGAATATTTTAACCCAATTGTCCTATTTATATCACCTACCCCATACATCATAAACCTAGCTATTGAATGTAAAAGGGGGGGGGGGGGTGATGATAAAAAGGTTATTGCATTTGGAGAATAAAACAAAAAGTGGACAACTGGAGAACAAAAAGTGGGATCGTTGTAACAACATATGCATCATATTACACCTATCCATTTTATTCTCATTGAAAACCTAGCTGCCTCTTTATTTTGTTTGGTATGTAGCTTTTAAATATATAAGGTGGAAGTGGCAACTGGGAGTGGTGTCAAGAACTAAGAGTGAAAAAATAAAGGAGGAGAGAGTCATCCATCTTGGTGGTGTGTCAACTGAAGTAATAAGGTCTGTGGTCAATTGAAAAGAGTGATGTATGTGTCGGATGTAAAGAGCAAATGGAAAAAGGATAACCAAAATAAAAACAAGACAAAATCAAGAGTGAAAGACAGCTGATATATTTTTATCCTCTTCAGTTTTGCAAGTGTGGGACAACTAGGAGAGAGTTTTGTAGGAAAAAATGGTGAGAACAACTCCTTCATTTGGTTCTCTTTAGTTTCCAAGTGGGTGAGGGCTGGAGAATAACCAAACAACAACTGCTTCTTGATTATTTCTCTTCGGTTTTCCCTAGAAAATTTTTTTTCTTGGCTAATGCTTGCAGACCCATGGAGAAGATGAAGGGCTAGATGTGCTGATTCCAGTTCAATGGTGATATCGATGCCAAGTCACGATTAAGCTATTTCATGTTGATAACATTGTTAATCCCTTTTTAGATTGTTATGTTGTTTGTGTTGATTGAATTGGGTATATGTATGAATGATCTTAATACATTATTTGGATTATTCTATTATAAACTTATTGCTTTAATGTTGAATGTAATCACATTTGATGTTTATTAGTAGCATTTAATGGTCTTGGATTGTTAGGAACAATATAACCTAGGTTAGATAACCTGAACGTGTGAGGTTACTGCCTCTATTGATCATTTTCTACTTTGTAATGTGGCTGCTAGATTGAATATAGAGATCGTATCCTAGGTTAATCAATATCTAGGTTTAATCAATTATTGTATCTTAATTAAACACAACCTAAAAGAAAACTGGGATTAGCAGAGCATACTATTAGTCTCAGATCAATAGTCTGAAGAGAGGTGTGAAGACATTAGGATGATGGGCTATATTTAATCATTTTTAGGGAAAGATTGAAGAATTGGACCTTACTTAAATTTGACACTTTAATCAGTTTTTATTGCTTGCTAATTTGTTATTGATAGTTTACTTTTACTTTATTTTCTAAATTGCTTAAAATCCCCAAAACCCCCTTTTTATTTTCCTTGTATCAATTAATTTTGTTACGAAAATTAACCAAACATTCCCTGTAGATTAGATCTTGACTTACCGCAACTACAAATTTTAGTGTGCAGAGTCAGGTAAATTTTACATTGCACTCAGTACGCGCTGTCATTTTGTCCAAAAACGATCAAAAGCTAAGTGTAGGAAAATTTGATTCGTACTTAATTGTTTATACATTTACTCCTTAACACTTGGAGATTAATGCTTTGAAATGCTTAAGACATTTATTTTAGTTCATATTTGGTTTTAGGTACAATTTGGTAGTTCAAGAGCTAAAATGAATTAAAAGCACATTCTTTAAACCATCCTCTTATTGCTCAAATTCAGTTGTCTTTATGGAGCAAGATAGAGATGGATTAGGGTGAGGATTAGATAAGAAATTGCAAGAAGAACAACAATTCAAGATGATTTGGGAGATACACGACTGTGCATCTACTTACATGGCCATATATAATTATGAATTGAGAATTTTTAATGTCATACATTGTTGTGTATCAAACTGTGTATCTTCTTAAAACCCTAACTTTTCATATAAATAGACATTTGAGTGGCTAAACATAACATAGATCTAATTTGGAATAAAAGGGGCAATTGAGCTCTAACTTCTTTGGGATTTATGAAGGGTTGATCTTTTTTAAAGTTCAGAGGTGAAATCGAAATCGAAGAACACATTTAGGCATATCTTCATTGTGTATTATTGTTCTTTCTCTCTCTAGGGATTGTTTATGTTATCCTTTGCTTATTGATTTGGATATTCATGTATGGATGATTAATACTTTTGTTCTCATTTAATTGTTTATGAATGAACCCATTACTAGAATCTTAAATACAAAATGTAATATTTATGTCTTATATTCATTTGTGGTAACTAATAGTGTTAAACATCAGAGATAACATAACATATGTTAAATTACTCGAGCTTCTGTGATTGTTGCCTAGATTAATTTGTTTTCCTTGTTCATAATAAGGTTATAATATTAAATATAGCGAGCTTGTTCTAGGTTGTTTGATAACTAGGTTTAGTTAAAGAGTTTGTTTTAATTAAACAAGTCCCAAAGGAAAATTGGTGTTAACCGAGCTTATTGTTAATGTATGATTAATAGTTTTTAAGAGAGGTATAAAAACAACAATTCAATGAAGTGTGTTTAATTGTATGTAGGCTAAGATTGATCCGAGAATCGGATTCCAAACTCATCCATCAATTTTATCATTTTCTTATTGTTTAATTTGAATTACGTTTATTAGTTCAATTATTTTGTCTTTTGATTCCAACCACAACCGCCATATCCTAAACATTGATTCCTTTTATTACAAAAGCTTTACACATACTCTTTATGGATATGATCCCTATTCACCACTGTTATAAAATTAGTTGCATAGAGTTAGGTTTATTTTGTGGTGAATTCGACACACATCAATGAACACATCACTCCATCAGTAGGGCTCTTAAGCTCTACCAATGTCCTTTACACAGTGTTAACGTTTTTCACCTTCCCTATCCACTTTGCTATAATTTTCCATCCTCTTCTTACTTTCATACATTTGCACCTTTTTTTTTTGCAAATTTTTACTTTTTCCCTTTCTAATATAAAAACAAACTCTAATTGTCTATCTCTTAAGGACTTCACCTATTAACTCCATATACCAAATTTCTAGGGCTTGCTCCTTAAAGCCCTATTACTTCTCAGGTGGTTCTAAGTAGAACTTAAAAGGCTTGCACATCCATCCTTTACCCCTATAACCAAACTTTTAATAAAATAATGTGGAGTTAGTTATTAGTTGAATCCTCTTAAATCCCTAATGTTTCACTTTTACCAACTCTCCACCTTATAAGGGAAAACCTTAGTTGCTTTTAAACTTAACTTATTAAAGGAGGAATAGTTAAATAGAGGGTTACTTCTATAAGATTTTTTAAAAATAAATTAATTTATTAATATTCCTTGAAAGGCAATAATAAGGTATTAGTATAAGGTTGTGAAAAAACAAGATGTGAAAAAATACATAAAGTTTACAACCTATCATCCCTTAAGACTTCTAGTAATCAAATTTTAATTTATTCCAAGTTCCGTCTTATTTTAAGTGAGTAATAAAAGTAATAAGGACTTCTCTAATCTAGCAGTAGATCCTATTAGTAAGTGCTTATTTCTCTGTTTTACAATTATTTAACATTCTTTTATTCCTTTCATTCCATATTATATACATTAGGTAGTTCAGGCTTAGGCTTAGACATTTTTTTATCATCCCCAATTCTTTTGTACTTTTTTCCAACTTACACCAAATTTTTATTGCAATTAACAACTAGATAGAATAGATTCATGATTGCTACATTCTAGCTTATATGGTAGCTATATAGCTGCATTAACAAAATAAATGGTTTTTTGTTTAAAATTGCATAAGGTACAGAGCTAGTCACTAGATCCGTTTAACCTATCTTTGGTATTTAATCTCCCTCCAGCAGCTAGCTATGTGGCAAAAGAAGCTTTGGGCATTAAGAAGCCTTTTTGAACAATGTTGTATTATGGAATGATTAGAGTTTACAGTCTGAGGGCTTTTAAATAGGAGTAGTTGGTGAACTCTCCATTTTTTTTAATTGTCAAATTGCTTTATCCTTCATTATAGGGTTAGGAAAATAGTTGGGAAAGTGGTTCTGCAGTCTATCAACACCCTCACTAGTTATTAACCAATAATTCTTGTCAATGACATGCATAACTATAGTCTAGATTGGAATTTTTGTTGTGAATTTTGAAAATTCCCCTATTAAGATTAAAGAACTTCGGATGTCCCATTTTTTAAACTAGAACTAAGTTTCTTCACCATTTCTAACCCAAATCTGATAAAGGGGTATATAACATGTCTTTTTTTAAGCATTTGTATGAAAAGACATGAGTGTTATTTCTTTCCTATTTTTCAGAAGCTAGAATCCCTCAGGTAATACTCATTTTTTTCATTTGCTCCAAAGAACTTTTTTGTCATTGAAAGGTCTCCAAATTCTTTTGGCCACATTTAGATCATCTATATCAAAGCAAATGCTAATCCACCTTCTTGCTTTTTTAGCATAATTACTCTCATTTGATTTTTGCTCCTTTAGGATTGTCAACCATTCCAGACTATAGAAATTTCCTAATGCATTTCTCTTTATCCTTATTGATGTTTTTGGGTAAGAAAAGGAGAGTATTATAATGAGTGCAAAGATTATTCAACACTGAAATAATAAGCTACTCTTCCAACTTATGAAAGAGTTCAATTCTACCATACATTTATTTTCTTCTTAAATTTCTCCAACAGCAGTAGACTATTTAGATATCTTAACTTCTTAAACGAGACTAGAACTCTAAGGAATTTAAAAGGTAACTAGTGAACATTCTATCCAATTATGTTCTTTAATTTGCCAGTGTTAGAAACATCATAAGAAAAATAAACGTTTCATATGTGCTTAATTTTTAATACTTTTAATCTATAAAATTCAGTGATTAATGCTTTAAAATGCTCAAGACACTCACTTTAGTTCATATTTGATTTTAGGTACAATTCGAAAGTAAAAGAGCTAAAGTGAGTTGAAAGCACAATATTTGAGTCGTCTTCGCGAGATTTACATTCACTTGTCTTCATGGAGTAAGAAGGAGAAGGATTAGAGTAAGAGGAGATAAGAAATGTATAAAAAGAAGAGTATATGTTGAAAACATCAAGAATGAAGAGTGCAGAAAACTGTTTATGGCCATGACATGTATATCACAGGCATGACAACCATTTTCATGGGCGTGACACCCATATCATACCTATACAAAGGAGGATTACGACCATGAGCCCTCATAGAGGCCATTCACGATTGTGAGTCAACATGCATGTTTGTGAAATCATGCCAGGTCACATGAAAGCCTAGTTTTGTGTATAAATACATCATTTTGATGGCAAAAATGTTATAAAAGGTTTGAGGAATCGTTTAGAGGTTTTAGGAAAAAAAGTGGTATGAAAAAGGAGATATTTGGGAGACCCTTAGAGGGTTGTGCTTCTTGACTCAGTTTGGAGGTGAGGTCAACACCGAAGAACCTAATTAAGAATATCTTTCATTGTCTTTGTTGTTCTTTCTCTCTTTAGAGATTGGTCATGATATCCTATGCTTATGGATTTGGGTTTTCATGTATGAATGATCTTTATTATCATTATCATTAGATTGTTTTTGTATGAACCCATTGTTAGAATTTCAGTATAATCCATAATTGTTATGTTGAGATTTATTTGTAGTGACTAATGGTTTTTAATCATTAGGGATAACATAATCGAGGTTAAATAACCCAAGTATATATGGTTACAACCTTGATTAACCTCTTTTTGTAACTAATAATACAGCTGTCTAATTAAATCTATAGAGCTTATTCTAGGTTGTTCGATGGCTAGGTTTAATTAAAGAGCATCTCTTAATTAAACACGACTTAAGGGAAAACTAAAGTTAATGGAGCTTATTGTTAACATATGATTAATAGTTGTTAGGAGAGGTATTGGAATAACAACTCAAAGAAGTATGTTTAATTTTATGTAGGCCGAGAATGAATCGATGACCAAGTTCCTAACTTTTGCATCACTTATCATCATTTTTAGATTGTTTTATTTAATTTGCTTTATTAGATTTATTTTATTAGTCCAAACCAAACCAAACCCCCATCCTAAAAACCAATTATTTTCATAAAAAAAAGCTAACTGAACACTCTCTTTGGGATCGACCTAGACTTATCACTGCCATAGTTGTAGGTCTAGTTATTTTGAATAGTGTTAGGATATGCTATGTCAATTTTGGTGTTATTGTTAGGGTGTGTGGTGCTTTAGTTTTTTTTCTTGATTTTAATTGTTGTTTTGTAAATATTTATTTATAACTAGTTTCTTTTCAATTATTTTATGATCGTTTCATTTTTTGTTTAGTGTTTGTGCGTTAAAGAAAAAAATTAAAAGGAAGTAACTTTTGATATAACTCCTATTCCCAATCTTATAACCAAGTTTGGACTGATCATATGAACTTTAGTTATGTATGGCATAATCATCAGAATTACTTCCTTGATAATATGTAGGACACACAGCAATTCTCGTATAGACCAAAAGCTTCTTATCACGACTTAAGTGAATCTCTAGAAAACTTGTTTAATATTATGAATGCTAATAATATTCAATTTCAACAGAGTGTACATCAATTATAGGAAGATATGATGCAATGTTAGCATAATATGATGCCATTGCACTAAGACACAACGTCTAGACTCCAGAACATGGCAAGCCAGATGGCTTAAATGACATAATCTCTTAACCTCCTAGCATCATAAAGCAAAAAGGAGCAACCATATCAACCTGAGGTGTACCTAAGGGACGTTAGTGCAGAGACCTTATAGAGTGAAGATGAGCTTGAGAAGCTTAAGATAACTACACAAGGAATTGCTTGCATTGAAGAAGTGGAGGATGAGTTCAAAGAAGAAAAAGACATATCATTTAGCTCAAAGGTAAATACTGAGTTCCTAGTTGTTGTTAGAACTAACCCTTCATTTTTACTTAATAGATTGGAGAATGTAAACAAGGAAGAGAAGGGTAAAGAGATATTCCAAGAGTGTTGGGACTCAGTAGAGATTGGAAATTTGAAGATAGGGAAGCCAATGTATGTTAATGATCATCAATTGAGACTCTATCCTAAAGAACCTCAAGTGGAGGAAGCGCACGTGGCTCCCGAATATTATAATATTTCCACTTGATGAGGAAAAAAAAGAGTCGAGCCAAGGACAATAAATAAAGTTTCTATTTGGGAGACAACCCAAGGGAAGTTAATTTCTTTTCCTTTATATTTTCATATTTCTTTTCTTATATGCATATGTGTTTTTAAGTTTGTTTGTTCTTAATTGTTTTTAAGTTTCGAATAAAATGTGAGGGAGAATAAAACAAGCAAACAAACAAATTCTCTTTTTTCTATTGTTTCTAGGATTTTATAGTCATGATTAGAGTGTGAATTGACTAGAAGAATCCATGGAAACTTTAATATGTACTTTTTCTCTTGTGATTGGTTAATATGCCTTATCTTTAGAAGAGTAGTTACTAGTGGTGTACACAAGCCAGTGAGATTTTGAGCTTGTATAGACTAACATATCCATATCAGTCTCTTTTTCTTTTATTTTTGTGTGACCTTCATAACATATACGTGCTGAGTTTGCTTTGATTTTCAATTCAAGACCACATTTTTACCATATGCATTAAAATGGAAATGATATAGGCTTTCTTTCTTTTTATGAACAACATTAACCAAATAGCCTACCCCTTGATATGAATTTTCCCTTTTGTTAAGCCCCACTAAGCTTTATTAGCCTTTATTTTTATGCTAATCACATTACAGGCTTTAAACCTAACCAATGTCTTACCCAAACCTTAAAACTAGTGAAGCATTTGTTGATTGTTATTGATTATGGATGCATAAGAGAATAAGTTGATTATTGGGATGTTATTTTATGTCTTATCAATGAAATTCCCATGTCAATGTATCTTCTTTCAATTTTTAAATGAAAAGAAAAAGAAAGAAAAGAAAGAGAGAAAAGAAAAGGAGAAAAGGAGAAAAGAAAAAGAAAAGAAAAGAAAAAATGTTTTAATAAAAGTATCAAGGAGGAAATGCAATTGTTTTGAAAAGTTATTCATGATTAATTTCTCCTCCAAAAGTTGTATTGAATGGGTGATTTGAATATGTTGCACATAAGGTAGATGTTGTTTTGGAAGGATCAATCCTTATAGTTTAAATGTATATTCATCAATTGTATGAGTAATTCCTTCTAGTTGGTTATGCTTCATATGATTTGTGGTGTGAGAGTTTGAATTTAAGCTAGGAAACATAGTTTTTGCATTCATCATAGTTGATGTACACAATTGTGAGTAAATGTTGGTTTTGACGCTTGATAGTATACTATGTGTTTTTCTTGTTGCACTAGTTTTGATGACTTTTACACTACATTACCTAAGTACATCTCACCTTAACCCTTGCTCACATTATAAACCTAAAAAGTCCTTTAGTTCATGATTATACATGTGAACATTAGTGGTGGAGAAATGAAATTATTTGGAACGTTGTTGAATGTCATGACCATGCATGTTGTTTAAGTGTAACCATGAATTTATCATATTCAAACACATTTTGTCAAAGTCTAATCCTAGATTACTCAGTTTTTGAAGATAATGATCATTGATTGATCATGAGTAGAGGCATTGAATGTTGAGTTCTTGATATGGTTTTTGAAAGTTATTCATCTTTGCTTATGACTATATATTCTTGGAAAATATAGGAAATGAGTAAATGTTTTGGGTCTATGACTTTGATTTTGATGTTTGCCCAAGGATGGTCAAAAGTTAATTGTGGAGGAAATTGATATGTGCTTAATTGTTAATAAATTTAATTTATGTCACTTAGTGATTAATACTTTAAAATGCTTAAGACACTCGCCTTAGTTTATATTTGATTTTAGGTACAATTCGGAAGAGAAAGAACTAAAATGAGTTACAAACACAATATTTGAGTTGTCAACACAATATTTGAGTTTTCTTTTTAAGATTTATATTCACTTGTCTTCATAAAGAAAAGGAGACAAGAAAATGTATAAAATGAAGAGTATATATTGAAAACATAAAGAACAAAGAGTGCAGAAAATTGTTCACAACCACGACATTGTCATGGGTATGACAACCATTTGCATGTAGGTGACGGTCATGAGACCTCAAGGATGTCATTCACGACCATGAGTCAACATACATGCCCTTGAAATTGTTCCAGTGCACCCAAAAATCTAGTTTTGAGTATAAATACATAATTTTGATGGGAGAAATGTTATAAAAGGTTAGAGGAATTGTTTGGAGGTCTCGAGAAACAAGAGAAGGGTGATAGAAGGGATATTTTGGAGAACCATGGAGGGTTGAGCTTCCTAATCCAATTCGAAGGTGATATCAATGTTGAAGAACTCGGTTAAGCATATCATTCATTGTTTCTTCCTCTCTTTAAGGATTGATTATGTTATCCTATGCTTATGGAGTTAAGTTTTCGTGTATGAATGAACTTTATTCTTGTTATTGTTAGATTGTTTGTGTATGAATCTATTGCTAGAATTTCAATATAATCTGTTATTATTATGTTGAGATTCATTTGTAGCAACTAATGGTTTTTAATCATTAGGGATAACGTAATTTAGGTTAAATGACTCAAACGTAAGTGGTTGTTACCTTGATTAATCTATTTTCTTTATAATTAAATCTAGAGAGCCTATCCTATGTTGTTCGATGGTTAGGTTTAATTAATGAGCGTCTCTTAATTAAACATGACCTTAGGGAAAATCGAGGTTAATAAAGTTTATCATTAACCTATGATTAATAATTGCTAGGAGA
This sequence comes from Erythroxylum domingense, assembly GCA_025594535.1. NCBI lineage: Eukaryota > Viridiplantae > Streptophyta > Magnoliopsida > Malpighiales > Erythroxylaceae > Erythroxylum > Erythroxylum domingense. The sequence goes on along the minus strand of JANQBM010000005.1, from coordinate 29,043,392 downwards.
GGTATGAGAATAACAACTCAATGAAGTATGCTTAATTATGTGTAGGTCAAGATTGAACAGATGATCGAGTCCCTAATGTATTCATCACTTTTCATCATTTTTAGATTACTCAATTTAATTTACTTCGTTAGCTTAATTTTATTTATTTTGTTATTCGAAACCAAACCAAACCCCCCTCCCAACCTAAACATCAATTATTTTTATAACAGAAACAAACTGAACACTCTCTGTGGGATTGACGTAGGTGTTATTGTTGGCCTCGGGTCACGGTTCTTATATCGTGGCGATAAAGCACCAGAATTGGGGGACTTTTAAATAAAAGTATATATATATATATATAACTAACATCAAGATAAAAAGAATTAAATTTCTTGGTGGAAATAAAAACGAATA
>JANQBM010000005.1:29032765-29042899 GCA_025594535.1 Erythroxylum domingense | reverse complement strand
TGGAAATAAAAACGAATAAACAAATAAATAAAAAAAGAAAATTTTCACGGCCGTGCATTTAAAAATGTCTTGGCCATGACAATCAAAAATTCACGGGCGTGAGAGAGGGGTGTCGCAGTCATGCTTGTGCACAAACGTTACATTTGATGAATAGTGGGGTTTGAATCTATGAAAAATTGGTGTTGTCGCGATTGTGTAACCCCATCTGCACACCCCTACTTCAAAACATCATAACTTTCAATATTAAAGTGAAAAAATTATAAACTTTATGTTGTTAGAAAGCTAAAACAAAGATCTACAACTTTCATGTAAACAATTTTGACAAATTCTGCTTAAATCAATATAGTTTATTCATTGAAAGTTTCAGAACACATTTTTATCCCTTTTATCACCACTACCTATATGAAAAGACCCGAATCTAACAAACACAATCCATATACATAAGACTCCTAACAAAACAGACTCCCAATCTAACAATTTACTTAAAGAATAATTTATCCAAAAACCATTAAACAAGTAACAATTTATTCCCAACACCATTGACACTAACAGAGAAGAAATTTCTACATCAGAGAAGTTCTTCAACCCTTCTTTCATTCATTTCTCAATAACAAAGGGTTTCATCTTTCGGATGTTTCAAGGTTTATACATAACTTTAATTGCAAACAAAAGCCACATCATTAGCAGAATACAAAAATTACAATCATGAATGCTCATGCTTGATATGCTTCTAAAGTACCAAAAGTTTCTAAACTAAGGTAGCTATAAAAATAAAAATTCTTGGAGTCAGTCGAAGTTTTTGCAAGGTTCAATGTTGATTTGCTATTTCTGCACCTGAGGAGTGGAAAGATAATGGGGTAAGCTAGGAAGCTTAGTGGCTAATATGTTTATAGTCAGCGATAACGAACCACCCAGGCAATAAAGCATATAGACACATATATATAAATATATTTATTCATTTCATATTATTCTTAGTAAATCATATAAATCAGATCATATAATAATTTAATAATCAAACCATAACACTTAATTATGCTTTATGTTCAACAATTCAAAATGCAATGCACAAACACAATGGCTCGAGAGAATCCCATAAAATATAATGGCCAAATCGAAGTTTACACCATGAACAGAATGAGTCCATTTTTTGGAGCTCATGTGCCATAATTGGGCAGTCCGGAGAAGGCTTTAGGTCAACGTGCACGTGACGAACAGAATGGTATCTCTCTTACCCACGCAAGAAAATTTCCAATGCTTACATATTTCATATTATATTCATATTTTCATATTTCTTAAAGTTTTTCTGTTTTTCATCAATACAAAAATGCAGTATCTTTCAAAGTAAACATAATATCAAATTCACAAAATTTTTTTTCCACATTCACAATGATTCAAGACAAGCATTTATAGACACAAAATCAAATAATATAGCTCATCATCACAAAAACTATAAACATATTACCCACCTATTTACTTGTAAATCCAAGCTCAAGTTTGTTCTTCCTCTTACTCTTGATTTCGAAGTTCTTGGTTCCTTCCAACAAACATATTTTCATTCAATCAACATACATGAATAGAACATCGATAAAGCTATATTATCCAAAAATGAGCTTAGACTCATTCTACTCTTAGTTTATCTAAATAGAAGAACTAAGATCTAGTTAAAAGTTCATGAAAATCTAAAAACATAAATCTCTTGTTCCTCTTCTTTCTCTCTTCATTTTCAGCACATAAAAACCTATTTTCTCTGCTTTCTTCTTATATCTAAACAAGGAAATAGATTAAGGGTTACCTAAAGCTCAGCTGAACCTTCTTCTTCCACTTCGTATCTCCTTTTTCTTTCTATGTTTCAGTTTCTCCTTCTCTTCTTCTAGTTTATTCTACAACTTTCTCTATTTTTTTCTTACTATGCACAACTCTCTTCTCTTCTTTTCTTAGTAGTTTAAGACAAACCTTTGTCTTTCCAAGCTTACCTCTCCATATTTAATCTAATGTCTTCTAACTCCTTAACTTTATTTTAGCATTTCCATTTAATACATGCAAACACATATACTAACTCCAAAAATTTCTAATCCAAGAATTCAAATTTTTGGTTCATTCTTACTAATTTATTAAAATAAATTCTAAGAAAAAATTAGGGTCCAATATTTCTCCTCCCCTTAAAGAAATTCTTCCTCAAAATTCTTACCTAAATCTACAAACAGGTGTAGATACTTCTCCTTTATAGCTTCCAAAGATTCCCATGTTGCTTCCTCTCTTGTATGGTTATTTCATAAAACTTTAACCAACTTCATAGTCTTATTTCTCAAGAGCTTTTCCTTTGAATCTAAAATCGCCACTAGTTGTTCTTCATAAGTCAAATCCTCCCTTAATTGAACCTCTGAAGGTTGTACTATGTGCGAAGGATCCAATCTATATCTCCTTAGCATTGATATATAGAAGACATTATGAATCTTGGATAACTTTAGCGACAAGGCTAACTTGTAGGCGAGAGGCCTAATCTTCTTAATAATCTGATAAGGGCCTATGTATCTTAGACTGAGCTTACTCTTTTTAGCAAATCTTAAGACTCCTTTTTATAGTGAGGCTCTAAGAAATACTTTGTCTCCAACTTCATATTCCATCTCCTTCCTGAGTGTATCTGTATAGCTCGTCATCTTGTCTTAAGCAGCTTTGACTCTTTGTTTCACCAATTTACTCTTATCGACTGTAGCTTGTACCAACTCAGGCCCTAAAAGTTTTCTTCTCCTTCCTCATCCTAACAAATAGGAGATTTGTACCTCCCACCAAATAAAGCTTCATATTGTGCCATTTGAATTCCTGAGTGGTAAGAATTGTTATAAACAAACTCAATTAAAGGCAAATGATCATCCCATGAACCCTTGACGCATGCACTTAACATTGCTTCCAATGTCCTTATTGTCCTCTCTGATTGGTCGTCAGTCTGCGGATTGAAAGCTATACTGAATTGCACCTTAGTTTTTAAAGCCTCTTCCAAACTTTCCCATAACCTGGATGTAAATCTGGGATCTCTATCAGAGACAATAGAACTCAGAATCCCATAAAATTTGATTATTTCATCTATGTATTTCTTGGCCAAGACATTCAAAGAATCTGTCTGTCTAATTGTTAAGAAATGTGCTAACTTGGTTAGCCTATCAACAATCACCCATACTACATCATGCTTCCTATTGTTCCTTGGTAATCCCATTAAGAAATCCATTGTAATCTTATCCCACTTCCATTTGGGAATAGACAAGGGCTTAAGCTTACCGGTGGGCGCTTGATGTTCCGCATTAACCTGTTGACATACCAAGCATTTTTCAGCATACTCTGCAACATCTTTCTTCGTTCCTCTCCATCAGAAGTGTTCTTTTAAATCTCTATACATTTTGGTACTTCCCGGATGCATTGCATATGGAGCATTATATGCCTCATCGAGAATTTCATCCTTTAACTCTTGCATATCTAGAATACATAATATATTGCCTACCACCATCAATCCATCTTCTCTTACTTCTATTTCCAAAGGCTTACCATTTTTAATTTCTTCTCTGAGCTTGCCCAAGTACTCATCTTGTTCCTACAATTCCTTAATCTTCTCATATAACACTGGCCTTATTATAAAATTAGCCAATGTACCACCAGATTCAACTTGCCTCAACGTCACCTTTAATTTGGCTAATTCCTTCAACAAAGGAAGATATATCATCTTCATATGTGCCATAGTAGATTTCCTGCTCAGTGCATCTACTACTATATTAGCTTCCCCGAGGTGGTAATCTATCATCAAATCATAATCCTTCAATATTTCTAGCCACCTTCTTTGCCTCAAATTTAACTCACTTTTGTGGTCTGTAAATACCTTAGTGGTGACTCTATATAAATAATGTCTCCATATTTTCAATGGAAAGACTATAGCACTTGGAATAATTAATCTCATAAGGTTTTAATTTCCTGGAAGTATAGGCAATCACTTTATCTCCTTGCATCAACACACACTTTAATCCTTTCCTCGAGGCGTCACTATATACTGTATATCCATCACTACCAAAAGGCAAAGTCATAATTGGTGCAGTTGTAAGCTTCTTTAATTCCTCAAAGCTCCCCTAACATTTTTCTGTCCACAAAAACTTCTAACTTTTCCTTATCAATTTGGTAAGTGGAGCTAATATTATGGAAAAGCCTTCTACGAATCGTCTGTAATAACAGGCTAATCCTAAGAAACTCCTCACTTCTGCTATATTCGTAGGTGCTTCCCATTTGACAACTTTTATTTTCCATGGATCCACATGTACTCCTTTTTTTGAAATGATATGTCTAAGAAACACCACTTCCCTTAGACAAAATTCATATTTATCAAATTTAACATATAACTCTTTCTTTCTCAATATCTCTAAGGCAATCCTTAAATGTTCTTTATGCCCCTTATCGCTCTTAGAATAAATTAGTATATCATCAATAAAGACTATGATAAATTGGTCTAGGAAAGGCTTAAAGACTCTATTCATTAGGTCCATAAAGGTTACAGGGGCATTAGTTAATCAAAGGGTATAACTAAGAACTTAAACTGCCTATATCGTATTCTGAAAGTAGTCTTTGACACATCAAACTCCTTTATTCTCAATTGATGATAACCCGATCTCAGGTCTCTCTTAGAGAACACTTTTGCTCCTTGCAGTTGATCAAACAAATCATCTATGCATGGGAGAGGATATCTATTCTTGATAGTGACATGATTGAGCTTTCTATAATATACATACATCCTTAAGGATCTATCTTTCTTTTTCACAAAAAGAACCCGAGGTCTCTAAGGAAAAGAGCTAGGCTTAATAAAACCTTTCTCCAACACTTCTAACTGCTCTTTAAGCTCTTTCAATTCTGCCAGAGTCATTCTATAGGGTGGAATTGATATTGGTGCCATGCCTGGAAGAAGCTCCATGGTGAACTCAATCTTTTTAGGAGGTGGTAATCCTGGTAGTTCCTCTGGAAAGACATTTAGAAATTCCCTGACCACAGGAATATCTTCTAATTTTCCTTCATCTACCTTCATGTCTACCACATATGTCAAGAATGCTTCACATCCTTTCCTCATCATCTTCTCCGCTGTTAAAGCTGAAATAATTCTAGACAGACTTGCTTTCTTATCTCCTACAAACACCATCTTTTCCCTTTTGTCCAATTCAAACTGTACCGTCTTATGTTTATAGTTCAAATTAGCATTATATTTTTCTAAGGTATCCATGCCCAAAATCACACCTAATCCCTTCTTCTCTAATTGCATTAAATCCACCATTAATTTTACTTCACCAATACATATTTCATACTCTCGATAAACATGACTAATAATAACATACTGGCCAATCGGGGTACTAACTATCAAAGGACTATCTAAGGGAATTAAATTTCTATCATGCATAATCATACTTGACGAAATAAATGAATGGGTAGACCTTGGATCAATTAAAACAATAATGTCAACATGAAACAATTGAACCATACCAGTCACAACCTCTGGAGCTGTTTCTACTTCTTCCCTCATCATTGCAAATACTCTAGCTGGTGCTTGCCCTTTTGGACTTTCTGAAGCATTTACTTTCTTGGCTGCACTAGAACTGTCCACTTCAGTTGCAGACTCAACTCTTACAATCTCAATCCTTCTTGAAGTTTGCATTTGAGTTCCCTCTCGTCTTGCATATTGTGGACACTCCCTAGCCATGTGCCCTTTTTCTCCACACTTAAAACAAACGCCAGTCAGTTTATAGTACTCCCCTTTATAAAATTTGCCATAATGATCGCATTTGAGAAAAGATGGCTTTTCCCCTCTCTTGTTCCCTTGCCTCCAACAGTTAAGGCTTGAAGAGAAATAGTTCTCGTTGGTTTGGGCCTACTTGCACCACTGCTCCTAACATCAGACTGTGTGGGGAAGATCCTGGTACTCCTTTCTAGCATAGAAGCACTGCCACTACCCCTTCTTTTAAGCTATTCTCTTCCTTTCCTCTTTTTGTTCACTGTGCTCTTTATGTTTTCTACATTCTCCACCCTTAATGCAGCTTCTACCAATTGTTGAAGTCATAAAAATTTTGTGCCACCACTTTTTCTTTGATGGCCAAATGCAATCCCTTTTCAAACCTTCGACACTTAACTGCTTCGCTCATCATTAGCTCAACTAGATATCGAGATAACTATGTAAATTTGCGCTCATATTCACTCACTGTCATCTCCCTTTGGGTGAAACTCAGAAACTCCCTCTGCTTCTGTAAGATATACACCTCAGACAGATATTTCTTCTTATAGGTAGCTTGGAAATCTTTCCAAGTTAACGCTGGCAATTTCAACTGGCTCCCTAGTACACTTTCCCACCAATGCAGGGTATCTCCCTGAAGCAAACTTACAGCATACACAATCTTTTCCTCATCCTCACAATCCATCTGTTCCAATATTCTTTCCATCTTCCTTAACCATGTTTCAGCTTCTTCCGAATCAGTGTTCCATAAAAGTCCATTGTTCCATAGTTCCTCAACTTGTCAAATTGTCTTCCTTTTGTAGATGGGGCTAGGGTAGCAGTAGCTGGAATCTGGCCCACCGCCTACACAAAAGCCTGAGAAAAGGATTGGAACATTCTAGGATCAAAAAGATTAGGCATTTGTTCTTGAGGAAGAGATAACTTGGCATTTGTAGTTGAAAGGTCTCGCTTTCCTGACCTACAGTCGCCTCAGCAATCACTGGGGCTCTAGACTCATCAGTACCCTCCTCTCTTGATGGAGAGTTAAGTGCATCATATCCTTGCATAACTCCTTTAATAAAATATTGTCATTTAGCTTACTTTTCATTTTAATCTTATTTCCTACATGTATGCATGATATTCACATCACTTAATGCAATCAATAAACTCAACAATGTAAACAAATAATTTAACAATTTAGCAATACAAACATTTTATCACACATCATATATTTCATAGTATAACATTTTCTAAGCCTAGGAATCCTTAGAAACCTTGAGCTCTGATACCAAAGATGTTAGCCTCGGGTCTCGGTTCTTATTTCGTGAAGACAAAGCACCAAAATTGGGGGACTTATAAATAAAAGTATATATATATATATATATAACAAACTAACATCAAGATAAAAAGAATTAAATTTCTTGGTGGGAGTAAAAATAAATAAACAAATAAATAAAAAAGAAAAATTTCACGGCTGCGCATTTGAAAATGTCACGGCTGTGACAATAAAAAATTTACGGGCATGAGAGAGGGGTATCAAGGTTGTGCTTGTGCACGATCATGACATTTGATAAATAGTAGGGTTCTTCACAATCGTGCTTGTGCACGATCCCGACATCGATGAAAAATTGGGATTGTTGCGATCATGCATGTGCATGATTGTGCAATCCTGTTTGCACACTCCTACTTCAAAACATCATAATTTTTAATCCCAAAGTCCAAAAATTATAAAAGTTATGTTATTAGGAAGCTAAAAGAAAGATCTACAACTTTTATAAAGACAATTTTGTCAAATTCTACCTAGATCAATACAGTTAATTCATAAAAAGTTTTAAAACACTTTTTTATCCCCTTTCTCCTTTCTGCTATCTATCAAACCACTACCTATATCAAAAGACCCGAATCTGACAAACACAATCTATACACATAAGACTCCTAACAAAACAGACTCCCATCCCAAAAATTTACTTAAGAAGAATTTATCCAAAAACTATTAAACAACTAACAATTTATTCCTAACACTATTGACACTAATAGAGAAGAAATTTCTGCACATATCCAAAAGAGAAGTTCTTTATCCCTTCTTTCATTCATTTCTCAATAAGACAGGGTTTCATCTCTCAGATATTGCAAGGTTTATACATACTTTCAATTACAAATGAAAGCCACATCAGTACCATAATAAAAAAATTACAATCATGAATGCTCATGCTTGATATGCTTCTAAAGTACCAAAAGTTTCTAAACTAACTTAGTTGCAAAAATAGAAATTCTTGGAGTCAGCCGAAGTTTTTACAAAGTTCAACGTTGATCTACTATTTCTACATCTGAGGAATGGAAAGATAATGGGGTGAGCTGGGAAGCTTAATGGCTAATACGTTTATAGCCAGTGATAACGAACCACCCAGGCAATAAAGCATATAGACACATATATATAAATATATTTATTCATTTCATATTAGTCTTAGTAAATCACATAAATCAGATCATATAATCATTTAATAATCAAACCATAACACTTAATTATGCTTTAATTTTAACAATTCAAGATGCAATGCACAAACATAATGGCTCGAGAGAATCCCATAAAGCATAATGGTGAAACTGAAGTTTACACCGTGAACAAAATGAGTCTATTTTTTGGAGCTCATGTGCCACAAGCAGGCAGTCGGGAGAAGGCTTTAGGTCAATGATCACGTGACGAACAGAATGGTATCTCTCTTACCCACATAAGCAAATTTCCAATACTTACATATTTCATATCATATTCATATTTTCGTGCTTCTTGAAGTTTTTCTATTTTTCATTAATAAAAATATAGTATCTTTCAAAGTAAACATAATATTAAATTCACAAAATATTTTTCCCACATTCACAATGATTCAAGACAAGCATTTATAGACAGAAAATCAAATAATATAGCCCATCATCACAAAAACTATAAACATATTACCCACCTATTTACTGTAAATCCAATACCAAGTTTGTCCTTCCTCTTGCTCTTGATTCCAAAGTTCTTAGTTTCCTTTCAACAAACATATTTTCATTCAATCAACACACACGAATAAAGCTTCCATAAAGCTATATTATCCAAAAATGAGCTTAGACTCAATCTACTCTTAGTTTATCTAACTAGAAGAACTAAGATCTATTTAAAAGTTCATGAGAATCTAAAATCATAAATCTCTTTTTCCTCTTCTTTCTCTCTTCATTTTCAGCGCATAAAAACTTAGTTTCTCTACTTTCTTCTTCTATCTAAACAAAGAAATAGATAAAGGGCTACCTAAACCTCAGCTGAACCTTCTTCTTCCACTTCATATCTCCTTTTTCTTTCTTTCCTTCCTTCTTCTCCTTTTTATGCTTCAGTTTCTCCTTCTCTTCTTCTAGTTTCTTCTACGACTTTCTCTATTTTTTCTTTCTTACTATACACGACTCTCTTCTCTTCTTTTCTTATTAGTTTAAGGCAAAAATTTTTCTTTCCAAGCTTACCCTTCCATATTTATTCTAATGCCTTCTAACTCCTTAACTTTATTTTAACATTTCCATTTAATACATGTAAACACATATACTAACTCCAAAATTTTCTAATCCAAGAATTCAAAATTTCAGTTTATGCTTGCTAATTTATTAAAATAAATTCTAAGAAAAATTCAGGTTCTAACAGTTACAACACGTTACGTCAACATTGCTCTTTTGTAAGTTGACACTTAGTCTATAGATCTTGCAAAAAGATTGAAGAGATTTGGTCAATAGAGGGATAGAACATTGATTAGCTCCATATAATATTATTAGATCATCCACAAAGTTTAAATGAGTTTGTTGAATCTCCTTATATTTGTGATGGAAACTGAAACTAAGAGATCTTGATCTGTTTAGCCTAATTATCCTGTTAAGAACCTCCATAGATATGGCAAAAAAGTCCAGAGAAAGTGGGTCTCCTAACTTAACCTATTAGAGCCTTTAAAAAATTTACTTAGGTATTTACTAATGAGCACACTGTAAGAAATGAATTTGTTAAGGAAGCCAAACCATTTGAGGCTACTGAAAACGAAATTCTAATGAAGGTTGTCAAAAGCTTTGGAGAAAGTCATTTTAACAGCATAACTTTTAACAGATCTATTGGTAGCATAATCCCTCATTAGCTCTTGTAACATTAGGATATTGTCTAAAATGGTTCTACCTAAGTTAAAGGCTCCTTGGGAAAAATTGTTGGCCCTAAAATTTTTTTTATTTATTAAGTATGATTTAAATGAATTATGAGGTGTTGATGGATTAATTTTTGGAGTTAATTTGTTATGACAAGGTTAGTAGGATTTTATGACATAGGTAAATTGATGGAATTAAATTATTAATGTTGTAAGATTGTATAAGGGCATTTTTGGCAAGACACTTAAGGTTAAAAGGCTATA
>JANQBM010000005.1:29008241-29025962 GCA_025594535.1 Erythroxylum domingense | reverse complement strand
TGATGTGACACGCCACCCTCGCGGGGCACGAATTCGGGTATCACTGTCGATATCGGGTTCGGGTCCGGCGGGAGTGGAGTGTTACAACTAATCCTTCTTTAATACGACTTTTAAAGATTAAGATCAAAGAGAATAATTACAAGAACATGAGTGTCTTAAAGGGAAATTACAACCATATCACCAACCACTCTTATCATTATAATGGAAGGGTGATAGTAGAATACGATTCTAATAGGTTAGAAGTTGGTCGACAGAAAATACAAGACTAACTGATACATTTGCACAATAATATGAAACAATAGCTTCAATGTTACTTTTATCTATGCTTTTAATCTTGCTTTCTAAAGAATTAAACTATGGAAAAAATCGATTCAAACTAGAAATACTTTAAGTGAGCCGTGGAATATCATTGGGCACTTTAACAGTGTAATACCCTCCTCTAGGGAAGAGGGAAATGTGAGTCTAAGGAGCTACGTGGAGGATCTGGGCAAATGTGTAAACCATATTCAATTGACAAACTTAAGCATAGAGGGAATTTTGTTTACACTAGAAGAATAAATACAAAGAAGGTTGGTTTTAAGGAAAAAATTGATCGGGCCTTCGTAAATACTCAACGAATTACTATCTTTCCAAAGAGCAAATCAACCTACAATAGTCCCATTTATTTTCATCAAACTCTTATACTTGTTTAGAACATATACAATTTTTAAAAAGGGATTTATTTTCTTTTTAGATTTAATAATATTCTATTGAATGTGGATGGATTTAAGGAATCTCTCCTTAAATGACTCAATAATAACATACATGGCCACATATAAGATGTTCATCTGCGTAAGGAAATTAGAGCAATTGAAGCATGAATTAAAAGCCTTAATAGGAAAAGGTTCAATGGCAATCCGTTGGTTGTGAAAGATGATAAAGAGAATCTAGAAAGGATACAAAGCTCATCATTCTATTATCCTAATAACGAAGCTCTTAAGGAAGATGAAAAATCTACTTTGCTTTTCTACGACTATGGTTGGAGTCTCATAATAGTAAAAGAAAAGGAAAATTAAACGTTGGATGAATTTATAAAGACATGATGATGCAATTTTTATGCAGAACATGGAAGAGAGCACTTAGATGTCAAACTGGATGGTATTATCGGTCTCTCAGTGTAATCATTGGCCATAACACCCCTTCGACTCGGTAAACTAAAATTGAAGCACCTTCCTAAGACAATCGGCGGGTTAACAGTAACATGTTAAGATGGCCTTTGAATTATTTTCATTATTCTACACTGGATTTATTATCTTCTTTAAAACTATCAGCTTAAGTACTTTTGTACCAGGATATCTTGTTTCTGAAACGATCCTTTCGACCACTTTTGGTCCTTGGCAATCTTCTAGGAACAAGTAAGGGCCTACAGAAGACTAAAACCAGCATAAGCTCAGTTAGAAACATGATAATACTGGTCCAGACAAAAATGGTTCTCCTCCAATGCCAGATAATTTTTTTCATCTGAGGTAGCTCAGACTCCAAAGACAATGAAGCTGCGTAAATTTCAGGGATACCGGCACCTGTATTGAACTCTGCTCGTTGCTCTATTATAACTCTTAAAAACGAAGTTGGCTCAAGCCCTTCTGTGAAGTCATTCATTTGTACGTTGAGAATCTGAGATTCTGATATGAAACCAGCTAAAAGAGGAACACTCCTGACGATGGTTTCTACAAGTCTAATTGTACAACTTTTGAACCTAAGCATACATGGATAACTTGAACTTGCTGTGACTTTGCCAGTTCCTGAAACGAACTCCACCTTCACCTGCAGGTATAATGGACGACAAGGTGAGATTGGAAAATTCATTAATGATATTTAAGATTAAACAATAACATATGGCCCTTACAATATGTTCACTACCGAGATCGATAAATTGTAATTGGTTATTATCAACCTTACAGATCACGAATAATTCAGGTAGGCATGCAGAGCACGTCGACGAAAATCGTTAGCCCGTATCAAGCTGATAATAAGATCAGACTCGTACCTGGAAGACGCCAAGTTTTCTATTGTATTCAGATTCAGGCATCACCAATGAAACAACAATCCTTAATTTGTGATTATGAGGAATAACACGAGCACCGACATCCATGCTTGTTTCGACATTGTCTTTGGTAGATAGTCTGGTAAAACCATCGTTTCCAGGATACATAGGCACAAATGCTATTGGACTAGCTTTTGTATAGTCAAAACTTAGGATTTCATCTGTATGAATTGGCTTCTCTACTATGTAGCTCGTTAGTAAGGTCCCAAGCAGAAATCCTGATATTAGCAATGTTATAAGGATGAAACAGGCATAACTTGACCACAAAAATGCACACCCAAGCCTCGCTGCGATTATTCCAACAGACTCTTGTACTTTCTCGTTGACCCTTCTGGTAGAAACACCCCACAGTTTTAATAGTTTCATTACAAAGAAAGCTCTGATATATTTCAGGGTTCGCAATGGGTACATCAGGAACATTAAGGAATAATAGGATGACCAAATTGGAAAAGTCAGAAAAGTAAATAAAAGATTAAGTTGAAACCCAATGAGCTTTATCCATGGAACTGTAAGGCAAGCAAAAAAGTTGAAAAGGAATTTACTCACCGGTTCTGCTAAAGGAAAATGTAAAACATTACAGTATTTACTAATTATCAGTTCACTAATACCACCAAGTTGGCTCTTGCTTGATTCCCCTTGAAAGTAGTTGCTCGAACTAAAACCCCAACCGTTCACACAAGTAGCGGAAAGACGCCTGCAGCCATCTAATTCTAACATAGCTTTTCCTGTGTCGCTGGAAAAATAACAAATTTTCGATTTTTTCCGATCCATGAACAGTATATCAGCCCCGTGTATGGCAAGTTTGAGTAGGAAACATTTTAATGCATAGCTTAGACGTAGTGATTTAAAATCAAACCCGTGACACTCCTTGTCATGATGAGTAGATCCATTAACAACATCGGTGGTAAAGTGATCACTTTCATGCAGTTTTGATTCATCCATGGCGAAAACTTGCACGGACAGTACTTGGGCCAATGGGTGACACTAAGTTGGAGCAATGTGGAGTGATTGTGTTCAAGGTAATAGTAACCATGAGGTGCACTTTACACTGGTGAGCGAAAATCATAGAACTACAATTATTTTCTCGGAATGCTAAAAGGGTTGGACAGTTTGGATCAATTGCCATAGGTACGTTAACCAATGGAATCCTTGATTGTGTAGCTTCAGATAGTAGGTGAATAATATATATAAAAAGTGTTCAGTTGCAAGGCACCAGGATAAGTCGCAAGTATCACACATTTCAAAAATTCGCCACCCGTCCCATGTTCCGTTCTCAATTCTCAAACAGATGGCCCTGTGTCGGTGATCAGCAGCATCTCAAACAAGAATCTAATGAGAAAAGGAAATTTTTTTGTGGTTTCCAGCGGTGATTATGTGTAGTTCGTAAGTGTACATAAAATACAATAATATTAAAAAAAATCACAGAATAGTTTAATTATTTACAAATCACTGATAAAATATTAATTTGTAAAATAAAAACAAATATGTGAGTGAATCTAAAACAAGTTGTTTCTCTCCTTTTTATCTTCTCACATTCCCCTTTTTTTAAACATAATTTTTCTTAAAGTTTCCTAATTTATTATTTTATGGAAGTTTGAAATTGAGAACTACCACCTTTACTTCAATATATTTTTTTAAGAGTTTATTTGTGTATTTTAACAATGTTAGATATTGTAAGCTAATCTTAATGTGTTATCTAACAAACAAACACTTCAATCTATTTTCATGCCATTTACTTATTTCTAGTACTCTCGGAAGAATATTGTAATTTGAGTGATGTATGTTTTGAATTTTTTAACCATAAACAAGTATTATAATTGTAAGTAAGTTCTATATGAAAAGACATTTGTGAATTATTATTTGTAAAATATAAAGATTATAGTATTTAAAATGACCTAACTTGACTAGTTTTTGTTTAGAGTGAGGGTCAGTATAGTGAAGAGAGAAGAAGAGTTTGAAAAGAAGTAAAAAAAAAAAAGGATGTTGGATCATTTTGATAATGCATCCATTTGTGGAATACTATTTTTTTTGTGTGAATATCTTACCGGAACATAGCATAAGCAATATCATGCCTCATTATATTCTAGAACACTCCTATTTATAAAAAATATCATCACTGATTTAAATAAGTAACACGTTCACTTATATAGAGGAATATCACAATTGTGTATAAAAACTATCATGTTAACTTATATATAGGAATACCATGATTGTGTATAGAAACTATCACGTGCCAATATAAAATATACTATGACACAATATACGTAAGATTAGTCCTACGTTCAACAAATACCATTAGTCATTAAAAATTTGTATTAGCTATACTCTAAAATGGAAATATCGTGAAATAGAGCAAAGAATATATGACTCAATATAAAATATAATATGATATTATGCAACTAATACTACATCTATGTATAAAAAATATAATTATCATTAAAGATATGCAAAACATACACATTAAGATCTATATACTATAATTAATTTTAAAGAATATCATACCTCAGTGTAAAAAATAATAGAAGATTACATCGATTATGTACCATAACTCATTCTATCATTCATTAAATATAAGTAACACTAACACTTCATAATAGGAATACCATGACTAAGTGAAAAGAATATCATGCCTCAATATAAATTATATCAAGACATAGTATATATAATACTATCCTCCTATACAAAAAATACGTTGTCATCAAAAGTTTGTAACAACTGCACTTTAAAAGTTGAATGTCATGAATGAGTATAAAAAATATTATAGTTCAATACAAAATGTTAAAAGACACAAAACAAAAAACATAACGCCTAACACAAAAAATATCATCATTAATAACATATAAGTAACACAGAAACTTTAAAACCAGTATACCATAATTAATTATATAGAATACTAAGCCTCAATATAAGAAGCTATAGTAGAATACTATATATACAATATCATGAATATATACCAAAATTCATCCCCCATTCATTACATATAAGTAACATCTTTACCTCAAAATGAGAATATCATGACTGAGTATAAGGAATACCTTACCTTAATATAAATTATATCAAGTCATAGTATGTAATACCACCTTTGTGTACAAATAATATGGTTAATCATTAAAAGGTTGTACCAACTACAATATAAACTAAGAATAACATAAATAAATACTAAGAATAGTATAGCTCAATAAAAATATAATTGGAAACTATACAAACAATATTATGCCTATATTACGTATAAATAACATATACACTTTAAAATCATTGTACCATAACTAAGTACTAAAAACATTAAGCCTAATTACAAACTATACTAGTAGACTATATATATAAAACCTCATTTTTGTAAGAAAACCCATTCTGTCATTCATTATATATAGTTACATATAGAGTTTAAAATAGACTATATGAAGTGTGAAAATAATTATGTCCTTTAAAAGTTCTTTTTAGACATGGTTAACTACACACTCATGTGGTCAATTGTGTTCATATTTGATGTTTTCATATGGACTATATGAAGTATATGGTCAACCATATGCAACAAACTAAAATGTGTTCATATTTAGTCTTGAAGTGGTGGAAGCTAAATTGAGGTTAGTTAGGCATAGTTAGCTTCACACTTGTGCAGTCAGTCATATTCATGTAAGACCTTTTTGAATGGACTATATGAAGTACCTATTTGATCATATGTGTATGTCATATTTATGTAAGAAGACAAAGGTGTGAACAAACTTTTGCAATAAAACCATGTTTATTTAAGGTTGCGTTAAAAGTGGTTAACTAAACATCCTTATGGTTAACCTTATTCATGTTAGAATTTTAGAATGGACTATATGAAGGAGGCAGTAACAAAACACTTATGTCCTAAACCATGTTGATGTAAGGTATTGATGGACATGTTTATCTAAACACTTATGTGGTCCATCATATTCATCTTTGATTTTTGAATGAACTATATGAATGACAAGGTAGACTATATGCTTTTGTACCAAACTATGTTTCATTTAATATTGTGTTGATGTGAAGGACACGATTGATGACACAATTATATAGCAAACTGTGTGCATATAAGATATTATTGGATACATTTAACTACACACTTGTGTGGTTAACCATGTTCATGTTTGATTTATTGAATGAACTTTATAAAGGACACAAGGTGATATACATCCATACTTATCATTGTATATTTATTTTCTACTCCATGTTCACTATATGAAAATTTTGTTTGAGTTTATAAAGATTACAAACATGAGCAATATCTATCTTGAATATTGAACTAATGGTGTTCGAACAATATTAAGTAACTTTTCATATATGTCTTTTTCCCCCCTAAAAACACATAAGAAGGCTAAGCAATAAAAAGATAAGAAGTTTATGAAGAATCTTTAAGAAATGAAGTCCTTTAATCTATCAATAAGACAAGTCTAGTCCATAAGTGTGATTTTTTATTCAATATTAGTAATGAAAGCATTTTTAGTTCTACCATATCTATACTAGAATTTTAAATTTTATTTTCTAAAAAAATGAAGAAAGTTGAATGATCGCAGGTTTCTAATATGAAAAATCTTTAATAATTAACCTCGATATTCCGCAAGCGTATAGATCGTTCACGTAGTACCTAAGGTGTCGATCCCACAAGGAGGGTTAATCTAATCCTAAAATCTAAGGCTAAACTCAATTCGCAATAATTCAAAATAAACAAAACCAAACAAGAAATTATTTCAATCACGCAATTAATTCCAATAATCAAATTCGAAAATAATAACAGGATTACAAATGCAACACCCAATCATAAAACAACCTAAAAACTATTAATTGAGAGAAAGGAGATTTTTATCTGACTTTAATAAAAACTTAATTAATTATGAATTTATTGAATTATCAGTTCTAGACGGTCCTAGGGTTGATTACTGTTGATGGTAAAACCTATCTACTTGTTTTATGCTCAAAAACTGTAAGTGAATGGGTCGGGACTTGTAACTTAAAAGAGCGGATATCAATCCCACAGGGATTGATGCCCAGACATTACTTAATTTAGATAAAACTTTGTCTAAGCAACGAAATTGTTTAATAAAAATAATCTGAAAATTTTAAATAAAAATTAAAAGACTAACTCAAAATAATAGATAATATCAACACACACAAAAATCAGAATTCAAGAATCTAAAGACTAGAGATTACTTTTTTTCCCTATTTTGTCTCCCTCCTATTTTATTGATTGAATTGTGTTTCACCCTAGATTTTCAAATGTATTAACTATCCTCTCTCAATGTGTAATTAATTATCCCTAATCGAATTAAAGAGAACCAATTGGATGATCTCTCAACCTACCCAATGACTTGACCTATTCAACTAGTTATTAAACTATCATGTGGGTGATTAATTGATTAGCTGAGATCTCTCTTCTAACTATTCAATTAATGCGATGATTGTAAGTCTATAGGTCTCCAACTCTCATTGTACAATCCTACATAAATTTATCTTATTCACTCTCTTGATTTGTTGCAAGATAACAAATAAAATCAACAATCATCATAGACAACTTTATTAAATTCAATAAAATAGGAGTTCTAACAAAATAGTTCAAAAGCACTCCTTAAAACTAAATCAGCCTAACATGGTCTCCATAACATCATCAACATTCAAATAAACCTTTTTACAAAGAATATAAGAAGTGTAATTGACATAAAATTGAATAAAAGAACTCCTTATCTTCTTTACCAAAATCTGGAAATTTTGGTGTTGATGTGCTATTTTCCCCAATCTTAATGATGATCCTTGACTTCAATCCTTCCTCAAGGCTCCAAACATGTGTTCTTCACTCAAGAATGGTGTTTCTACAGAAGGGATTGGTCTCTCTAAGATGGAGGCTTCATCATGCTTAAATAGTCCAAAACCCTAAGTTTAATAAAGCCCTGTATATTGTCTCGGATTATGATTCCCACGATCATGGGAATTGGCATGATTTCTATGATCGTGGGAATTGGCCCCAGAATACTTCCTCTTTTCTTTTCCTCTTGATTTCTAGCTCAATCTCTAAGTTGCTCCATCTTCCTTCCTACACAAAAATAGTCAATTCTTATCCTAAATTAACAACAATGGAAATCAAACTAAACAAAAATATATAAAATGAATCCTAAACTACAACAATAATCAACAAGTGTGTAGAAAACACATGCCAATTACATAGAAAAACATAAACTAATGCACACTTATCAACATCCCCACACTTGAATCTTTGCTTGTCCTTAAGCAAAATAAATAAAACAACTTAATTCTATCATTTTATCTTTACAAAGATCAAAGCATGCAATCCCTTAAGTTTAGACTAACTCAAATATTAAGTTGATACACATATGGTGACTACTTTTTCATTAGTTTACATAAGTAAACTCAATAATTGACATCATCACTCAAAGATAAGTAAAGATGCAAAATGATATTTCCTCACAGTTTTCACTCATTTCTCTCAAGTTTTTACCTGTTAGTGTTTTGCTTAAACCTCCTATAGGAAACTACACTACCATAAGCTTGCTAATACACCAATTCTCCTCTACAATAATTGCATGCAAAAATAGATCAAAAGAACTTGTTTAGGGTTGTAATGTGGTAAAAGTTAACGTGGGTAAAAAGGGAAAGAAAAAATAAAGCACAAGCATTAGTAAAGTAAAAATAGGATAAAAACAGAATAACAAAGCATAACTCTGAGATATATAATAATATTCTACACTTATTGATGCTACTCACTTGTTCTTCCTTTTTCTTTTCTATTATTTTTCTTTTCAACAATTTTTTCCTTTCTTTTTCATCATATATGGAAGAACTATGAATATAATTGCACTATATACAATGTAACTCATAAGCAGAAGTATAATCAACTCATCTCGGTAACAAAAATTTCACAAAGATCCCAACTAACGTATGGATTAATACTCTACTAGGCTTGTGAATAAGTAGGTTAAGAAGGTTTAAAGTATTAAAATTTTGGGTGGTTTTAAGAACAAAAGGTTAAGGCTCAATAGGGGTAGTAAAGGATAATACAAAAGGTAGGTCATTTAAGCCAAAGGTTAAAATATAAAAGACTCAAACTGATTCAAAGCAAGTTCTGAAGGTAGTCACCTAAAGAAGTAACACTAAAAAAAGAAATATAATGACTATAGATGGATTCATATGGCTCAATCCTCACGTTGGCTCAAATGAAAACTCATTATGCATCTCTACACTACCTCATTGGTCAAATGTCAATTTGTGACTAAGCTTATTTAACCAACTATTTTTCATCATTTTATATGGTTCACTTTCTACTCAAGTAGCCTAATTCGAGTTCAAGCATGCATTTAATCTAATTCCAACTAGCATGATAGAATCTCATGGCAATATTTATCAGAGTGATTCAAATACAATTTCATTAATAAGATAAAGCACATATAATATGCCTAAACATGCATCCTATCTAATAAAATGCAAACAATGCAATTACGAAAGTCAAAGTCACCTCCCAACACTTAAAGTTCACATCATCCTTAATGTGACAAGTCAACCACTGAATATAGGAAAATGAACTCAAACTAAACAAAAGAAATTGAAACACACAAATGACATAAAACCAAACAAAAGATGAACTTGAAACAAACAAAATAAATAACATGAAGCTAAACAAACATGAAATAAAATAAAACAAAAAGAGAAACAAAAAATTAAAATGAAAAGGGTAAGAAAAGCTTATTCAAATGATGGTGGTGACGGTGTTAATGAAGGAGCTTCAAAATTGTTCCTCTGACAGAAGATAAGGAACCTCTTCTTCAAACTGCGCTACTCCTTATAGACTTTCCACATTTGGGTTCTGAGCTCATTGAATTGGGATGTCATTTGTTAAGAATTGGCAGCCATCTGGTTGAGGATTTGTTAAAGTTGGTCAACCTCTACTGGTGCACGCGGTTCCTCCTCCACTGCTTCTACCTTTAGCTCCGGCATTGATCGGGATATGGAGGGTCAAAAAGTAGCTGTACTCATGCCTCTCGTGCTCCTCACTGCAGTGTGCATCTAAGGATCTCGAAGTTCCATAAAATGGAACTCCAAAATCTCATAACGTCTCAAATATGATATGTCAAACATATCATGTAGAGTTGTACACAAATTCTCCATATTAACATTATAAAACAAACCTAAAGTAGAAGCAATATAAGACATTCCAAAAAACAAACTCTTTTTATTAACCACACTCACTATTGATAAAAAAATCATATAAGGTGTGTTGATTTTAATTTTTTGCTCCATGCACCATAAAAAGAAAAGTTCTTTTGCTAAGTTGTTACTTTCCATTTTATTAAACACAGTCAAACACATAAATTTGTGTAAAAATAGATGCTTAGCACTCCAGATTAAAGAATTTGGTGCATTGCGTGAGTCAAAATGTTCTTTACCTGTGAGAGTGTTCTAATAAGAATCGACATCAAAATCAATGTGACCATCTACAATTTTTGCATTCAACAAGTTGAAAGTTTCACATATAACAAAATAATCAAGTTTAAAAACATTTCCAGCTAACCTAAACCAAAACACATCCATTTTTGGGTTATTCTAACAAAAACCACATTAACATCAATTAAACTCAATTCAAACATGATCATAGTTAAAGAAATCCAACGAACAAATAGACACTGACAATTAAAAGAAAATAAACATACATGGGTTGCCTCCCATGTAGCACCTCTTTAACGTTGGTAGCTTGACTCTCCTTGATACTCATGGCAGCTTAAATGACTGGTACGACAGTAGCACAAAAACTGATCTTAGACTTTGTAGACGAGCCACCCTCATATGGACTCCACCATCCTTGTTGTTTTCCTTCCTATGCCTTCCCCTACCCGATCGTTTCTTTCTATATGCATTCCTAGGGTCCTCAACATCTTCCAATCCACCTTGGCGCTCAAGTTCTTTGATGACTGTTAGTGGTGAAGGAGCGTGATAATTTTTCTTCAATACCTTGAATGTTAACTACTCTTGTCCTACTCTTAGTATTAATTTACCCCCACCAACATCAATAATTGAACGGGCAGTAACCAGAAATGATCGCCCAAGCACCATCAAGGTTTCCTCTTCTTCTCCAATATTCAATATGTAGAAGTCCACTAAAAAAAAAAGAGTTTCTCAATTTGTATTTGCACATTCTTAATGATTCCCTTCGGTAAGTGTACTGTTTTGTCGGTTGTTTTCACCAATGTCTTAGTAGGCTCTGACTCTCCTAAGCCTAGCTTCTGACTGAATGAGTTGGGTATCATATTGATGCCAACTCACAAATCCGTAAATGCCCTGTCTATCTGAACTCTATAAATATTGCACAAAATAAAGAATCCCCTAGGTCTTCTTTCTTTTGCGCTATAAGTGAGTCCTTTTTAAATGCATTCTTTAACCTTTTTTTATGTGTTCTTGAACCTCTTTTTTCACTGGTTCCTTCAATGTGAGTTTTATTTAGAGTTGATTGGTTATATCTGACATCGCACTTAACTTTCCCTCCTTAGAATTCCTCATTGCTCTGCTTAAAGATGACTTTCACTGTGCAAAAATCTAATGTGGAAGTCCAAGTTAATGCTCCTTGATTGGCTCACTTGCTAATTCACTTAAGAAGACTTCCACAATAGTTTGTCCTTATCTCTTAGCTATGTTTTTCTCTTATTCTCACCATCCTCTTTCTCTGTCCGAGTAATGGCCATGATTCTTTCCTTCGAATTAATTTCAGTGTTGCTCTACTTGAATTTCAAGAGGATAGCACATCAGCGAGTTGCCCTACCTGAACCTCCAGATTGTGGATGGAAGATGCATGATTCTTCAGGATTTGGTCAAATTTTGCTCCCATCCTCTTCTGATTCTCCTCTTAGCTTACATGCATCCTTTTCTGATTCTCCTATTGAGCTACCATTTTGGACCCCAAAACTTCCATCATCTTGTCCATTTTGCTTTCTAATGCTCCAATTTGATCTTTTTGAAATCTTGGTGGTCCTTGTGGTCTTTGCTGGCCACCTGTATTGTTATTACTCTGAGAAAATTTTGAATGGTTTCGCCACCCCAGATTATTTGTTTAAAGTAAGGGATTACCTTTCTGTGGCTGGCCCAGGTAACTTATTGGTTTAATACCAACGACTCCCAATAGGAAACAGTCAGCTGAGTCGTGGTTGCTCTGCCCACACAACTCACATTAAACTTGTATTGCCTTAGCTGTCGAGGTAGATGCTCCTTGCATGTTATTCAATTATTTTGTAAGAGTCGTGATCTGAGCCTGCAAGGCAGTAAAAGAGTCAATGGGTATCATACCTTTATGTTCCTTCTGTCCTTGTCTGCTCCTCTGGCTTGACCACATGTAGTTGTTGCTCGCCAACTCCTCTAACAGATCGTGAGCTGCTTCCACCATTTTTCTCATTAATGAACCTCCTGCTGCTACGTCGATCTTTCCTCTAATGCTTGGATTCACTCCATTGTAGAATGTCTAAAGTATGAACTCTCTTGGCAAGTTGTGATGGGAACAGCTTCTCTAAAGTTCCTTCAATCTCTCCCAAGCTTCGTAGAGAGACTCTCATCATTTTGCTGAAAATTTGTTATCTCCTTAATAATCCTCGTTGTCTTTGTCAATAGGAAATACTTGGCGAGGAATGTTTGGGCTAGCTGCTCCCAAGTCGTAATCTGATCTGAATTTAATGAGTTGTACCATGCTTTAGCCCGATCCTTCAATATGAAGGAAAATAGTCTCATCTTCACCGTATCATCAGACATTCCGTTGAATCAGAATATGTCACAGATCTCCAAGAAATTGCAATGTGGACATTTGGATCCTTATTGGATCGCCAGTAGAACTGTACACTATTTTGTAGAATGTTGAGTAGCGTCGGCTTTATCTCAATATTATTTGCTTGGACCACCGATCTCGCCACTCCTTGAGGAATAAAAACTAGCCTTATAAAATCCATTAGGGTCCTCTCCGGTCCTCCTTGCTCTCCTTCTTCAGCCATATCTTATCGTAAAAAGTTAAGATGCTTTACCCTTCATAATTCTCTTTCGTGCCTCTTAATGTCAGGAAATTCATCTTCGCTCACTTCCTTTATTCTTCGTTTGCTCCTTGTGTTTATGCCCCTGCAATTACACAAGAAAAAGTATCAAAAACTCTTAAATCAAAATAATCTAAATTAAACAAGATGCTAAACAATCAATCCCCAGCAACAACGCTAAAAACTTGATGGCAAAATCTATCTACTTGTTTTATGCTCAAAAATCGCAAGTGAACAGATCGTGACTTGTAGCTTAAAGGAGCAAATATCGATCCCACAGGGATTGATGCACAGACACCATTGAATTTATATAAAACTTTATTTAAGAAATGAAATTGTTTATTAAAAATAATCTGAAAATTTTAAATAAAAATTAAAAGACTAACTTAAAACAATAGACAATTATCAACGTGCAAAAAAATCGAAATTCAAGAATCTAAAGACTAGAGATTACTTTTTTCCTATTTTGTCCCCTCCTATTTTATTGATTGAATTGTGTCTCACCCTAGATTTCCAAATGTATTAACTACCCTCTCTCAAGGTGTAATTAATTGTCTCTAATTAAATTAAGGGGAATTAATGGGACGATCTCTCAACCTACCCAATGACTCGACCTATTCAACTAGTTATTAAACTATCCTATGGGTGATCAATTGATTAGCCGAGATCTCTCTTCTAACTATTCAATTAATGTGATGATTGTAAGTATATAGGTCACCAACTCTCGTTGTACAATCCTACACAAATTTATCTTACTTATTCTAACAAATAAAATCAACAATCATCAAAGATAACTTTATTCAATTCAATAAAATAGGAGTTCTAACAAAATTGTTCAAAAGCAATCCCTAAAACTAAATCAGCCTAACATGGTCTCCATAACATAATCAACATTCAAATAAACCATTTTACAAAGAATAGAAAAAGTGGAATTAACAGAAAATTGAATAAAAGAACTCCTTCTCTTCTTTGCCAAAATCTAGAAATTTTGGTGTAGATGTGCTATTTTTCCCAATCTTGATGATGATCCTTGACTTCAATCCTTCCTCAAGGCTCCAAACATGTGGTCTTCACGTAAGGATGGTGTTTCTATAGAAGGGATTCGTCTCATTTAAGATGGAGGCTTAATCATGCTTAAATAATCCAAAAACCCTAAGTTTAATGAAGCCTCGCACATTGCCTCAGATTATGATTCCCACGATTGTGGGAATTGGCCACCTTATAACACTTCCACTTTTCTTTTCCTTTTGATTTCTAGCTCAATCTCCAAGTTGGTCCATCTTCCTTCCTATATAAAAATAGTCAATTCTTATCCTAAATTAACATCAAACATAAAAGAACAACAATGGAAATCAAATTAACATCAAACATAAAAGAAAAACAATGGAAATCAAACTAAACAAAAATATACAAAATGAATCCTAAACTACAACAATAATCAACAAGTATGTAGAAAACACAAGTCAATTACATAGAAAAACATAGACCAATGCACACCTATCAATTACTCTCTCTCGAGTTATAATCATTAACCTAATTTATAAACCCTAATTAGATTATGAGAATTGCAACCTCTCGATTCATAATTTATCTAAAACCTAAAATTAGATCTAAAATTATCCAATAAACTACCTAAAATCTATGCATGATATCTCGTTACACAAATTTACCGGTTTGATTCAATTCTTGATCTATTAAGTTACTTAAATCTCGTTAGCTGAATATAGTGATTTTTCAATCGGTTCACCCCCTCAGTTTGTTACCGAATTATACAATTACAGAATTGAAATCACAAGAAATTCAATAAAAACACAATCAATCAAATTTCATTAATATCAAAGACAAGATATCTCGAAGGTGAGTTTAGACAATTCTTAACATTCAACAATCCTATTCTCAATGACTATCCTAATTCTATACATCAATAAAATTGAAAACAAAATCCAAAAATAAGATTAGAATGGATGACGGAGGTAGCAATAACGAGAAACCTCCTATTTCTAGAAGTACTTTACGTAGGCTTCTTGTAACATCCTCTCACTTGTGGGAAGGGTAATTTGGCACGGGTTAGGAGTGTATAATATTGCATTGACATATTCATGCATTCATATATGCACATTAGTAGCAAATAGTGAATTTTTGCACATGTAAATGTTTGTACATGCATTCATGACATTTTCCGGTTTAAGTGTGAATAATTGTGTTTTATAGAAAAAGTGTTTTGTGTGAATGAGAATTGGTATTGGAGAGGATGATTATGGTTTTCTCATTTTTAGAGAATTATAAGAATTTTTTGGGATTTTTTCGGAATTATTTCCGAACCCGAAAAATTGTCAAGAGACAGAATAGGGGTCTACTGGTAGTGAAATTGACTGTCCAATGGCACTGGAAACTTAGGCACATGAAATTAAGAATTTTTTTGGAATTGAACCATTAGAAATTGGAGAGAAATTGAAGTGAATTGGGAAGAAATTAAGTAGCCAATGAGAGTGTGACACATGTCACTACTCTTAGTTTAATTCATTATTAATTCATTAAGAAATCATGTTTTATGTGAGTCATCCACGACTCATTCTCTCCATGCTTCTTGTATCTTCTTTTTTTGGGTTAAGTGTGTTTTGAAAGTAAAAATTGCTCTTTCTCATCCGAAGGTGACTCTTCCTTGGTTTTTTTGTGAATTTTGCTCATTTCTCCTTCACTCTTCCACTCTTCTGCACCATATCTTCTCTTCTTTGATTCACTATACACCAAAACTCTCACCCCTTCACCAAAATGATGATAATGCCATGAGTGGGAAGAAAGTAGAGAGAATTTGTGAAGATTGAAGATTTGGAGAATTAAGAGTGTATTAGGTAAGATTAATGTTTTTATACTCTTTTATGTTCTTAAATGATAGCTTCATGCATGAATTATGGTATGACATGCATGAATTGCATGAATTTGTGTTTTGAATGATTTGGGTGTGTTTTATTTTAGAAGACGAATGATTGATGTATTGGAAGATAATGAATGAATTGTATTGTTGTTAGGTGAATTATGATAGTTTTGATGGATTTGAATAAATGGAAAGATTGAGTTGTGTGTGCTGCCAATGTTGAGGCCTAATGGTGAAGGATAGGTTGTAGATGAGTTATGGTAAAATTTTGAAGTGAATTGATTGTTGAATGGTTTAGAATAGGTATGGAAGATGTAGAATGAGAGTTTAGAACAAAATCTGGAAAATTGTGTTTGAGTGTCATTTCAGTGTTTTTGCCATAACTTGTTACGTGGGTGTGCAATTGATCTGATTGTTGGCTTAAAAGAAACTAGAAGAGTGTAGCTACATTTCATCTGAAGAAAGTAAAGTCTAATTCTGACTTTAAGAGCTCTTAATTTTGACTTGAAAGTGAACATTGGTGTAGGCATGAACAGTGTGTGGTAATGACCTGAAGTTGAATTATGTGATCTGAAACTTTAGAGATTTAATTGGGGATGAATTAGGAAGAATTGGTTATTTTGGTCTTAATTAAAGTTGGATATCTTCTTGTTATATTTCTATTTCCATAAAGTCTGCATTTTTTTGATATAAGTATTGAAAGTTATGAATTGTTGAATTTCGGATGTATAATGAAAGATTAGGTGCTTTGGTTGTGTGTAAATTGCCTAAAAGAGTGGGTTTTGTGATTTCTGTGTTCTATGGCCAATTTTAGATTTTTTTGGTCTTAATTGGAGACAGTGTTCTAAATGAAAGTTGTATAGTATTGTTAGAGCTTTTTAATGATATATAACATGCAATTTTTGGATGTATGAATTGAGAGATATGAACTTTTGAAGTTTGGATATGGTTTAGGTTCAATGAAACAGGGCAGAAACTTTGATTGTGTTTTTGACCTAAATTGAGATAGAAATTGCTTTTGAGTTCTTCATGAGAAATGTAGAGATTGTTCTGATCTTTCCATTTCTATAAATCATGGAATTTTTGTGTGACAGAATAGGAAGTTATAAGGTCTGAAAATTGTGTTATTGTTCTGGAATGGGATTGATAGGATAGAACCCTTTGCAGTGATTTTTGACCCCTATAGAGGTGGAATTTAGTTGTGAGTCCTTTATAAAAATTGTAGGGTTTTCTGTGAGATTTCCAATGAGACCTTATTTTTGATTTTTGGATACTTGTGTAAAAAGTTGGGTCTTGTGAAAGACAAAAGGGAAGTTGCGATCGTTACGCGAAACGATCGCAACAAAACGGCCGCGTCGCGATCGTTCTGCGGAACGATCGCAATGGCGACGCAGCGATCGCAAGGCGCGCGAGAGCTCGCGACCGCGAGGGAGGTCGCGAAGAGCTCGTTTTTAGGGGCATTTTCGTAATTTCTGTGAAATTCGAACCTTTTGACCTTCAATTGTTTATAACTTTTGCGTCCGACCTCCGATTGACCCCATTTTCGAAGCGTTGGATTTCTAAAATAGTCCTCTACCTCTCCATACCAAATTTTTGAATTTTCTGTGATTTTTATGAGAAAGTGGGTTAAACCCTAAATGAGTGGACCGAATATTTTTTGGATTAAATTTCTGATTGACACCGGGATCGTCATGAACATGCATAGTACTCATTTAATTCATACATGTGCA
>JANQBM010000005.1:28979518-29008141 GCA_025594535.1 Erythroxylum domingense | reverse complement strand
TTTCATGTTCATGAAAGACATGTTTTGAAAATGTGTCATTTGGGCAACATGTTTACAAGTTATGAAATGCATGTTATGTGGGTTTAGTTTGGTCTCTTAAACATATCAAGTGCACTTTGACTAAAGCCTTCTCCCGCCTGCCTACTAGTGGCATGAAGCTCCTTCACAGACTCCCATAAGTTCACAGATAAACAAAACCATTGTGTGGGAATGCAATAGTACGTTTTGTTCACGGCTACACAGGATCCTTACGGGAAATGTGTAGTAAGTTTTGTCTTGGACCTACCCAAATCATTATGATGTGTTTATATGTTCATGATACATTGACAAGATTGATGAACACATGATTTGTTTTATTGTGAATTTGGTTGAAAATTGAAGAACCATGTGTTTTATGATTCAATAAGAACTTTCTATGATAATGAACATTTTAAATGGTTTTGCTTGTTAATGGTTATAAACTTGTTACACGCGAACTTTAAGCTCACTCCCCCCCCCCCCACCATTTCCTTCCCATCTGCAAGTGACGAGCAAGAGATCAAGTGAAAGAGAATCGAGGCATCACTCCAATATTTGCATCTTTTGCATTTTAAGCTAGATTTGTAACCAGAAGGCTTTAGTTGCATTTTGAACAAATTACTGTTCATTTATCTTTTTGTATTTTGGGCATTTAAAGATATTGATGTATCGTGGCTGAAAATGCCTACTAAAGCTTTGTAGAAACTCTTATATTTTGATGTTAATGAAGTATGTTTGTGTTTTGTCGATGATATGTCAAATTTGTTCATTGCATTTTTCAAGTTTTCCATAAGGGTGAGAATTTGTGTTCTAGCTTCGAGGGAAATAATGTATTGATCTAGGCTAAATTGGATGAAGTTGCCTTCTTAGAAACTGTAGATTATTTTTCTAAGTTTACAATGATATATAGTATGAAATTTTTGGACATTGTAGTTGAGAGATATGATTATTAGAAGTTTGGGATGTTGCATAGGATGGACTTTCGGGATAGTTACAGTATTTTGAAATTTTGACCCATTTAGAGGCAAATTTTGTTTTTGATGTCTTCATGGAAGTTGTAGATGTAGAAGTATTCTTTAAAACGGTCTTTTAATGAACTTAATCAAATATTTTTTAGTGAGTGTTATGCCCTTTTTTCTAAAATAGGTCTGAGGAAGAAAAGCAAAGGAGGAAGAAGGGAAGCAAGTCGCGACTTTACGCGACCGCAACTTTGCGGCCGTGCCGTAGGTCAGGATCGAGACTTTACTGGTTCCCAGACCTAAACACCTCTTACTTTTTTTTTATCATAACTTCGTCGTCTGGCCTTCAAATGACCTACTTTTTGAAGCATTGGATTCATAACACATTTCTCTACCTTTCCATAAAAATTTATAGCTTTTAGTATTGATTCGAAAAAGATTGATCGAATCAAAGTGAGGGTATCAATTGGAAGAACATAAACTAGACATTTCTACTGAACATGCTTCAATATTTTGATGATATCTTGATCGTTGGAGCTCCAAATGAGATGATTATTATTTCTAAATAAGATAGAGACATAGAGCTACAAATTATCTGAAGGAATCAATTTTTAATTAAATCCCTAAGACTTTCAATTTCTGGAGTGAAGTTGGGTATAGTGTACTGTTTCAATGCAAAAATTGTCCGAAAATGTTTGGACTATAACTTTCAGATTTTTGAACCAAATTGAATGATTTTGGTGTCATTAGAGACTTAAGACAATGGGGAACAAATGTTCTGAAGAAGTCCAATTGAAATTCCAATTTTAGTTTTCCCAAAATCTATTCGAAAATAGGAAAAGAGAGTTCTTTTTTATAATTGACTGGTGTGGGCACGCCATCTTTGTGGGATGCACATCCAGATGTCACTTAGGACTTCGGGCACGTGACTCGCAAGGGCAGGGTCTCAACATAATTGATATGTGTTGTTGTGATCTACAATATGATATGCCACTGATAAGAAAAGTAACAATGTTGTCTTCAATGGTAGACATCTATTCATTACCTAAGAAATGAGTTTCTATTCCCAAGAGAAGGGTATTTTGGTATACCAAAGTCCAAAGAATACATTAGAAGTAGTGTACAAGTAGGTAAAGGACTGTGATAAAAGGAAAGGGCGTGGTGTAAGTGATATTCCTAATAAAAGGAATCATATATTTAACAACTTCTCATTGTAAAGAAAAACTTTTTTTAGAGGGTTACTAAAAGCCTTAATAAGAACAACAAAATAAGCATTCTCAAAACAAACACGCTCTTTCTCCCACAACAATCTTTACCAAAAATTATTAAGATACAAATGTGAAGATTTTTTAAAAACACCAAATCATCAAGCATTCAGTTGTATGGATCAATCTACCATTGCTATAGATCATTCTAAGAAGTAGAACAACAGCAAGTGCAATGAGAATAAACCAAGTAACCATTCATAAGATGGTACATATCTAAGCCTTACCAGAGCCATGGTGGTAGAGCAGAGAAATGGGATCTATTGAAATGAAAGAACATGAGAAGATCTTCCACAATGAAACCATAAGATCATTAAGCATAAAATTCAATCTTGACATACACCCAACAATAACAAATACAAAGAGATCAAAATAATAAAACACAAAATGCATTTAACATTAAATCACACAAAGAAGTTAATATTAAAACAAAAAAATGCATAAAGAACAGAAATTTCATAAAACACAAAACCTAGGAACACCACAGTAGAAGAGAGTGCTTTATCAATAAACATACCCAAAAAGATGAGTGAATGTTGTTGTTTATCCAGTGAATTGATGCCCTACAAGCAAATCCAAAATAAATAATAACATTATAACAAGAAAGAGAGAAACGAACACAAACTACGCATATAAGGAAACAAGTGCTTATTAATGAAGCGAGATGCGAGAAGCTTCAGGCCCACCATGACCATCATAAACCCTAACATATGTAGCAGAAGGAGATGTCAGTATTATACAGAGAGCGAGGAAAAAAAACCTAAAAATGGAATTTCAAGATCAAGATTACAGATGGTGCGATGCTCCTGGGTCTTCCTGCAACCCCTTTAGATCTAAGGTGTTCCTTCACTAAAGGGACTTCCTGCTACCTTTTTAGTACTCAATCTTCTCACAATTCTTTGGATCCAAAGTGCCAAGCATTTCCAAAAAAACATATGCTAGGCCCTTAGTGTTTTTAATTTTTGCCAGACTGAGGCCAGAAGCATTAGATTCTAGCGGAGCCTGAATTGTAGCATCTTCATAGATTAACGATTCATTAACTATTGGCTACATTTGGGGAGGAGTAAAGAGTGGTACATTGTTTTCTTCTCGAGGTGGGAATTGAACTCCAGCAGTCCTTATTTTCATTATTAGTTGAACTAAAAAATCCTTCTTCAAATAACAATAATTTGGTCTCTCCTCCTTTTGTTTCCACATCCTCACCAAGCCTCCCTCTAGCATCTTCAAAAACTTGGAAACAAGTGGTAAATGATAATGAGCAAAGAAATTTCTCTCCTCCTTAGAAATTTTGCAAGCTAGATATGCTAAATGGAAAACTACTTTAGTTGCATTTTTCTTGACAAATGACCCTCCTTCCTTACTGCCAAAGCATGGACTGAGGCATTATAAACCAAACATGGATTAGAGTAAGCTCTCATATCAGAAGAAGACTATTTTCTTTTTAAGTTCAAGGAATCAAAAGGAATAAGGTTGAACGATGGAGTCAAGTAATTGGCATTAGAAAGGAAAGCCTATGTTCATCAGGAAATGGAGTTTAAGAATGTACTTATACAAAAAATCTCTAATAAGTATACCATTATAGATTTACTTCCATAATATCACACTAGAATACGGGAAAACTATAGGAATGGGGCTACATAGCAAGTGTAATAGTAAAGCCTCCAAGTATGGATGAACAAACAACAAGAATGGAGAGTAAGGTTTGCAAAATTATATATAGAGATTAATAAAAAAAACAAAACTCTAACTAATTATCCATTCCTAGGTTGCAAGAAGATAACAATTGAGATTTCAATTTCTTATCCTTATAAATCAATCCTAAAAATAATTTTAAAAAAAAACTTAAAACCAATATTACCATTAAGAGCCACAAACAATTCCACAAAGCCTTGTCATTTCTAAAGAAATTGTTCAATCTCCACTCCCTCCCCTCCTAATTTCTGTCCCAATCAATTACAATAATTCTTCACTTCTAAGAAACCTCAAAACTCTCCTTCCCCAAATGGACTTATTTCTAATTCTAAACCATTAAAAAATTCCTTTGTACCCAAAACCTCAAAATTATTCCCTTCTAAATAAACCGACTTTTAACACAAAAACCTTGACCAATAGAAATACCATCACTAATATCTAAGAATCATCTTCTTCTAAATATGCAAAAATGGATGAGAAGGAAGGCATTCCAATACAGAATCACAGGAGAAATTCAAGTAGAAAACAAAAAGGCAAGGGCTTATTAAACCCTTCAATCTTATACTTACCTTATGGAACACAAAGGGCTTGAATTTCCCTAAGAAATAGTAAGCTATGAAAGATTTTTTAAAAGAAAAAAAAACTTTCTTAATAGGCTTGCTTGAAACTAAGATTAAGGAACCAGTTGTGGAAAAAGGGTTATGGTTTCTAGGGAATCAATAGAGCATTCTTTTAAATCTCACCTTCCGTATATTAGGAAGAATCATTCTAACTTAAAACATAAAGGAAATTCAAATCCTCAACTCTAAATAATATGATCAATACCTGTATGTAAAGGTGTTCTCCACATTACTTTAGGAGAAAATCTAAGTTACCTTTGTATATGTAGCCAATCATATATTTCAAAAGACCACTTTATATAAAGATATTGTAGGATTGACTAAAAATATTAAAGATCTAAGGATTGTGTTAAAGGATTTCAACTATATACTGATTTCATTTGAAGCAAAGGGACTAAGAAGTAAGGTAAGAAAATAGATAAGGAATTCAAGGACTATGTAAATATTTTAAGTCTAGTTAATCTATTTACCTGGTCGAATAAACAAGAGAGTAGTATCAATAAGGAAAAAACTAGACAGGGGATTGGTAAATTTTAAATGGATAGATAGATTCCCTAATTCCTCAAGCTATTTTAATAATCGTAGTTTGTCATATCACTCTTCATTGGAAATTAGGATGGAACTATATGCAAGGAAGCTAAGAAACTCATTTACATTCTTCAAATTCCTAACTAAATTGGAAAGTTATGAAGATTTTTCTTTTTTGAAAAATTAAACAATAACATTAGATGTGAAAAGGATTATATATTGGATTCTATAAAAACGATGGAATAAAATAGATGGTACAATTTAGGTAAAGCCTCTAGGCTCCTTAGTAAACACTCTAAAACACATTGTTTTATTGCACATAGTTACACCAAAATTCCTATTTACTATAGTAGGTAAAAAAAACCACGGACACCATCACACTCTTTGTAGACTATTCCAAATTAGGGATTTATTGAGCCTTTTCCTACTGAGGAGATGCTAAGGAATCTGCTTGTTCACCCTTATTATGATCCATTTTATAAGTTAAATTTTGTGTACTCCAAATACTTAAAGTCATCTTACTATGATCACATAGGGTTTGAGACTAACTGAGTTCTTTATTTCATCTTGCTTATTCTATTCATGATGAGGATCTGAGTAGATAGAGTCTAGATCTCCCTTGGTTAGCTTCCCAGGTGCTTTCATTTTCCTATACTAACTACTTTACGTCCATGAAATGTGTGGTATTTGTAATGGTTAATTGCTTCGATATTTAGAGTATCCACAACTGTATTAGGTTTTGGTCATATATAGAGTAGAGTTTATAAGCTTGGAGAGTAGAGTTTATAAGCTTGGAGAGTAGAGTTTATAAACTAGGAGTTATTCTCTAAATACTATAGTGAACAACTTTGCTGACCTCATCTAAATTTCTTTCCTTGCTTTTAAATCTCTAAACATTCCTCTTACCCCACACCTTACATATACAAGTAGAAAGAACTATCAAATAAACTTCCTTTGTAGTCTTAGGAGTTATGGATGTCACCAAAAACCATTGGATCACCTCCTACAATAAAGAAGTAGGATTGGACTAGTGACAAGTCATCTGAACTAGGTTTCATATTGCTCCTATGTAGTTAAATTTGAAAAATAAGTGATCCCTACTTTATTCCTTTATCTTACAAAAGTAAGCAGGTTTTGTCTTGATTCATAAAAGGTAAATTGTCTAAAGTACTCATCTTGTTCTTCGCCGCCAACCAAAATAGGAAAGACTACCCTAGTAATAAATACTTATTCTAGACTAAACTATTTCAATATACCATAGGCCCAGATTGTAGGAGGATTTCCTTACCCCAGAAGTATAGGTCCTGGATTAACAAGTTAAGAGTGTAAGGTAGCTTTAAGTGATCAATTGGTTCTGGAAAATTTCGTTCGCCTCCTTTGATCAAATGAATAACATTAAATTGCCGAGGATGTTCGCTTATTGTAGTCCTTGCAATTTCTCTAAGAATAAGGGGAACTTCAAGCCATAGGCTATCATTGATCCTATCTCCAATCTTACAGGAAACATTGTCATTCTTCATTTGCAACAGTTGATTTAATAAATAGGAATAGGAGGAGTTCGTAAACATAGACCAAATACTTATGACTTTGAGGAAGAAGCTATCCAACCATTTTAGGCACTGGGAATTTTTCTCTAGCAAGATTAACCACAATCTTTTTATAATTAAGGTTTTAATGATTTTCATGGAAAGTATTCCCAAACTGACTTTTTCCTTAGGTAAACATACCTCCATCCATTTAATTTTTGCACAGCCACCAACATCTGACTTAGTACCTCATAAAAAAATTTTCATCATTCTTTCTATTGTTTTCACTAATATGAGAACACTAATTGAAATAAAAGAACACTTTAAAGGCTATCAGTGAGCTAATAACAATGTTTGATAATTGTATTGATGCAATGAGCACAAATTATACTGATACAATTTAATTAACTGACAATTGTACCAAAGTTGTAACATATTTCCTAACTGATTTGGAAATAAAATTATTTTATTTCCCAAGATAACATGGCTTCAATTAGTTATTGACATATAAGGACACATATATGTTAGACAAATATATTTTCTAATTTCCCTACATTTAAAAACTTTTTTTATAGATATTATATCTCATATTATTTTCATTTGATGGAAAAGGTGGATGTTGAGTGTATTATTATTTTATAGTTTGTATCATGTCCTTAAGTATTAAGGAAAATATACGTAATTAGTTTGTAATTATCTTTGCCATTTTTAGATGATTAGCTTTACATGTAAATAGGCAGAAGTTAACCTTTGTTTTAGGAACTGATAAGATTTGTAATATGTATTTATATGTGATATTAACACAGCAGAAGATAAGGCTTTTCATCACAAATTCTTTCTCTTCTTATTTTAGATGGTATCAGAGCACCGATCTTGGTGCTCTGCATAAAACCTTCTTCTTAATTCTGCCTATTACCTTTCGTTGATCATCATCAGCCATGGCCGACGACACTCTTAATTCTGGGAAAATTGGCAAGACGTCAAAGGTTTCCGCCACAGACCCATCACACCCATATTACTTACATCACTCTGAGCAACCAGGTTATATGATTGTTCCTGTCAAATTGAATGGTCCCAACTTTCCATTCTGAAGCAAATCAATGATCCATGTCTTGATAGCAAAAAGAAAAATCGGCTTCATAGACGGATCCTTCCAAATGTGGTCGTCAACCTCACCAAATTTTGAGCTATGGAATCAGTGCAACAGCATGATCCTTTCATGGCTTACACATTCCGTTGAGCCAGATATCGCCTCTAGGATTGTTCATGCAAAAACGGCCTAACAAGTGTGGGAGGATTTGCGAGATCAATACTCGCAAAAGAACGCGCCTGCTATCTTCCAGATCCAGAAATCGATAGCGACGATGTCTCAAGGTACCATGACTATACCCATTTATTACAACAAAATTAAGGTCCTGTGGGAAGAGTTGGACACATACCGAACTCCTCCAACATGTAATCAAGCCAGTGGACATACACTCCAGCGAGAAGATGATAAATTAATGCAGTTTTTGATGGGGCTTCATGAGTCTTATAAGGCTATCCGACCGAACATTTTAATGATGGTTCCCTTGCCCAATGTCCGCCATGCCTACTCACTACTTGTGCAGGAAGAGACTCAACTACAAGTCTCTGCCGAACCAGTTGAGAACTTTTCCATAGCAATTTCTATACAGGGTAAGCCTCCCAAAGATAAGATCTGTGAACACTGCAATTGTTCGGGACACTTGATCGACGAATGCAGAACACTCAAGTATCACTGCAAATTTTGTGACAAAAAAGGTCACACGGAAGACTGATGCCGAATTAAAAATGGTGGCCAGAATTCTCGTTCTTCGTCAAATTGCAGCAACAAAAATGGCAGATCCAATGGTCCCGTAGCGCATGCAGCTGATTCCTCCTCCACAGTCGGCGCAGAAAATTCCCAATTTTTGCAGAATTTCTCTGTCGAACGATTACAACAATTAGGACAGGCACTATCTGCAATGGGTCAGAATCGCGCATCTTCTGGTAATGGTGATGTATTTGCTAATGCCACAGGTCTGTTTCCTATACCTCATGTTTACTCTAATTCATCCATTGCCAGACCGTGGATCCTTGACAGTGGCGCAACGGATCATATAGCATCCGATCTAGCGCTCCTCTCACACACTACTCCACCTTCATCACCACTTATTAACTTACCCACGGGTGCTACCGCAGCCATCACCCACTCCGGCACTGTTTCATTTAACACTCATCTCACTTTAAATCATGTACTTTATGTACCATCGTTCAATTTGAATCTTATTTCTATCAGTAAATTGACCTCAGCCCTTAACTGTTGTGTAATGTTCTTTCCTGATTTTTATCTTGTGCAGGACGTGGCTACGGGGAGGATGATTGGCTCGGGTAAACAACACAGAGGTCTCTCCTACATGATACCTTCGAATCCCTCTGCTCTTTATGTCTCTCAACCTTCGCAACTCTGGCATCAAAGACTCGGTCACCCCTCTCCAGCTCAACTCAAATCTGCCCTTCACTCTCTAAATATTAATAATGATGCTCATGTACCCAATAATTGCACTGTCTGTCCTATGGCCAAACAGACACGTCTCCCATATCCTCTTAGCTCCATTTCTACCAAATCCCCTTCTGATCTATTGCACTGCGATGTTTGGGGCCCA
Organism: Erythroxylum domingense; assembly: GCA_025594535.1. Taxonomy (NCBI): domain Eukaryota; kingdom Viridiplantae; phylum Streptophyta; class Magnoliopsida; order Malpighiales; family Erythroxylaceae; genus Erythroxylum; species Erythroxylum domingense. Next base: position 28,998,867 of record JANQBM010000005.1, on the reverse strand, counting down.
CATAAGGTCCCAACGCATTCGAGAACTAGGTATTTTCTAAGCATTGTCGACGATTACAGTCGTTGTACTTGGCTTTTTCTCATGAACAATAAATTTGAAGCATCTTCCTTACTTGAGCGATTCGTGCAATTTGTTGACACATAATTTCATACTATTGTTCAAATAATTCGGGCGGATAATGATACCAAGTTTTTCCCAATTAAAAATTTTCTCCATACTCATAGCATTGAATTTTAACATTCCTGTGTTTACACCCCGCAACAAAACGGGGTTGTTGAGCGCAAACACAGACATATACTTAATATTGCACGCTCACTACTATTCCAGTCTCATGTCCCGCTTCGCTTTTGGGGTGAATGTGTTCTTACAGCTGCATACATTATAAACTGCCTTCCCTCTCCCTTACTTTCTAGCAAATCACCATTTGAAATTCTTTACCAAAAACCTCCCTCACTCACATACCTTCGCGTATTTGGATGTCAATGTTATGCCAGTAATCTTCAACCTAAACAAAAATTTGATGCACGGGCGGACAAGTGTGTCTTTATGGGGTATCCTCACGCTCAAAAGGGTTACAAGTTATATAATCTCACCTCCAAAAAATTCATTGTTAGTAAAGATCTGGTGTTCCACGAATCCATCTTTCCTTTCTCTTCTTCCCCTATTACTGATACACCGGCCTCCCATACCACTTTTCTGCCTTCTATCGACCTTGACACTCCTGTTTTTCCATCATCAACATCTCCCGCTCATCATACTCATACTCCGCTACACCATTCTGTCGATTCAGACTCTCATTTGCCTTCTCCCGACTCCTCCTCGAGCCCTTCATCACCGGCTTCAGTTTCTCCGTCCTCACATCCATCTGCAGAAGACACTTCCCATACAGCTTCATCTCAATCCGACGCTGATCAACCTCCAGTCAGATCTTCTTCACCTACCCCATCACCAGCGTCAAAACCAGACTTACGTCGTTCTTTCCTATCCAAGCATCCTCCATCCTGGCACCATGATTATGACATGTCTACGCGAGCCAATCATTCGACCAGTGATTCGAGTCTACGCCCCGGCACAAGGTATCCTTTATCTTCCTATATGACATTTTCCCATTTTTCGCCATCTCACCGCTCTTTTCTAGCCTCTGTGTCTGCCCATACAGAACCCACTACATATGACCACGCTGCCTCTCATCCACACTGGCAACGGGCGATGCAGGATGAGCTTGCGGCCCTCGAACGAAACAAAACCTGGTCAATGGTACCTCTTCCTTCGGTGCACAAGGCGATTGGTTGTCGATGGGTATACAAAATTAAATATAATTCTGATGGCTCCATTGAGCGCTACAAAGCGTGATTAGTTGCCAAAGGTTTTAGGCAGGTGGAAGGTATTGATTATAAGGAGACATTTTCTCCCACTGCCAAACTTACCACTCTTCATTGTTTATTGACAGTTGCAGCTACCAGAAATTGGTATACTCATCAGCTTGACGTTCACAACGCTTTTCTTCATGGCGAATTACATGAAGAAGTGTACATGTCTTCGCCTCCCAGGTTACGTCGACAGGGGGAGAACACTATTTTTCGACTTCACAAATCCCTTTATGGGTTAAAACAGGCTAGCCGCAATTGGTTTTCTACATTTGCTAATGTTGTTCGAAAAGCAGGCTATGATCAATCTTGAGCAGATTATTCTCTATTTACTAAAGTCAGAGGTACATCATTTACAGCTCTTCTCATATATGTTGATGATATTTTATTAACTGGGAATGATATTGTTGAAATCAAAAGGCTCAAAGAATTTCTGCTCGAGCACTTTCACATTAAAGACCTTGGTGATCTTAAATACTTTCTGGGCATTGAATTTTTCCGTTCTGAAAGTGGTATATTTATGTCTCAAAGAAAGTATGCTCTCGATATTTTGCAAGATTCTGGTCTCACAGGTACAAAGCCCGAGAAGTTCCCAATGGAACAAAATCTAAAGCTCACACTCACAGATGGTGAGCCGTTGCATGATCCTACTAAGTATCGTAGGTTGATTGGCCGGTTGATTTACTTAATTGTCACGCGACCGGATGTTGTTTATTCTGTCCGAGTCTTAAGTCAATTTATGAATTCGCAGTGTAAATCTCACTGGCACGCGGCGATGAGAGTTCTCAGGTATATTAAAGGGACTCCCGGCCAAAGCCTCCTGCTACTATCGAACAACAATCTGCAATTACGAGCCTTTTGCGATTCTGATTTGGGCAGATGTCGCTTTACTAAGCGATCAGTGTCTGGTTTCTGCATATTTCTGGGTACTTCACTTGTCTCTTGGAAATCAAAAAAGCAAACAAATGTTTCCCACTCATCAGCTGAAGCGGAATACAAGGCAATGGCAAATACATGTTTGGAATTAACATGGTTAAGGTATATATTCTCCGAGACTTGAGGGTGACACAGGATGGGCCTTCATCATTATATTGTGACAATCAAGCTGCGTTACACATAACAGCAAATCCTGTTTTTCACGAGCGTATCAAGCATATAGAGATCGACTGTCACATTGTTCGTGAAAAGTTACAAGCAGGATTTATCAAGCCTTCATATGTTCCTACACAATTACAGTTGGCAGACATTTTCACCAAAACTTTGGGGAAAGATCAGTTCGAAGGACTGCGCAGCAAGTTGAGAGTTTTCGATCCCTACTCTCCAACTTGAGGGGGAGTATTAAGGAAAATATACGTAATTAGTTTGTAATTATCTTTGCCATTTTTAGATGATTAGCTTTACATGTAAATAGGTAGAAGTTAGCCTTTTTTTTTGGAACTGATAAGATTTGTAATATATATTTATACGTGATATTAACACAGTAGAAGATAAGGCTTTTCATCACCAAATTCTTTCTCTTCTTTATTTTAGATCAAGACATCCACTGTAAATTTTTAACCAAAAGAAAACAAGGTAAACACTAATGTGAATAGTTTTAACCTAAAGTTTCAGAATTGCAAGATTGTTTTTAATTGGATTATAGTTAACATATCCGTCCAAATCTGCAAAAGCAACCGATTATCTTTGTTTCGTTAAAAAAAAAACTTCCAAAATGAGATCTTTCCTAGAAGCAACAGGTTCCGACCACTGGCCGCCACCTGTTTTGTGAATTTAAGTTCACAATCCCTTCTGGTATTTCGAACCAAGGGAAAAAAAAATGATACAATTGGACCTCTCTAGCTCACCATGTCCCAGCAGCACGGAAGCTATGCCATTAAAGTAATTATAGATTTATAAATTAGTAACATTAAAATTATCTAAAAGTTGAAAATGTATATAAGAAAAATATTAATTTATAAAAATTTTAAGATATCATAAAGTATCGTGTGACATTTTCTTGAGTTACTAATTAACTGCTTGCTGTAATATTTGTAATAAAGGCTGCCAGGCTGTCAGTTCAAACATATAGAACTCGGTGTTAGCGCGTGGGGTCCAATCTTCACTGAGCTATTTAAAACGAACGCGACGTTGGTACATGGCCATAGTCGTATGTTTATATCTTTACTTTTCTAGTCGTCAGTTGTGGGCGATTATTTTATAATCCATGAGAACCAAAGAGGAAAGAACTTAAAAAACACATGCAAGTGAAAACTTCTTCCCTCTCATCGTTAAAACTTTTTTCTCGCCCTGTGTATGTACCCACCCAACAACTCCCTCCGCTTACGCTTCTTGTTTCTGGGACTTGCAAGGGGACAAAGGTTGGAGAGTAAATGGAGTTTCTTCATTTTTTGTTGAAGACTGTCTCTTTTGTTATGCTGTTTCAATGCTTGTTTGTTGAGTTTCAAGGTCAGGCTCAGGTTTTGCCTCCAGAAGAAGGTACTTATCAATGATCATTCACTTTATGTTATACTCCGTAGTAGTGGTTGTTGTCTCCCTCTCAAAAGTCTTCGAGTTACTTTGTATGGCTTGGGTAAACTCATTTCTGAGGCCCTGTTTGGGACCACAGGGAACTTTTAACTGTTAATGAATCTTATCACTGTTGGTTACCAAGATCAAGGAAAGAAAATGTTGTAATGTCTCTGTTATCCTTTTATCTCCGTGAAGGCATGAGCATGATCCCTTTAGTAAAATCTTGACTACCTTTCCTGTTTTTTTTGTAACTGTAGAACCGTCAGACAATAAAACTGAAGCATTTTCTGTCCCTGTCATGGAGGGCAATGGTAAATAGCCTGAAAAAAGAATAATATACTTGAGTGCAATCATTGCTTATTTCTCTGGGGAAAGAAATTGGCAGATAAGCAATGTTAATTCCTCTGCAGCAAAATTTGGACTTTGGCTTGCGCCATCAGATTCATTTTAGCTATTAAAATTTTGAAGCTTCTATCGCTGTATTTTTTTCATCCTCGGATTAAAAAGGAAAGGTGAAGTTACAAAATAGTCATTAGAAATTGCTTGCAGTACGAAATATACTGAATTTTATGTTCGTGTGCATGAAGCTGAGTCAGATATTCTATTTAATTTTATAGTATCTTATTATATTCTATAAATCGCAACAATACTTATGGCTAAAATTTATAGTACGTAATAAAACATTATAAAACTAGACAATTGGGATGTTTTTATATTATATTTCCACTACTTTTTGACTTTTTCAAAGGGCAAAGGATTAGGACAACGATAGGAGCCTGTCCATTTTGCATGCCCCACCTTTGTCTGTAGGCCGCAGACGCGAGATAAATATCTAGCATGCATTGCATGTACTGCAACTTTGTATTATTGGAGAGAGGCATTATTTAGGTACAATTTCCTTTGATCAAACAAATGTCGCCATCAGTCCCTTCAATCCAAGTGGGCTGTCTATGCTTATCTGCAAATAATAAAAAATGAGGATTTTTTTAATGCTTTGGTTTTATGCTCACATGTGTTCTCTGACAGTGAATGGGGTCGAGTCTGCAATTATGTTTCTTATATTGCATGGTATGGATAAAAATAAATTCTATTTGAAATATTGCTGTCACAGTGTTGTAGATAATTTTGTAGAAAGATGACCTTGATGATTCTGTAATATGGAGGTCAAAACTTTGATGTTGAATTGGACAAATACTCGCTACGTACAAAGCCATTTGCTTTACGTGACTTGCATGGCTGATTGGCTTGGTTTTTGTTTTTATTGTAACAGTGGAACTTCTCAAGACAATTTCCTCAAAATTGAACGTCAAGAATTGGACCATTACACAAAACTCTTGCAGGAGTGAAGAGTGGAACACTACCATTTTAGATAAGAAAATCCTGAGCAATGTCTCCTGCAACTGCACCTTTGCTAGTGCAACTGTTTGCCATGTCACTAACATGTATGTATCAAAAATATTCCAATTCTGTCACAACTTATCTGTTAAAAGGAATATAATTTGTTATTCTAATTGTTAATTAAACTTTTAATTGTTTTTTGGCAGTGTGCTCAAAGGTTACAATATAACTGGAAATCTACCATCTGAGCTTGGAAAACTTACTTATCTGCAAGAACTGTAAGTTGTAAATCTTTCAGTCAAAAAACTTGTGTCTATTTGAATTTTTGTCTTCTTAGATCCGTTTGTTTCTATTTTTATTTTTTTATTTTTGATCTTTAATTTTTTGTCAGTAAAAAAATTTGTTTGTTTGAAGTTTTGGTTTTTATTATTAGTTTTAGTTTCTAATATTCTGTTGGTTACAAAAGCCATTGCATTATCAACTTTATAATGGAGAATTATTATTGCAATACAGAGATCTCAGTCGAAACTATATCAGTGGTTCAATCCCATCAAGCCTTGCTCAACTTCGTAACCTTCGTATCTTGTAAGATATTGCTTTTGCATCAAAATAACCATTTTCTATTCCCATAGAGCCAATTCCTGAATACGAACTGATTGCCAATTTGTGACTGGTGTTTTGTTTTTAGGTCACTTTTGGCAAACCGTCTTAATGGTTCTATTCCTGCAGAAATTGGCAGCATTACTAGTCTGGAGGAACTGTAAGTTATGAGTGATGTTAAAGGCTCAGTTATAGTGTTATACTCAGTTATAACGTTGAATTCAGTTTTTGAATCGTTTACTACAGGGTCTTGGAAGACAACCTTTTGGGAGGTGCTCTCCCTTCGAACCTTGGAAATTTAAGGAGCTTGAGGAGACTGTAAGACTGATTTATTTATTCATCTTTTCCAGTAGTCTGTTCTTCTATCTCTTGTCTGTATGCGTGTTCAGGTTTTGTTTCTATTTCTAGAAGCTAATAGTGTGATGTTTGTGCCTTGTCGCTCTTTCAGTCTTCTTTCAGCAAACAGTTTTACAGGAAGAATACCAGATACATTTGAAAATTTGAAGAACTTGACTGACTTGTAGGTGATTTTTTTTCATGTTAAAGAGTATCGAATAATTTCTTTTAAACAGTTTGGGTGATATTCTTGTAAACACTTGCAGTAGGATAGATGGGAGTGATCTATCTGGGAAGATACCTGAATTTATTGGAAACTGGACAAAGATTAAGAGATTGTGAGCATTTTCTTCGTCCCATCTATCTTCTTTATCTTTATTTTTAACCTAATAAAACTTTTGTATATCCAAGTAAAGACCATCTTATTTTTTTGTAGGGATTTGCAAGGAACGTCCATGGAAGGTCCTATCCCCTCTACTACTATATCACTGTTAAAGAACTTAACTCAATTGTGAGAACCAAGTCCCTATGTTTATTTAGCCATTCAATTTCAGTTTTCCTCACTTCCATAGTTTAAAATAGTGTATTGCTTTTTGGTAATCAACCCAATTGGACAGTCAGTCTTCATCTAATACCTTTTTTATCAGGAGGATAGCCAATTTGAAGGGACCGACTTCAAAATTCCCTGATTTACAAGACATGAAAAATATGGAAGAATTGTGAGTAGTAATGCTTCTTGTCAAACATGTTGAAGCCTATTTATGAAGGGAATTTTGAATATATTACTTGTTCGTTGTGAATCAGGATCCTGAGAGATTGTTCGTTAATAGGGTCTATCCCAGATGCTATTGGTGAAATGACAAATTTGAAAATTTTGTAAGTTCTCATATCCTATTAATCCTTTAGTTCTCTTTTTTCGTTTCTGCCTTAAAGAATCACGTGGTGAAATGTAATGGGTATTGGCAGTGGGTTACTATTTTCTTTACTTCTAAGCTAAGACAAAATATAGATGTTGAATTAGAACGGCCAAAACAAAGCTAATTCCATAATATTTTTTATCTTTGATTTTTTATTCTCTTACAACTATTGAAATATCCTAGATATTGATTTTCACTTTAAATTAAACAAAAATATTATTTTTTCAAGAATTTACATGATAATATTAAGAGAGATTTCTTTTCAATATGAATTTACTTTAATTCACTTTAATATTTCAAATCAGGTATTCTTTTCAAGGTTTAACATGAAGGCATTAATTAGAGGTTAAGTCATTAGCTTTGTTAATCCTAAAGTGTTGAAAAATGAGGCAATTTTACAACTCATTTTTACACTCTTTCAACCATTTCTAAGTAAATGTAATCAACATCTACACTATTTGCATTGCACTCTACTACAATGAATGAGGTTTTCTAGTAGATATTCTAATCATGTCGTGTTTATATCCTTTGTTTTTTTAAAAATAAAAAAAATTAATGAAAAGATAGAGGATATACAAGTTTAAGTACAAAACCTATAGAAAAGGTGATGTACTCAGCTATGCTAGACAAAATCACAATATTGCAATTGCTATTATTTCCTTAGAGATCAAGTGTAAAAACTTTAAATAAAAAGATTGAAAATAGCATTATCCTAGTACATGAGAAGAGTTTAGATTCTCAGCATCCAAAGTCCATTATCAAACTAGCAAGCTGATATTAGGACTCATCCTTCTAGATTCTTTTAGATTCTCCTGGATTGAGCAATGTAAGGATGGGAAGTTGTTGCATCTTCATTGATGAGCAGTTGTTCCCTAATATGGTGAATACATTCTCTTTAAATCAGCTGTATTAGCTTCTCTACACCCTTAAAGAACTTGCTATTTCTGTCCCATTAGATGTTGTATACGTAAGAGCCAAAACTGACTAAATAGATAATGAAGTTGCCTCTAGAATGAAGGAGATCAATCGGAAACCAATTTATTACATCTTCATAGTTCATGTGCTTCTATTAAATAAGCATAAGTCTTGGATAACTTTCTAAATGCCTTATGAGTAGATATAGTCAAAGAAGAGATGTACCAAATTTTTGGCCTGCTCTTTGTATAACTAGTAGGTATTAGACAGATTGAGAAAGTTTACTCTATATATTGTGGCCACTATTTTGTTAACAACTAGCCAAGGGAGAATGGATACTTTTGGAGCAACATTCTTGTTCCAGATAACATTGTGTCAAGTTTTACTGTAGTCAAATTTTAACAACACTTTGCAAGAATGATTTGTAAATTGACCTGATAAGGCTCCAAAGCATTTGTAACTATCTTCCCTATCAATGTCAGGAGCAAAGTCTAGTAAGATGTGGCCTAATTTTGTAGGTAAGCTATTCCATTGATCAACTTCTAGCCATACATTTCCCTTAGTATTTTTGGGAAGGTGATGTAGAAGAAGTGAAAGCATAGATCGGTGAATAGGGCCTATTTTACTCCAGTTGTCAAAGAGCAAGGATATTGTTCCTCCATTACCTATGATACCTTTGATGTTTGGAACAAGAATTTCTCTGATTTTTAAGAGTTGTATTAGGCCCCAAAAGAAGGAAGGCTTAGATCCTAGTTCCCATATGCTTTTTCCTTTTAAGAGGTATGTATGGATCCACTAGATCCATAAGGAACTTCTTTATCAGTCTCTAGAGTTTATTCCCCTATTAAAACTTGATTGGTTAAACTAATTGGAATTCCTAGCCCTCCTTCCTTCAAGGGTTGACAAACCTTAATCCATTTGATTTTAGATTAAAACCTTAATCCATTTGATTTTAGATTAACCCTTTGCCTCTCCACTTCCTCATAATCTTTTCTAGAGTTTTGATTAAACATTATATCCAACTTATCTTTCTTCTTGGAAAGCTCCTTGAGTATCAATTATCAATGAGCTAAAAAATTTTTTTTAATAAAATTGCCAATAGTTTGAATATGATCTTGTATAGGAAGTTATAGTCGGAGATGGGCGTACTCTGACCAAATGATCCAAGATTAGTAGCTTTGGAACTAAATACATAAAATTCTTATTCATCTCCTTTAATAATCTGCTTCTTTCATAAAAGCCTAGTATAGCATTAGTAACTGTATCTTTTAACCCAAGTTAAGCTTTTTGATAAAAGAGAGTATGTAAGCCACCTGGAATCGAGGCCTTAGTTATACCCAATTCAATCACTACTTTTTCACATCTTAAGTTACGAAGGCATTGGTTAGGAACTCCATTTCCTCTGCCTTAAATTGATTATTGATTAAGGAGCTCAATTCTTACATTGAGGATTTGCATATGAAAAAAGCGCCTATTAAGCCCTAGAAATAACTGACTACTTCCATCTTGATCTTATCATGTTTTGGAATAACCTCCCCGTCTTGATTGGTTAGGGAACTAATTATGTTGAGGTTCCTTTTGGCCAGTATTTTATTATGAAAGAATTTTATATTCTTGTCTCCTTCCTCCGGCCAATAAATTCTATCTCTTTGGTGAATGAGTAAGTTACGATTCCACACTACATTAGTGTAATCATATAAGTCGTACTTCTCTTTCATCACCAAAATAGTATCTTCAAGTTTTTGATCCAAAGTAGATTAGATTGATTTTAGCTTCATCTTGGTTTAAACACCAGGTATCCTGTGTCTAATAATCTTCTTGAATTTAGCTTTCTTAGCTCTTATTTAATGAATTTCAATTTTCAACAAATATATATGACTTGTGCCCAATGACCTCTCTCGATAGGCCTTTTGAGATAGCCTCATCAAATCCTTCCTCCTTGATCAAGAAATTATTAAAGCTTAAGGAAGTGAACCTTTTATGTTCTTTAAAGATATTTTTTACTAAGAATAAAGATTGGACAGAGCACAATGGTTTCCCAAGCACTACCTTGCTATATGGAAATTTAAGTAACCAATAATCTTTTACCAATTCCTTACCTAGTTTCTTGTGGATGAGCCATTTGGGATTTTTGCTTGTTGGTCAAAGAGAAGTGACATTCAAATTTCAAGTTTACTATTAATCCATTCCCTAAGATCACTGGAGAAGTTCTTAAGGGTGACATTATCTTTTGATTTAGAACAAAAAAGCATGTTGTTAAAGTCTCCAAGTATAATCAAAGGCCTTTGGACCAAGAATTGGATGTTGGATAAAATTTCCTAGGGAATTTATCTTTGGAAAGATGATTGGAAACATAAACAAAAGTCATATAGATCCTAGAATTCACGTGTAAAAACTATAATGGCAGATGAATAAATTGATCACTAGGAAAAGTTTATCTTTATTTTCTTATTGTCAAAAGATAATGCTATTCTACCATGATGGTAGTGCTGATGATTGGACAAAAAGGACTAGTGCTAATCCTATAGAGTAAACTTAGCAAGGTTTAGGGCTAAGCTTTGTGTAAAATAATCCTAGTAAGAAAGCTTTATTGTTCCTAATAAATTCTCTCAAAACTTGTTGCTTTTTAAAGTAATTGATACCTTTAATACCCTAAGAGATTATAGACATGATTAGGTATTTGTGGACATAGATCATTTGGATATACTTTTTCTCCTTGATCTCCTTTTACTAGCACTATTAAACTCTTCCAAGGATTTATTAAGGGGATATTGGGGCATCTAGTCCTTTTCAAAATGTACATTCTTCATTTTCCTTCTACTTCCCGTTTTTCTTTCAATTCAGATCATCATTACCAGTTAGTATTATATTCGAGGTAATCTCATCTTACTCCATTTGTTCTCCTCTTAAGATGTCATCCTTGCTATTAGGGGATCAATGTCTATAACTCCTTTATGCATTTACGTCATTATTAAGATCATAGACTACTTTCTGCCTTAACCTTCTTGCTTTTATTTTGTTCGTGGATTGCTTCCTTTTGTTGTGGAACAAGCTCTATCAATTTATAATAATCTCCTATAATGAATGTCTTTTTAGTGGCCTTCCATACCTTGCCTTGTTGCTTCAAGGTAGGTCTCCATTGGTAACAGACTATGATGGAATCTTCAAATAAAATGTCATGTTCACCCAATCTCATTAAGGAAATAGTTTCTATAAGCTTTGTCTCCATTTCCACACTTATGCATAACCTAGAATAACCAATTCTCATTCTCCTAAGTGTGTTTTCATCCATACCAATTAGTTTGCCTATATAACTACCATGCATATTTTATCTTTTAGTCGAGCAGTATTCCAAGGATATATTGTGCATGTTACACAATTAAGAACGTTTTCATTCTTAATAGTGTCAAGGTTCAAGCCTAATTTCTAAACTTGGAGAAAGAGTGGGAGGTTGGCAAAGTGTAATAGCCCTTCTTCCATCACACATTGAGCTTTTGATAATGAGGTGAATTTGAGAAAAAGGTTGTTTTCCTTTGATAGTAGCACCTCATTTAATGCTCTTCCCTTTCATTTGCTAAATGCCCATGTGCGTATAGTAGGGAAAGGCAATCACTTACCTAAGAAAAATCCCAAAACATTAGCATTCCAACTCCTAGCATCAGCCTTCAGCACTTCTACATTTGGGAAAATGATGATTCTGTCTTCTTCTTAGAGGGAACAATATTCTAAAGAGTCCTCAGAACTTTCCTTTACAAATTGCTTCCAAGTCATGCACTAGACAAAGGTCCGAGAGTTAGACATGTCCACTAATTGTTTCTCCATGGTTTTAAGGGGTTCAACATGGTGATTGTCAAGAGGGCTACCGATTAAAAGGTAGGATGCTAGCTCAGGATTACCTCATTAAGGGGTGGAAAGGATAATAAATCTTTTATGTTTTCATTGGAGCTAAAAGCCATAGCTAAAAAGGGGGGAGGTTGAAAGAGATAGGTGCTTGTAGCTTTGAAAAGTAGCTGCTAGGCAGGAAGAGAAAAGAGGAAAAGAAATAGAAAAGTCCTTAGTAAGGGTTGACAATAAGAAGTTCAAAACCCAGTAAAAGTAGTAAGAGGTAAAAAGGAAGGAGGTTAAAGGAAGGAGAAAACTAGTAAGGAGAAGAAGAGACCGGTTAGGATGGTGGAAAGCCATAGTTGGACTGATATCCTTTATTGAAGAGATCTTACGAAGTACTATTTCAGCTAAAACATTTTATTGAAAGCGCAAATTTTTAAATTCTTAGTTTTTGAAGAACTAACTTTAAAATATGTGCGAACTAGTTGAAAGAAGTGGAAGCTTTTTTAGCCAAATGAAGTTTCATTCATCTTAACGCATTATGCATTCATAATCTGCTCTAATAGAACAATTAGAAACAACAAAGTAATTACCAAAAGAGAGAATTAATAGGCTAGTTGTTAGTTTCCGAATGTTGACCAACCTATGGTTTGTAAGGACCAAAATGATGGGGAGTTGCAGAACTTCAATCGAAGAATCTACTCTCTCTTTTTTCTTTGGAAACGTGATATAACAGGGATCAGATCTCCTGTACCGGTTATAGTGTTCTTGTCATGTTCTATTAAATTTTATCAACACATTTACGTGGATCCCACATAAATGTATGGATGAAATTTAATATAACAGGGTTGGAACAGAGTAACTGAAACAGAAGATTTGATGGGAATATAACATAACACATAAATGACCTAAAAGACCCAGGAACGACAAGGCACAATTTGCATTCCATGCTTTATTAGCAGATTCCTACAGCTTGTTTGGTTTAAGGAATATAATAGATAAGGAACATAATAGTTATTTTTAGGAATCAAAAAGATGAGGAATAGAACGAAATGAATATTACTTTGTTTAGTTTACTGTTAAAGAATTTCTATGTCAATGTTTGATTTAAAAATGTAAACTTAGAATGACAAAGAAATAACGAACAAAAGACCAAAATATCCATATTATTATTATTATTATTATTATTATTATTATTATTTTTTTTTTTTTTATCAATTTTATTGATTTTCTATTATTATTAAATTCCTTATTATTATTAATTTTCTTCTTCTTTTTAATATTAATAATAATAATAACATTATTGTTGTTGTTGTTATTATTATTATTAAATTCCTTATTTGAAAGAAGTTTCGGGGGACTCACGAAGAAGAAACGTAAAAAGGATAAAAATGTTTTTTATAAAATTAATTATTCTTGGAATACATAAAAATAGATAGGGATAATTTTTCCCTATTCCCCAAAGTTGAAGAATATTTATTCTTAGGAATAATTATTCTGTGAATTTTTTCTAATCAAATACAAACTTAACTAATACGCTGAGAATATGCTAGGATAGAATATCTATTTCGGTTGAACCAAACATGTCATTGGTGTTTTACTTATCAAGGACTAACCAATGAACAGGGCAATACATGGGGATTGGACCGCTTCCCCATGGAACTTTCAAACATTCCGCTCTTGCACATTAAATTGGATGAAAATTTGGCCGTTATCTTGCTTTCCAAAGAAAATACCAAAAACTACGACATGCGAAAGCATCAGATCTAACAGCTTTCCAGACTAAGTTATCACTTTAATTAGATTAGACATAGGATCATGAATATTAAGTTTTAGCTTCATACGTATGCCTTAATGGCAATTCGGGATTAGGGCACCAAACGGATGCCAGTTTTCACACCAACTTGATGCTTAAAGAGCTTTCATGCCTTGCCTATGAGTTCCAATACCTTCAACTTCTGCGGAACTGGAAGTTATTCTGGTTGGCATTGTACAATGGAGACAACCATTTCTGTCCTTGATTTAATAAAAAGGATGCACCTCCGAGTTTTGACTTTTCTTTCTGTTGCAGAGATCTGAGTTCCAACAAGTTGACAGGTCCAATTCCATCCACATTTGAGCACTTGGAAAAGCTACAGTATATGTACGTCATCATTTGCAGGGCCTAACATATGAAAATGCAAACTATAATTTTCCTTCTCTCTTATCCAAGGGATAAATTAACGACTTAAATGTCAATGGATATAGGTTTCTGTTAAATAATTCGTTGACTGGAGAAATACCTGGTTGGATACTCAGCAGTAAGCAGAACTTGTGAGTCTACGGTCCTTCCATGTTTCGGTTTGAGCTTTTTGCATTATTGAAAAATCAATAGTTTTTTGTCGCATTATTCCTGTGAATTTCTGCCAGACTTTGTTATGAAGACCTTACATATCCATTTCAGGGATATTTCTTACAACAACTTTACAGGTTCCGTTCAGTCCAGTTGCCAGCAGCAAACAGTGTAAGCATCATTTTGCTCATTACTTTTTTTCTGGTTTCTATCATTGCGTATGCTAAATTGATTTGGAATGTTACAGAAATTTGGTTTCTAGTCTTCCATCTACTGGTGATGACAACTCGTAAGTACCACATTCTGTGAGATACTTTGACCAAAACACGTCCAAATTATAAATGATTGACAACATTATTTATGTCCTGTAGGATTTCCTGGTGCCTGAGAAAGGATCTTCCGTGTCCTAGAAAAGCCCAGTGTAAGCTATCACATGTAGGAATAAATAGCATATATCAAAATGCTTATGTGGAAATTTTTTTATGCTTGCAGATCATTCCTTGTTCATAAACTGTGGGGGACCATATATGAATGCTGAAAATAATGAATATGAGGAGGACTTAAATACAAGAGGTCCATCTAGCTTTGTTTCTGTAGCAGATAAATGGGCTTATAGCAGCACTGGGTTGTACATGGGCAATGATCGTGCCGATTTCAGAGCAAAAGACATTTTCGATCTGAATGTAACTGGTGCAGACTTTTACAAATCTGCTCGCCTTGCACCTCAATCTCTCAAGTATTATGGTTTGTGTTTGAGAAAGGGCAGCTATAAAGTGCGGCTCCACTTTGCTGAGATCATGTATTCTAATGATACTTCGTTTAGTAGCCTTGGAAGGCGGATATTTGATGTGTCGATTCAAGTGAGTGAATTGAAGTTGCTATTTGCGTTATTTATCCGATGCTAATGGTAAATAGCATATTGCTTTTGGAACTCTTATCAACCCATTCTTACCATAGGGTAATCAAGTACTGAAGGATTTCAACATCATGGAAAAGGCTGGAGGAGTTGGCATTGGCATCCACCTAGATTTTGATAATATATATGTAAATGGTAGCACTCTAGAGATACATTTGTACTGGTCAGGCAAAGGGACTACAGCAATCCCTGACAGAGGTGTATATGGACCTTTAATATCTGCCATTACTGTGACCCCAAGTAAGATCTTCTAATGTTTCAATGATTTTTCAGCTTTCCTGTGATAGAATTCTCATTCTTTTTTTAATTTTATTTATTTGTTGTAGATTATGAGGTTGATACAGCGCGGGGGTTATCTGTCGGAGCTATAATTGGGATTGTAGTAGCTTCATGTGTGTTTGTCGTGCTAATTTTGGTAGTGCTCCGAATTAACGGTTACCTGGGAGGGAAGAAGCTGGAAGAAAATGGTAAGAGTAGTTCAATACTAAGTGACTAGTAAGATTATTCGTCACTCATTTGGTCTCCAATTCTCTGAATACAGAACTTGGTGGGTTGGATCTCCAAACAGGATATTTCAGTTTAAGACAAATTAAGCATGCTACAAACAGCTTTGACTCTGCCAATAAGATAGGAGAAGGAGGATTTGGGCCAGTTTACAAGGCACTAGATACACTTTCCTATCTCTTCTATTCACCTTTTTTGTAACATTAGTGATGATGGGAAACCTGAAATTTTAATCTGTTCAATTTCCAGGGTGTATTATCAGATGGTTCTGTAATTGCAGTAAAGCAACTTTCCTCTAAGTCAAAGCAAGGCAACCGTGAATTTGTGAATGAAATAGGAATGATTTCTGCTTTGCAACATCCCAATCTTGTGAGGCTCCATGGCTGCTGCATCGAGGGAAACCAGTTGCTTTTGGTATATGAATACATGGAGAACAACAGTCTCGCTCGTGCACTTTTTGGTAAATTTCTCCACTGCAACTTCTGTCTCAGGCAGTAACATTCTAACTTGAGCGTGTACATTAGGTCGTGAAGAAAATAAGCTAAAACTTGACTGGTCAACAAGGAAGAGGATACTGTCGGGTGTTGCACGAGGATTAGCTTACCTTCACGAGGAGTCAAGGCTGAAAATTGTGCATAGAGACATCAAGGCAACCAATGTGTTGCTTGATAAGGACTTAAACGCTAAGATTTCTGACTTCGGTTTAGCCAAGCTGGATGAGGAAGAGAACACTCATATTAGCACAAGAATAGCA
Organism: Erythroxylum domingense; assembly: GCA_025594535.1. NCBI lineage: Eukaryota > Viridiplantae > Streptophyta > Magnoliopsida > Malpighiales > Erythroxylaceae > Erythroxylum > Erythroxylum domingense. The sequence goes on along the minus strand of JANQBM010000005.1, from coordinate 28,982,555 downwards.
GGAACAATGTGAGTTTTGTTGGATCAATATACAGATATTTGAACGCTAAATGAAAAATCATATCCTGAGTGACTATTTTTTCATTCTAATGCTTCAGAGGTTATATGGCTCCAGAATATGCAATGAGGGGTTATTTGACAGATAAAGCAGACGTCTACAGTTTTGGGATTGTTGCTTTAGAAATCGTCAGCGGGAAGAGCAACACAAATTACAGGCCTAAAGAGGAGTTTGTTTATCTTCTGGACTGGGTAAATATATTGACCGCTTCAAGTTCACTTTTATAAACCAGAAACTTTGACCTAATTATGATCGTACATTTTAAACTCTTCATGATTTTGTTGTAAGACTGAAACAAGAACGGTAGTTCTTTTTCCATTGTATATGTGAATTTTTTGAACATAAACCTATGTAGGCCTATGTCCTGGAAGAGCAAGGAAACCTGCTGGAGCTGGTGGATCCAGACCTTGGTTCAAACTACTCTAAAGAAGAGGCAATTAAGATGCTAAACATAGGTCTATTGTGCACCAACCCATCTCCCACTCTAAGGCCAGTAATGTCTTCAGTCGTGAGCATGCTTGAAGGCAAAATTGCGGTAGAAGCTCCAATAATCAAGCGCAGTAGCATGAATCCGGACGCCAGGTTCAGAGCCTTTGAAGTTTTGTCACAAGACAGCCAAACTCGTGTCTCAACATTCTCTCAGCAGAGTCAGGTTCAGAGGAGCATATCAACGGATGGACCTTGGATGGATTCCTCAAATTCCCTTCCAAGCAAAGATGAGTTTCAAGAAAATTCTTCTTCCGGCCACCTCCTTAAAGATCTGTGACGTTAATTAACATTGAACAATAATGAATTCAAAGAAGGAAACTAGAATTAGAGAAACAGATTGAGATCACTCTACAACATTGACATGAAATACACAAGTATGATTGTAAGCAATATGAAAGGTCATGATTAGAACGCTTGACATATTCTCATCAACCCCATTTCTATCTTTAACTATGAATTTGTTTCTGGAATGCATAATAGTTTGACGGAATTTCCCTTAATTTACTTAAAATAAGCTTACAACTCTACGCATATGATTGATGTCTGGTTTCTATCAACAAAAATTATAGCCGATTGGTGAGCTTTCCTATCTCATCCATGAATCTAGAACTCACTGGTCCTTTAATTTCAAGTACATATGGGTTAGATAGATTAGCACGTCAGAGTACTTTGCAATAAGCTTTTCGCTATTTTTGCCTCACTATGTCATGCGAAACATAATATACATTAGACAGGTTTGGATACTTTTTGAGTTCTTTTAACTAATTTTGGCACACTATTTTCATCTTCGTTTTGGCACAACCGGAACCAACAACTTATGTTAATGATCAATCATCAAGATTTTACACATTTATACAGGAAAAATGTAGAAATTCTACTAAATTTTACATTTTTTATTGAAAACATTATCAAAGATAATTATATACGTAAGTAATTACATTCCATGTAGATACAATACAACCCCACCTTTATTATGTTCTCTCTTCCATAAAGATCCAAGGGATATTGGGTTCAGCACCTTCTCCTTCTACACATACAAGCTCTATATATGCTTTCCGAGTATTCTTTCCATAATTAGAACTCAAGTTTCAGTTCGAAAATTGCTTCCATCTCTCTCTCTCTCTTTTTTGGAAAATGAATGAATAATATTATATCTATAGCAAAGCTATTACAAAGTTTGAAAAATAGAAGAAGAATCTACTGTTCAGTAGCTTAGGGACAGGATTTACAAGTCTATTACAAAGATTTTGAAAGACAACACATCATGGGTCACGACAACACTATCACTAGCCCTTCATCTATACCATTGCGCCTTCATATTATTAGTGAGAACACGGCCAGCATTGTTAGCTAGGATAGCAGCTTTGATCCAATTCACGATAGTCTCAGCTAGCTGATATTTTGTTACCTCCATATGCTTATAAATTCAACTATTTCTCTCCTTCCATATCATGTAAATGGTAGTAACGAATACCACTTTATGTAACAAAGCATGCGCTTCACCCAAAGAGGAATAGTTAATGAACTGGCTCAAGGTAAGCCACCATTCGTAAGTCGAGTTAGATATCTCCATCATATATTGAAGTCTGCTCCATATGGCTTTAGGTGGGTATGGCAGAGAACATAAGTAGGGTTCTCATTCTTTTCTTCATCCCTTTTATGCTTTTCTTGGTCTTCTACAAGGTGGGTTCATCTTCTTTCTCTAGTAGTTCTTTTAACTCTTTCCCACTCCTAAGTGTAATCGCCTTAAACTGCTCCTTGGATTTACTTCGATATTGCTTGGGACAATCCCCACACTTCTTGTAGATAATGCCTTTGCAAGCTAACTCACTTAAACCTCTAGGTTGTGAATAGAAGAGGCATAGTTCTTTGCTACTTATGCAAATTGCCCCTTCATCCTATTCTGGGCCTCTTCTAAACTCGTGAACTTAGAATTTATCATATCTACAAGCTTGTCCAATTTGGAATCATTTGTACTGGACTTTCTTGTTGAAATCCCGATTTACCTTAATTTCTCAACTGAGTTCCTGCATTGTTAGACCAAGAAAATTTTGGTTAGTTCTTACACCCAGATTGTATATGTTGGAATAAGAATTATTTCGTTCTTGACCAAACTGTGCACCAATATAGTTGAGTTGCTCCATAGTTTTGTTTTGAATTGAGAAGCAATTTGTTTTTACATGATTATCTTATTTGCATAACTTACATCCATGCTTATTTGCTTTAAACGGAGTGAAAGAGGAGGCTTTTAGGCTATGTAGTTACTTGGTTAAGTTAGCAACCTCAGCTTGTAATATTGTCACTAAACCTACAACAATCATTCCCTTCTAATCCCAGAAGGTTGATTGTTGTCTGCTTCGATCTGACATCTAAAGACATCTATTATTTTCCATCTCCTCTAGCTAATCTTCTACTTCCTCAATTGTTTTCTACATCAAAGATCCTCCAACAGCTGCATCTATGGTGCCCTGTGTGGGTAGATGAACTGCAT
>JANQBM010000005.1:28963336-28979418 GCA_025594535.1 Erythroxylum domingense | reverse complement strand
AATTCTAATTTATTTTCATGCTAGAGAATTTAATAAAATAAATAAAATAAAATAAAAATATAAAAATCCTAAAAGCGAGATCCAACATTTGCAACATGTTTAGTAGTGCTGGTTTGATCTTGAATATATTTATTTGCATTGGTGGTTGGGTGATGCCTTGTTGTGTCATGTTGAACCCTAGCCTCATAAAGTCTGTAAGGGTTTTGCTGTTCTTTGTGATTCAATTCTTTCGCCATCGCTCTTTCAATAGCTTTTTGACATTTTGCTTTTTGGATCTCTTGCTCTTGCGTTGTGATGTCAAGATTTGGAGTTTCTTCAACCTTGCTTGAACTTTAGGTAATTCTTGCTTTCATGCAATCACAAAGACACAAGAAGGGTATTGATTCCTTAAATAAAAGGAATTCAAATCGCCCTCATGCCAAAATGCTCGGCAATGGTGCCAAAATCTTATTGAGCAAGTTTTATATATAATAAAACTTTCAATACTACGATTATATGGATTGTATCTTAAAGTATTAAGGGTATCGTTCCTATAAGGATTTTGAACACCTAAACAATTTGAATCTAACATTGTCTAAGGTATTAAGAAATTGATTCAAATTAAAACAAATAATAGAAATTAAAATAAAAAATAAAACGAAACAAGTAATCTAGTAAATAAGTGAGCTACCAATAAAATTAGGTTTTGACCAAATTTAACATTTAGTAACTATTTTATCCTTATTTTGTTTCCGTTAATCTTATTGATTCAATTACGTTTGATCTTATATTTCCTAATGTTTTGATTACACTCTTTTAAGATCTAATCAATTAACCCTAATTGAATTCAATATTTATATATTTGTAATTTCTCGGTTCACAATCTAATCCTAACTTATTCAATTAGACATGAAGCAATATATTAGATAATTAATTTCACAATTAAGATTTCCCTTAGATTGATCATTAATTTTATAATTTCCAACCCTTATTGTACACCTTAACACTATTTACTTTGACTCATTCTTTTATTATCAAGTATATGCACAAAAATTATCACAAACATCAAACGATATATTGAAATCAACAATAATTAAAGTTCATATAAATAATTCCAAAATAATTCCTAATCTCTATTTAGAAATCCATAGACATGTTAAACATCATAGAAATCCAATCACACATCAAGGACTATGAAGAAAGTAAAAGGAAAAGAATAAAAACTATTTAACTCCTTGATTTAGAACGTTGGAATTTCTTAAAGCTCTTCTTTGATCGTGCCTTACTCTATTCTTCCTCTCTATCACGATCATGCTACAAGTAGCCCCATGCATGCCTATCATGATTTTGTTCCTTATGGACGATCGTGCCTTCCTTCAAGGTTCTCCCATCTTCTTCATTCTTCAATTTCCTTATTTCTAACACTCACAAACAATTTAAAAAACTCTTGAAACATAAAATTAAGATTAAATTCATGCTCTAAACTGTATAAACACGTAGAACATAAACAAACACTAACAATAGCACAATTCTAAACCTATACATATGATGATCATCTAAGAAACACCAGAAAACACACTAAAACACCTAGAAAAATATAGTGTGATCTTTACCTATCACTTTACATGTGTGACTCTATTAGGTTCCTAATATATTGACAATGATTATAAATTTTAATTCTAATTCATAATTAGAATAAAATAAATTAAAACTCCTCTAATTTATCTTCAATTTTCCAATTAAACAATTTATAAACATAGATCAAAATTGATATCTAGCAATATGTCATGACCACACAAATATCTGAATGTCAAAGTGGTTTGACTTAATATGTCCATGCATGGTTATGATATCTAATTTAACCCTTCGTCATCCAATGTTCGAATTAGACAGAATATGGATATAATGTCTACTTTTTTGTATCCAATCTTGTTCATTCTTACCAATTAGTAATTGATTTATAATTGATATTTAAAAACATCTTTTAAAATATTAATTCACTCTGTCCAGAGAATTCCGTCAATCACTACTAACCAAGATCAATAAAACATTCTCTCTAATTAATTTAGAGTGAAGAATCCTTTATTGACTCACTCAACTATCTTCATATGGTTCGTACTACATCTAAGTACTACCGACTGAATTACCTTAGGATAGTTCATAAGTAGCATTAAAACACAATAATTACCACATAAGATACCTCGGTAATCTCAAATCTAAGGATTAATTATACAACCATCATTATGAGGAAATCCATAGACACATAAGTAATATCTCATTTGGGATCCTCATAGACGACTCAGTTTAATAAACTTATTCTCTAATTAATAAGCACCTACATATTTGTTTAAGTGTCTCCATGCCTAAATTTATGAGATCAATTACTTTCTTCATAAGAAAGAAACATAATGTGTTCTAATTTTACCGTTTCATCAATATCCTGTCTGAACTAATTGGATCTTCTAAGCACAAATTGCACCATACTGTATTCATCTACTCTTCAGTTGGTTAACACATACCTCTATCATTGCTAATACCACTTTGAATGTACTAAGTTTTATGAAATTCTATGAAAATTTCAGCCTAATACCAAGATGATCATATGAGTCACTCTTGAGCATCCTGTCCAATCGCCTCTATCTTAGCTACGGTTCACTCACAAGTAGGCTCTCTCGAATCATCTACAAATGAATTTAAATCAAATTTAGACTTCTTTATGAATAAATTAGCATTAAGATCAATGAAAGATAGTTCATATAAATATATCTCATATCATGAATAAAGTAAATCAATAAATACAAAAAAACTACTAGTTTTTAATCTAAACATTAAAAAGTGTGCCAAAAAGGATATTCAAAACAACAAAATCAAAAGACAAAAATAAAGAAGTTGTGATAAATCTAGATGAAGTTTTGGTGCCATCTAATAGCTTGATCCATTGAGAAGATATCTTGATCTTTATTCTTTAATGAAAAACGACTTAAAATTGACTTTATTAGGGTTGCAAAATCCTTTTAAACTTTAACCTTAGCTTTTGTAACAATAGGTGTCTAATATGTGATTTCTTAATACATGAGCTTTCGTATGAGCATACCGTCTAACTGTGGACTTTTTTTTTTCTTCGACTTGCACACATTCTCTTAAAATTCATGGATCAGATCATGTTACTTACAGTAGTTGATTCATTTAAGACACGAGTTAGTATAAGACTTGTGGATCAGACCGTGTTCCTCTATGAAATTTCATTTTCTTCGTGAATTGTTTGAGAATTCCCCTCGACTTTAAACAAGATTTATATAACGTTACTCTTCAACCTCATCAAAGCAAAACGTTTGTAAGAGTTTTTCTTCTCGAACAAAGATGTTATACGAGAGATTCTTCCTTACACACATTAAAGAAAAAAGAAAGTGAATTTTTTCAGTGTAACTTATGGATTGGATATAGGACAATATTTATTTGATCAAATTACTATAAATCAATTCTCTTTTTACTGCTTTCTTTTGTTATAAAATATCTTATATGAAGTACAAATTCATGTTAACCTTGGTTTTCGAGGTCAACTGCCTCGTAGATACTAAAAGCTAACCTATAGTTATTTCACTTTTAACTCATAATCTAATAGGTAGACACGCTTTTAAAAAAGTGACCAATTTGATCTTTGAATTTCACAAATCAAAATGAAAAAGCGAGTAATGAAAAATTCTTTAAATTGAATGATTTGTTTCTCCAATTGAACAAGTCTTTTGATGTGAGCACGCCTTCTTTTAGCTCTTTATTACGCCATTTGACTTGAATTTCAATTCATTATAAACACTTTAAATAAAAACATTACTAATTTAATATTTATTATCATCAAAATTAATCTCATTAATTCAACAAAATATATAATCTCGGCTTAATGGGAATCAGACCTCGATGTGCCAATGTTATACATTTGGCTATCATCACCACTCAACTAAGTCGAGACAAGATTGCTTACCAGTTTTCTATTACCAGTCGGCTTCACCTGTTCCTTTTTAACTTCAGACAATCATTACTTTGTAGGTCAACGACTATGTAATATGCATACGCTCTTGCAACAAATTAATATGTTCTCGCCGTTGAAAGGTGAAAGGGGTAACTATTATCAGAGAGACTTATCAGGTCAGTTAATAAGAAAACTATAGATACAAAGGAATAATAGTAATGTTAAAACTATGTAAAGAATGCCAGTAACAAATATTATTTATGTTTTCTTGCAAAAATCCCTTCAACTATTATCAAGAAAGGCAGCAAAGTTCATATTTTGCATCTTAAAGGGTAATAATGTCCATACCCGTTTATAATCACAACTTTGTCCTGCTCCTTATCATCCTTCATTCATCAGCTGCTCCTTATCCCTTGATGATGTTATTGACCTGAGCATATAGTTCCCTCATAGAATTTGCCACCGTTTCAGGATAATTTGCTGCATCAGAACAGCTAAAATGCTGCCCATGGATATGTTGATGACATTGACTGCATCATTATTGAGCTACAAAACACAAAAGAATAATATGTAATGGCAAGAATGGCTGTAGAAATGTTTCCTAGTGAGTCAAACGAATAAAAATAATAAGCAAAACATAATATTATCAACGCAAGAAATTTGAAAAAAAAACAAAAATTCCATTTTATAAGTGAGGTAAACATAAAAATAACAAAATACTTGGAGATATATTTGTTATCTTTCGGTGGCAACAAGCTAAACCATACTAAAATTCATCTTCATTTCAGTTATGCACAAACCTAAGCAGGCTATCCAAATGGCAAGGTGGCAATCAGATATGACCTAAGATGGTTCATTTGTCAATTTCTAGTTTCCAACACACGAATGTCTCAACCCCATTCCAGAAGACTGAGCATGCAAGACAACACGATACAGGTGACTTGACGGTAGGTTTCCTCTTTGAGCTACTCCAATGTACGCCTCCATTGGAGGCTGCTCAAACCTCTCCCCAGTCCTCGAGGTGCAACAGAGTGAAGGTAGCAATTCAGACACTGCTTTCACCACCATTCACGAGTCTATGGAAGCTACTAAGGGATCCCCTATAACAATTCAGTCATCTCACAGGACGAGATAGGCAAAACTTGGAGGAGTGTTGTGGCGGCTGAGATTCCTACATAGAAACCTAAGCATTTTGACTCAACCCTGGTAAATGGGATAGTCTCCCCACCTTTGGAGCTGTTGCAGGCAGGAGCTAAATCAAGGTCTAGCACTTTGATAGGTTTCTTTTTGAACAAGAGGCCCGCATTTCCTCAGGTTCAAGTCTGGGCTCAAGCCAGGTGGGGAAATAAAGGGTTGGAGAAGATTCTATTGACTAAAGAGGACTCTTTCCTTTTCAAATAAAGAGATGAGAATAGCCTGAGTTCAATTATAGAAACTGGTCCCTGGCACATTGGAGGTCAGCCAATGTTCGTGCAGAAATGGGTTCCAGCAATGGAATTAAATAGAATTGGAATAGAGTCCATTCCCATATTGATTAACTTTCATAATATTCCACTGGAATATTGGACCTTGGATCGCTTAAGCTTTCTTGCTAGCTCAATAGGAAAACCTCTAGCATTTGATTCTCCAACTGTTAGATTTGAGAAAATGTGTTTTGCTAGAATTTGTATGAGGTCAAAATAAAATAGGATCTCCCTGAGGCTGAGGCTAGTGAGTTGGTCGGAGCAGAGATTATCCTATAGCTGGAAGCCCCAGTTTAATAAGATGTGGAAAGAGACAGGTAAGTTGTTCAAGACAGGGGACTTCTATGAAATAATGGGAATTGGGGGAACAGATGATGACAGAGACGAAGAAATAGTTAATAAGCAGAAGGAGATTCTGATGGAATCAAGAGTTGCTACTGAAGTAATAGAACCTACAGAGGCAAAGGAAGACCTGGAACCAAGTACTTGTAAGGAGATTTATGCTGAGGTTGAAGGAGAAATGGAAATAAGAACAAGGATAATGATGCTGGAAATAAGGAACATGTAGTTGATCAAATACAGGAGGTGCAAGGGCTCAATCAGATAAGAGTGAGTGCTCTGATTCCCTTTCTTTCGAATATGATCTTTTCGAATATTAGGGTATGAATGACCCCCACAAGAGGCAAGCTTTAAAAGACTTGCTTACGGAAAAGAAGCCTTTCATTCTGTGATTGCTTGAGACCAGAATCAGAGCTCCTAAGTTCGACGAATCTATGAAGTTTTTGCATTCTAGTTGGATCTTAGGGTCCAATCAAGAGCATCGCAATAATGGAAGAATTGTCTATGCCTACAATAAGACAAGGTTCAGGTTACTGCTTGAAATAGCTCTAACCTATTTACCACTTAGTGAGTTGGTATGTATGAAGGTGGATTCCTCTGTCATTTGAACCAAGCGGTTACTCTTCTCAAAATCTGCAGGTTGCTAAAGAGAAGCTAAAAGAATTTCAGGAGCTCTTTTACCAGGATCCTAACAATCTGGAGTTGAAACAAAAGGAACCCAGGTTAAGAGGTGTATAATAGGGCACTCCAAGATCACAGTTCCCTTCTGTTACAAAAAGCCAGAATAAACTGGCTAAAAAGGGGGATTCCAATACCAAGTTCTTTCATAACTCAATTCTTGCTACAAGGAACTTTAATAAAATACATTGCTTGCTTGATGATGATAATCAGCTAATTTAGGACAGGAATTCAATAGAAGGAATGGTGCCTGACTACTACAAGAAAATCCTTGAATCCAATGCTACAGGCCTGCTTAATCTGCATGACTTGATCATGTTGATAGGTCCTTCAAACTCTCTTAATGAGGACCTGTAGGAAGAAATTCAGAAGCTTGTAACTTACATGGAAGTTAAGGACACCTTGTTCAGTTTAAATCCAAAGAAAGCTCCTGGTCCTGATGGTTTCAATTTCCTATGTTTTCAATCTACTTGGGACATTACTAGAGATCTTTTGCTCTAGGTTATAGGAATTCGTGGTCACTGGAAAAATGCTGAAAGATCTCAACTCCACACACCTGTCTGGTACCAAAACTCTCCAATGCTAATAAGCTGAAGGACTTTCACCCTATCTCTTGCTGCAAAACTGTCTACAAAGTTCTTTCCAAGTTACTTGCACGGAGACTAAAGGGTATCTTGAAGTTTATAATTCACCAATCTCAGGGTGCCTTCATTCCACAATATAATGTCAATCTAGGAATTCTTGAGATTATGAAACTAGTAGACACATCATGAGTTGTGCTATCAAAGTGGACTTCTCAAAAGCCATTGATACAATCAATTGGAGTTTTATCCTTTGCTGCCTCGAATGGTTTGGTTTTCCTAGCAGATTTATCTCCTGGATTAAATCTTATATTTCAACTACTACATTCAGTATTCTTATAAATGGTATTCCAAGCAAACAATTTAAGAGAACCAATGGAATAAGGCAAGGGGACACCCTTTTCCCCTACCTTTTTGCTATTTCTTTGGAAATCCTTACTAGGCTCATTACGAAGAACATTCAAGGAAGCCTCAGGTTTAATTCTGATCACAAATGTTGTTAAAGCTCACTCACCTAAGCTTTGCTGATGACTTGATCTTATTATGTAGAGATGATCTTAGTTCTATATCAATATTGCATAATTCTCTTGAGATGTTCTGCAGGCTATTAGGTTTGAGTGTAAATCAACATAAGAGTAGGATATACTTCACTGATGTGAAGTCCTCATCTAGGCTCAGGTTGATGATTGGATTAAATGCTCATTGCCTTCCTTTCAAATATCTTGGAGTTCACATCTCATCTAAGAAGCTGAGATATCAGGATTGTCTTCTTCTAGAAAGCTATAAAAAAAGAATTAATGTGATAGACCTAAGGTAACCCGATTCTATGTTAGGAAAAATAAGCAGAGGGCAGAGGAGTAATAGGCAGAGCTGTATGGTAATATGCCATTCGGGTAAATCATTAGGGTGTCAATTAACAAAATTTGTTAGTAACCACAGATTCTCAGTACAAATAACAGAGAGGAAGGAGGAGAGAGGTAGACAAGAAAATGACATGTGTATGAGCCTTAGGCTGGAGGTACTGGACCTCGAAAACCAGATTATCCTTGTAATTCATTTACAGAAATCAATAGCAAATACAAATTTTACCCTACCTGTTTTTCTGGAACCTATCACTGGTATCAGAGCGGTTGATCCTGAATAATGGTTGCTAAGAAGGCTGATAACCGGATGGAAGGGTTGGAGAAGGATTTGGAACTGTTGCGAGAACAGAGGCGAAGAGATGAGGAAGAGATGCAAAGATTGATCAGCCAGGCTCACCAAGAATTTCAGAAGCAACTCAATTGTTCCAATCAAGATTGGCAGAGGCAAATGGACGATCATAGCGTGGAACTCCAAAAGATGGAGGATGTTAATAGGGAAATGGGAGAACGCTTGAGGTCAAAAATAAAAAGCATGATGATGTCGATCTTGCAAACGTGGAAAAAGACTGAGAGCGGCACTGTAGAGATCCGACACGAAGAGCGCCCGCCCGAAGAGCATCAACCCGAGCCCAGTCGAAGGAGGGAGCTGGGAAAGGCTCCAGTGGAGCCGGAGGAACATTTTGAGAGCAACGACTGGCGAAACGACGCCAGCTACCGCGTCAAACCACCTCCTGGGTTTGCATGCCCAGGAGACTTCCGACGAGACTGTCGATCAAGAAGGATTGAGATGCCCACGTTCGGAGGGAACGATCCCGATGGGTGGATCTACAAGGTTGAGTGTTTCTTCTCAGTGGGAAGGTTCACCGAAGTGGAGAAGATGGAGCTCGTGGGTATGGGTCTGGAGGGAGATGCATTGACGTGGTTCAGATGGGTGGAGAGCCGTCGACCCATCCTGGATTGGCAAGAGTGCAAGAAGCTGGTGATGCAGAAATTTCGCTCAACTCATGAAGGCACCCAGTGCCAACGATTGCTAGCGGTACGGCAGGTCGTCACGGTGGTGGAATACACCGAAAAATTTCTTGAACTCGCCGCCCCTCTTCCGGAATTACCCGACGCAGTCTTGGAGAGTACATTCATGAATGGGTTAGTAGAGGAGATTCGGCTGGAAGTGCAGATTCTCAAACCTAGGAATTTGGCTGAGATGATGGAATTATCCCAACAAGTGGAGGAGAAATTTCGACGTATGAACAAACTACGCTGGAACCGATGGGGAGCAGGCTCGAAGTGGGGGTCAATGGGGCCACGAGTGGAACCCATACGGGGGGAGAGAAAGAAAGAAGAAATGGGAACCCATGGAAGTCAACTTGCTACTTCTACAAGACCCAGAAATCTAGACAGCAACAGGAGCCCTAGTTTGGGGAATTTTCGAAGGCTGACGGTGAGTGAGTTACAAGATAAGAAGGTTAAGGGGCTTTGCTTCAGATGTAATGAGAAATTCAATCCGGGTCATCGATGTAAAAAAATAGAACTTCAGGTGTTGGCTGCCATGGATGAAGAAACTGAACTTGAGAAGGAGTTGGAGGAAGAAGCCAAGGAAGAATTGCAACCAGTGGAGTTGGCTGCAGGGTCTGTATTGGGATTCACTTTTCCTAAGACTATGAAAGTGAAGGGGATCGTAGGTGGGAGAGAAGTAATCATATTGATTGACAATGGAGCTTCGCACAATTTTATTTCGTGGGAACTGGTGAGACTGTTGAATTGTGAATTAGAAGGAACTACACGGTATGTTATAGCACTGGAAAATGGGCAGCAGATTAGAGGAGAAGGAATTTGCAAGGGGATAGTGTTGTCAGTGCAAGGATTGCAAGTAACCGAAGAATATTTACCGATGGAGTTGGGCAACTGTGATGTGATACTAGGCATTAAGTGGTTACAAACGTTAGGCAAGGTGGTAACAGATTGGGGTAAAATGACAATGAAGATTAAACAAGGGGATCGGACCCTCACAATTATAGGAGATTCGACCCTTGCAAAAACATTAGCTTGAAAACTTTGGTGCATACCACCACGGATGAAGACTTGGTGTATCTATTACAGATGGGGTTTGTAGAAGGAGAGGAGCTGAAGGGTGTCACCACAGTGCCTGAGGAGCTGAAACTGATTTTGGAGGAATTTCGAGCAGTTTTTGACGTGCCTCATCAATTGCCTCCCGAAAGAGCTAAGCAACATGCCATTGTACTCCAAGGAGGGGCTAATCAGGTCACGGTGAGACCCTACAAATACCCCCAGTTTCAGAAGAATGAGATTGAGAAGCTAGTGAAAGAGATGTTGGATTCCGGGATAATTCAACCAAGCGTGAGTCCTTATGCGAGCCCGGTGTTGTTGGTTAAAAAGAAAGATGGGGGGTGGCGTTTTTGTGTGGACTACCGTGCTTTGAATAAAGTGACAATCGTCAACAAATTTCCAATTCCTATCATAGACAAGCTACTTGATGAATTGAAGAGGGCCACTATTTTTTCGAAGATTGATCTAAAGGCGGGGTATCACCAAATCCGTATGAGGCCCGAAGACATTGAGAAGACAGCATTTAGAACTCATGAAAGGCATTACGAATTCCTCGTCATGCCTTTCGGATTGACTAACGCCCCAGCCACGTTTCAGTCTCTCATGAACCAGGTTTTTAAGCCTTACCTCCGTAAGTTTGTGTTGGTATTTTTTGATGATATCTTGGTTTACAGTACCAGCTATGAAGAGCATGTTTGTCACTTGCGGGCAGTCTTAATTGTGCTCAAATCCCAGCAATTGAATGCGAATTGGAAGAAATGCATTTCTGGGCAAGAAACCTTAGAATACTTGGGGCACATCATATCACGAGATGGGGTGGCAGCTGACATTAACAAAATCCAGGTCATGGTGAATTGGCCAAGACCGAGGAATGTAAGGGAGTTGCAAAGCTTCTTGGGTTTGACATGATACTATAGAAAATTTGTGAAGAACTATGGACAAATTTCCTGGCCGTTGACACAATTGTTAAAGAAAGAAGGTTTTAAATGGACTGAGGAGAGTGAAGCTTCTTTTCAACAGCTCAAGCACGCCATGATTTCAGCCCCAGTATTAACCTTACCAGATTTCACTAAACCCTTCATCATAGAGACCAATGCATCAGCCAATGCTATAGGAGCGGTTCTAATGCAAGAGAATCGACCTATTGCCTACTATAGCCAGGTTTTGCCCACATCCAACCGGCATAAATCAGCCTATGAGCGGGAATTGTTGGCTATTGTCCTAGCAGTAAAGAAATGGCGATCATACCTTTTGGGCCATCAATTTATCATCCGAACCGACCAGCAACCACTTAAGTTCCTGCTGGAGCAGCGAGAAGTCCACCCGGATTATCAAAAATGGTTGTCCAAGTTGTTGGGATATACTTTCAGCATTGAGTATAAGGCGGGAAAGGAAAATAGAGTGGCCGATGCGTTGTCAAGAATACCTCCACAAGCAGAAGTTATGGCAGTGGTAGCACTACGGGCTTTGGATATGGAGCAAATGATCAACAAGATTGAAGCGGATCCCAAATTGTCTAAATTAAAGCAAGAGTTTCGGGAAGATGGGGGGTCAAATCCTCCTTATACCTTAATCCAAGACCGGTTATTTTACAAAGATCGGTTAGTGCTTCCGAGAACTTCTACATTCATACCAACCTTGATCACGGACAGCCACCAAAGTAACGTTGGAGAGCATGGAGGTGCTTTAAAAACCTACAAAAGGTTAGCAAATGAACTCTTTTGGGATGGGATGAAAAGTGACATTTACAGGTTTGTGGCTGAATGTGTTGTGTATCAACAGAATAAGTATTTATCACTTTCCCCGGCTAGACTTCTGCAGCCCTTGCCAGTGCCACAACAGGTTTGGGAAGAGGTTTCTATGGATTTCATAGAAGGGCTGCCTAAATCCAAGGGGTTTTCGGCCATACTAGTAGTGGTGGACCGACTCAGCAAATATGCACATTTCCTTCCTCTCAAACATCCCTATACAGCCCAATTGGTGGCCTATATTTTTGTGCAGGAGGTGGTAAGGTTGCATGGATTCCCTAACTCAATAGTATCCGATAGAGAGAAAATATTCTTGAGTAAATTCTGGAAGGAAATGTTTAAGTTGCAAGGTACACAACTACGATTCAGTTCGGCCTACCATCCCCAAACGGATGGACAGATCGAGGTTGTAAATCGGTGTCTCGAGACCTATCTACGGTGTTTTACCAGCAAGCAACCTCAACAGTGGGCACGTTGAGTGGGATGGGCTGAATACTGCTACAACACATCCTTCCATTCCACCTTGGGCACTACACCATTCAAGGTCCTTTATGGAAGAGATCCTCCCACTCTTACCAGGCACCGAATTCAATCATCTGCTGTGGATACCATTGATGCATTGCTGCAGGAAAGGGACCAGAAATTATCTGAGCTGCGCCACCACTTGATGTTAGCCCAATAGCGGATGAAATTGACAGCAGATAGGAAAAGAAGAGAAGTGGAGTTTCAGGTGGGGGATAGGTTTTTATCAAGTTAGCTCCATATCGCCAACAATCGGTGGAACCTAGGAGTAATACCAAGTTGGCTCCGCGATATTTTGGTCCTTTTGAGATTCTCCAACGCGTTGGACCAGTGGCTTATAGGTTGAAGTTACCCCCCAACAGCCAAAATTCACTCTGTTTTCCATGTTTTGCAGCTTAGGAAAGCCTTAGGAATTAATGATTCAATCGTGAGTATGCCAAATCATTTACTCACACCTGAAGCTCATTCGGCTCATCCTGCTGCACTATTGGCCATCAGAAACATGGGTTTTGGTCCAGATTTGGAGGTGCTTATTCGGTGGCTGAGGCTACATGGGAGTTATTTGACGATATGAAGGTTAGATTTCTAGACTTTCACCTTGAGGACAAGGTGAAGCTGATGGGGGGGAGTAATGATAGACCTAAGGTAACCCGATTCTATGTTCGGAAAAATAAGCAGAGGGCAGAGGAGTAATAGGTAGAGGTGTATGGTATTATGCCATTCGGGTAGTTAGCTAATAGTACTGACAACCAATCATCAGGTTGTCAGTTAACAGAATCTGTTAGTAACCACAGATTCTCAGTACAAATAACAGAGAGGAAGGAGGAGAGAGGTAGACAAGAAAATGACATGTGTATGAGCCTTAGGCTGGAGGTATCCTTGTAATTCATTTACAGAAATCAATAGCAAATACATATTTTACCCCACCTGTTTTTCTGGAACCTATCATAATGCCTGGCATAATAAGTCTTTGCCATACGCAAGGAGTAATGGAGAACTCAGTAGAGATTTTATCATTGATACGTTTGAAAAATGAAAACAAGCTAGAGCAAGCTCCCCCTCCTGGTATAACTAGGCCTAAACCAATTGTTTCACAACAACAAAAACTACTCTTCCCATTCTGAATGTTCAACTATATCCCCTCTCCACTCATTATCTCTCCACAACTATCTTATAACAAACTTGCCTACGTCACAGTTGACTCTTTCCCTTTCCCGATTTGTTACTAAAAGTGTAGGTTTTAAGGGGCTTAGGTTGTGTGGGCTGGTTATCTTGAATAAGGGATGGGGCCTTAGATAAAATAGGTGAAGTGCTAACAATTCCCTCCTCCTCAATAGGCACCTTGTCCTCAAGGTGAATAGAAGGGAATTGACCCTTAATAAAATCTACATCCTCCTCAGTTGCCTCCTTTGGAAGCTTAGCATTCCAGCAAATAAGCCATTGTTGAATAGCTCTGCCCTTGGGCTTGATGATGTGTGAGGCCAATACTGCCTCTGGCTCGACCATTTCAGAAATGTCCACCTCTAACCTTTAAGGAAGATCTTGCTCCATAGGGTGATCACCCACTGCCCTTTTCAACTGGGAAACATGGAAAACTGAACGTACCTTGGATGTAGGTGGAAGTTGCAGTTTGTAAGCAGCCTGCCCTACCTTCCCAATGATTTTAAAAGGGCCATAATACCCTGTAGAAAGCTTAGGATAGATGCGTTTTGCCATGGTGAGCTGTTTATGTGGCCTTAGTTTAGACTGAGCACGAAGTAGGTTGTGCTTAAGCTGGCGTAAGGCCTCATCTCTACCAATCAAAGCCAATGCCACTGATTCCACTTGAGTCTCTACTTGGAAGAAATGGAATATAGATGATGGTAGGTGACCATAGACAACTTCAAAAGGAGTATTCCCGATTGAGACATGGTAGGTAGTATTATACCAATACTCCACCCAAGATAACCAATGAGACTAGTTCTTAGGCTGCTCGGAGGCAAAACAACGAAGGTAGGTTTCCAAACACCTATTAACTACTTCTGTTTGGCCGTTCGTTTGGGGATGATAGGAAGAACTCATCTTCAATTGTAACGCCCTATATTAGGAGTTAGACTATTAAGGAATTTCAATGCATGGTATGCTTGACATAATTAAGTTTTTTTGCTTATTTGTACATATACAGTTTTGGACTCATAACCATATTTGTGCATGCATTTATGACATTCCGGGTATAATTGAGTTATTAACGCGAATAAAATGTGATTTGGTAGTTTTGGAAATATTCGGGTATCTTGGAATTTTTGGTGAATTTTAGAAAAACATTAAAAGTTGAACCAATCCTAGTGTGACATGTGGACTGATTAAAGATTGACATGTGGCATCATTCATTGTGTGACAAATGGCTTGACATGTTGGAGACATGTGGTAGCTTGTATGAAGGACAAATGGTTCACATGCATAGAACCAAATGTCAAATTAACAGTAACCCACGTAGGCACATGTATTTCTGCAGCTTGCATGTTCTTCATTGAGTTGTTTTACTTCCTCCCCGAAAACACCAAACTGATTCTGTTGAGAAATTGGCTTTTGAATCTTACCTCAAAGTGAGAATTTCATTTCTTTAAGAGTGCTTATTCTGTTATCCTTGGTTTTCTTCATCCACCGAGAACATTCATAGCTAAAATTTGAGTTGAACCAAATAAGTGGTTTTGATGATGTTTTTATGGTATATTGATAATTCATGAATTGGATTGAAATACTGGTGGTAATTAGAGTAGAATGAAGATGATGCAGAAATTATGAGAATGGATAAATATGAATACTCTGTTTTGTTTTGGAGAAAACTTGTATCTTGGAAATATATACATGCATGGGAAGTTATGCAGTATGGTCTCAGTGAATGAATTCATTGAATAACTTGTGTCAGGATTTCAGGTCGTGAGTGTATAAAGATAGTAGTTAAGAGTATCTGGAATTGAATATGAGATTTTTAGGTGTTGAATAATTTGAAAAGAAAATGGATGACACAAATGTAATAAGAATGAAATTACACAGTAAAGAGAGAAAGCTGAAGATGATTTCAAGTGCATGTATCGGTTTTTAGTGTTTGAATATAGATTTGATTTGTTTGAGTTGTGATGAGCTGAAATGGAAGTAGAAGAATTGATTTAAGCGTGATATGTCTTCATTGAATAAGATGGAGTGAGAAAATCTGGAAAATGAAGTATGCTTCTGTCAAAGTTCGCCACCAACTTGAAGGATGAAGTTCGTCGCGGCCAACTTGAAGGATTTTATTTCTGTGAAAGTTCGCTGCGGCAAACTTTTAAGAAAATCACGAAGAATTTTGTTCTCTGGAAAGTTCGCCCGCGGCCAACTTTTGAGTCGCCGCAGCGAGGTTTCCTGACAGCTTGGACATGTTTCATTATTTTGGGCATAACTTTCTCTGTAGTTATCCAAATGAAGTGATTTTTAATTTGGAGTAAACTAGAAACATAAGGCTACAAATTGTCTGAAGAGATTAAATTCTAATTCTGCCTCTAAGAATTTCATAATCTGATTGGAAGTTGGGATACGAATTCTGTTGAAGCTTAAGAACAATCTGAAATCTTTTGAGTACAACTTTCAGTATACTGACCCAAATTGGATAAAACTTGGTATCATTGGAAACTTATGATAAAGAGGGACAACTTTCTAGAAGTAAGTATTACCTAATTACCTCAATTACCTGATGAGAATAATTGAGCAAAGTGGACCCAAAAATTCGTTGTAAAATAAATCTGGAATGAGGATTTGAGTATGATTTTTCATGATTGAGAATACAACAAGATTAAGGATAAGAAACCCGGAATTTGTCATAAACATGCATCATACATATTCAGTATACATGAATGTGCATA
>JANQBM010000005.1:28856343-28881390 GCA_025594535.1 Erythroxylum domingense | reverse complement strand
TCCTGTTCGTTTAAGTAGGCCCTGGTGGGGAATCCCTCCCCCGCGAGCCCCGGGTCCGGATGTCCCGCAGGATGTCGAGCTCGGTGGACCCGCCCCGTGGGAGGGGTTCCAGCAGTAATTGTGCAATTTAAAGTGAGGCAACATACCTTAAACATAGAAGAAAAGATATGATGTATTTTAAAACTTCTCCTTGCGCAAAGGAACTAAGTAATTCTTCTAGGCATCTCTCAACATTTCAGACCCAATAAGTGGCTAGTAATTTTCTTCCACATAATAAGCAAATTGCACTAAAAACTTGGTAAATATACTAAATTTTTAAGGTGGTCCAATTGATATAGAGGAGTGATGCAACTAAACAGTTGAGGTGAGGCATCTACTGTAATAAAATGAGGCAACTTACCTAAAATTTAAAATATAAGCATGTCTTATTCTAAAACTTCTCCCACACACACATCCAGGTAATTCTTTTCTCTTTTTCCAAAACTTTTTACCATATATTCTACTAAAAACTTAGCAAAATACATGTATTCAACTCTTAAGATGTTCTAATTGGTATAATAGAGTGGGATAGCGTAGCCTTCAAGGTAAGAAAACCTTTTTTATAAGAGTGAGAAAATCTACTTAGAATAAAAGCATAGGCTACCCTACTTCAAAACTTTTTTCCGCTAAAAAAGAGACAAATAATTCTTTTAAGTCACGTCTAACACTTCTTACCCCATATGTAACCAATAATTTCCTACATATAATAGGTAAATTACACTAAATATTTAGTAAAGCACACTCTCTCAACTATCAAAAAGATGGAAATAAGAAAGTTAATCCTTTAAGTTGAGGCAATATGCCTGGAATACAAAAGCATAGATGCATCCTATTCTCAAACTTCTTCGCATAATTAAGAATCAAGTAATTCTTCTATGCCTCACTTGATGCTTCTCATCACATATATAGCAAGTAATTTGTTCTCACATAATAAGTGAATTTCAAAAAGTATTTTTTAAAGAACATATTCTCAATTCTTGAAGTGATGTAATCAGTAATAGATTGAGATAACTAACCCTTACAAATAAGGGTACTATTTTAAGAGAGTAAGGCAACTTACTAAGAATATAAAAGTATAGACACATCATATTCCAAGACCTCTTCCTACGTATAAGAGTTAAGTAATTTTTTTAAGCCTCTACTAACACTTCTCAACCATATGTAGTTAGTAATTTGCTTCCACATAATAGGCAAATTATATGAAAATTTTGGTGAAAAACACATACACAACTCTTAAAGTGACACAATTGGTATAGGAGAGTAAAGAAACTACTCTAGAGGGTGAGACAACTAACTTGGAACATAGAAGTACAAATGTGCCCTATTCCTAAACTTTTTTCCCATATACAAGAACCAATTAATTCTTCTATATAGAGCTAATACTTCTCATCCTATATAAGGCTAGTAACTTTCTCTCACATAATAAGCAAATTTGACAAAAGACTTGGTAAAAAGAATTTCTCTCAACATTTAAGATGACATAAATCGTATAGGGGAGTGGGGGAAACAAACATTTAAGGTAAACAACTAGTTTAAGAGAGTGAGCCGACCTACTTAGGACATAGAAGCATAAGTACACCATATTTCTAAATTTATCCTTACATATGAACTAAGTAAGGCCTTTCCTAACACTTTGCACCCCACATATAATTAGTAAATTTCTCTTATATAGTAAATACGTTTTCCTAAACATTTAGCAAAAAAATACCCACTTAACTCTCCTAATGGTGCAACTTGTATAAGGGATTAAGGAAACTGAACCTTCAAGGTATTGCAACTAGTCTATAAAAGTGAGGCAATTTGCCTAAAAAAACATAGCTATATGATAACCTATTCCGAAAATCAACCCGACATATAAGAGACAAGTAATTTTTAGACCTCTCCTAACACTTATTACCTTATATGTAGTTTATAATTTCCTCTCACATAGTACACAAATTTCACAAAACACTTAGTAAAGACCACTTACTTAACTATCAAGGTGGTGGAACTAGTATATGATGTGAGGCAACTGAGCTTTTAAGGTGAGATAATTACTCTAGGCTAAGGCAACCTACCTAAAATACAAAAACATAGGCACATTACATTATAAAATTTTTCTCCAAATTCAAATTTCAAGTTATTATTCTAGGCCTCTCCCAACACTTCTGACCCTATATCAGCTAATAATTCCTTCTATAAAATAGAGAAATGTTAACAAACAGTTAGAAAGAACACACACTAAACTTTTAAATGTGATACAACTAATATTGAAAAGTAAGGTAACTAAAAGTTAAGGCAATTGCTTTAGGGGAGTGAGGAATCCATCTTAATCTATAAAAATAGGCACACCTTACTCTAAAACTCATCTCCACACATAAGATTCGAGTAACTTTTTTTATGCTTCTCTTAATACTTCTTAACCCATATATATCTAGTAATTTTTTCCAATATAATAAGGAAAACTTAACCAAATAATTAGTAAAGAACACTCACTCAACTCTCAAGGTGATGCAACTGGTATAGCAGAGTAAGGAAAATGAGCTTATAAGGTAAAACCAGTAGTCTAAGAGAATGAGACAACATACTTAGGTAAAACCAGTAGTCTAAGAGAATGAGACAACATACTTAGTATACAAAACTATAAGCACACCCTATTCCAAAACTTCTCTCTACATACAATAGTCAAGTAATTCTTTAGGCCTCTCTTAGCCCTTCTTACCCCATATTTAACTAGTAATATTCTATCATATAACTGGTATCATGTTCCTTAACACTTTTAGCAAACAAAAGTCAGACATATTAAACTCTTAAAGTGATGTAACTAATATACAACAATAAGGCTTTTGAGTCTTTAAGATAAGGTAACTACTCTTAAAGGAGTGCGCCAACCTACTTAGAATACAAAAGAATATGTATACCCAATTACAGAACTTCACCTTGCACACAAGAGCCAAATAACTTTTTAGGCATCTTCCAGCACGTCTCATTTCAATGTAGCTGGTACTTGTGTAGTTCTAATTCTTCTAATGTCTTAAAAGGATGATACTTGGTTGATGTGAATTAAGTTCAGAGCTATTAATAACATAATGGTAAAGTATAAATATCTTATTCTTAGGTTAGATGGTATGTTTAATGAATTATACGGTTCTTGCATATTTTATAAAATTTATTTAAAAATAGATATCATCAAAGTAGGAAAAGAGAAGATGATAAATGGAAAACTACCTTTAAGAGTATAGTTCGTTTAAGTGGTTATTTATGTCATTTGGTATTACTAATGCACCTAATACTTTTATGTGATTGATAAAATCATGTGTTGCTTGCATATATAGGGAGTTATTTATCTCGATGACATTCTAGTATACAATAAGTAATTATAAGAGCATATTTATCACTTGAGATGTGTGCTTAGTGTGTTGAGAAAAGAACAAATATATGATAATCTTAAAAAGTGTACTTTTATATGAAAAATTTTGTGTTTTTTGATTATGTTATTAGTTCAATAGTTATGAAGGTACACGAGGAAAAGGTGAAAGCAATTAGGAGATGGTCGAGATCTAAATTGATAATTGAGGTAAGAATTTTTCATGGTCTGGCTAGTTTCTATCAAAAATTTGTTAAAGATTTTAATGTAGTCTCTACTACTTATTGAAATTGTAAAGAAATTTATGCGATTATTGTTGGGATAGTGAACAAGAGAAAACATTCAATGTCTTTAAATAATTATATATTCAAAATCTTTGTTAACATTACATGATTCCACTAAAACTTTTAAGAATGAGTATGATGACTTAGGAATAGGTAATGGAGCTATTTTGATACAAGGCAAGTGATAAGTGCTAATTAACCTATGTTTTCTAGCATATTTATAAAGCATTTAGCTTATGCTTTAATAATTTATAGGAGATTGGCTACTTAATTTGGTTAATATTTTGTTTATAGGAATTATTATAGCTCTCTAATGAAGAATGAATAAATTCATGTAATGATTTTAGAAGAAGGAACCAGAACATAACACTAACAAAGGACATATATGGGGCTATGTTAAGGATGTGTTCTTAAACAAGGGACCTACATGGGTCTGTGTAGGAGTGTTTTCTAGAATAAAATAACTAACATGGGGCATATGGACCAAATGTTCAAGCCATGTTCATCATTGTTTCAATTTGTTTCTTCATATTTTGGCTAAAGTAACACCATATTGATGTGAGGGCGTACTGGGACAACATAGGGTCATGTTAAAGCCATATTGGTGGTAATTTTTTTAAAGAAAAAAAAACTTAGGTGCATAGAAAGCAACACAAGATCAAATGGGATTATGTTTGAGCCATATTCAACATAAAATCTCAAGTTTCATGAAATAAAAAAAGGAAAACAAGAAGGAAAAAGTGAGAGACATCATAAAGGACCAGAAATTAGTCCCAAGGACCAGGATTCTCAAATAAAACATCAAGAAGAAGAAATCTTAGAGGAAAGAAGGACTGCATCAAGCTCATTCATATCTCTTGTTTCTTTATTATTTCGTATGTATTATATTTGTTTTATGATGAGCTAACTTCGGATATAGATCTTATGTGACGATAGGATTTATGTTTTGAATTGATCTTTGGTTTAATGAATATTTAGTTTTCTTGAGATTTATCCATGCATTGACATTTAAGAGATGAGATGTATGATTAGATCGTAAAATGGATAAAAAGGGTTAAGTGTGAGGTGCTCCATATTACAAAATGAGTTAATGCATTATTAAGAGTTTTAATTAGATAGAGATTTCAACTAATCAACTTAAGGATATGGATTACATGTCTAGAGAGATAATATATTTATAAATTAGGAATTCCTATTGGTCCAAGTAATTAGGATTTATCATTAAATCAAGATAATTACAAGCATAGTAAAGTTCTAGGGGAATTCTACATCTAATTCTTATCTATCTATTAATTGTTATTCTTATCTATTACCTTGGATGATTTATTCTTATTTGATTTCATTTATTTCATAACTTATTTATTTATATTAGAAAATAGAAAAATAGTTAGTACTAATAATCACAATCTTTATGGGATCAACCCGTACTTACCACTGCTAGCTATAAATATATTATATATTTGCGATTAAAACACAATAAAGTTTTTGGCACAATTGTTAGGGATTGTAATATTAAGAAAACCTTATTTTTTATTAATCTAGTAATTTTCTTTTATTTGCGTTGTTTTATTATTACTAACCTAGGCAGTTTTGCTTCTTTTCTTCTTATATTTATTATTTATTTTTGGAAACTCTCTTTCTTGATCTTATGTTTGTGGCTTATTTTTAGGATTTAGGTATTCATTGCTATAACTACCAAACACAATGGAAGGATGGAAATGACATTATTCTTTGGGGCATTATAATATATCATCACTTATGGTAATATTGAAGCTTTAAATGAGAGGCATAAAAATATGTATTTGGAAGCCCAACTAGTATTAATAATGCACTATGATATTTATGGTGGTAAAGCCCTAATCATAAAAGTTAGGTATTAGACTACATGTGAGAGTAGCCAATTTAAATGGGAACTAGCCTTAAAAAATCCCCTATGATAATACTTATAATTTAGAGTAGAACAACTGCTCTATTTTGTATAGAATGATCAAGCTTCACTCAAATTTATAAATAAAAATAGCATTAAAAGGAGGATCAGCGTCTCAAGGAACTCCTTATTAAATCCATTGTTATAACTGAGGTGAGCATCCACGAAACGAGAGAGATACTAAGTTGTTTCACAATATAACACTTTCACATGAATAAGTCATTAAACTTATTAAAGAGAAGCCAAGTATTTTTATCTAGATACACCGATCCAAATCTAAGGAAATAAATGAATACAACAACTTAAAGGAGTGGAAAGGATCTAAAGGTTGAACAGAAGAAGAAAGTTGCTTTTGAAGAAGAGCAGGAAGAGGGGAAAGAGAAAGAGAAGGAGGAGTCAAGGAAGGTAATTGTCAAGGAATTATCAATAATCATCTTAAGTATAAAAGGCTCCTACTTCCCGTAGAAAAAAATTGTCATAATCAATCAAAGATCTAAAAGGTTTTATTATTTCTTGTTATATTGATAGTTTTTACCAAAAAGGAAATTAAATACATTTACTTGGTTTTATTAATTTGGTATCATATGTCCTTATTATAATATAGCATATAGCCTATTTGTAGGCTAATGAGGCCTTATTTAGGAAGTCAGGTGGAAGCAAACCGCTAATTATAGATCCAAGATTAGTGAAATGCTTATGGATAAGTCCTAGTAAAAGATTCATAAAGAAGTACTAATTAGGAGGCAACTCAACGATGTTGATTTTTCGTTTCAGTTTAAAAGATTTGGAAATCCTTATAATCAGTTTTAGAATGTTTTGATTAGTGTTTAATTCTTATTGCACGTGCTTTTAGTTTTATTAGGTTTAGACTTATGGTTTTAATTTTGTTACTTGAGATAGTACTTGATAAGTTTTAGAGGTGATAAAGGTAATATCACCCCTAAGTGTGAGATAAGGTCGATGAATGGATATTAGACACAATTAGACAAGGTCAATGACTTCTATTTCTAAAGGAGTGCCAGTTATCCCCACCTTCTCCTATTATTTTTCATATTTATTATGTTCACATGTTTTGTATATTAAGAACAATACACAACTTAAGTATGGGGGAGGAATTTAATATTCATGCTTATCAATTTTGTTATAATTAGCTTAATAATTATCAATTTTAGCATTTCTTGTTTTTAAAGGATGTTAATTAAGATGATTTATTATCAGTTTGGTCAAGATTGTGATTTGATTTGTTTAGAGAAATTATTATGAACTTTGATGATTAAGTTGGTTTCAATTTATTTCGTCAATTTAGAGAATAGATACTTCATTTGTATTATGATACTTTAGGTATAATCTATATATACATTGAGTTAAATGTTAATTATGTTTAGGTATTTTCATTATCCTATATAAAAATATAAAAAAGAAAAAAATGAGGTGTGTCAATAAGTAAGCATAGAATAAATTCACTATATTGGCTTCAAACCAAATTGAAAAGTTTGAAGTAAAGAGTGGTGCTAGTAGCAATTTGAAATAGAGACTTAATTAAGTAACTTAGAGTATTTATAACAAGGTGTTTACTCTCACATAAAAAGGGTTATGTGACTTTTCAAATAACCGTTAAATGCTCATATGTTATGTTTAAAGTTGGTGCTTTATTTTTAAATAAGGAGTATGAAAATGTTTAAATGGTTGAAGCATCTTTCTTATATATGTTTATTTTATACATTAAGTTGAATGGTGTGAATTAAGTTGAAGTTTAAAGAATTTTGGAGTTCTGAATTGATTTATGATTTGATACAAGTAGCTAAATGCCTATCAATTCAACAAACTTTACAATTAAATAAACGATGGAAAATCCCAATTAATAGCTTTGAAGTATTTAATGCTTTCCTATAGTTGCTTCTTATTAAGTTGAGTAATGAAATTAATTTACTTAGATATACATATTCTTTAGGACTTAAACTAACAATGCAATGAAGAATGAATAAATTCGTGCAAGTTTCAGTTAATTTGGAATGATTTTGAGATGATTTTAGAAGAAAGAATCATAACATGGCGCCAATAAAGGACTTATATGGGGTTATGTTTTAGAATAGAGAACCTACATAGAGTTGTGTTGGGGCGTGCTCTAGAATAGAGGACCTACATAGGGTTGTGTTGGATGTGTGTTATAGAATAGGGGGACCAATAGCGTGTGTAGACCCCGTGTTTAAGCCATATTTAACATTGTTTCATTATGTTTCTTCCCATTTTTAGCTAGAGCACCATGAGATCAACACAGGATCTTGTTGGGTAACACAGGGTTGTTTTAGGCCTATATTAGCGATCATTTTTATGAAAAAAGAAACCAAGGGGAGTATAAAGTAATTCAAGAACAACACAGGATGTTTGGTCCATGTTCGATATAAAAATCTTAGGTTTCATAAAATAGGAGGAAAAAGAGAAGGAAAAAGTATAGAGATGCTTAGGAAGATGAGAAATTAGTCCTAGGGCAAAAGATTCTTAAAGAGCAAATCAAAGAAAAACAATCTGGAAGGAAAGCAAGACTCCATCAAGATTAATAAAAAAGGATTATGATTCAAGAACCATGAGCTTATTGTTATCTCTTTTTTTAATTGTTATTTTTAGATTTTTTAATACTTTTTCATGAACTAAATTAGGATATAGATTTAGATAGTTGAACCCTAAAACTACTATTTTAAATTAATTTCTTTGATTTAGTAAATTATTCTAGTTTTCCTAATAACAGTTCATATTTATTCATTATGTTGAATCGAACTAGCAGACACGTAAGGTTTAATTTCATATTCATATATAATATTGAAGTAGGGAAAGAAAAAGATCTTATATATATATGAGTAGATCATAACATGAATAATGAGGTTTGAATGGAATCTTAGATATATGACCACATGATCCTTATGAGTTAGAGCGAAATCTATCATAGAAATTCTTAGGAGGTTTTGATTTGAGAAAACTTTTGGTCAAAATACTTAAGGATATGAGTTGTATTTATTAAGAAAGAGTATAATTGTAACTTTCGAATTCTTATCAATCTAAGAAGTTAGAGTTAATTATTGAATTAAGAAATTTTCAAACATTAAAAAGTTCTACGAGGATTTTTCATCGATATCTTATCTATTTACTAGTTGTTTATCTCTATTCATTGCTTAATTAATTTTATCTTATCCATTATTTTAATTTTGATAATTTTCTTTTTCAAAATTAATTAAAAACAGTTAATACTAATGGTTACAGTATTTGTGGGATCAATACTCAACTCACTAAACTTTATTATAAAAAATTATAGGTAAACTTAATGTTTTCTTTTAATATTGCTTTATGTTTCGTTTTATGTAAAATCACATATTATAAAAAATGATAGGTAAACTTAATGATTTCTTTTAGTCATTATATTCCTTCTCGTTATGTGAATGACATTGTTATTACAAGTTCTAATATGCATGCCATTTTTAAATTTAGGGATTATCACAATATACTTCTCTTGACAAACTTACTTATTTTTTGGCTTTATGGATGCATCATCGACCTTAAGGTGTTTTCTTAAATTAAAGTAGGTACATTTAGGATCTTGTTCAACTAGATGGACTTAATAACACTACTCATAGTCTTACTATTATTTAAATTAACGTAAAGCATTTGATGTAACAAAAGAGAGTTTTTAAGGACACTATCTTATACCAAAACCTAATGATTATTTTTATCTATCTAACCATTACTCATGTATATATTTCTTATGTTGATCATATTGTAAGTAGGTATATGCAATTGCCTTAACATCTATATTTAATCGTAAATCAAAAAATCATTTGATACATCTTTGGTACCTTTATTCATGGTATAATTTTTTCGACTAGTCCCTCACTCCAACTTTAACCCTACAATGGCATTGATTGGGTTAGTTATCCAAACAGTAGGAGATATAGTATTAGATGGTGCATGTTTTTTTGTTGATGCCCTTATCTCTTGAAAATTGTAGTTTTATTTATTAAGAATGTTAATACAAAGTTATTTCCACTTATATAACTCTATCACGTGGACTTTTCCTCATTCAAAATGTCGAAGGTTGACAAATAAGAAAAATCAATAAAACACTTGATTTTTGTAATAATACTTCTCTTTTATTTCTGTAAATAATATGTAAAGGTTTATTACCACAAGATATTATATTTCATGATATTAAATTAATTTTTATTTCATTTTTCTAGGCATTAATTTTACTTACTAACTAAATATCATAAATATGAATTGAAATTAAAAAAATGTTAAGCATAAGATCTCATTGAATCAATTTTTATAATTTTCTCTCTTATCATATGATATTTATAATAATGAATGGACACTTTATAGGAGAGATGCTTACTTAAACATGGCATCCAAGTACTCAGAAAATATTTATTAAAAAATATTTTCATTTGCAGCTTTAGGTAAATTTTCGAAATTAAGTCAAACTATATTCTAACACTTTAATACTTGAATTTTCATCTTATATAAAAGATAGACTAGCATTAATTCTTGTTAGAGATCACCATTAAGTCAGTAACATGGCATGCCACTAGATTGTGTTTTTAATTTTAAACATGTGGGATTAAAATATAAGATTAATAAGGGAATCTTTCTATATATTTGAGAAAGTAGGATATACAGTTTTAGTTCTAATATCTTAACTTTATCCAACTAATGCATGAGTCTTCTATTTTTTTTGATTTTTCTACTACATTTTCTCTAACCTCATCTACTTTTATAACATACTTTAAAGGCATTTCAACTAATTTAAGCCTCTGTTTAATAACAACTAAAGAAATAGAGAAGCTGATAAAAAATAACTCTAGTCAAGGGCTATTAATAACCCCAAAAATGCCACAGTTTTAAAACCTATGCATTCTAAAGCAAGAAGTTAATTTGAGAATATTTTTTATTCATGTATGAATTCAATATTACTAGTCAAAGAAAATATAGTGGTTGATCAATGATAATGAGGTTATTTGGTCAAAATGGATACATGAACACTACTTATTGACTACGTGTTTTTAGAGCTTGAAAGTTAACAAAGAACATTCTTGGTGTTTAATTAAAATACTAATGATAAGAGACAAGTTGAGTTCATCTTTTAAAAATATGGTTAGTAAAGGTGATAAGACCTAGTTATGGTGGGATAATTAGTTCGAAATAGGGCCATTATACCTTGGGGAAGAACTGAATTCCCCTAAGTAAAGAATCCCTATACATGCTAAGTTGAGTGTCAATATAAATGGAGATTCCTACAGCTGTAAATTCAAAGGAGCTTTAGTCCTATCAGCCAATCTACCTTCATATAATCTTAACCAAATGGAACAAGATTGTGTCATATAGCTAATGGATATTTCAAATAAAGTCACCAATAGATCTTGCTTAGAACTATTTAGATTCTATACACCGAAAGTCCTTTAGAATGACATAATTTAGGGTAAAACTCTTTTCCCTAAGGCCTCCTTTTCCCTTTAGTTAGTCACAAAGGGTAGATTGAAGACAAAAGATAGTTTTTAAGGTTCCTCAATTCCTCTATAATTTCCATGCTAACTAGTACTAGAAATTATTCCATACTTTTTTTTTATTTTGTCTACTCTCATATACTTTGGTCTAGAATTTAGGATCTCATTCATCTTTGTTGTATTGAGACAAAGTGACCTCTAATCATTAATAGAATAGCCTTAAGCAAAATAACCTTTCAGTGAAAACTATCTACTGAATTAAGGAAATACTTTTAGCTAAAAGAGGTTTTAAAAGAGGTTTTGTTATTGCAAACTCCTCAATGATGGAAAGATGGGACTTAGTAAACCTAGAAACTATGATCTAGGGAGCAAGGAAATGGTGATATAAATTAAATATTGCACTACACTAACCATACATCGAGAAAGGATGGATAGTTCTTTTACTCAGCAATGTCACTAACAAAAATAGGGGTAATTTAGGATCTTCAATATAGTTCCTCTCTTTCTTAATGGAAGTGGCAATTATATTCTTATTAGGGACATATAAAGAAGAAAATCAGTACCAAAGTCAATAACAAGGAAGAACTTTATCTCCCCTAAATCAATAATATATTTCAAGATTTATCAATCATTTTCCTAGCTCACTGAGTGATGGGATGATGCCTATGATATATATCCATGCTAGCTTTTAGATCAGATACACAAGATACTATTAACTTTGAGTTATCTATAATTACCTGTTAGAGGGGCTTTTATGGAGATCCAATGAAACTATCTTCTTTTCTCTAAGTGACAATTCAACCTGCAATATATAGAGGATGTGATTAGCTCCAATAATAGATACATGCATAGATGTTTTACAGAAAAAATGAATAGAGAAAAAGACGAAGCTTAACTCGCTAGCATATTTAGCTGAGTTGGCATTAGTATCCTTCTGTTTCCTCTATATAATAGGATATGATACTAAAGGGTGGTTTCTCTACACGATGACTTATGCATTCAATAAGGGGTTCGTGCAACGTCCTAAGGATGGAGCTACTTATCAAACAACTTTCTACATTTTCACTACAATCTTTTACTTTTTAATAACCCAAAATATGCAGAACCAACACCCTTAATAATATTAATCTATAACTCTATGTAATTTGCTTCACCAATTCTCCTTCCAAAGACTCTTATTATTGAAAAACTACAACTTCTTTAACTTAAACTTGAGTTTATCTCCATTGACTAAAGATGTCTCGACTAAACTTAACATTTTACCACGCTATAACTCAACATTCTCAATTTCAATCTTCTGTGAACTTCTATCCTTACTCTTACCACCTCCACCAACATCACTAGCCAATTTTCACTCAATGCATCATTGACTAATTCACCTACTTCTTTACATTCTTTAATCCTATAAAAGCCTCCAACCTTAATAACAATTATCTCTTTCACCACGTAAGCTCTTGATTCTTAGTCTCTTCTTCACCCAAGTTAATAATTAAAGCACATCCACAATTAAAATATTTTAGTTCTCTTTTTGAATTAATCTTGGTTTACCCATCACAATCATCAGTGGCTTGCCCACTTAAACTTCCCCTACCCATATTAGCAAAGTCATGCATGAAAATACCATCAACATAAATATCATAACCTATAATCCCAACCATTATAAGACCTATTTTTCTTACCACAATCTCTTCTTTTTCACACTCCTTAACTTGACCTTTTTTCTTGAACTTCATTAAAAGCTAACATAACAACTTAGGTTTTTCTCATTATCAATAACCTCAACAACATCATCCCTAACCTTATGTATTTTACATTATTTTGAAGAATCACTTGCAGAAGTACTATAATCTTTATCTTCATCCATCTTAAACACTATCTAGGTCAAATTTTAAAATCTATATAAGATTATTTCTTCATCATGAACAACCATAAAAAAAAAGAAAATAAATGATAGTAAGAGAATTATAAACCCTAACAACAAGGCCAAAATTATAAACCCTAACAACAAGGCCAAAATTATAAACCCTAACAACAAGCCCAAAAAAATATTTATGGTAGTTTTAGGAAGATTAGGAAACAAGTAATCTAATGTTTCATAAACTTCTTATATATTTTTTAATCTAACATATTCTAATCCGACTTAATGGTGGTCATAAATAAAGACCAACATCAGGCTGTATTTGATATAAAATGAAAGTTAATAACAAGAATTCACTTCACAATGTTTTTAATCTAATACGTAAAAATGTAAATTCCTATTTTAGGAGAACAATGATCCATTGCTTTTTTTGTTTTAAATTTATTTTGTACGGGGACTAATGTCAAGTTTTGTTGATATACATTGAGAGTTTAAATATTAAAGTACTAAAAATAAAATTTGAAGTAGTTTTAATAATTTAGTTAAAGTTAGAAATCAAAAGTATATTTTTATCGAAAATTAACAAGTATTCACTCTATTGCAATTGAAGCAACTAAAATGATAATGCCCAATTTAAAAATAACAATATTTCGTTGTTTTATTTGGTTTTTAGTTTAATCTTTTTTCCTCTCCTCTCAATCAAATAGCATATACTTATATGTACAATTTTACAATCATTTAACTTGCACTAATCAAGTATTTTATTGTTGAAATATCTCATTTTACACAACTTTTATTAGTATTTAATCACATACTTAACACTAAAAAATTGCTCACATGGAGAAATATATGCATTTAAGTTTCTAAGAGAAATTACATTTCATATACTATAAGAGAACAAAAATCGAATACGAATATGATTGATTATACACTAATACGGGTGATTTAATATTGAGGTACATAAATATAAATGTATGTATGTACGTATATATATTAAAATACAAATTAGTGTTTGTAATAAAATTAATTTAATAATAATTATAGTAAAGTAGCATTTGTTTTTTATAAATCTTCTTATTTGGTCTGTCAGTCTTGTTGTCATAATTAAGTTTCACGAGCATTTTATTTGTGTTTGTGATGGTAATTTGACTTATTCTTATATGAATATTGACGAGTCTATTATAGTTTCAATCCTTTTTTTTTAATAAACTTTAGGAAAAGTAGTTGTAAAATTTCAATAAAAATTATGAGATGCTTCTTAACTTGATTTTCTCTCTCTTTTAAAACATATTAAATATCTCTATTTGTAAGAATTAAAAGTGTTTCACATCAGTCATTACTTTGTAATAGTGCATTAAGGGTTTTTAAGTCGAGTTACAAGAGCCTAGACTAGATGAGGTAAAGTACATATTCCCCTTAAGTGGTCAATAAGTATAGACAAGTGCTTGAACTGAGAAGACCTCGTATGATATATTGCATGTACCATCTTAGTCAGCTGTCATATAGAAGGATGTACATATCATACCCGTCACTTCTTATTAAACCATTCTTCAAAGGACGTTACATTTTCAAAAGTCAACCTGGAAAAAAACTTAATGGCCATGGGCTGTAACTTTGGGGTGCGAGTACCGAACAATCCAACATTATATCATCCAAACTTGCTAGCAAACAAACTTCATTAATCAAGTTTGTAGATGACGAGGAGGACATGAATAGGTAGCTAAACAGTGAAGAGAGACAAAATGAAAAGGAAACCTGCAAGTCCCTAGTGGTTTGGACTTTATTATTAAATAACCATGACAAGAGGAAGAGGAGTAAAAGAACAGGCCCGGGGAATTCCCGCAAAAACGAATATGGATACTTGAAGATAATTTTACTAATTATAGATTATTTTGCTCTTAGCAGTATAATGACGTTACATATTTATTATTTTATATCACACAACCCATAGGGATTGGATTTGGATCACCTAACCCCTTAGCTAAGTACAATCAAGAAGCAAGAACACCATAATAAGAATATGTATATTGGAATTTTTAACGATTATTTAAAATGACAAAACTGTTGTCTGTTGTATGGAAAGTGAAACTTGAGACAACTATCATTATTTGTAACACATATAAATTATTTGGTAATTAAAGAAAATAGTGAAAAAGAACTACTTGTGCACCAAATCAATTGCCAGAAACAATGACTAGTATATTTCCAAAGAACAGAATCTAATCAAATACAGAAAAGGAGCACAACAGAAGAACATGTTGTACATACAAAAAAAAAAAAAAGAAAGAGAATACAGACCTTGATGTGGAAGAGCAGCAGGAAGCAGTTGTCTCGGTTAGTTTTGTTGGCTCCTGCATATATATATATACGTTAATTAGCAATGGATATAAATAAACCTGAGAGAGTGAAAATGGAGCCTTTTTGGTATGTATAAATATGTAAGAATACATGTGGAAAAGGTAGGAATGGATTGATTTTGGCCGCACCTTCACTTTTGCATTTCTTTTTTCTTCTTTGAGTGGATTACAGAAAGAAAAGGAGAAAAAGAGTTTGAGTGGAAAAGCTTTTCATGAGTCCAATCACCTGCGGGTGAATCTGTTCATTTTCCACATCTTCTTCTTTTCCATTTTCCTAAACCAAAGAGGTTTTAGAGGAAGCCCAAGAGTTGGAAAAATCATTGAGCTAGATGATGCTAGCCAAAGCCCCATTAAGTTTCTTGATTGCTTATTATTATTCCAGATAAAGTAATTACCGACAAAACTTAGGTCAGATAATTCAAACAAAGCATCACAATTGATGACATCAGAGTTGCCGGGATCTAGTCTTCTAAGGTGCGCTTGAGAGAAGCTGATAGTATTAAAGTCACCAATAGTGATCGGAGCACTAATTATAGAGAGGTCATCCAAGATGAGCTTACGAGCATACTAATTGTTAGAGGCATAAACAACAACGGTAAGAAAATATATGTTGTTAGATAAAACCACCAGCTTGGGTGATATTCCTAAAATTGAAAGAAGGGCTTCGGCAGGATCAATAGTAACTTCTGTTTGACCATTATAACGGCTTTGGAGATTGTTAAACAAGGGCCAACCACAAAAGACATAATACTACTCATTTTATAATCTTTAACTTAGGCCTCAAGTAATCCCACTACCAAAGGCTTCTAATAGAAAAAAGAATTTTTAATGGCTAATAGTTTGGACGAGTTGTTCAAGCCGTTTGTGTTCCAAGTTAGGATAGACATCGACATGGAGAAGAAGGTTGTTTTCTACTGACTTTTTTTTCTACTTTGGTAGGTTGAGGTCGATTCAAAGCTTCAAAATTGACAGATTACACTTGTGAAGATGGCTCACATTCCATAATTATATGGAAATTTGCAAAAGAGGTCGCTCCCAAAAAATGGGTTGGGGCCTCACTAGGAGTAGAAGAAGTAGAGGTTGGTTAGACCTTGAAAATTTCTCGACTAATTGAAGTGTCCAGAGCGATTGATAGAGTAGGGTCTTGGGGAGAAGCATTAGCGATCTCCCTGTTAACAAGAGTAAGGGATGATGTCACATTGAGAAGTCCCATTAGTTTCTCATAATCAACCATTTTGGACATTTTAGAGTTTGGATAGCTTCCAATGCTAACGCACATAATGGCAGGATGACGATGTTATCATATTTATTTAATTTTTGAAGTTTGATTGTATCTAAGAGATTCATCTTGGTGCAAATATGTTCATGTCCTAGTTTTTTTAAAACGCTGTTGTTTTGTTCTCGTAAACCCGTCTTCTAGTGGCGCTAGCAAGTTGTTAAATCCTTTTGTACACAAATATTCCACAGGAAACTATGAAAGTCAACTCACAATGGAGCAACTTTTTGATTAGTTTTGTCGAGTTCAACGTCATTATGACGTTTAATCAGGAAAATTGGATTCCCACTAAGGTGCCAAGACCCTTAGTGGGAACCTTGCTAGCGAGCAGGAAAACTTAGGTGCACCAACTTTGAGAACCTGCAAAAGAGTGAAGGAACAAGAAGTGAAGGTCTTTTCCATTACAGGGCAAACAAGAGACAAACCAACAAAAAGTGAGCTATAACAAAAGGGGAAGCTGATTAAATGAGGGACAAAAGAGGTCCAAAATTGCTAAGTGAAGGGTAAGGGGCAAGAAAAAGAAGAAATTAAGGCACGATAGAGGAAGTTAAGGCAGCTACAAATGAAGAGAGGGAGGACAACGAAATTGACGTGGTCAACAGTAAAGGCACTTGGAAAACCACGCCAAAAAAGCAACCAAGAGGAAGATTCTCATGGGCAAGACTCTTACGAAAGAAAGACAAATGAAAAAGGCTTAGCGAAAGAAAAAGAGAGGGCAAAGGGAAGAGCAAGTAGTCACCTGTTTCATTTTTTTTGGTTTCAATCATGTTCTAACCTATCTTTATGTGGGTTCAACTCTGTTTTATCTCATTTCATCTATATATTTATATAGAATTCATATAAATACGTGGATGAAATGAGTTAAAATATGATTAAAACAGTAAAAATAAAGCAAGTGATCTGTCTAGTTAGGAAGGGAGTGAGGGTGATTTCACTCCAA
This sequence comes from Erythroxylum domingense, assembly GCA_025594535.1. Taxonomy (NCBI): domain Eukaryota; kingdom Viridiplantae; phylum Streptophyta; class Magnoliopsida; order Malpighiales; family Erythroxylaceae; genus Erythroxylum; species Erythroxylum domingense. The sequence continues at coordinate 28,863,874 of JANQBM010000005.1, read as the reverse complement.
TGAGTGCCTTAGGACATGAACAAGAATTTGCGTATTAGGCTTTAATAATATAATTCCTAATCAAGATTGACTACCTTGCTCTTCCCTTTGCCCTCTCTTTTTCTTTTGCTAAGCCTTTTTCATTTGTCTTTCTTTTAATAGTAGTCTTGTCTTGCCCATTAGATTTAGAATCTTCTTCTTGGTTGCTTTTTTGGCGTGATTTTCCAAGTTCCTTTATTGTTGACCATGTCAATTTCATTTGCTGTAAAACTACACACAGTCGATAGTTCTATGTAGCTCGCAAATCCTTATAAAGTTAGCACTTAAAATCGTTTCACGTCCCCTAAAATTTATATTTTGCGACATCTTTTTGTTTATGTATGTCTACAGCATGGAATGGAACCGTTAGACGCTTCCTGTTCTTAAAATCACTTTTCAAGATACACGACTTTGTTAAAACATTGTAATCAATGGCACAACGACGGACAATCTCCGTTCCGAGTATCGGAATGTTAATTATTAGGAATGTCAATGGTTAACCACGTATATGAACCTCACGACCCTTATTGCACTGTTAAAACCAGCCAGCTCCAACCCCGAAGCAAACAGAACCTTAGCGCTTTATTTTAGGGAGGTTTCATTAACCTTTGGCCATATGCTAAGGATGCAGCCACAAGAACTAGATCCTAAACATAGTGTCTTACTCAAGTTGACTTCAACAAAAATTAAAGATGCAATCAACCATTTAGAAATCTGGCCTGCGGATAGATTTCTGATCAACAAAATTCAGACCTTGCCACTAGGGGGAAAAAAAAAAAACTTCAACGTTGACAAAGTAGTCAACTATCACAACTGTACAAATGCGAGATTCGGTCAGTCAGATGTACGGTTTAGCTTCTTATTGAAGAAACTGTAATCAACTAGCATTCTAGTCACTCTACATTATATGGACATAAAGAGGGCGTCAAAATGTCTATTCATACACCATCTTAGCTGGCAACAGATTCATCAACCTTGCATAACAATGCGACGAAGATAAGAAATCAGCGCATGAGGAATGAAGAATTTGCAAATAAAAACAAGTATAGGATATCATACCGTGGATAAGCTAACTTGCTTCCACACAAAGTGTTAATGATGATGATGCATGATTGCACTCTGCTATATTACAGTGAGAAATTCAATTATGAAAAGAGTATGATTAACCCATAAATCAAAATAAAGAATGATTGATTGCATGCATACCTTCCGATTCCATCTGCAACCAATCCCGTGAACATATCAGAGCCTGTCGTGTGTCCGGATTGAGTGAACTTCGATAACTATCAAGCAACCTACCACCAGAACTGAAAGCTGCCTCTGGGGCAGTGGTAGACATCGGCGTCCCCAGAACATCACGTGCCATCATCGATAGTATAGGGTACCTTGGTGTATGAACTTTCCACCAGTTTAATACATTGAAATCACAGTTCCGTGGAAACACAGGTTCCTCTAAATATTTATCCAAGTCGGATATCACGGTTTGACTTTGAGAGGTCTCGTGAAGAAATTTGTCAAAGTCCTTCAATCTATCCCTGCTATCACTGGTAGTAATAGGCAAACTGTTGCCAGGTAAAGCTGAACCTTGGTCGACCATAGTTGAGCAAATAGAGTATGCACTGAAAAGTTCCTTAATACCATCAGATACTTCTTTTATTCGATCAAGGGCAGTGCTACCATAAATCTGGGAGTAGTAATACTCCACCAACTTCATTTTAAATCGGGGATCTAAAACAGCAGCTACAGCCAATGCCAAACTACACTTATTCCAATACCTATCAAACTTAAGCTTCATCTTTGAAGCCATGGAACTAAGGAAATTGTCTGGACTCTTACACCACTCAATTAATTGGATGTGAACATCACAAATCTCAGGGAAATATATGTTTGCTGTTGGGCATTTGTTTCCAGAAAGAACATTGGTAATTTCAAAAAGAAGTTTCAAATGATTGGTTATGGAACTTGCCCATTCCCATTCTGTATCAGTTAAAGCAGACGTGTAGTCTGGGTTGTTCTCTCGCAACAGACAAAGCACATTCCTGTATGCTAATGCAGTTTCAAGCATAATGTATGTTGAGTTCCATTGGGTTGGAGAGTCGAGAACTAAGTTCTTCAGACCGCTGATTCCAACTTGCTGGGCAAGCTCATTGAACTTTCCTTGTGTTTCCTGTGAACTCTTAACATACCTAACACTTCCTCGAATCTTTTGGATCACCTCTCGAAGTGCTTCCAATGCATCATGAACAATCAAATTTAGCACATGTGAAGCAGAGCGTACATCAAATAATTGACCGTTACTCAAAAGAGGCCTGCTTTGAGAAATTCGGTCCTTAATTCTGTGAACAATATCATCATCAACGGAACAAGTGTCAAATGTTACAGCAAATAACTTGCATTCTATGTCCCACTCCATCAGAGACTTAATAATCACCTCCGCAAGCATGTCTTCGGTATGTGAAGAATCCAATGTCACAAAACTTAGTATCTTTTTCTGCAATTTCCAGTCTTCATCAATATAGTGCGCTGTCAAACATAAAAACTCAGAATTTTCTTGAGATGACCATGTTTCAATGGAAATGTTTATTCTACCGTGGAACCTATTTATCTTTTCATAAACTTTCTGTTTCTCTTTCTCATAAATTTCCAAACATGAAAGCTCAATGGAGCTATTTGGCACAACCTCAAATAAAGGTTGGAGGTTCTTGACAAATATCTTGAACCCAATATGCTCAACCATGGCCAACGGATAACCATGTAATATTATCATTCGGGCAAGATCAAGTCGACTCCTCTCCTGATCGAACCTGCTGCTTCCAAGACTTATAACTTCATCTTTTCTCTGCTCCTGATCGTACCTTACAATTGTGGGCTTGATATATTCATCCTTTCTTTGCCCTTCATCATAATTGACATTAACAGTTGTAAGACTTAGTGAAGTTTCCTTTTTTCTTCTCTTTGCAGCAAGCAGCTGTGTAACATCATAGTTGGATCTTTTCAAGCATCGCATCAGGTGATTTCTCAAGTGTGTTGTCCCACTATTACTAGATCCACTAAGCTTTTTATTGCAATGCACACATACCGCATAGCATATGTCAGCCTTCCTAATTCTTTCAAAGTGGTTCCAGACAATTGATGTCAACCTCTTTGGTTTCTTAATAGAGGACTCCGTTGATACTTCCATTGTATAGGTTTAATTGTCTGTACACATCACGGGAACCAAATAAAAATGCTGCTGTTTCTGTAAGTATAACCAATACAAACACCCTCCCCCACCAAACCGACAACCCAAATTTTAACAGAAAAAAGAATGAAAAGAAGAAAAATGATGAGTGCAAGCTCATCAATTTTCACAACTCAATTGACAACCAACAAAATGTGAGTAGGCCAAGACATTCAAAGACACAAGTTCGACAAGTGCCTTCTCATGGAACACCTCGAAAATCAATAACAAGGGCATCACACAGGAAAGATTCTTATGTAACGATCTTAAATTTACCACAACGAGGCAGAAAAACTTAGAAGCAACTCAAGTAATTTGCCAAGGCTAGGCTAAAGTAACGATGGGGTGAAAAAGGTCTAAAAAAAATTTGAACACTCACGTGAGACGACCAAAAAAAGTTATTTGACCACATAGAAGATAACAACAGAAAAAAATTGAAACAGAGATCACCCACCATTTCATATTACTTATAGAATCGTCAAGAAAATTCATAGTTTCGGGGAGATTGGTTGTCCACAAAACCACTTCCCATAGCTTAAATTCTCCATTATACTTATAAATCAAGTAAAACTCACTAAAATCCAGAAAACAAATCGAGTAGAATATTGAAAAATAATCTAAAGAATCATAATTCCGTCAATTCAATAAGCTAAATATTCAGACTTTGATCTTTCACCGGTTACAACAAAAAATAATCAAAAGGTTCATCTAAAATTCATTAAATAAGAACTGAATTAGAAAAGACAAAATCAACGATTGACACAAGAAAAGGGTTGAAAATTAAAAAAAAAAAAGAAAGTAGATGACGAATAGAACTGGGTCTTACATGGATTTACGAACAAACTTGCCGTTTGGGAGAATCCGATCGGAGGGTCCGAGAAGGTCTGAGTTCGATGAGAAAATTAAAACGAGAGGATCCGATGTGGGTGTTAGCCAAAACCCGATAAGATCTAACCCTGTCGGGTATGGGTCAAATAGGGGCGAGATATGGAGTGTATAAAGTATAAATAATTACATTTAAGTAAAAGGAAAATTATATAAAAGAAAGTTTGGAGGACTTCGAACTAGACTCAACATCGTTTCGGTTCAGGTTTTTCGGGTGGAGCTTTGGACCTTAGGCATGTGGCAAACAATTGAAATTAATTTTTACACAAGATGAAAAATATTTTCAACATTATATATTCTTTGAATTCATTAATGAGATTTACTATTAGTTAAAAGAACTACATTATTGATAATTATTAATTTGAAGAATTAATAACATTGATAACTTCTTGATATTTACCCATAAAATATGATGAAAACCAATAATAATTAGTATGAAATTAAATGTTGAAAAATAATTTTTAAATATTTTTAATAGAAATAATCTTATAGTAAATTCTTATCACGAAAATTTTGCTTTCTAAATCTTCTTCTTCTTAACTATTAAAAATATATCTTACTTAATAATAAAAATAAAAATAAAAATAAAAACAAAAATGATTTATTATCTTATAAATCTCGAGTTGTTTGGTTCTTTTAAATTTATATAGTTTTAAATTTAGGTCAAAAATTCTCAATAATATGATAATTGTTAAAATAAAGCTTATTAACATAATTTTACTACCTTATATGTAAACTTGTCAATATAATACTTCAGTTAGAGTGAATTTTTATTATTAAATAATATGTATATTATAATTAATTATAATTACTAAATATTTTAAAAAGTTATTTCAGTATGATTGACTAATAAAAGCTAACTTGAGCCAACAAAATCTAATAAAATTCATTTAATTCAACTCAAATAACCTAAGATGCTCGTATAGATCTAACCCGACCCAATATAATTATCTAACCTTTTATAACTCACTCTCAATTAAGAATGAAAGTGGATAGTGGAGTACAAATTACAAAATTAATAAAGCAAGAAGCAAACATTTTGAAAACTTGACAAGACATTACAACCTTTTGTTATGTATATATAATAATAATAATAGTGATGATAATGATGATAATTTTCTACAGAAACAAATGATTTAACCAGAACATTATAAAACCAAAGGCTTATAATTAGGCATTGCAAATTAAGTTATATTTGGTTTAGATTGACTAAACTCCCAGCTAGGTTTAAACCTAAGAGGTTGATTTAAAACTCGACTAATCAGTCTAAATGGCAAAATCCCTTCCTTAAAATGACTTTGTTTTAGTTTATAAGTTTAAAAAATTCAAAATCAAAACTTCATTTGGAAAGTAAAACCAAAACAACATGGCTTTAAGGTAACTTGAACAAGTTTATGTCGGAAATTTGGGAAGAGATTTGATATCACATGTAGTAGCAGAAAAATAAAACATGTTTGTTTGAGTTTCTAAAAGTCAAGATCATTTTGAATTATCTAACATGATTAATGCATGAACATGATAAGTAGCAACATAAATTGTATCTTATTATAAAACTCAATACTTTTTTTGTAGTTTCTCTCGAACCTTTTTTGAAACTAGTTTATGGCAATTACCGTAACCACACATGTATCTAGCCTCTAATAGTATCCACATGAACAAGTTGAGAGAACTTGATTAGTAGTATAGATAAGAGTAAGTAAGAAGCACTAGCCCTTTTAGAGTCTAAACGTATTTATAGTATATTTAGACCTTTTAGTAACTTAATTAAAGTATAATTCTAATTTTAATATAATTAATTCTAATTAGGTCCAAAAAAGATCCAATATCTTATATTCCTTATTTATTAAATATCCTATAGTTTCTCAAACTTTACAATCAATTCTAACTTGATTAAATTACCTCTTTCTCTCTTTAAATATTTTTTATGTGTAATCTATTAGATTTCTAATTATGTGGAAAATATATACAAATTATAACCTCAAATTATATTTAAGAATTCTTTAATTTATCTCTAGTCCTCTAAACAAACAATTTATATCTATAGATCAAGATTAGTATCTAGCAATGCATTATGACCACCAAAATATTAGAAACATCAAAGTGGTTTTAACTAATCTTTTCATGCATTATTTTTTTGCATAACCCAATCCTTTAATTGCATAATTAAGATTAGATATAAAGCATGAAATTAATGTCTGATCTATTTGAGTCTAATCATATTAGTTCTTCATTATTAATAATTAATTCTGTTAATGAAATTTAAAAACTACCATCAAAGTGTCATTACACTTTGTCCAAGGATTTATTGAATCAATATTAATTGAGAACAACTAAATATTCTTTCCAATCAAGTTAGGGTGATGAACCTATATTGATCACATAACTACCTCCATATATTTCATGCTATATCTAATGACTATTGATTAAGCTACCATTGACAAAGATAAATCATAAGTAGTTTCATAACATAGCAATCCAAATATGAAGTAATTTGGAGATCTTAAGTTAAAATATCACTTATATCATTATCACAATAAAAATTTTCATATAAATACAAGTAATGTTCCAATAGAATTATCTTACTAGGTAAGTTCACTAAACTTAGTATCTAACAAGCACCCAAATATTTATTTAAGTATCTTATACTTTAGTATATAGGATGACTATTTCCTTCATAAGGTAGAAACATAACATATGCTAGTATTTTCACACTCTATTAATATGTAGTCTAAATAGACGATGGCTAGAAACAATTTATAGATAATATATAAATGTGATATGAATTATATAATTATATTCTTATCATAATTTCATTTGTAATGTACATTATGTTGTAGATAGGCCTACATAGCCTCTTATATGGTGTGCATCGTCGCAATCTCTCCATAATGACTATTAATATATGATGCCCATTATTGCATCCTTACCCTCTGCATCCTAGAAACTGCCTTAATCTCCTCTCTTTGCTCTTTATCATTTTCATCATCATCTTCCCCTCATGCCTCTTACCTCAAGTTGTTCGAATGCCCTCTATTAAGTCTATATGGATTAATCCATATATTTCTGTAACACCCCACTCCCGACTGGACCTGAACCCGATATCGACGGTGATATCCGAACCAGTGCCCTGCGAGGGTGGCGTGTCACATCACTTCACTCAACAAAAATCGGTATAAATTTTTTTTGAAAACATCTTATCACTTATCATTCATGTGGGCCCACTTTCTCTTTTTCCAAAACATTTTGTTTACTTAATAGAAGACAACATATCAGGAACAGAAAATCAATAGCCAACATCCACTTTAAGTTGTCATTATTTAATACAAACACGATGAAATGAAAAGTACCTTTTTATTTGCCACTTGGGCCCATTTTCAAAAGAACAGTTCTCAAAAATTTACACACAGT
>JANQBM010000005.1:28838980-28856243 GCA_025594535.1 Erythroxylum domingense | reverse complement strand
TGCATGTACAGACATTTTTCATGTGCACATATCACTGTTCACAAATGCATGAGCATGAGATGTGTTTTCTTAATTTCACTGATTGACCTCACTTGGACCCGTTTCTCTGGTCCGACCCGTTCTATAGAAACGGGATGTTACAATTTCTCTCCTAAGTATTACCAAATAACCACAATTGGTTATCATTGATATAATTTACCTCAACAATCTTCAAGAATTTAACACTAGAGAAGTCAACCCCTTGCTTCCTTAACAACTAACTAATCAATAATGAAAACAAAACATTTTTATCTTATACCCATATTGAACTATGTTACTATTAAATTGTATCATTAATAATGACAATAGGACTAGTGGCAGCTTGTTAAACCATTGAGGAGCAGGTCATATACATTCATGGTCTAAATTTAGTTCCACCTAATGGATTATGGTTGTATATTATGGCTCAAGATATAAGCCACTATTCGTGGTTATATAGATAAGTGTTTATGCATTTGCCCAACATAATAGGTGACCTAATCTAAACTAATACATTATATGTAACACCCCACTCCCATCTGACACATGCATGTGCACCCTTTGGATACACGTGCACATGCCTGATAGAAATGGTGTGTTAACTATTTCACCTTCAATATATCATATGACATTGTATGTAAAACAAAAAATAACACATTGTCTGAAAACCAAAATTTTCCTCATTTCATTTCTCAAATTATACTTTACACTGTAGCATTAACCATCATCCATATTTTACAATGTCAACCTAGAGTGTTTACAACTCAGTCTATATAATATGCTACATACATGAGGTAACTTAAAAAAAATTAAAAAAAACTATTCCTTCAGAACAAGTCAAGGTGAGACCATCTTAGGTTACTCACAAATCGCTCCAGAAAGCTATTGCCTTGAAGTCCCGGCAATGTCTGGACGAGGACACTCTAAATGCTCCTCTATATCATGCAAAATACATTTACACATATCACAAAATTTCACAATTGTATAAGTATTCATTTATGCACATCTATGTATATGAAATATATACAATGCATGGTCAATGACAATCCGGGGTATTGTCCATCTTTCACATCACATGATCATTCATATTTCAAAACTCACATAACTTAATTTATACTTAGGGTTTGCACCCCAATAAAACAATTGGAATCTATATTATAACCCCATCGATCATTTCAGATTTTTTCTGAAAACACACTTTCGGGTCAACCTTTCATGATTATTCAGTGTTATTTTTGGTTTTACATATGACATCCCCATAAGGATATGTAAAACTGTTTGGTATGAATTGTTGTGAAAATTTGGATGGTATTGAAGTTATTGTGTATTATAGGTTATCTGACGTAGGCGATCAAATGGAACACTTAGTTGACCTAGGATCAGAAAGAGCCTGTAGAGAGTCGTCTGCGTCTCGACCTAAGAGAATGTCTCCAAGAATGCCTGAGAGAAGATAAATGAGCTACGAAAAACTGTGAAAACAGGGGCTGTGGACTTCTACGGAAGTGCAGACCTTGCAGAGGCCAAGAGATGGCTATAGAGGACAGAGAGAGTCTTTGATCAGATGGATTGTGAGTCGGACGAGAGGTTTAACTATGCAGTATCTTTATTGCAAGGCCCAACCTACTAATGGTGGAAAACTGTTCAGGTAGTACTATAAGGCCTTGTAGATTGAGATGGGAGGATTTTCTGAGAAGCTTCAAAGAGAATTATATGCCCAAGATCTACCTAGATAGAAAGATGAAGGAATTTCTAGATTTGAAGCAGGGCAGGATGTCTGTGACATAATATGAGATTAAATTCAATGAGTTGATGGGATATGCTACTGCCTTGATTTCTACTGAGGAAGACAAGTGTAGGAGATTTGAAGATGAGTTGAACATGGAGATTCGAAAAAGGTTAGCTCTTACTAATTTGAGCAGTTTCATTGAGCTCAGAGCAGCCTCGATCAGAATAGAGTAATTGTTAAGGGATAGTCAGTCTGAGCAGAGATCAGAGTCTAGACAGAAGAGGCCCGATGAATTTCAGGATGGTTCTAGCAGAAGGTTTAGTAAGTGTCAGACCTGAGCTTTCAAACCACTGACTGAATCAAGACAGTCGAGGTTCAGACAAAGAGGCAGTTCTGTTTAGTCTGATAATAACAGAGGTGCAGTATCGGGTCAATTGCCAACTTGTGAGCATTTTGGGAAGAAGCACAGTGGTGAATGATGGAGGGTAACTGGAGCCTGCCTTCAGTGAGGCTCACTTGATCATCAGATTAGGAATTGTTCTGTGATTTTTGGAGCACAGTTTGAAAGGAGAGGAAGTATGGTAACAGAACCTATTATTTAGTAGAGTTGAGCTGATGGGTCTGAACAGAGAGGCCGTGGCAGGGGCAGAGTGAGCTCTAGGAGTCCTTCTGTCCAGACTAAGATGCAAAGCAATCGAACACAGTCCCAAGACAGAGTCTATACTATGATGAGACAAGAGGCTCAAGAGTCTCCAGAGGTCGTTACAGGTGTGTTATTATTATTTACTTTTGAGGTTTTTGCATTGCTAGATCCTAGATCTACGCATTCTTTTATCGCACCTCATATGGCATCTAAATTACATTGTGATAGAGAGTTACTAAAATGTGGATTAGAGGTGAGTACGCTAATAGGTAGTACCACCATGATTGGGAAAGTTTGCAAAAGGTGTGTGATTTGAATTGATCAGGCAGAGTTGGAATTAGACTTGATTATATTACAATTAAAAGAAATAGATGTCATACTAGGCATGTATTGGCTCACTACTCATAGGGCCATCATGAATTGCTATACTAAGGAGGTCATTTTAGAATCTCCTAATTAACCGAGAGCAGCGTTTAAAGGTATTAGCCAAGTAGTGCCAGCCAGACTGATCTCATTCATGAGTGCTTTGAGGTTAATACAAGGGGGATGTGAGGCTTATCTGGCCCACATTAATGATACTAGAGCTGAGAAAAATATGCAAGACATTCCTATGGTTAAGGAATTCCTGGATGTGTTTCCCGCAGAGTTACCTGGCTTACCTCCAGATCGAGAAACAGAGTTTACAATTGACTTAGTTCCAGGTGCTACTCCTATATCTATTCCTCCATATAGGATGGCACCTGTGGAACTAAAGGAGTTAAAGACTCAGTTGTAGGAATTGCTTGAAAAGGGATTCATTAGTCCCAGTGTTTCACCCTGGGGAGCTCCAATCCTATTTGTGAAGAAGAAAGATGGTACTTTGAGACTGTGTATTGACTAAAGGCAAATGAATTGGATTTCAGTGAAGAACAAGTACCCGTTGCCTAGAATTAATGACTTATTTGATCAACTATAAGGAGCTCAGGTGTTCACTAAATTGGATTTGAGGTCTGGATATTATTAGCTAAAGATAGCAGAGGCTGATGTACCAAAGAGTACTTTCAGGAGTAGGTATGGGCATTTCGAGTTTTTAGTAATGTCATTTGAGTTAACTAATGCCCCAGCTGCATTTATGACATTGATGAATAAGGTATTTTAGTCTTACCTGGATCACTTTGTGATAGTGTTTATCGACATTTTGGTGTACTCAAAGACTAGAGAAGAACATGCTGAACATCTGAGAGTGATCTTACAGATTATAAGAGAAAAATAGTTGTATGCTAAATTTAGTAAATGTGAGTTTTGGCTAAATCAAGTGATTTTTTTAGGTCATATCATAAATGGGCTAGGTATTCAAGTGGATCCAAAGAAGATTGAGGTAGTAATGAAATGGGAGGCTCTGAATAATGTGTCAGAAGTTCAGAGTTTCTTAGGATTAGCCAGATCTTACAGGAGGTTTGTCGAGGAGTTTTCTCTGATTTCAACCCCTCTGACTAAACTTCTGAGGAAAAATGTAGCATTCAGATGGGATGATGATTATCAGAAGAGCTTTGAGGAGTTGAAACATCGGTTGACTACAGCACCATTGTTGACTATTCCATCAGGAACTGGTAGATATGTAGTATACAGTGATGCTTTGCATCAAGGATTGGTATGTGTATTGATGCATAATGGAAAGGTGATAGCCTATGCATCGAGACAACTAATATCTCACGAGGTGAACTATCTGCTATATGATCTAAAACTTGCTGCAGTTGTCTTTGCTCTAAAGATATGGAGACATTATTTATATGTATAGACATTTCAGATATACACTGATCACAAGAGTTTAAGATATTTATTGAGTCAGAAAGAGTTGAACATGAGACAGAGGAGGTGGATAGAGTTGTTAAAAGATTATGACTGCACGATTGAGTATCATCCGAGAAAAATGAATATAGTGGCAGACGCTTTGAGTAGGAAGTCACATAGCAGTGTAGCTCAGATTTAGTTATCGAGATTATCAAATTTGATTCAGTTGAGAGCTTTGAATGTGGAGTTGAATTTAGAGCATAATGAAGCAATGATAGCTACGCTAAAGTTGAGACCAATGTTACATCATCAAATTAGAAGAGTTTAGCGTAAAGATCCTGAAATGTTAAAACTGATTGAGAAAGTTAAGATGAATCCCAATTCTGAATTTGAATTGTGAGATGAGATATTGTGGTTAAAATAGAGATTATGTGTGCCTAATGTGAATGAATTGAGAAAGGAAATTTTAGAGAAAGCTCATAGGGTTGCTTATGCTATGCATCCTGGCACGACCAAGATGTATAATACGTTGAAACAACATTTATGGTGGCTAGGAATGAAGAAGCAAGTAGCAAAATATGTTTTTAAATTTATAACATGCCAGCAGGTTAAAACTGAGCATCAGGCTCTAGTTGGGAAGCTACATTCGTTGACCATTCCGAAATGGAAATGAGAATAAATCACTATGGATTTTATTATGGGTTTGCCTAAGACTCTGAGACAAAATGATACGATATGAGTTGTGGTACAGTGATTAACTAAGTCGGCCCATTTCTTACCAGTGAGAGAGAATAACTCACTAAACCAGTTGGCTCGAAAGTATGTGAATGAAATGGTTAGACTATATGGAGTTCCAGTGCCCATTATATCGGATAGGAATCTCATATTTACTTCCAAATTCTAGAAGAGTTTGCAGCTAGCTATGGGTACAAAGTTGAACTTCAGTACTTTATTTCATCCTCAAACGGATAGACAGAGTGAGAGAACAATCAAGACTGTTAAGGATATGCTCAGGGCATATATATTGGAGTTTCAAGCAACTTGGGATCAGTATATTGCATTAATTGAATTTGCCTACAACAATCATTATCATAGTAGTATCGGAATGGCACCATATAAGGCATTGTATGGCAGAAAGTGTCGATCGCCTCTATAATGGGATGAAGAGGGCTTGAGAATAGTTGAAGGTCTAGAACTGATACAAAACACTGTGGATAAGGTGAAACTAATTAGAAGTCGAATAAAAGCGACTCAGGATAGACAGAAGAGTTATGCGGATCAGCATCGACGGGATATGGAATACAGTGTAGGAGACAAAGTGTTTCTGAGAGTGTCGCCTTGGCGAGGCGTGTTGAGGTTTGGCAAAAAGGGCAAGCTGAGCCCTATGTACATTATTCCTTATGAGATCATTGAGAGGATAGGACCTTTGACATACAAGTTAGCCTTACCTAATGAAATGTCTCAGTTACATAATGTGTTTCAAGTGAGCATGTTAAAAAGATATTCATCGGATCCAACACACGTATTACCGGCTCAAGAAATTGAAGTCACTAGTAATTTGAGTTATGTTGAAGAGCCAGTTCAAATAGTGGGATCTCAGACAAAACAGTTTAGGAATCGGGAAATTCCTATGGTGAAAGTTCTATGGAGAAATCATTCGAGTGAGGAAGCAACTTAAGAAACAGAGGAGCATATGAAAAAGCAATATCCCCACCTGTTTCATCAATCAGGTACAAATTTTGAGGACGAAATTTCTTAAGGAGGGGAGAATTGTAATGTTACAATATTCCATGTTAAGCGCTAGGACCTTAGAATAGTGTATATGAGAGTATGCTAAGAAATTAGAAGCGCATTTCTTTCATCATATGGCATATTTAAGTTGTGTTAATATTCATAAAATAATTGTACGATCATGCATTGACATTTTCTGGGTAAAATTGAGCTATAAATATGAATTGCAAATTTGATTTGTCTTGAAAATTAAATTTAGCCATTTTGGTGATATTTCAGATATTTTAAAAATTAGGGATATTTTGGACTAGGAAAAATATTGACATAATAGACCAATGGATGTGTGACACGTGGCAACATATATATATGATAAGTGGCCTACTTGCATGGATGACACGTGGCATTATATCAAACATACATGTGAAAATTTTCTGCAGCTTGTGTTTGTCCTTTATTTGGTTTGTTCTTCACCAAAACTACCGACATTTTCTTCTTTGTTCATCCTTCACTCCATCACCATAAAACTAAGTTGTTCATATTTGTGTAATTGGTTATTGATTCTTACATCAAAGTAAGAATTTCAGTCCATGGCAAGTTTAGTTTCTATTTAATCTCATTTGTTTACCGAAACTTCTTTGCCCATTCTCAATTACTGGAAGTTTAGCTGAATCAAGTAAGTTGAGCTTTAAGCTTTATGGTATCTTGAATGGCTTTTTGATGATGTTTGAATTAGACTGAAATGGTTTTGATAATTGGAGTAAAAATGGAAAGTGCAGAAAATTGGAGTTAATCGGAAAAAAATGTAGAAAAATGAAGACATGCGTGAATGGTGATCTATTTTCATGTTTGGGTTCTAATATGGGATTTTGGACATATTTATGAATGATGGGAACTAAAATGGATGTAGAAAAGATGATTTATGCAAAAGATGTGTTAGTTGAAAAAGGTATGAGTTTTGACATCTGGAAAAAAAAATTGAAAGAAGAAGAAAAACCTGCGTAAGGCTTATTATAGGGAGACTGTTTTGAACACACTTCACTCTTTTTGTTATAACTTCTTCTCCTGACCCCAAATGACATGAGATTTGAACCAACAAATTCATAATACGTTGTTCTTGATCTCCACCAAAATTTATAGCCATCTGAATTAAATTGGAAGTGATTGATTAATGAGTTTAGGATGAAAATGTTGAGGTGTGCTGGAATTTGATAACTGGAATGTTTTTTCTAAAAATGCGTCAGTATTTTGACTCTCTTTTGATCTGTAGATTTTCAAATGAGATGATTCTTAATTTAGATTAAATTAGAGACATATGGCTACATCTTTATTGAAGAAGTTAAATTTTAATTCTGTCTTTATGAATTTCAAAATTTGTCTTGAACTTGAGTCTTGGCTTAGGCTATAACACTACCCTTGACAGAAATCATGTCTTGTTGTTATCAAATAAACTGTATTGATGTAGGCTGGATCAAACAAAGGTGTCTTTACCAAAGTTGTAGCTTATGCTCTTAGCTTTCAATTGGTATAAAGTTTGTAATTTTTAGATACTTGAATTGAGAGATATAAGTTGTACAACTTCGAGTGCATGATTATGCACTAGCCAAAAGTTCGAATGTACTCAGTCTGTAGTATTAAGAGCATAACTTATAGAATAATGAATAAAATTGTATGATCTTGGTGTCATTAGAAACTTAAGATAATGAGGAACATTTTTTTAGAAGAAAGTGTTGCCAAATTACTCCATTTACCTGGTCTGAATAATCATGAAATGTTGACTCAAAAGTGTGTTTTCAGAAAAATTTGAAATGATCAATGGGTATTAGATTCTAATTGTTTTATTGGGGTGCAAACCCTAAGTACATATTAAGTTATGTGAGTTTTGAAATATGAATGATAATGTGATGTGAAAGATGAAAAATACCCCGAATTATCATTGAACTTGAACATGCATTGTACATATTTCATATACATAGATGTACATAAATGAATACTTATACAATTGTGCAAAATTGTGATATGTGTAAATGTATTTTGCATGATATAGATGAGCATTTAGAGCGCCATCATTTAGACATTGTCGGGACTTAAAGACAATAGCTTTCTAGAGCGATTTGTGAGTAACCTAAGATGATCTCACCTTGACTTGTTTTGTTTATTATTGAATTGAACATGATGTTGATAAATGTGTACTGAATTCCAGACATGAAATGTTCGAGGAGTTTTGATGCATGATTAAACATTGGAAGTGCTACTTGTATGTGAATGAGATTGACTTCATGGTTCTCAACTTGAATGTTCATGCCGGACCTAGTCCGATGATTATTGTGAACAAGAACATGAATACAAATGTAATTGATCAAATGTGATGATTGAAATTAAGGAATGCATTTCATTTCAATGCATGAAATATAAAGGCAGTTATGACTGATGTTGCTAGTGAAAAAAAAGCTTAAAGCTCATATATTCATGATTAGAGCCTAAGGCTCAATGTGTACAAGGAGTCCTGTATCCCCAACGGATAAGGGACAGTATGAAAGAGCCCGGTATCCATACGGATACGGGACAGTGAAAAAGACACACAGTCACAACAATGAAATAAATGAAATCGAGTCTCATAACATTGCATACACATATGATCTAAATAAATTGAATGATTGCAATGTTTTGAGAACTTTGTGTATGAAATATTTGATAAATTGTCAATATATATGTTTTGCAAAATTGTACTAAAATGATGAAATGTTTGAATATTGTTTTTAAAATATGACAAATGTGATCCGATGTTATGTGTTATTACTTGACAAAACTCAAGTTGATTGGAATTTCATGATGACATGATTTGTTGTGTGTTGAATGACAAGAGTGAACCATTGAGGATGGTTACTCTACTGAGTTTGCAAAACTCACCAAAATTGTAACGTTGACAATTTCAGGTTCGAGTGAGCGGCAACCTAGCTTCCAAGACTGCATAGAAGTGATTTTGTATAATTTATGGAGATCAGATATGGCTCAAAGGTTGGTTAGCTGCGACTGAAGGAATAGTTTGTTTTAATTTTTGTTTAAGTTTCCTCATGTATGTAGCATATTATGTAGACTGAGTTGCAAACATTTTAGGTTGACATTGTAAAATATGGATGATAGTTAATGCTACAGTGTAAAGCATAATTTGAGAAATGAAATGAGGAAAATTTTGGTTTTCAGACAATGTGTTATTTTTTGGTTTTACATACAATGCCATGTGATATAGTGAAGGTGAAATAATTAACACACCATTTCTATCGGGCATTTGGATGTGTATCCGAAGGGCGCATGTGCATGTGTCAGATAGGAGTGGGGTGTTCATTATATCCTTCTGGTTCCACTTGTCTTGCCTTGATGGCCTCCTCTTATGAAAGCTTAACATTTTAGCCTCTAATCATAGTATAAATGCTACTCAATTGTATCCTAAAGAATTAATACCTTAATGCCTCAAACGTAGGGGGAATGGATAATGATTTTATATAGCGCCCCGTTACCATAAGGTACATATCGGAACACCCTGAGGACATTCCAGTACATAACCTATGATACTGGTGCTTTACGTTCAATTACAACATTCACTTAACATAGCATCATCATTTTTTTCTTTATAAGGCATCATCAAGAAAGTCACAATATTTAAAACCAAAATTTGCCCCTTTTCATTTTATAAATCCGAATGTAATATATTGTAGCTTTCAAATAACCGTACATGTACATCATCATAACCTATTACAAAATAAGCTACATGAAAGAGGAAATACATAAAAAGATCTATCTAATCTTCCAATGTCAACTGACTGACCTGTGAGCCATTTTCTTCAGAAAAGTACAAGAATTATGACGGTTCCTCAGTAGCAAAAATCCTCCTTTGGTCTTGAAATGTCAACATACAATTTTGGGTGAGTTTTGCGAACTCAGATGAGGTAACCATCATCGATGGTTCACTCAATTCATGCATCACATCAAACATGTAGACATATAATTCGCATCTTTTCATTTTTGCTTAAACATCACATATCATTTTCGGGACAATTATACCAAACATTTCATTCATACAAAAGTACATATATCAATTGTAAATGCAATGTGCATGATTCAGTTTCATTTGTTACTTTGTTGTGACCAAGTGCCTTTTTACTAGCTCATATCCCTTTTTGGATACCGAACTGTATCAATTAATGTCCTATATCTCTTAGTGGATATCAGGTACATGCATAACTAAACCAAAGGCTCTTACTACGTTCTGAGCTTTAAGCTCTTTTACTCGTGACTCCGATCACAACTGCCATTATCTTTCATGCATTCACGTAATGAAATGTCATATTCAATGATTACACTCATTCAGTCACATTCACACTCTTTCTTATTCACATTTGTCATCGGACTTTTAGTCTGACATTTAACATTGAAGTTGAGAACAAATAGTCAGTCATATTCACATTTAAGTAGCACTTCCAATACAGTCCCGAATATAGAACTCCTTGGACAATCAATTGTCCGGAATCAACACAATCAATTTCACATTCATAAGATAATTCAAACATAATCTAACACAAATAATTAATTGAGTGAGATGATCTAGATTACTCACAGGTCGCTCCCGAAGCTAATGCCTGGAAGTTCCAGCAATATCTGGATTTTGACATTTCAGTTGCTCATTTATATCACACAATATACATATCACAATTTGGCATAATTATAAGTGTTTTATTAATGCACATGTATGTATATGAAGTATGCAAAATGCATGTTCATGAAAATCCCGAGTATCGCTCTATTATTCTTATCATGTAAACATCATATATCCAAACTCACATAAGTATTATTTATACTTATGATTTATACCTCAAGAAAACCATAAAAGTCGAAATTCATAATTTCTTGGCCAATTCAGATTTTTCCTATAACAACTTTCGGGTCATCATTCCATGTTATTTTTGTCCAAGAAAATGAAATAATTTAAGGATACTTTCTTCTAGAAAATTGTTCTCCTTTCTCTTAAGTTTCTAATGACACAAAGATCATTCAATTTTGTTCAATATTATATGAGTTAAGCTCAAAATACTATAGAATGAGCACATTTGAAACTTTGGCTTGTACATGATCATGCTGTCAAATTGTACAACTCATATCTCTCAATTCCCATATTCAAAAAATTATGAACTTTATATCATTTGAAAGATGAGAGAATAAAATACAAAATTTATGAAGAAAACTTTGTCTAATTCGGCATCTATCAATACAGTTTATTCAATATCAACAGGACATTATTTCTGTCTCGGGTAATACTATAACCTCATTCAAAACTCAATTTCAAGCCAAAATTTGAAATTCTTAGAGACAGAACTAAAATTCTATTTCTTCATAAACATTGTATCCCTATGTCTCTAGTTTACTTAAAATTAAGAATCATCCCATTCGGATAACTAAAAAATAAGTTATGGCTAAAACACAGAAGCATAATCAGTGAACATATTACAGCTACATTTTCCAGCATTCATCTTCCAATTTACTGCACCTAGTTCTTGACTTCATATCAATTTTTGAGACACTTAATGATAGAATTAAAATTTTTTGTCTTCATGAAAAATATAGTCATATGTCTCTAGTTTAATCCAGATTAAGAATCGTCTCATTTGGATAACTACAGAACAAGTTATGGGTAAAAGACAAAAGCTTAATCAATGGAAATGTTATAACTACCAATTTCTAGCACCCTCTTCATCACCATTTAGTCTCTCAATCCTTCCTTCAAACAACTCATAAATACCATTAACACATTAAATTAGAACATATATCTATTTATTGCAACATCAACGTTACACATCTCAACTCCTCTATCATGATCATTAAACATTAAACTATCATCATAAATGCTTCATTAAATATCAACCCATGAAGATCAACATGTAACTTACTTGATTTATCTTCAAATCCTTCAAAAACACACCAACCCTAACTTTCCCATGTCTCTCACGACCATCATCATTCTAGGGTGGATTTGGTTGGGTTTTTTGTGAGAAATGAAGAAGAGACAACAAGATGAGGGTAGCAAAGAAAGGTAAGAATAATGTTCACTTTGATGTAGAGATGAAGAGAGTGTCGTGGAGATGAGAACAAAATGAAGAAGATGAAGAGTGATTAACGAAAATAAGAGAAGAAGAAACAAGATACAAAGTAATTAAATGGTCTTCCAATTAATAAAGCAATCGTGGGTTTTAAGACATGGCTTGGCAAGTGACATTTGTCACTTACCACTTGTCAACTCCTTATAGGTTCACTTAGGTTCTCTCATTTAATTTGTCCAATCAACTCCAATTTCTACTCCAATTATCTCCAAATTTCAATGACATATGTCATTAAACTCAAATGTCATTTATAAAAATTTTCACTATCATTTGACCCTTAATTATATTACTATTTATTAATTGTCCTGTCACTTAGTATTTTTTTTTAGTTCAAAATTTACCCAAAAATTCAGGGATTTTTTAAATTTCACCAAAATTTCAAAATCAATACGTATACACACCAAGTCAATTTTTAATACATATAAACCACAATTTAGATCAAAAATTCACATTTATAACAATTATATCCGGAATGTCAACGAATGCATGTACAATTATTTTTATGTGCAAAATTCAATAATCACATGTATGTGCATGTCATATTATACATGAGCATGAAATGCAATTTCTAATCTCTCATATGACTATTCTAGCCTTAACATGGGTAACGGGATGCTACAATTTGGTTTAGGATTCTCGTCTATATTAGAATAGACCTAATTTACTTTCTTTTTGTAATACTCTCCTCAAAGAGTTAACAAATGATCCTATCATAAACGTTAAAATATATTCCAAATATGAAAGAATCTAACAATATCTTAGATTATGGTCTTTTCCATAACCATGTTATTATTGCTTTGCTTATTATATCATTCTTCATTTTCCTAAATGGTGAACCTTGAAATGTCCTCTAGAAGGGATGGTGCCAAAGAAGACAAAAGCATTTGACTCTTTATAGCCTTTATTTTGATTTTTGGAGTTATTCTTTTAACACACAATGAAATATGCCAATCTTCACAAAATTCACTCTACAAATTCACACCTAAACATTACTTCTTCTGAACTCCCAACATTCATACAATGTATAATATTTGGCGCAATCTATTATATCTAACACCAAATTCCATAACTCCGATTCAATATCCTGACAATCCCATAATAGTTGTACATAATCCACAATTCCTCCTCAATCAAGCTCAATACTCAAGTTTAGTAGACTGCTATAATGAAATTAGATAGATTAACATACTTGGAAAATGTAAAACTCAAAATAGGTGCTTAATATCTCCTAAACTTTTTGTAAAAAAATCCTTAATTTGTCTTCTAAGTGTGAAAATGTGAGGAAAGGGGGTGATTTGGTGTTTTTAAATATGGGTTTTATGTTTTACAAAAGGATTTGGTGTTTAAAAGGTTAGACTTTATGCTTAGATTCAAGATTTAGGTGAAAACAAGGGATTTTAAACTTTGGGTGGCAATAGAGAATGAAAATAGAGTTTTGGGTAAAAAAACTCGATTTTGGCTTTTATAGTCTCTTGTTTTAAGATATACCAATGTTTGACACACTTCAATATTAGCACCAACTTTACGTTATTTCTTTAAAGTATTATTCGTTCATGAGCCTAGCATCTAATATGGTTCCCATTTGAGTATTGGACCTATTATGTTTCTTGACACTCTCCTTCATTGTTTCAACATTGGTGCCTATCCCACCTTACAAATCGGTGCCAATTATCCTCTATAACCCTTAATTTATTCTTTAACTTAAAATTTTTATCTTCTTTTGGCTAATTCGTTTCTCCTATGACCTTTGGCCTATTAAACATGATGTATATGCATAGATTAACACATAATAATGCAAGAACAACATAAATTTAACACATATCAAACTAAAAATTAACAAAGAAATGATGTTAATTGAAAAATAAAAAATATAGAAAATCTTGAAAATTTAAATCCCTTATACTTAAATATGGCATTACCCTTAATGCCAAATAAAAAAGATATTATACTCAATCATATTGGGTAATTGAGGTTAATAATTTCCCCAAATTCCATAAAATTTTAGTGAGGTAAGACTTTATGAAATCCTATAAAATTTTACCTACAAAATAAAATACAAATTAGTATAAAATCAAAAAAGAAAAATGTAAAATAGAAGATAAGAAAAGTTAGAATCATCAAGTTGCCTTTTAATAAGTGTTTTTTTATAAGTCTTATAGCTAGACTTCCTACTCAAGCCTTTCATCATAGATCTATGATTAAAGGATTGTTTTCCCTCTTATTTAGCTCCTTTTGTCCCACTCTCCTTCTTCTACCTGCAAGATATAAGAACCCTCTCCAATTGGATTACCTTTCAATAACTCTTCAAACTTTTTGTTATTAGAAAGGAGGTCTTTTGAGCATTCAATATTTTTGGCATATATGAAAGAATAAATCTATTTTCCTTTCCATCCATTTCAAACTGCTCAGTTATGAAATCAGTGTCCTTATGGGTCAAGGTTCATGCTACTTTAATCTATGATTTACAATTATTATGGAACAGACTTTAATCTATGATTTACAATTATTATGGAAGAGATTAACACTGGTTTGCTTCTGTTCATCACTTTCTCTTCCACTTCCTCCCGCTTGTTTGACCTTTGCAATCACTCTTTTTTAGCATCTTTAACATTAAGTGTTTTACCACTCCTAAATGGTATGGCTAACACTTAATCTCCTAGGTTCACCTCTGAGTTATTATAAATTTATATCTTCACCATCCATCTTGACTATTTGGTTAACTTGAATTTTTAAATTGTGAATTTCTGTACAATTATGTATTGTACCATCTATTCAAATAGGACCAAGTCAGATTCAATTTTTTGAATCTATTTAATTTTCCTAATCTATTATTCACAAAAGATATAAACTCTAGGATTATCTTTTCTATCTGTTGCCCTTTGAAAATAGTTGCTAACATTGAAGTCATTATTGGAACTTAAGTGGTTCTATAGATCTGCCAGCTCTAACTCCTTGCTTCTCTAAAAATATATTTTAATGATTACTCCATCCTTGATGATATATACCAAATGAATGACTGTTCGTACTATTTCCCCATAGGCAGCTATATAATCGATATTTTTATAGTAGTAAGGGGATTGCTCTATATTCTTGAACATATGGGAAGAGTGTCCATACATGCCATAATGGTAGCATACCCCTTATAAGCTAAGTCATAATCTATTAAAATCTTCATCGAGTTTGAAAGATCATCAATTTGTACCGTAATGACTGAAAATGTATAATTTTGCTGCTAATCCCAAAGATCCTACATAAAAGAATGCTAAATTGTACAAAAATTGAGGAAAAAACAAAAAGTAAAATAAAACAAAAACAAAAACCAAGATTTATAAAATAGAAATTGAATATTTCCTTAGCAATGACATCAAAAACTTGTCCTACTAAATCTGCAAGTGTATGAAATCAATTGTAACAAGTTTGTAAAATTAGAGTAATCTAGAGTATTAATCCCACAGAAACTATATTACTATATTGATTCATCCTAGCTAAACAATAGTACTAAAATATATAATATTTAGGAAAATAATTAAATTACTAAATTAACAAAGACGAGATAATTGAACAAAGAGAAATCAACAAAACTAATACTAGGCTAACATATATATTTAATTAGATAATTACCACCCTTCAATGCACAATTCAGCCTAATCAACCTCATTACGCCTAGCTAATATTTTCTTTATTATAATAGTTTAGGATACTCTCAGTCTCTGGCATTAAATTATTTATTCTCCAAATGTATAGATCATACTTCTCCTATTATTCCTTTATATAATTCTTAAGATTGAATCTATGATGATCATGTATAAATCTAAGATTAAGAATAAAGAGAATAAATTCAACTAACAAATAATCAAATTACATATTAATAATTTAAGAATCCATCTAATGAAACATCCCTAACCCTAACTAGTGTTTTAACTATTGAATATAATAAAATCAAGACTAAAACAAGGCAATCACCATCATCATCATCATCATCATCACCCAGTTGGAAATCCCGCAATGAAGCGGTGGTCTGAGAAGGTTTGATAGTACGCAGCCTTACCTTTACATAGTAGAGAGGTTGTTTCTGGTAGACCCACATGCAGATGTGACAATAAAAAGTGATGCAGATAAAAAGCGATATGCTAAGAGGGGAGGTAAATAAAATTAAATAGTTACATAAAGAAAAAGAATAAAACACAAAGCAAATAAAATAGCTACAAATAATACAAATAATAAAGATACAAAAACAAAATACTAATAATAAAATATTGATAATAAATAATAATAAATAAATAAATAAATAACGAAAAATAGGAAAGGGAATAGGAACAAAGGACAGACCTGATATGGAGCCCAGTTCTACTAAATACCTGATATGCTGCATCAAATCGGCTCTGTTTGTCGCTATGTGGGCTAGGAGTGCTGGCGCTGCTACCTTGTGTATATGACAATCCTACAAGGTCCGCCATTCTTGTTGGATCGTTTCCGGACACTCGACTACCTTGTCGTACTTTGAAGGGTTTCCTTTACCCTTATCCTATCCCGCCAAAATTTTCTATATCTGACCAGTTCCACTGTAAGGGCTAACTCTAACATATCTTTCTTAACTACTTCCCTCCATGTCTTGTATGGCCTGCCTTTTCTCCTCTTGTAGCCACTAAGAATAATTTGCTCACATCGTTTTACCGGAGCATCCGGGTGCCTTCTGCGCACATGCCCAAACCACCGAAGCCTAGTCTCTCTCATCTTGTTGGCAATACTGGTCACCTATAGTCTGTCTCGCACCACACGATTACGGACTTTATCTCGCCTAGTAATGTCACACATCCACCGAAGCATACGCATCTCTGCTACCAACAGTTGACTTGTATGTCGACTTCTGACGGGCCAACACTCTGCCCCATACAACACGGTTGGTCTAATCACCATTCTGTAAAACTTCCCTTTGAGCTTTAAAGAGATCTTTTTATCACATAAGACCCCTGATGCGCCTCGCCATTTGCTCCACCCGGCTCGGATACGATTGACTATATTGTCATCAATATTACCTTCTTCCTGGATGATAAACCCGAGGTATTTAAAGCTCTAATTTTGTAGTATGACATAAGTTCCAATTTTTACCGCCGTCTCATGGACCATCTGGCTTCCTGAAAAGTTGCATTCCAAGTACTCCGTCTTAGACCTGCTCAGTCTAAAGCCTTTCGACTCTAATGTCTCTCTCCAACATTCTAGCTTGGA
>JANQBM010000005.1:28818859-28838880 GCA_025594535.1 Erythroxylum domingense | reverse complement strand
TACGCCTTCTCCAAATCGATAAAGATCATATGTAAATCTCTTTGACGTTCTCTGTAGCCTTCCATAAGCCTACGGAGTAGATGTATGGCTTTTGTAGTAGACCAACCAGGCATAAATCTAAATTGGTTAGCTGAGATAGAAGCCGCTCTCCGGACCCTCTTCTCGATTACCTTCTCCCACAGTTTTATAGTACGACTTAGTAATTTGATGTCTCTATAGTTGTGGCACTATTGGATGTCCCCTTTGGCCTTGTATATTGGGATCAACCTACTCAATCTTCATTCATCTGGGATTTTGGTTGAGTCTAGTATCACATTAAAAAGGCGAACTAACCACTCAATACCTATAAAACCTATTCGCTTCCATACTTCTATAGGAATCTCATCCGGTCCGACTGCCCTTCTGCTCCCCATCACTCTCAAAATTTTTGTAATTTCGCCCCTTGTAACCCTACCAGGTTGGTACTAGTTTGAAAAATGCTCTAATACGATATGATCACCTAACTCTCTGTTGACCGAGATGCCTTCGTTATACATGCCGAAAAAGTATCTCTGCCACCTACTTTTGATGGCCTGTGTCTCTGTGAGTATGTGTCTCTTACTCCAAATCACTCCTTGATGTGAAGAAACCCTAAAACTAAAAGCTTAGTGAAAGAGGAGGTTATCACTAACCTTAAAAGTCGTCTACAAAGAACCTTAATTGTAAAATTTAATGCTGGAGTTACAAAATTAGAGCGTTAAATTGCTTAAACTTAAGAAATAACACATCTTCAAAAATTATCCACTAGTATCGACACGAGACCAACATCCATACCAACATCAATCTTATTTTGGAACATTTATACATCATGAAATATTATGTAATTGAAACCTAACACCAACTTTTAATTGGCACTAGTATTGTCCAATTTCTTAGTCTATTGAATCTTGTGAAAGATAAGCACTTGTCTCCTTGGTTTGCGCTTATTAGGCCCTTTTCCATTAACTTCTCTACTTTTCGACATCTCAAGCTAGAATTAACCTCTCATATCTTTTAAAAAGTTACTGTACATCTTCTTATTACCAAATGACTATAAAATATCCTTGATTGGACAATGACAGAGAAATTACACTCAATTTTGAGTTTTATCCTTAAGATTATCACCTATAAAACAATGAAATAAATATAGGAAAACATTATAAAGCCCTATAAAAGTGGAAAATACCAATTAATTAAACCTTAAATAACATATAAAATATAGACCTATCAATTACTTTTTCTCTCTTCAATTATTTTTTGTATATGATCTATCAGGTTAGCAAATATGTTGACAATGAATATATATTAAGGAATGTAAAACTAGTCTTTAACTAACATTTATGGGCATGATATTTTCTATGTAATTCAATCCTTTTATATTACAATGATCATTATACATAGATAATGAAATTAATTTCTAATCTATCTGTGTCTAAACATAATAATTCTCTGATATTAGTACTTAATTCTTTTAATGGTATTTGAAAACTATTTTCAAAGTGTCGCTACCATGACTAATAGTTTCTCAAATCAATACTAATAGATGGCAGTGGACTATTCACCCTACTTTCTTGATAATGATGAGTCCTAATTACCTAAATCTTACCATATATTATTACCTTCTGTTATGTAGGCGCCTACTTTGGAATTGAGACCATTTCCTATCTATTTGAAATGTGTGTACTTGGGGGATAAAAAGACTCTTTCTATCATCTTTCATGAAAGTTAAGTCCTAGCTAAAATGATAAATTGATTCATATGCTTAATGACCATAAAGAGGCAGCCCAAATGGGGGTTTATTCCTTTTCCCTGTTGTTTGTGCCTTTTATTTTGTTTGTTTTACCTCCTCTTTGCATTTGGCCTTACATTGGGATATTGTAAGTTTTAAGTATGGTAAATAGGATTTAGGTTCAATTTAAATTTAAAAAATTGTGTGTTTTTTTAAATTTTTTTAAAAAATAGTTTAAATGTTTTTTGATGTGTTTTTGGTTGCATTTTATGAGTGAAGAATCAATTGAGCTTGAGAGATTTATAATATGAATGAATAAGTGGTTTCACTAATATATTAGTATAGTCATTTTCCTTAAGAGTGGTAGATGCTGGATTTAGTTAGTGACCAAATTTGGTAGATAAAAGCCAGTGAGGATTTAGACCTGTAGACTGACATATCTATATTAGTCTCATTATTTTTCCTTTCGTATGGGATATTCTTTCTTGCATGTTGTTTCTCTAGAACTTGCCTTAATTTTTTTTAGTTCATATTAACAAATGCATGCATGAATATGATTAAGGCCCTTTTTGTTTATAAACTACATTAGTTAAATAGCTTACCCATATGATTTATTTTCCTTTTAATGAGCTCCTTTGAGATTAATTGGAGATATTTATTTGTTTTTAGCCCTCATTACAAGCCTTTGATTTGGAAAAAAAATGACTTATACCTAAGTGCTAAAGTTAGCGGAGTATTGTTCATCTTTATTTTTGAGTGCGTCAAGAATAAGAATGGGGGGAGATAAATAATTTCTCAATTATGCTTTTCTAAATACTTGATTAATTAAAATTTTGAAGATTTAAATTCATTTTAATTATTTAGTAAAAATTTTCAATAAAATTTAATGTAAATTTGGATATTTTCTATCAGCTAATGGCATAATTTTGAATTAATATTTTCTTTGTTTTAGTTTTAAAGTATGATTGTATTTATCTTAATAAAAATGCTTACTGTTGATTTTCTTTGTTTTAGTTTTAAAGTATGATTGTATTTATCTTAATAAAAATGCTTACTTTAGAATGAATGAATGATGTTCTTAGTTGCTGGGAATAACAGTTGACGACGGAAGAGCGCGTATAGGAAACGCTTCTGAATACGCAGGCGACAGATATCTAGTGGATTCTCTTCAATACGCTCCACCGCAACACAGTTGAAAGCAGAGAAACTGGTCTTCCCTGCTACCACATTCAACTACAAACGGCCACGTGTAACATCAAACTCCATGGCCGCCAAAAATATCCTCTACAATGTTCAACACTTCTTCACCTGTTTCTATAAATAAATAAATAAATAAATAAATAAATAAATATATATATATGAAGAAAAGCTAGCTCCTCTTTGCTCGGTGGCTCCATTTCAGCCTCTTCTTTCTTCTCTTTCATTTATAACCCTCATTTATATCATAAATATATATACCATAAAGGAAATATCACACCCACTATTTTAGTGGGAATTTCGACCCAAATAAACTGATTTCTGTTTAATCTTTTGTGACGTTGCTGGGTAAGGAGCAAAGTGTTGTTCAAGCGAGAAAGTTGAGATCTTGAGAGAAAAATAGAAGGTGGGCAAGTTCAAATATTGAGTTTAGAGAGAGAGAGAGAAATCGGAATCTTGTTTTTTGGGTTCTTAGATAGTGAAGTTGAAGTAGCGAAATTGAGAGATGAAGATACAGTGCAACGTGTGCGACACGGCAGAGGCGAACGTGCTATGTTGTGCCGACGAGGCGGCGTTGTGTTGGGCGTGCGACGAGAAGGTTCACGCAGCCAACAAGCTGGCAAGCAAGCATCAGAGAGTCCCACTGTCAACCTCTTCGACCCATATGCCTAAATGTGATATTTGTCAGGTAATATGAATAATAGTCACTGTCTCAATGCTGCTAGCAAGATACATTACTGTCCTTATTGTTATTTCAACCTGCACTCCTAGTCCTTTGTTTACTTCATGGTAACTTTAGAATAGGAAATAACAAGATATTCGTGGCTTCTTTAAATTCAGTGGTGAACTCTGTTACAGCATAGGCAGTCAGTCGAATGAAACTCCACCATTTCCTTTTTTGATGGGTTTTAATGTGAACATTTGAGGTCGCTTTAGGTTCTAGTTTATGTGATTAAAAAAATGATTCAATTTCAAATTTGAGAAACAAATTGATTTGATCTAAAATTGTAAATTGTAGGAGCATAATATGTCAAATTGTGCTTTTTGTACTGGGATATTGTGCAATAGAGGGGATCTATATCTTCAAGCTACTCTTTTTTACTTTTATTTCCAAATATTTAAGGACTTTTACTTGGCTATGTTTATTTGCCCGTTGAACTGTCTTCTACATGTGATCCCTCTTTGGCCCCTGGGCTTCTCATCCATTTTACAGGTTCTAATTGTTTTCTTTTCATTGATTCCCGTGTGGTTTGGCCACCATTCAACATAATATTGACTCTCTCATTCAAATTGTTCAATAATTTCTTTAAACTAGTGAAAGCAATGTGAAGAAGCTATGAAGGGTAATATCAAAGATGTAGTTTTGAGTCTTCCTTCTGCCCATGTAATAACAGTTGTGGTTATATTTGAGTTTGGATGTTACTGTTTAACTTCCCCAGCTCTTTCATATATGGTAAGAGTGGGAATCAATAATCTCTTCTTTTGGATGATAGGAAGCACATGCCAAAGCATTTAAAGGAGTTGTTTATGAGAATATGCATATGTGTGTGTGTGGATATCAATACAACTTGGCAGAAGGT
The DNA here is from genome assembly GCA_025594535.1 of Erythroxylum domingense. Classification (NCBI taxonomy): domain Eukaryota; kingdom Viridiplantae; phylum Streptophyta; class Magnoliopsida; order Malpighiales; family Erythroxylaceae; genus Erythroxylum; species Erythroxylum domingense. The sequence continues at coordinate 28,834,356 of JANQBM010000005.1, read as the reverse complement.
TTTTGTTGTGGATGTGTCTAGGGTTCTTATAGGAATATTATTTCTATTTGGATTTATGATTATCCTAAGGCCTTTGCTGTTATATACTCATTTTTTATGAGTTTTCATGACATGACGTGATATCTTAATAAAATCTGAGATAATAAAATTTCTAATTTTATTGACTTGATGTTTTTCTTTTAAGAAATGTGCTAACTGGTATCATGGCTATCAAATATCTTTTAGGTAAAAAGGAGATTAGTAACCTCTCATAATTGTTTAGTTTGTTCCCCTTTTAGTTCTTGTTTGTCCATTGTCCCATAAGGAAGAGGTGATGTGTTCATCGTATTATGATAAAATGTCAAACAATTCCGGCTATTTCTATCTTGAATATTGGTATGGAGCTTTGGTTTTGTAAAGATGATGAAAGAGAGTTTGGTAGAGTAAGAGATAATGTATATGGTGTAGTGATGATGCTGAAGTAACCTCTCATAATTGTTTAGTTTGTTCCCCTTTTAGTTCTTGTTTGTCCATTGTCCCATAAGGAAGAGGTGATGTGTTCATCGTATTATGATAAAATGTCAAACAATTCCGGCTATTTCTATCTTGAATATTGGTATGGAGCTTTGGTTTTGTAAAGATGATGAAAGAGAGTTTGGTAGAGTAAGAGATAATGTATATGGTGTAGTGATGATGCTGAAACAAACATTCCCTTTTTCCTCCAACTATAGATAAGAAAGAATCGGCTTGTTTTGGACCTGTTCAAAAAATCTGATACTTATGCCGCTAATCTATATTTTGACTGACCATAAGTGATGTAGGACATAAAAAAGAAAAAGAAACATTAACTAGTAGTTAAAACTGACGAAATTGGTAATAGGCTGTTGGAATATCAAGTTTTAGGTTTGGATTTCAGCTTGGAATGTTAAAATTTCAGATTTTGGTATAGCTGGTTTTTTAAGGTTGAATTGCTACAAATTTAAGCTTAGGATTTCAGGATTTGATATGGTTGGAATTTATATTTAATATGGCTCAAATTTATCGAGGAATGCAAAGAATGGAGGGTAGAAATCTAGGAATCACTCCCACGATCTAAGAATCAACTCGAAAAATTTCAATATTGTTATTGTTGAAAGGCTGGATATACACATACTTATAGAGAAGTTCTTAGAACCCTTATTTTAGTAGGAAAAGGCTCTTAATAAATTTAAATCCTATTCTAATAAATTTTTTTATAAATTTATGTTCTAACAAATAGGATAAAATATTTAAACTAAGATAATATATTTAACTTATAACTACTTCCTATTTAATAAGGAGTCTTAACATAATCTAAATTTCAGGGGCCTTTTGGTTCTACTTCTGTTTTTCTGTTGTTGTTTTTAATTTCTGTTTCCTAGTTTTAGTTTCTGTTTTTTTTTCCTTAAAAAAGCGAAAACCTGTTTGGTTGAGATTTTTAATATAAAAACTGAAAATAAAAACTTGTTTGGTTGAAAGTTTTAATAAAAAACTAAAAACAAAAACATACTTGATTTTATCATCCTGTTTCTATTTTTTTAATTATACTCTTATGTGTAATAATTATAATATAATACATTATATTTTAAATTAATTAATTATCATTATAACTAATAGGCCACTTCAATAAGATTCATGAGCAACGGGTTGAGAAACGATTGTACAAATGAAAAAGTTTTGAACACAACACAAAATTGATAGAAAAAAGATTGGACTTTAATTTGCCACAAAAAAGTCTTACACCAACATGAAGACAAGAGTAAGATAACTTTGTCAACATGTATTAACGTGTTATCAACGTTTTCGCCTGTATGGTCAAAACAAAAACATCTTTGTATTCATGTATTAACGTGAATGTAGCCTCCACATGCTAGGCGATAAATGACATGAATGTAGCCTCACATGCCACAGTAAATGAGCTGAAGTCCCAAGATAAGAAGACAACGTTATAGCCTCCAGCCACAAAAATAGCGTGAAAAGAAAACAACAAGCCTCAGATATTGACTTGAAGTCCAAGACAAGAAGACAATAGCCTCTAGCCACAAAAATAACGTGAAAAGAAAACAACAAGCCTCATATATTGACTTGAAGTCCCAAGACAATAACCTCTAGCACAATAAATGCACATTAAATGAAGAACAAATCAGCTGCAAAAATGTGAGGAAGAAGGCAAGTGCTACAGCTGTCTCAACTTTAAAATAACGTGAGGATCAAGAAGACAGAGCCTTCGGATTTCGTAATGTGATTTCATGGGCTGTTCTATGTTGGTTCTTTATAAAGGACGGTTTGCCACAAAAAACGAAGTTTTCGTTATGTTTAGCAAAGGAGAGGAGGTGAAGCAAAACTTGAAGAACTGAAACACATCCATGAAGAATGAGAGTGCAACATCTTCTTTATCAACCTAAAAGAATGCAAAAATTTATGGCCAAAGCAGAAGTTCTATGTGGTTTCCTTTAGTAAGTATAGTTACATCTATAGGACTGTTATTTTCTTCATATTTTTTCCTTTTCACATGTCTGTGTTGGTTCATATCTCAGAGTAACACAAAGAAAAAACAAGTTGATAGTGGGAAGAAGTATGATGAGTCTGATGTTTATGGACAAGAGAGAGAAGAGACATCGCAGACACAACAGATAGATATGAAACACAAACCTGGAGATATTGAAGATAGAAATATTGAAGACGCAGAAGACGGCGTAGAGGAGAGAAAGAATATGGTTTGTTTCTGTGAGAAAAACCGTTTCAAAAGAGACGAAAACCTGTTTTTAAAAATCATGAAAACGTTATTTTTAAGTTTTCGTAAAGTAGTTGCCGTTTTTTTATTTTTAAAAACGAAATATAGAAACATATTTAACCAAACGTGATTTTGAGGGTCATTTTTAAATTTACAAAAACCGCAACAAGAAACCTTAAAAAAAAAACCAAAACAAATAGCCCCTCAGCCTTTATTTTCTTGTTGTCAACTCATTTCTCATCCTTCATCCTATCAAATTAAGGCTTGTGGTACTAATTTTTCTTCTTTTATTTGTTCTATATGCTTTAAAATCATTTTGCTTCAATTCTCTCCAGCTTATTTGAAATCATCCTCAACATAAAATGTGACAAATATTGATCATATAAGTTTGGATTCAACTTCTGAAATTTAGATTGTAAAATCTAAGTACTGTCAGAAACTGGTCTTCCTTTCCGCTGGACAAAAAATTGTCTATACCCTCTATCTCTTGCTGCTACAATTTGTTCATCAAAAACATCTTCTTTCTCCTCTGTAAGATGGGTAATGGTTGGAATTCTCACAGCTGCAGTAGGAGATTGCGTATCATCATATCCATGATGAATGGTTAAATCTTCAAAATTAAAGATATGAGTAATTCCTATGTCACTTGGTAATTTCAAAACATAAGTATTAACACTTATCTTCTTGATGATTTTATAAGGGCTAGCATTTCTTGAATGAAGTTTCTTATATTTCCCTTTTGGATAATGCTTTGAATGAATTCTAGGTATCATCATACCCCTTTCATTGAATTCCACCAATCGACGATGTTGATCAACATATTCTTTATAAGACAAGTTGCTAGTTGTTATCTTTTGTTGTATCTCATTAAAGACGTTCGTCATGTGTTGTGCAAAACTTTTAGCTTCAACACTGACTCCATTTTGTTTTTGGTAAAGGAATTAGATCAATAGGCTTTCTTGATTGAACTCCTAAGGCTATCTTAAAAGGAGTTTTAATAATTGAACTATTTATAGAATTATTGTATGCAAATTCTGCAATGGGAAGAATTAGCTCCCATTTTTTTACATTGTCTCCAACCAAACATCATAACAAGTCTCTCAAGTTTCCATGCACCACCTTTGTTTGTCCATCAGTTTGGAGATGGAAAGACTTGAAAATTGAAACTTAGTGTTCAATATTTTCCACATGGTTCTCTAAAAATAACTCATGAATTTTACGTCAGGATCAGAGATGATAGTTAAAGCTAATCCATGTAGACGTACAACCTCTTTGCAGAATAGTTTAGCATTGTGGACAACATCATAAGTTTTGATCACTATATTTGCAAATGGTTTCATAACGAAACCTCATGGCTTCTTTACGACATATGCACCAAGAGCATACGTATTGCTTGCTTTTTATAGGCAGATGCACTAACTTGTCATCATTGCTAAACTTTGACTTTGAAAGTGCACTCGCAACTTCTCCTTTATTCATATGTTGTGTTAATTTGGCATCTTCATTCAAATCTACTTCTCCTTGTTGCATCTTCATTCAGCCCCCTGTTTTGTTATATTACCTTTTTGTCCTATTCTTTCAATCTGTTGCCTTGTTTCAGCCTATTGTGCTTGTATTTTAATTTGTTGTTTAGGGGTTTCAGCGTATTCTTCAGGTGTTTCAACCTCTAGTTCAGGCATTTCATCTTGTTGTTTAAGTGTTTGAACTTCTTGTTTAATTGTTTTGGCTTTAGGGTTTGCCAAAGAATTCACTTAGTTTTGTTTTCATCTTTAACGCTTTGAGCATCTCCCAGTGTCACACCCTCCATGTCTCCATGTCTTGAAGTACTTAAACATCATCTACACGTAGGCTTGAAGATTCTAATTGATTAGTTGAAAGAGAGGTGTCATTAATTTCACCACCTATAATAAACACTTTCTCTGGGTAGTGCTTGCTAAATTTGAGAAATCAAAATTAATATGTTACTTTCAGCAAAAACATTTCCTCACACAGCGTACTGTTGGTCAATATCAATCTTCTCGTCCTGCTTATTACCAACTTCTCCATGTTTATCGTTAACTATAGGTTGATGGTTCACATAATTTGTGGGAGTTTTGACTTTTAGGGATTGTATGTCAAGGCTGTCTAATCTCTCTACAAATTTTTGAACATGTTTTCTTATATGAGTTGTTACATGTAAGTTGGTTTCTGGAGCACCTTGTGAATGAGGATCATTGCGCCCAATTTTTTTTGCGATATTAATAAGTATTTTATCTCGTTCTAGGTCACTGAATATTCTTCTATACACCCTTCACCACATTTTGCCATTGTGAATCAAAGCTTTGATACTAAATTGACGTAAGACAAATAGAAAAGTATTAACTGGTGGTTAAAACTCATAATATTGGTAATAGGTTGCTGGAATATCAAGTTTTAGCTTTGGATTTCAACTGGGAATACTAAAATTTCAGATTTTGGTATGGCTGATTTTTCAAGGTTTGATTGCTAAAAATTTAAGTTTAGGATTTCAGGATTTGATAGTTGGAATCTAGGTTTAATATGCCTAAAATTTAGCAAGGAACTCAAAAAATAGAGGGTAGAAATCTAGTAATCACTCTTAGGGTCTAAGAATCACTCTTCAAAGAAAGCATGACACCTTCTAGTTGAGAACTCATGTTTGTAGAAAAATTTCAGGATTGTTATTCTTGAAGGGTTGACTATACGTATATTTATAGAGAGTTCTTTGAACCTTATTCTGAACCTTATTCTAGTGGGAATCCTAATAAATTTAAATCTTATTCGAATAAAAGTTTCTATAAATTTAGGTTCTAGACAAATAGGATAATATATCTAAACTAGAATAATCTATTTAACTTATAACTACTTCCTATTTAATAACAAATCTTAACATAATCTAAATTTCAGCCCTTATTGTCTTCTTATCAACTCAATTCCCATCTTTCATCCCACTAAATTAAGGCTTGTGGTGATTAATTTTTCCTCTTTTATTTCTTCTATAAACTTTAAGTTCTTTTGCATCAATAAGCAATAATAGAAGCTGGTCAATAACCAATAGTTTGACCTTGTCCAGCAAGTCTCATTATGATTAATTCAATTGGTCTCAAGAATAGGCTAAGAAATTATTGAAGATGCTACGACATCGATTATAGTCTACTATACTCTGTGTAATGTGCAGTAGAAATGTTTACCATCAAAGATCAAGTTCCTTGACAAGGGGATAGATTAGTTGCGTGAATGTGATTCTTCTTGGTCATAAAATTTATGTATGCTATGCTACTGGTTGGAAGCCTTAATATTCTCAATCTTTAAATATAGCTATTTTGCACTATTATCTTGATACTTAGAAGGAAAACACATTTTTTTGTAGCTTTTGTTCTTGGTAACTACTATCTAATCTTTGTTACATAATGTTAGTTAATCTTGTTGATGATGGTATAAAATCATGTTTTATGTGACAAATACTAAACCCCCCTCCAACCCCCCCATACCCTGTAAATAAATAAATAAATATCCAAATGATGACAAAAATAGAAGAATCAATGGTTAGCTGGGCTATCTAGGATAGATCCATCTATGTTATTTTTGCTTGGGTTAGTTGGATGTCTGTGGATACTCTTATGACCTCCTTCCTTCAGTTCTTGCCGAGGTTTTTTTTTTTTTTTTAATGCGTGAATCGAGGTTTCATGGCACATAGTACTTTTCCCCTACCCTTGGTCTAAAAATATTTTGTTTTCTTGTAATTAATTGTAGTGATTTGTTCGGTTCATCTTTGAAGCAATTTTTATCGATGTGAATGACATCGTATCTTAATTGCTAAATGATGAATAATTTTCCTCCTTTTATTGGCTTGTTGTCTGGCTGGATTTTTGTTGAGTTGGTGAGATCTTCATTCATATATCTCTTATGTGGTTGACAATAAAATCTGCCACTTGTTGCAGGAGGCAGCTGGCTTCTTCTTTTGTCTAGAGGATCGTGCTTTACTCTGCAGGAAATGTGATGTTGCTATACATACAGTCAACCAGTTTGTGTCTGCCCATCAAAGATTTCTGCTTACAGGGGTAAAAGTAGATTTAGAACCCGCCAACTTGTCCAACCATGGTGCCTCCTCTACCTCCAGGAAGTCACCTTCAGGTGAAAAATCTTCAGAAACAAAATCACATTCTGTCTTTGGTAAAGATTGCTCAATTCCGTTGGCTAGTTCACGCAATGAAGTTTTACCCCCAGTTGTTGGTGGATTTGGGGACTTTAGGTCAGTTAAAATGTCATTTTCTGGAGGTGCTGCAGCTGGGACCATCCCCCAGTGGCAAATAGATGAGTATATGGAGCTACACGAGTTCAATCAACACTATGGCTACACAGATAATGGTTCATCTAAGGTATGCATGTTAGTGCTAGGCAACAATTTTGCTATCGGAATTTTTGTGCAGAGGCGCCCAATATATCAACAAGAACTAATTTATCTGCTTATTCTTCATATAGATAGACATGAGGTCCATTAGACAATAGGCATCCTAGGTTTATTCTTTTTTAATTTGGTTTGTTTCACTGAAAATGCAAATATGGTCTGTGCCTGAACCCTCTACGCGTACTCATTTGCTAGCAGAACCTACCATGGAGAGTGTAGGAATTAGTGCATAGAGTGAATGAGTTATAATTGGATTCATGTGCTGTTATTTTCTATAAGGATTGCTATCATGCAACATACGATCATTTAATGCTTCAGTATAAAATTTGTCTTACTCTCTCATCCACCAAATTCAAGGTAACTTTTTGTGGTCCATCATTGATGGATTCTGCTTTTAATGAGGTCTAGTTGAGAACTTGCGACATTGCTGATTCTGTTTTTGGGATTAGGAGACACGAGCTTGCTATCCTTTTCTGGGTGTTTGGAGTGAAACTATTTGGGTATATTACACAATTTTCTTTTGAGCAAATAAGCTATCTTAACAAGCCATGATGATTGGTGTATTTGCTAGCTTCAAAATTCTATGTAGAACAGTTTTTTCCTTCATGTTTTCAAAGTCTTCATTTATGAGAAGGGAGTTTCTAAAATATAAGAGGTTCTTTTAGCAGTTTTACTTAGGATTAACAAGTTTTCAAATTATGAGCTGTTAAGTCTCATTTCCCTAAAAATGATGATTGTCGAGAAAGACCAAATAAGACATTGGTGATCCAAAAGGATGAATGAGAAAGTTCTTTTTCTGTCTGCATTTAAGTGTCGGTGTAGTTTTCAATTTTCAGATGACCAAAGCTTATGAAATAAATTAGATGCTTCTTTTTTTCCATGTCTCCTTAATATCTGGTTATGCTAAATTTATTGTGCCAAAGTTATTAGGATGAGCTTCAATTTGCCTGTTGTGGTTGCAATCAAGTACAACAATATACAACAATCAAGTACATCAATGTACAACAATCGATGCTTCTTGATTTCATTGTCAACTGGAATTCCTATTGGTTAAGCTTCAATTACATTTTGGGTTTTTAAGTCCTACAGATGGCATCAACATAATTACGAGTTTTTATTTAAAATTTTTCTTATGTCTTACTGTGTTTCCATCAGGCTGATGACAGTGGTAAGCGTGGGGACTCTGATAGCTCTGCAATGGTAAGATCTGGTGATGAAGACGGAGATAATGATGAGTGCCTGGGTCGGGTTCCAGACACTTCCTGGACAGTGCCACAAGTCCATTCTCCGCCAACTGCCTCAGGACTCTATTGGCCAAGAAGCATTCTCACACAATATGAATCTGCAGTTTCTGTGCCTGATTTATGTTGGTCAATTGTGCAAGATCACTCTTACTATAAGCAGCGTAGCACTCTTGCAAAAAGGAGGAGAAATATTTAATATTGAGACTCTTCATTGCCATTGTCATACGGAAACTGGATCCTGAAGTCTAAGTAAGCTTTATCAGATACACACTTTTAAGCTAGTGTACTGAAAGGTCACTTACGCAATTCACTTGTGTCCTTATAGGCTGGTGGTATGGCCGATCAAAGTTCTGGGTACACAAGCAACTGCCCCCCCGGAGAAGGTAGGCAAAGATATAAGTCCCTGCTGTCTGCAAATTAGTTGAGACAATTTAGCATCCTGTGGGTAAGCAAAGACTTGGAAAATAAGTTCGAACCGCCATAGAAGTCTTGATTCCATAAATCTTTAAACCATCTGTGAGAACTTGGAGTAATTTGGTTGGATGTAAACTGCGATGTGATGGATCATGATATTGCATTACACTTAACTGTTTTACATTTCAAGCTGATACGTTTAACGGGGGTATTCTTTTGATATTTATGGACACAAACTCGGTTTCAATAATTCCCAGGTCTTTGTTCACGGAATTTGAATGAACAACTGAAACTGTGTTTATCAAACTTGTTTAAAATTTGAGCAGATACAATTCTGTAAACTGATACTGATAGGTGTCCCATTGTTAAATAAAGTAAACATCAAATGAATATTTAATTTGTCATGGAATTTTATCATTGTTTTTTTTTCCCTCTTTGTTTGCAGCAATGAAAGAACGTAAATCAGTAAGGCTTTTGGTTTTTCATCGGTGGATATATATATATATATCAGGAAAACACCAATTTTCCTTCAAGTGCCAGTGGGGTCATAATGGATATAGATTCTCGGGAAATATGAAGACGTGCAAATCCTTATGGCCCGTTCTCCATCTCGTGCCAAGGAAGTAATTTGTTAGTGAATTTAATGGAATTGTGCTTTAACTAGGTAATGGTGTCATTAGTATTAGGGTTAGGGTTACATAGGGAGATTAGCTATTAGACAGGTGAATCCAACATGGCACTGCCATTAATCCCTTAGAATGATCTCCTTAACTCTAGCTTAGTCTAGCATTAGGTGTGCTACACCTTGGGTCAACACATTGTTAGAAAGATTAATTAGCACAATTCCTAGGCTTCCTCCTGATAGTAGTTTATAGAATTCACTCTATCTCACTTTTTCTATTTCCCTTCTTTGCCTTCAAAATCTCAAGAACCTAATAATTGGCTCCCCTGTATACTAAGAGTTAAGCACTAACTTAATTAATTGGAGTCTCCTAATATAAGACAACATTTTATTACACCATAAGTCAAACATGTTTTGTATCTTCTCCATTAAAGTAATGCACTCATTAAACTAGAGTCTACTAATAGTTAGGAGTCCCAAATATTTAAAGGGAGGCTACTTCACCTACGGTATATAGGATCCTCCTATGTAAACCCCCTCCCTCCTTTAAACAACTAAGAGGAAAAAGTTAAGAGTTCCTGCATTGTGAACAGTAACTCTCCCTTTGTAAAAGGTGATATTTCCTTTTATAGCAAGTTACAAGTGACCTACCAGTAGGTTTCTACTTTGGGCTAGTCCAATGGAGGTCTCTATGGAGACTACTCGAACCCTCTTCCAGTGTTAAATTGGGCGCCTCCATTAAGATTGCTCAAACCCCCTCCCAGTGTTGAAGCTGTAACAAACTAAGGGAAGTATCTTAGACACTGGTTTTCCCACCGCTCATAAGTCTATGGAAGTTGGAAAGGGACCCCCAAAGAGAAATATTTCTTCAGGCATCTCTCCAAAGGAGTTGGGCAAATCTTGGAGAAGTGAGGTGGCAACTGATGACCCATATAGAAGCTTAAGCATTATCACTCTACTTAAGTCTCCCTAACTTTAGAGATGTTGCAGATAGGAGCCAAAACTTGTCCTATAATTAGATTGGTTTTTTTCTTAAATAAGAGGCCCTCTTTTCCTCAGGTTCAAGTCTGGGTTCAAACCTAAATAGGGAAGTAAAGGGTTGGAGAAGATTCTGTTGACTGAAGAGGATTCTTTCTCTGAAGATAACATGAGCTTAATAATGGAAACTGGTCCCTGATACATAGGAGTTTAGCCAATGTTTGTGCAGAAATGGTCTCCATGTATGGTGCTTGATAGAACTAGAATAGAATCCATCCCTATATGGATTAATTTCCACAATATTCCTTTGGAATATTGGACCTTGGACGGCTTGAGCCTTCTTGCTAGCTCAACAGGAAAACCTTTAGTATTTGATTCTCTAACAACTAAACTAGAGAGAATTTGTTTTGTCAGAATTTGTGTGGAAATTAAGATTAAAGAGGAACTTCCTGAGTCTCTTCCTACTACGAGGCTCAATGAAGTTGGTGAATTGGACAGAACTGAGGTTAAACTATCCCATAACTAGAGGCCTTAGTTTAGTAAGAGGATGTGGAAAGCAACTGGTAAGTTGTTCAAAAACATAATTAAGCTTGTGTTTTTAATCGTGTTCTTCACTCTTATAAAGTTCAAGGTGATAAGGTTAACTTCAAAAATATAGGCAAGTAGCTTAAGGTGACAGTAAGTAGATTGGAAGTTTTTGATATAAAATATGTAGGATATCACTTCACCTAGAGTAACAATTAGCAAGGCAGGTGCTTCACTAAGAGAAAGCTTGATAGAATTTTGGTTAATTAGGCTTTGACAAGTTTATACCCCAATTCATATGCTCTCTTTGGTCTCCCATATGTTTTGATCACTTATACATGGAGGTTATTGCTCCCCTCAACTCAAGTCCCTTTTAATGCACCCTTTAAAATTTTTAATTTTTTAATTCACAAGGAGGGGTTCTTGGAGGTAGTAAAGGAAGTTTGAGATTTTTGGTTTCTGGATGCAAGCCAATTCAGCTCATGAAAAAACTAAAAAATTTTGAAAGTTAAGCTAAAGGACTTTCTCAAAGCTAATGGTCACCCTTCTGATCTTAGTCTGTAGATTGCTAAGGAGAAGTTAAAAGAAGTCTAGGAGCAACTTTACTTGGATGGAACCAGTCTGGAGTTGAAACAGAAGGAACTCATGTAATTAGATTTGTATAACAAGGCTCTTCCAAATCATAGTTCCCTTTTGTTACAAAGAGCCAAGATTTATTAACTGAAGGAGGGAGATTCCAATACCATGTTCTTTCACAGTTCTATACTTGCTAGAAGAAATCTCCATAAAATTCATAGTTTGCTTGATGAAGATAACCAACTAGTAAGAGATAGGAATTCAACAGAAGGGATGGTGTTTGATTGCTACTGGAAAAATCCTTGGCTTTAGTGCTTTATGTTTGCTTAAACTTCAAATTTTAGAATATTTGATAGGTCCTTCAAACTCTCTTAATGAGAACCTGATGGAAGAATTAGAGAAGCTTGTTACTTACATGGAAATTAAGAGAACATTGTTCAATTCAAATCCTAAGAAAGCTCCAGGTTTAGGTGTTTTCAATGCTCTATTCTTTCAATCTACATGGGACATTACTAGGGATATTTTGGTGTAGGTTGTTCATGTCAACTAGCACAGTACTGAAAGAGCTCAGCTGCACTTACATTTTTCTAGTACCTAAATTCCCTAATGCTAATAATCTGAAGGATTTTCGACATATCTCTCATTAAAATATTGTGTACAAAGTGCTTTCCAAGCTACTTTCCCAAAGACTGAAGGGTATCTTGAAGTTCTTAATTCACCAATCTTAGGGAGCCTTCATTCCAGGTAGATCTATCTTTGACAATATCTTGCTATTCTAGGAACTGTTGAGGGGTTATGACACTACTGGATGCATCAAGAGTTGTGTGATCAAAGTGGACTTTTCAAAAGCCTTTGATACTATCAATTGGAGATTTATCCTTTGCTGCCTTGAATGGTTTAGTCTTCCTTACAAATTTATCTCTTAGATTAATGCTTGTATTTTAACTACCTCATTCATTATTCTTATAAATGGAAATTTATGCAAACAGTTTAAAGGAACTAATATGATAAGGCAAGGAGATCACCTTTCCCTACCTTTTTTCCAAATTTAAATTATATATGTTATGAAGAGTTGATTTAAATTATATAGCAACTCTGCATAATTCTCTTGATGGGTTTTACAGGCTTTCAAGTTTGAGTGTTAGTCAGTTCAAAAGCAAGATATATGATATGTGTTTAATTGTTGATACATTTAATCATTTATACTTAGCGATTAATGATACGAAAATGTTTAAGATACTCACTTTAATTCATATATGATTTTAGGTATAATTTGGAAGCAAAGAAATTAAAGTGAGTCGAAAGCACTACATTTGGGTCGTTTTTTCGAAGCTTAATTTTCACTTGTCTTCATTGAACAAGAAGAAGAAATTAAACGAAAATTAAAAGAAGCAAAAAAATGCAAATATCATGAGCTGCATGGATTAAGCATGCAATTACGTTAATTAACAGTTGGGAATTAAATGAGACAAAACGGCAGTGTTGGAAGCAGATGAAGGCAGTTGGAAGGAATCAGTCCATGACCAAAACGACAGCGCAGATGGGAAGCCAGTAGACCAAGACGCAATTTTCAAGCAGCAAAAACACAAACTCTAGGATAAAACGACGATGTAAACAACGTCTGCGTTAAACTCGGACGTTTGTGTTAAACACAGATGTTGGCATTAAATGTAGTGTTAAAAGGAGGACACGCCGACGTTTTGGCCAAGACATCAGGTGTGAATAAAATGTGAACAAGAGGGTGGTCCAAGGAATTAATTTTTCACATCGACGGCACAGTGAGGAGAACAAGGGGAGAAGCAAAATAGAAGAGAGCTGCGGGAGAGGAGTGAGGCGTGAATAATAGGCGTGACCCAAGGTTTATTTGTCACATTAGTGAATAGTGAGGAGAAGAGAGCTTGTGGCAGTGAGAAGAGAGTTGAAGGGGATTTCAGCTAGGGTTAGTTGTAGGGGCTGAAACTTTTTCTTGGGATAGACCCATGGAAACCTAGGTTCCCAATGCCAGTTCGGAGGTGACATCGACGCCAACGACCTGGGTTAAGTGTATTTCTTTATTTTTTTTGTTTCTTTCTCTTATTAAAAATTGATTATGTTATCTTGTATGGATTGACTGAGTATTTGAATGATGATGATTTTAATGCTCTATTGAATCGTTTTTCATGAAAACTTATTGCTATGATCGAATGCAATACATAATTGTTGTATTCCCGATTCATGTGTAGCAACTAGTGGTTTCGAATCATTAGACATAACATAACAATGGTTAAATAATCTGAGCTTGTGTGATTATTACCTAGATTGGTCTATTTTTCTGATTCATAAGGCAGTTGTCCAAATAAACTTACAAAGCTTATTCTACGTTTCCCTATAGCTAGGGTTAATTAATGAGCGCTTTGTAATTAACTAGGATCTAAGGAAAAGTCGAGATTAATAGAGCTTGTTGTTAATCTACGACCGATAATTGCTAAGAGAGATAAAAGAACAATAAATTAATGAATTATGCTTAATTAGGGTGTAGGCTGAGATTGAACCAAAGAACCGATCCCTACCGATTTCCCTAATTTTATCATTTTCGCATGTTTTCTTTAATTTGTTTTCATTAGGTTGATTTTATTTTATTTCTTATTAAATCTAAAAGCCCCCATTACCTAAACATCAATTAATTTCATTTCATAAGCTAATCGAACACTCCCTGTAGGATCGACCTAGACTCACCACTGCTACAGTAGTAATCTAGTTATTTTATTTTGACTAGCGTTATGACGTGTTTGTCAATTTTGACGCCGATGGCGAGGAATGCGGTGTTTAGTTTTTGTTATTGATTTTAATTTGTGTTTTGTATATATTTGTTCGTAATTGGTTTCTTTTCAGTTATTTCATAATCTTTTCATTTTTTTGTTTCGTTTTATGAAAAAAATTAAAATTAAAATTGACATGAATGGGATTAATTTTTTATTTAATTCATATTCTCAATCTTATAACAATGTTTGGACAGATCAACCTAACTTTTGTTATAGATGGGATAATCCGCCGAATTACTTCCATGATAATTTGTAAGAAGCACAACAATTCCTGTACATACCAGAAGCTTCCTATCAAGACTCTGGTACATCCTTGGAAGAATTAGTTAATATGTATATTGTTAACACTTTGCAATTTCAGTAGGAAACAAGTTCTAGAATCCAGAACTTGACAAGTCAGGCAGATCAATTGATGGAAGCTCTCAACCACCTAGCATCACAAAGCAAAAAAATGCAACCATATCAACCTGAGGAGTACCCGATGGATATTAGCATGGAAACCTTACAGAGTAAAGAGGAGCTTGAGAATTTTGAGTGTAGTACTCAAAAAATTGCTTTTGAAGAAGAAGAAGAAGTTGAGAAGGAGCTCGAAGCCGAAAAGGACATATGATTTAGCTCAGAGGTAAGTACTGAGTCGATATGATTGTTTACATATCATTTAGCTCAGAGGTAAGTACTGAGTCGATGATTATGTTTGAAACTATCATTTAGCTCAGAGGTAAGTACTGAATCAATGATTATTTTTGAAAGTATCTCTTCACCTTTACATAGTAGATTGAAGGAACTAAACGAGGAAGAAAAAGGTGAAGAGATGTTTGAAATATTTCCCTAATGCATAGACTCAGTCGAGATTGAAAGTTTGAGGATAGAGAAGGAGCTAAATGGGAACAATTATCAACCAAGACCCTATCTTAAAGAATTTCAAGTTGAAGAACCACATGCGCCATCAAAAGATCATAATGTTGTCAGGTGAGGAGAAAAAGGAGTTGAGTCAGCGACCCTAAACAAAGGTGCTTCTTTGGAGGCAACTCAAGGTAAAAATTTCTTTGCTTTTAAATTTTTGCATTTATTTTTTTAGACATGTGTGATTCTGTGTTGATTTATTTTTGCTTGTTTTTAAGTTGTCAATCAAAATGAGAGAAAGAATAAAACAAACAAAGAAACATTTGCTCGTTTTCTATTGCTTCTAGGATTATTTAAT
>JANQBM010000005.1:28732471-28743788 GCA_025594535.1 Erythroxylum domingense | reverse complement strand
AAAGTTCTTGTGGATGATATGATCTCAATGTTTTTGTAGGTGTTGGAATCATGGAGAATGAAATTACACTTGAAAGAAAGTTTGGAATCTTGAGGAACACCAATTCCCATGTGGGTGGATTCCCACGGACGTGGGAATCTTCTCTAGAAAATTTCTGGAGAAGAATCTCACGCCTGTGGGAACTCCATCCGAAGGGGGGTTTAAAATTTCCCCCTTCTTTCTCTCCTTATATTTTCAAATTTTTTTGCACTCTCTCTCTTGAACCCACGACTTTCTCTCTTCTTCCTCTCAAAAACTCTTCATTTTTTATCTAGATTCTTATTATGTTTCTCATTCTTTTTTATTCATCTTACATTTCATCACTCTTTTCATACATTAATGACTTAAAAACATCAAGATTTAGGTGAGATTTTATATTCTCTCTCTAAACTACTAATTTCACTCTCTCTCTCTCTTCTGTTTGTGTAGATTTTGTTTTAACAATGGCTCCACCAAGGAAAAGGAAGGTTAGACAACCAGTTGATGAGCTCCAACTTCAAGTTTCCGACAAAGGAAAACCTAACTTAGTAGCTGCTTATCGAGCCCCATTTCTGATTTATTCAGAAGAAGAAGGTGCACGTTTATGTGATTTTAGAAATAGAGCACTTGTTACTCCTAGGTATTTTAATTTTGAAGTCTTAGAGAATATAGGAGTGAGACGCCGACTTGAACAATTAGCTACAAATATAGGGTTGAATAGATTTGTTCGGTGTGATGTGCCTATTTCTACCAGTCAATCTATTGAGTTCTTTACAATAGCTAAATATAATTCTAAGATGGATTTGTTTTGGTTTAGGCTTGGAGGCAATGTTTTTTAAACTCAATTATTCTGTCATGCGTGACCTATTTAACTTGTCAAATACAAAAGTTTTAGATGATCATCCTGATTTTGATGTGGATTCTTTTTGGACTACTCTCACAGGTGAAACCCATTTTGATTCGCATAATGCACCAAACTCTCTGATCAGGAGTGCTGAACATCTGTTGTTACATAAATTTATATGCTTGACTATGTGAGTGTGATTACTAAACAAAATACATCTTTTTGGATGGCCCACATTGCATTTGCTTTATAATGTTAATATGGTGATTCTATATATTACTCCTCACATCATGTTTGATATAGTTTATTTGAGACGTGTTAAGATTGTGGAAGTCCAATTCATGGAACTTTGCAATCCTCAGTTGCGCACTATAGTGAAGATCAAGAGAGATGCTAGGGCAGATGTAGGCAAACCTTTCACATCCAGAGCAACTACAGAACTAGAGGAGGAAACGATAGCAGAGCAAGCAAGGGAACTACCAACAGTTGATCATTATCAGTCGATTCTTGACCAAATAGTCGCAAATCATCAACAAATAATCTCTCAGCTTAATGAGCTTGGCACCCAAATGTGGCAAATTCACAAGAAGCAAAAGCAGCTTTAAGAAGAGGTTCATTAATTTCTTTCGAAGGAATAACTTTGAAGCTCTCTCGCTAACACCTTTGCCACCACCATTGAAATAAGCTTTTCTTTTCCCTTAACTTTTTAGAATTTTTGTTTGTTACTTCGTGAGTATGAATGCATTTTCTTTTATATATATTTGATTCCATATTAATTGTTAGCATGTTATAGTTTTTATTTAGTTTAATTTCCTTAATTGTGCTTTGACTTCATTATCTTCTATTTGTTCTCATACCAGTTGTTGTTTAATTTTGTTTGTTCAGTTTAATTTCATTTTCTTTTGTATGATTTGATGTCGTTTCCCTTTATTTGGTTCTTTCTTTGTCACATTGAGGACAATGTGAAATTTTAAGTGTGGGGAGGTGACATTAACTTGCTCAATTGCATTGCTTGCATTTTGTTAAATAGGATGCATAATTAGGGATATTGTATGTGTTTTATGTTAGCAATGGATCCACATTTAAATTACTCTGATAAATATTGCCATGAAAATTCTACCATATAGTTGGAATTAGATTGAATGCATGCTTGAACTCAAATTAGGCCCTTTAAGTAGAAAGTGAACCATATAGAGTGATGAAACATAGTTGGTTGCATAAGCTTAGTCACAAATTGTCATATAAACAATGAGATAGCGGAGAGATGCATAATGAGTTTTCAATTAAGCCAAAGTGAGGATTGAGTCATATGACTCCATTTATAGTCATTTCATTTCCTTGTTGAGTGTTATTTCCTTAGGTTATTACCTTTAGAACTTGCTTTGAATCGGTTTGAGTCTACTGGATGGATGCTTAATAGAGATGATGTTAACCCTTAGCTTAAACGACCTATCCGTGATTATCCCTTGCTACCTCCATTGAGCCTTAACTTTTTATTTCTTAAAAACACCCAAAATTTTAAAAACCTTAAACCCCATTATCCAATCCTTTCACAAGCTTAGTAAAGCATTAAATAAAACATTAGTTGGGATTGAGTGAAATTTTTTTACTGAGACAAGTTAAGTATGTTTTTGTCGGGGGACTACATTGTATAGAGTGCTAGTTTTGATTCATAGTTCTTCCAAGTATGAAGAAAAAGAGAAAAAAATGAAAAAAATGGAAAAATAGAGAAAAGAAAATAAAAAGGAACAAGTTAGTAGCATCAATAAGTGCAGAATATTGGTTATATTTGTATATCTCGGAATATGTTTTGATTATCCCAATTTTATCTGCTTCTTACTTTACTTATGCTTGTGCTTAACCCTTTTCCATTTCTTTTGACCCACCTTAACCCTTACAATATTACAACCCTAAACAAGTCCTTTTGATTTATTTATGCATGAAATCATTGTAAAGGAGAATTGGTGTATTAGCAAGCCTATGGTAGTGTAGTTTCCTATAAGAAGTTCGAGCAAAACACTAACCCTTAAACACTTGAGCAAAATGAGTGAAAAACTGTGAGGAAGATTCATCTATGCATCTTTACTTATCTTTGAGTGATTGTGCCAATTGTGAGTTTACTTGTGTACACCAATGAAAAAGTAGTTATGATATATGCATTACCTTGATATTTGAGTTGGTTTGAATTTGAGGGATTGTGTCTAATCTTTGCGAAAATAAAGTGGCAGAATTGATTGGTTCTATTTATTTTGCTTGAGGACAAGCAAAGATTCAAGTGTGGGGATGTTGATAGGTGTGCATTAGGATATGTTTTTATAGATAATTGGCATGTGTTTTCTAGCATAATTGTTGTTTATTGTTCTAGTTTAGGATTCATTTTGTATTTTTTTATTAAGTTTGATTTCCATTGTTGTTCTTGTGTGTATGATGCTAATTGAGGGTAAGAATTGTTTATTTTTGTGTAGGAAAGGAGAGGAAGCAAGTTGGAGGATGAACAAAAGAGTATAGAAGAGAAGACAAGAGGAAAAATTCCTATAGACGTGGGAAATCAAGACAGAAAGTTTCTGTCTATAATTCCCACGCTCGTGGGAATTATGCAGATTCCCACAAGCGTGGGAACTGAAATCTGAGGCGATCTGTGGGGCTTCATTAAACCTAATTTTTTGGACTATATAAAGAAAATTAAGCCTCCATCTTAAAAAGGAGACGAAACCTATTTGTAGAAAGACCACCCTTGGGTGAAGAGCACATGTTTGGAGCATCAAGGAAGGATTGAAAACAAGGATCATCATCAAGATTGGGCAAAATAGCATAGTAACACCAAAATTCCAGATTTTGGTAAAGACGAGAAGGAGTTTTTAATCATTTTAATCTCTTCATTTCTTTGTAAAGATGGATTGTTTGGATGTTGATAGTATTATGGAGACTATTTTAGGCTAATTTCTTGTTAGGGATTGCTTTTTCATTATTTTGTCAAACCTCATGTTTTATTGAATTGAGTGAAGTGTCTTTGATAATTGTTGTTCTTAATTGTCATCTTGTAACAAATCGAGAGAGTGAGTGAGATGAAAATCACGTAGGATTGTACAACGAGAGTTGACAACCTATAGACTCACAGTTATTATGTCAATTGAATAATTAGAAGAGAGATCTCAATTAGACAAGTGATCATCCATAGGATAGTGTAATAACTAATTGAACCGGTAAAGTCATTGGGTAGGTTGAGAGATCGTTCAATTGATTCCCGTAAATTCAATTAGGGACAAATAGTTACATCTTGAGTGAGGGTAATTAGTACATTCGGAAATCTAGGATGAGACACAATTTAATCAATGAAACATGAGGGAGACAGAATAAGGAAAAAGTAATCTCTAGCATTCCGATCCTTGAATTCAAACTTTCTGCAATTACAGTATTGTCCATTGTTTTACATTAATCTTTTCAATTTTAATTTAATTTTCTAGATTAATTGCATTAAACAATTTTATTTCTTAAACAAAGTCTTTTCTAAATTAAGTGGTGTCTGGGCATCAATCCTTGTTGGATTGATATCTACTCTTTCTAACTACAAGTCACGACTCGTTCACTTGAGGTTTTTGAGCGTAAAATAAGTAGATAGGTTTTACAATCCATCAATAACAGGGCATCAATTTTATGGATCCATTCCCATCTTTAATAGGGAACAAGTATATTATAGTGGTGGTTGATTATGTTTCATATTGGGCTGAAGCGGTAGCATCTCCAACCAATGATGGGAAGGTAATGCAGAAGTTTATTAAGCAACTATTTAACCAGTTTAGAGTGCCACATACGATAATAAGTGATGGAGGCACACATTTTTTGCAACAAATTTTTAGATGCCCGTTTAAAAAGATATGGAGTGCACTACGGAGTTGCCACACCTTACCATCCATAGACTAGTGGCTAAGTGGAAGTTGTTAATCGAGAGCTGAAACAAATTTTGGTACAGATAATGAACAACTCCAGAAAGGATTGGGCAACAAATCTAGATGATGCTTTCTGGGCCTATAAGACAACTTTTAAAACACACATCGAAACAGCTCTTTAGAGGCTCATCTGTAGGAAAGCTTGTCATTTGCCAGTTGAATTACAACATTGAGCATACTGGGTGATTAAAGCATTAAATTTTCATTGGGAAATAAGCCAGTGAAAGAGACTTCTACAACTAGATGAACTTGAAGAGTTTTGTTTTGATGCTTGCGAAAATGCCAAACTTTATAAGGAAAAGGTTAAGAAATGGCATGATCCTCATCTCAAGAAAAAGGAATTCAAATTAGGAGACATTGTTCTGTCATATAATTCACAGTTGAGGCTATTTCTAGGAAAGTTAAAGTCTAGATGGAGTGGGCCATTTACGGTCATTCAAGTTTTTTATCATGGAGCCCTCAAACTGGAAAACGCTAACAAGGAGATTTTTAAGGTCAATGGGCATTGTTGCAAGCTTTATTTTAGAGGAGCAATTCCCAAAGATAAGGAAGTGATTTCCTTGTCTCCGAATAATTAAGATGCTTTCATGATGTAAGGTCAAGCTAAAGACCATATACTAGCGCGTTTAGAAGTTTGTTTGAAAATGTTAGGTATAGTTAGATTGTTTTCAATAAAACATTCGTAATTTGTGTTGACTCTCAGTGCATTCATCTCTGTCTTAATCTCCATGATAATTGTGCCTAACCCATTTTTTCCTTTTCAAATTGGCCTTAAGTTTTATTTTTTATTTTTTATTTTTATTTAGTTTCTGTTTACCTTAACTTTATATTTCTTCTTGTCTTTTATATGCTTATTTATCCCCTTCTCACATTAAGAATAATGTGTTGCTCAAGTGTAGGAAGGGTTATGTGTTTTACTTTTTATGTGATTTTGCATGTGGTATGATAGTGTTAGGTTGCATTTAGTAAATTGTTTGAATGTGTCAATGGCTTAGATGGATTGAAATTTATTTAATTTTGAACACAGTCTATTAGGTTGTGAATAATCATTAGCTCGTAAAATTAATGAATTGGGGTCTTTGAATAAACATACAACTTAATTAGAATTTAGTGTAAGTTTAGCACCCTCTAATTGTCACATTCATTCATAATTTGAGGCCTTTCAACTTAAGTAGCTTTACTAATATTTTTCATGAAAACGAGTAGCTAAAATAAGGTAGGTAATAAAAAAATATTATAAAATAAATAGCTATTCCACTAACCTTCAGGTTATAAGTAGAGCTAGTAGCCAGTTAAAAACATGATATAGCTCAGTAAACGAATTGACACGCATCACAAATGTGTGCCTTCATGTCAAAAAGCTATAATGACGTTTCAACCAAGCTGTTTAATAAAAATGACTTGGTCAAGTAACCAGATCAACATTCATCACCAATGTTTACCTCCGAGTAAAAGACTAAGTCCTTGTTTAAATAAAAAAAAGTGTGTTCTTAATAAAAACCTATTGGACTTGTAATAAGTTTGACTTTTTATGAAAATATACTTAAAAACAGTTACAAAGTCTAAAGGACAAAAGAATTATTAACGTGTTTATGCAATTGAAAAGGGTAAATAAATTAACACTTGGATCTCGATTAATTTGTATATTTAGTTCAAAGTCCTTAGACATAGATTTTGCATGTTGTTCAGTGTAATTATGCAACATAAACTACTTATTTTATGCTTAAAAATTGCAAGTGAACGGGTCATGACTTGTAATTAAAAAGAGCAGATATCAATCCCACAGAGATTGAAGCCCAGACACCATTTAATTTAGACAAAAATTTGCTTAAGAAACAAAATTGTTTAATGAAAATAATCTGAAAAATTAAATTAAAATTAAAAAATCTAAAACAAAGCAATAGATAATACTAAAATGCAGAAAAATCATAATTCAAGAATTTAAAGACTAGAGATTACTTTCTTCCTTATTTTGTCTCCCTCCTATTTTATTAATTGAATCGTGTCTCACCCTAGATTTCTGAATGTATTAATTATCCTCTCTAAAGGTATAACTAATTGTCCCTAATTGAATTAAAGGGAATTAATCGAATGATCGCTCAACCTATCCAATGACTCTACCGATTCAACTAGTTATTAAACTATCCTATGGATAATCAACTGACTTCGCCAAGATCTCTTTTCTAACTAATCAGTTGACATGATGATTGTAAGTCTATAGGTTTCCAACTCTCTTTGTACAATCCTACATAATTAACCTCACTCACTCTCTCAATTTATTGTAAGATAACAAAGAAAATCACCAATCATTAAAGACAACTTCATTCAATTCAATAAAATAGGAGTTCTAACAAAATAGTTCAAAAGCAATCCCTAAAACTAAATTAGCCTAACATGGTCTCCATAAGATCATCAACATTCAAATAAACCATTTTACAAAGAATAGAAGAAGTAAAATTGACAGAAAATTGAATAAAGGAACTCCTTCTCTTCTTTTCCAAAATCTGGAAATTTTGATGTTGATGTCCTATTTTCTCCAATCTTGATGACGATCCTTGACTTAAATCCTTCCTCAAGGCTCCAAACATGTGTTCTTCCCTCAAGGATGGTGTTTCTATAGAAAGGTTTCATCTCCCCCTTGAAGATGGAGACATAATTATCCTTTTATAATCCAAAAAACCTAAATTTGATGAAGGACCGCATAATCCTTCAAATTGTAATTCCCACAATCGTGGAAATTGGCATCATTCCCATGATCGTAGGAATTGGCAACAGATGGACTCCTCTTTTCTTTTCCTCTTTGATCTCTATCTCAATATCCAAGTTGCTCCATCTTCCTTCCTATATAAAAATAGTCAATTCTTACCCTAAAATAACATCAACCATAAAAGAACAACAATGGAAATCAAACTAAATGAAAACATACAAAATGAATCCTAAATTACAATAATAATCAACAATTATGCAAGAAAACATATGTCAATTACCTAGAAAAACATATACTAATGCACAACTATCACATGTTAATAATTTGGTATCACTTGCATGATTGTGTTTAAGATTAAATCTATTTCTTGAAGTTGAAGCCATTACCTCATTTTTGCATTATGTGTTATGTGTTATTATGTATTTATTGTTTTGTTTGCTTGAGGACAAGAAAACGTTTAAGTGTGGGGATGTTGATAGGTGTGATTTACATCATTTTTTAAATTTTAATTTATTATGTATTAAGTGTTAATTTGAGTGTTTAGTATGTGTTTAAGTTAGAATTATGTTAGTTTATGTGTTTAAGTATTTTTTATGAGTTAGTATAAGTCTTTGAGTTTAAATGTTATGTTTTTAAGGAACCTTGATGTGTTTGTTAATGTTTTAGGTCTAATAACAAAGAACGGAGGAGTTTCAGGGACTTTCGGGCTGAAACCACGGCCCACGATCGTGGCACTATAGGCCACGATCATGACAGAGACATGTTAGCCACTATGCCCCAGGCTACGATCGTGACACGATCATAACAGAGACATGTTAGCCACTATACCCCAGGCTACGATCGTGACAGAGAGATATGATGTAGCCAGGATCAAATCGTGTCACTTAGGCCACGATTGTGACAGAAAGGGGTAGATGATGACCTATCTGCCACAATCGTGGCCTGCATCGGGTAGATGCCAAAATAGGTAACAATGTCAAATTTTGAGGAACTTTTTAGACCATTTTAGCCCCGGGCAAACCCTAGGGCTGCCAAGGTATTTAAAGAACATGATGAATACAAAGAGGCGTTTTTGATCAGCCACCATGACGAAACCCTAAAAGACAGAATTTTCAGAGATCGAGAAAGAGATAAAGGAAGAGAGAAGAGGAAGAGGACGTAGACTTGACATGCTTCCTAGAATAAGAAGCTTTCCGAGTCCCAGCCTCCCATTGTCCATTCGAGTTCTATTTCCCATGTATTTCATTTTTATTTGATTATAGAATTGGGATACATAGTTTGATGATATAATTGAATTGTGATTGATGTTCTATACTCACCTTTGGAATATTATTTTTGATTTAATGAAACCCGATTGTTTTATGTGTTTATTGAATTAATTGTGGTTTAATTCTAAATTTTATATTTTGATAATAAACTGAGAGGGTGAATCGAGAAAAAAATGATTAAATTGATCTAACGAGAGTTAGGTTGGTAAATTTTATGTAGAGAGATCACATATAGGTTTCTAATTGTTTATTAGAGAACTTAAGAATTGATTAGGTTTTGGATCAGTTGTTAATTGAGAGATTACAACTTCCCATAATCTGATTAGGGTTTATGCTTTAGGGGTTCAATTATAACTTGAGAGAAAGTAATTTACCCTAGGATCATCTAGAACTATTAATTCGTTAAATCATAATTGGTTAGGTTAGCATTAAAGATAGATAATTTTCCCTTTCTCTCTTTTAGATAACTCACAAGGTTGAATTCTAGGGTGTGCGATCAGTTTTCAACAAATCAGTCAATTTCTATTAGTTATTATTCGTCTTTAAGTTGAAATTGTTAATCATTGTTCGTTGATTATTTTCGTTAAGTGTTAATTGTTAATTATTTTTTCTTTATTTGATTTGGTTTGGTTTATTTATTTAGTTCTCGTGTTTAATTTCATTGTCTATTAAAGATCTGTTTAATAGCCTCCAACCTTAGATTTTAGGATTAGATTAACCCTCCTCATAGGATCGACACCTTAGGTAATACGCGAACGACCCGTGCACTTGAAGGAATATCGAGGTTTAAAAATATTAAAGCTTATTATGTAGGAACCTACGATCACCAAACAATAGCATAATCATCATACAGTAATATGGTATAACATACTTAAACAATTCCCTACAAATAGGGATGGAAAAAGGTTGATCGGGTTAATTGAGCCTCGGGCAGGCTTTAGCTTAAGCTACCGAGCTTTAGGCCAGACTTATGCTCTGGCTCAAGCAAAAGGTTGATCGGGTTAACTGAGCCTTTGACAGGCTCTAGCCTAGGCTACCGAGCCTTAGGCTAGACTCGTGCTTTGGCTCAAGTTGCCTGAGCCTGGTAATACAAAACAATGTCATTTTGTCAATCAGTTTGGTGGTAGTTAAATGAAAAAATAATTTAAAGGCATTCTTTATTGTGTACATATTAGATGTATATGATAAAATCCATGGAGTAATTACACATCTCAAATGAAATTATAATGAGGTTATAATTATAAGATTCATATTGCATTTATGTATTATCCTTAAATTGTTCGTAGTCATTATTATATTAAGACTGTAAATTAGTAAAACTTAAAAAAATAGTACACGTTATGTTTTTTCTTATAAAAGAAGTAGCCGATGTCATAGACTAAAAGACGTAGATACTTAAACAATCATGTGGTTTCTTGTTAGAGAACGAGTTCACCAAACTGACCCTTTAAGGGAAATTCATTTGGAACATTACTTATATGACTATATAAATTCTCATTGTGGTGATTTATAAATAATTATTTAACTTGAGGTCTCTAAAGTTATCTTGTATAAGGATTGCTATAATTTTATACTACTTATGACCTATTCTAATCATAGGTAGTTTAGTTAGTAGTCATTAGATATAGTATGAACTATATAGAGATAGTTGAGTGACAAAGATAAGATTCATCACCTTGAAGTAATTAGGTAGAATGTTTCATTGTTCTTGATTAGTATTGATTCGAGAAATGTTTGGTCAAGGTAGAACGACATTTTTTAAATAGTTTACAAATTAACTATTTACAAAACCCCCTATATGCAAATTAACTATTTACAAATGTTGTAAGATGATAAAGACATAAGGTATTAAATTGATAAAACCAATTAACTCCATTAATTTCCTTTTTAGTAACAAACTGTCAATATAACAAGGAATAACAAAACCCCCTAGATCTTCAATTAACTCCTACAATTTTTTTGTAAGAAGTAGGAGCCTTTTGTACTTAAGACAACTACTAAGAATTTCTTAATAATCTCCTCATTTGGATCCTCCTCTTCATCTTCCTTTTTCTCCTCTACTTTTTCTTCTTCTTTTGCTTTTTAAATGGTAGCTTCCTCTATATCTTCATCCACTGGCTCCTTTTAGTTTTATAATTTTATTGTATTAACATGTTCCCTCTAAGTGAGCTCTTTGTATTTGAGTAAAACACTTGCCTATTTAGGTTTAAGTAGAGTGGCTTCATTTGATGCAATGAATTTTATAAAAGCATCTTAAATATGTTGATTCTCCTCTTATTGATATTGTTATATAAATCTAGATGAAGTGTGATCGTTCCATGTATAGTTGTAATAACTATTCCACTTGAGATTATAAGTATTCTTATATAAGGTATTTTGAGGCCAATTCTTTATAGTAGTTGGATGCTCTTATATATAGTTTGATACCTGACATTCATGATTAGGTTGGTTATCCCTAAAAATGTCACAACTCACTATGGATATTAATTGAACTTCCTCGTATGTGTTACCATGCCACTCTTTCTAAGCTCCT
>JANQBM010000005.1:28709719-28729448 GCA_025594535.1 Erythroxylum domingense | reverse complement strand
GCATGTGATGTGGTAATTTACCACATCTGGACCCGTTTCTTTGGTCCGACCCGTTCTCTGGAAACGGGATGTTACACGTGATTATACATCAGTTGAACCTACACTGAAGCAGAGGAATGGCTCACATAGAGGGTCTAGTCCTCGATGACTTTTCCTAAACCTTAGTTACTTAAAACTACTTCATACAACTAGGGTTTTAGATCAGAACAGAGCAAAACAGTTCAAAAATTCTAGCAGTTCAGCAATTCACCTATCTACGGAAAATATTGAAGTTTTAGCTTTCTGAACTTACCTAGTGGAAAGGAGGGGGTTTCTCAGATAATCCTCTTTCTTGTTGCTCTATGCTTGATGGATCGTCGCTGAGTCCCTGTCATCAACAAATAGAAGGTTCTTAGTGAAGACTCATATTTATAAAGGAGGAGAACATACTGAGTCGAAAAGATTATCTGAGTAGCGATCGTCCCCTCTGACCTTCAGTGCAGAGAGAAATCCTCATAGTAGAGTCTGTAGAGATGGAAAAAACTAAGTTATGCCCTAATTGCTAAAAGACATTGCAATCTTGCAGGAGAGAATGTTATCTGAGCTTGAGATCTCTTTAGCGCAAAGTAAAACGTAGAAGAACTCCAGGGAGACAAACTAATAGCTTCAATTGCCAGCACTTCGTCATCACCACCTCCTTTCCAAATCGAGAAACTTCTCAAGGTCTCGAGAAAGTTGGGGGTCGTTATACCCTAATTGTTAAACAACCTTGTTTTTAGTTGTTATGTACATCTTCGTATTGCTTTAATTTTGTTTTAGTGTTAAAATGATCTATCCCACTTGGGAGACCCTCCTGTTGTAAACATTTCCTTTTATTAATGAATTTTTTAAATTCTAAAAAAAAAGCAACCGCAGAAGGGCTCGAGATAATTGATCCATTTGAAATGAATGGACTTTGAAATGAAATCTGTGATTGAGGCTTTACGGATGGAGAGTATCTGCGATAGCAAATTTTATCTAAGCAGGTAAAATTGGTCCTCTCCTTGGTTCGCCCACATTGGCGGACATTGAGGTACTGAGGAGAATTACAACTATGGTTGCAAGAAATAGTCTGGCTGGCCCAATGGATCATATTTGAGTTTATTGGATTTCAAGGTTTCATGGCTGAAATTCTCTCTTTCAAAATAATAGTATCGTTTATAAGTTTAAAATTTTAAAAATAAAACAAAATTATTTTTGCCTGTGACTCTAAAATAATTTTGTTTTAAGACAGTCTAAGTTATGAATGACAATGCATCGAATATGTCTTTGAACTTTTCAGGATGCAGCCTAAGACCACTCAAATTGCATAAAACAATGTCATTTTAATCTTTAAGTTTCCTAGACTTACATGTTAAAAGGACATGGTTTTAGATAATTACATCAAAATAAAATTGTTTTGGCAAAAAAAATTGAAATCAATCCTCCCATTATAAGATTCAATCAACTTAAACGTGATTTATTGGCTTTAAATTTAACTTAATCGAGCATCTTATCGATTATAATCACTACAAGAAAACCATAAATTAATAACGAAAACTTACCGACGAAACAAATACCGTGGCTAATTAGAGACGGAAAATCAATATCCATCGGTAAAAATGTTGTGAAAAATTCGATTTTGCGATGGACAAAATTTTCGTCGGCAAAGGTGGAGGGAAATGTCCTGGGAACTTTTTTGACAAAATATAGAAACGAAAACGTCATACCTGTCGGTAAATTAGGCAGGCATGCTTGCCGCAATAAACTAGCGTCGGGGATTTACCGCTGGATATATTTTCTGTCGGTGAATTTTCAATGATATAACTACGTCGTCAATAAATTTACGTGAAAATGATTGATTCAATAATCAGCATCGGGTTTTACTGACAATAATGTATTCCGTCGGTGATTTTTCGACAGTCTGGTCACTCCGTTGTTAGCTTTAGATTAGTCGTTTTAAAAAAATCAAAAACGACGTAGTTTCGGTTTGGGGTTAAACTCACCCCAAACCTTTCCCCCTTGTTTTCTCCTCTGTTGCTTCGCTATTTTTTCTCCTTTCTCACCGTTGCACATCTGTAGCTTCTCCTCGCCGTCGCCGTTGCCATCGCTTCTCTCCTCGCTTATCGCCGTCAGTCACCCACGTCATCTTCTTTCTTCACGTGCTTCAGTGATTTCTTCTATGTGTCAGTTGAGGTAATTGGGTTTTGTTATTTACTAGGTTTTTGTGTACTTGGTTTAATTTGGGTATTTATTGTGGTTTCCCATTTGAACTTGCTACATTTTTTATGTAAATGGCCTGCATTTTTAGGTTTTGTCAAATTCTTACACTAAGATCACTTATATTCGGGATTTTGTGTGTAAAGGAGTTTTAGGAGATATTGGGAGCCTAATCTTAATTCTATGTCATCCAAGTAGGTTACTCTCTCTAATTACATGGTGGTAGTTTATTAGGTTCACTACTGAGCTTTAATGAGTAGGAATTGTTGATTATGTACTACTATTATAGAATTGTAAAGATATTGAATTGGAGTTGTGGAATTTATGTTGATTGTGATAGATTATGCCAAATATTATGGTTTACGTGATTATTGGGAGTGCTGAAGAGATGTAGTTAATGAATGAATTAGTAGGGTGAAGTTAATAAAGTGTATGATGAAGTTGACATATTTGATTGTATGTATTGAAAGAATGGTTATAAGTATCAAAACAAAGGCTAGGAGGAGTATTCTTTGTCTTCTTTGACATCACCCCCTCTAGATGACATTATGAGGTTCATCAATTAGGAAAATAAAGAATGGTATAACAATTGGAGCAGGAATAATATGCTCATAGAAAAGATCATAATCCTAAATATTAATAGGGTCTTTCGTATCTTTTTTTTTTAAATTATGTGTTTAGGTTCTCATTAATTGGAACATGAGTTTGTGCATGATTCTTAGTTGAAATTGATTAAAAATTTAGTGCATAATATGAGTAAGTGAATACTTTACAAAATTTGACTTTGTGAATTCTAGAAAATTAAATTTGTTAATTAATTATGCTTTGATTTGACTTGAATGATCATGTGAGAAACTTTGGCCTTTATGTAACATTTTTATTTCTTATGTGGATATCTTATTTAATTTTAAATTTCTAGAACTTGAATATCACTTTTTCAAGATTAGATGTAACATATAAGCATTAAAATTATAAAGACACCTAGGATTTGAGTCTGAGCTAAATTTCCTACCTTTTAATACATTAATCTATTAGTAATTCCCTTTGAACTTAATTAAAAATTATATCCTTTGTCTTTGTTATCCTTTCTCAAAAACTACCTTGAGTCTAAAAGAAAAAAAAATTATTTACTTCGTACTTCATGGTTAGTAGAGCTTTTACTTATATTGTGATGTCTTTGGTAATAGGATGCAGTAAGATTAATGTAGGGGAGAAGGTGAAATGTATAATGGTGGCATAAAAAGGAAAATTTTATATTAATCCAAAAGGTGTAGAAAAATGTGAAAAAAGATGAAGTAAAGTTTTAAAAATTGATTAGAATAGATTCTTGAATTTGAGAAGAATGAAGAAAGAATGGTGGTTGCAAAAATATAAGGAGATAGTAGAGAGAGGATTAATGTTTCTCTTAATTTATTTGTTATCGTTATACTATTTTTTTCCTATTCCTTCTTTGGTTAGCCTACTTAGCCATTTGGCCTCATTATAACCCTATTCGAAGTCATTTTATTTTTTCTTGTATATATCTAATTAAGTAGTGGAGATTAGATTATTTTCAAACTTATGGTAAATTCACTTTCATAAGAAGATGATGAGAGTATATCGCTCAAATTTCAAACACTTGTGTGAATGAGTGATATCTTATGAGAACAAACCTTGTTCATTCTAAAAGTCATATCGAAACTAATTTTTCTTTCCATTCCATACCATGATTTTAATAGCAGAATTCATATCCTTTCTTAACTTTAGAATGTGATTAAAGGACCAAAAAAAAAAGATTGGTTTACCTTAATGACCCAGAAGCATTGTTATTTTATTATATAAGTATGAACCCATTTAACCTATATTGATTAAGCATCAATGACTATTTTCCAAATTGTTTTAGCCAATTGCACTGTGTTAGTATACCTTATTGTGGTTCTTATCATCACCTTATTATTAGGTTCTTAAAATTTTCCTTTATTTCATGATGTTATTAATTGCAAGCTTGGTTTATTATAAGCAATATATAATTTGGGTTTTTTCTTATCTTATTCTTCTTGAATGTATTGTGGTTAATTATTGTAATTTTTTGTTTTTATACTTTTCAACATTCTTTGAAGGTTTAAATAGTGATGATGTATAAATAGAAGGTTCATGGATTTTAGGATGTACGTATTAATAGCGATGATGTAATTTTATTAAGTTTCTGAAATCCTAATAGTGTAAAGAAGGAATTGCAAGTAGCTTCATAGCATGTCAATAATAAATCTATTCTACTGCAGGCTTAGAGGCATTTGGTCAATTATATTTCATTTGGTTAATTATTGATGATTTGGGTTTTCCTTATCTTATTCTTCTTGAATGTATTATGGTTGATTGTTGGAATTTTTTTTCCTTATCTTATTCTTCTTGAATGTATTATGGTTGATTGTTGGAATTTTTTTTACTTATCTTATTCTTCTTGAATGCATTATGGTTGATTGTTGGAATTTTTTTTACTTATGTGTAATATCCTGTTTTCCAGTATATGCTTAAGGTTCAACCCTAGATTAAGTATTGCATATACATGCATAACATTAGCATTCATACACAATTGATATTTGTACACATTGTAAGTAAGCATATGCACTCATTTGACATATCCTGGGGTATGAAAAATGTTAAGTGAACATGATGTGAATTATGGATCGATATGTCTTGAATTTTGGTATGATTGTATTTTAATTAGTAAATTGGAATTAATTGGGAGAATGTTAAATTAAAATGTATATTTGGACTAGGAAAAATGCCAAGTGGCAGGATAAATTGATACATGGAAAATTAGGGTGATTAAGCCTAAAATTGAGTGACATTTGGCATAGTTAAATGTGGGACAAATGGACTAATAAATGAATGACAAATGGATCAATTAGTATGTGACAAGTGGACCAATGTTTGAGTGACATGTGGATTGATTAGTAGGAGACAAATGGCTATTAAAAGTGAGGCTTAGTGGCAGCATCTTGAATAGGCAAATGTAAGACCTGCCTTAGGATAAATGTAAGACATGCCTTTGGACCAATACAAGACATGCCAAATGACATGTGTCAATGAAGGATTAAGACATCTTGCATTGTATGAAGTTTAGGTGGCAAACTTTTTGCTGGATCTTTCCACACTTCCTTCCTTGCTCTCCACTGAAACTCACTCCAAGCTTCCTTCTCTGCATGTTGATCTAATCCTTGCTTAATTGCTACATCAAAGCTAGACATCTATCCTTCACAAAATGGCCAAGAAAATCAGCTAAAAGTTACCTTCATCTTGTTGTCCAAAATCAACCTGTTTTCATCTTAAGTTTGTGATAAATTTTGCTTGCATGGAAAATTGATTTAATCTGAAGTTTGAGCTGAATTGAAAGCCTAACAAGTAAGTAACAATCTGAGCTTTATAGCATGTTAAATGGCATGATAATGATGCTTGAATTGGAATGAATTGCATGTAAGGTTGATGATGAAGTGTGCTGGAATATGATAGATGGAGTGCTTTCACTAAACATGCATCTGTATTTTAGCCATATCTTGATCTAAAGATATTTAAATGGGATTATTTTTAATTTATATTAAACTAGAGACATATGCCTACAATTTTATGCAGCAATTGAAAGTGAATTTTGTTTCTAAGGTTTTCAAATTTTGGCTTGAAGTTGAGTACTGGGTGTTATTGTAGTTTGAGAATAGTCTGTATTAATTTGAGTATAACTCACAAAATGTTGACCCAAACTGCATGAACTTTATGTCATTAGAAACTTAACACATATAACACATTTTTTTAGAAGGATGTATTGCTTAAATACCTCATTTTCTATGTCAAAAGGGCCATGCAAAATTGACCCCAAAATCTATCTTGAGAAAAAAATCTGGAAAATTAGAGCTATATCTTTTGATCTATTTTACATATCTTTAGAGAATTAATTTGAAGAAACTCAAAGAATAAAAGTTTTAGATATAGGTGTTAGCTTGATCTATGTGAAAGTGGCGTGATTAAATAGTGACTAGATCTTGAGTTATGCTTGTTTTCCTAATACTTCCTGTGACAGACCCCTGTGCAAGAATCTTGTATTATTTCCTAATTTTTGGGGACTTTAGAGCTCGAATTAGTCAAAGTATAAAACCTGAAAAATGATTATTGATGTATTATTAATGCTTTTGTGAGACAGTTTGGCTAGAAGATATTTTGATAAGTTTATGTATTTAATTGAAGTCATAACTTAAATAAGGGACTAATTTGGTATGTTGAAGGAATAAATGAATTCTTTTAATGCAAATATGATCTTTAGGACATGAATAATGTGTATAAGGTATGGATGAATGGGCGATGAAGAACATAGCATATTTATGAATGAGAATTGGGTGAATGTATATGTTACAGGAAAATTTTGGTGAATGTTAGATTTAGTTTGCTAAAATTTCAGATGTAAAGTACCAATTGTGTGTGTATTATAAAAAGCTTTTAGATCATGGAAATGTTCAAGGATAAGTGTAAAGTATGATTAATGAATTTGGAGTAAATCAAGCTAATTTAAAGGTAAAAACCTGAATGCAAAATGGTAGTTTACAAAGTATGATGTTGAATGGTTAACAAATTTGAGTAAGGTTATATACCCGGGAAAAGTCAATTGAGCATGCATTGAACATGACACATGTATATATGTGCACAAATGAATTAATTGATCGACTTTGGAATGTGAATTATATGTGAATTGTATGATTTTAGACACTCAAGTCAGACGCCATTCAGACATTGTCAGACCATCCAAGCAATCATAAATTGGAGTGTACTGTGAGTCAACCTAGATGATCTTCCTAGGATTGATTTATTCTATTTAACTTCCAATTATTAAACTGTTTATGATCTATATGTGAATTCCATACTTTAATGGTCTGAAGTGTTTGATATTCAGGAATGTACTGGAAGTGTTCTGTTTGCATCTAAAATTTGAACGATATCTATTTGCAGCTGAATTTTAAATGATTTCTGAATACTCAATGATAGTTGAATGCCAAACTGAGGTCCGATGAATATAAGATTTTGTTTGTGCATCATAATTGAATGCTATTCATGACATATTATATTATTTGATGTATTTCATAATATTCAGATAAAGGCATTGTGATCAGAGTAGCCAGTCTGAAAGAGCTTTAAGCTCAGAATTCTGCACGTAGAGCTTTACTCCATAATTTTTGTATCTAACTGAGCCCAATAGGCCAGTATCTGTATCTAAAAGGCACTCGGTCACAAAAAATAATATCGAATATGGAGTCTCATACGCATCTGCATTTGTATATTTATGATTATGAAATATATGCTTATGAAACCTTTTTTGAAATTATGATGATAAAGTGATATGCCGTGATAATGTGATTGATTGGGTTATACATGTTTTGAAAGAATGTATGTGAAATGTGTGACATTCATTATTTCTTATTGTGATGGAAAAATGTTGTGAAATTGGTTGGTTGTGAGATATTTGTGTATTTGACTAGAGTGAGAACATTAATGATGGTTCACTCATTAAGTTCGAAAAACTCAACAGAGATTGCAACGTGGCTTTTCAGGTACGAGACAAGATACCTAGATTTCTAAGATTCTCCAGAAGAACATTTTGGATTAAGATACGACTCAAAGGTCTGTCAGCTGACATCTAAGAAGTTGTAATTTTTTCTATATAATTTACTTATGTCATGTAGAACTTGTGTATAAAGGTTTGTAAACTTTCTCATGTTTGGTAATGTAAATATTGGTTTTAATGACTACAATGTAAACTTTTATGAATGAATGTAAAGAAGAGATGAGGTTTTTAAGTATTGTGTATTCTTTATGATGCCACTTAAAAGATTGTGTTTGCTCTAGCATACCAATGTCATAGGATATGTACTTGAATATCCTCTGGTAGTTCGGGTATATACTCTATGGCAGTGGGATGTTACATGATGTATAACTAGAAGGTTCATGGATTTTAGGATGTACGTATTAATAGTGATGATGTATTTTTATTCAAGTTCTGAAATATATTTCATATTCTTGTGCAAATCAATTATTGATGATTTCGTCAATTATAGTTGGCATAAACTACTAATAAGAGAGGGTTTTTTTATTCCTTTCGAGTTTAAAAATTAATTATAAGAGTAAAATGAAAAAAAAATAAACTTTAAACTTGCTTTATTATATGTTAGATTAGAAAACTTATATGAACATACGATATAATTAATTCTACTTGTACTTGACTAATTCTGATGGAATTAAAAAACTTAGACACATCTCCGTGATATTTAATGTGAGTCAAGAAAATAATTTAATATTTCAATTGTTAAGTTTTTTATTATGTTCTAGTTAGTTATTTTAATTAAGATACATAGGTTGGATCCATATGCTAAGTATAATAGTATGTATATCTGAAAGGTAGAGGATGAAGAACCTCATACCATAGCCACTAACACATACAATGTTATAGACATAGATATTAAAAGAATTAAAAAGGAAAAAATACAATCATAACCTAAATTAACACCAAACATGAAGGGATTTAGTTCAATTATGAACTAGAAGTACAAAAACTAAAAGCTAACTTTATTAAAGGATCGAGAAACACCATCAGATTTATCTAATGCAATTTATTTTATTTTCTTAACAAATATTAGAACAAGTGTATTATATTAAATATTTCATATTCTTTTTCGCAAGCCCTATATTGTGTTGAAGAGCGTCGCTCATCTTTCTTCTTTGTATTTTTAAGTTATCCATCCATCCAGGTTATTCATCCAACTAATGTTTACCATATGTATTGCTTTAATAATACACTTCTGATACATTTGGATTTTGTGTGAATGCAAAGGAGGTCTTGATTTTGTGTTGTTATTTAGAATATTCTTATAATCATTGATGAGTTTTTATGTTCTTCTTTAATAGTCTAAGTATTTACTGTATGTGGAATGAGTTTGAGATGTTATGGATGATTTGAGGTGTTAATAAACCCCTAGGACAGTATATAGGCTGGAAACTCGTGATACAGCTCCCGTGAGGCTTATTGGTGAAAATTTCCACAAGCCTAGGAGTCAAAGCGAGAACTTGTTTTCTTGACTCACAGGTGTAAACAATGTCACATAACATAGTTTTGAAATCAATTGTAGGTGATTAATTCAATTAGTTAATAATTATTGAAATTGTGTAAAGTTCAGATGTTCTGTAAATTGCATGGCAACAATAAATAGTGAAGTTTTCATACAAGGAGAATTGATGGATTACTACGGTAAAATTATTGAGATACTTAAAATTGAGTACCCTACATTGCCAATAAAGCAAAGTGTGATATTTAAGTGTGACTAGTTTGATCCAACTCCAAATGTTGGCGTAAAAGTGCATAACTTATATAATCTAGTTAAAATCAACAAGCGAAGAAGATTTAGATAATTTATACCTTTCATGTTGCCAATGCAAGTGATCCAGGTGTATTATGTCCCTTTTCCCAGCTTATGAGGAGATAAGTCATATTAGTTGGCCGTTTGCAAAGTTAAGCCTAAAGGTGTTTTTGAATCACATGGAAAAGGAGAATAGAGAACTGAAAGTGAAGTGTTTTAGGAAGAAGTTTATGAAATAAATACATCTTTCATATATGAGGATAATGAACCTTTGAGCGATCCATCTAATGAATATGTTGAAATTTTATTTGGAGAGGATGAGGAGGGCCAGAGATCTGAAGAGGAGCCTGATTTTGATTCTAATTCTTTATAAAAAGAAGATGATTTTGATTTACAATTAAGTGATGATAGCAATTAATTTGTGTTGTAATTGAATATTATATTCAACAAATAAATTATTTCCTTTTCAATATATTGTATTAAATATTGAATTTAAATTGTTATATTTCTAGAAAATTAAATCAAATATTAATTTTAGGGTGAAATATGCCACTAAAGAGAAAACATGATATAATGCGACCAAGGTTCAGCCAACAATTCTGAGGTACTTACTGTTCAGGTGAAGCGTCACATTCTGCAACTAGAACTGAATCACCTCCTTCCCCTCCCACTACTACACTTGCAGATGAGGCATCACCGTCCATACCTACTGCTACACCATCCACCACCCCTATATTATCCACTACCCTTACATCGATAGAGATATCAGGGGTAAACAATGCGGATAAAAGAGACGACCGCTAGCCTGAAGCTGAGGGACCTGATGGAAGAACTTACATTGCAATTGTTAATAATCTATAAATGGAAATACATAAAACACCATATGTTTATAATTAAATTATAGGTTTAAATTTTAAAAATGGTATAAAATTATTTGTTTTTATATTAGGTTGATTCCGTATGGACCGTACTCAAGAAACATAACATCTAAATTCAAGGAGAAGATTGATCATGAGGGTTATGTATGGAAGAATATCTCTCAGGCCACAAAGGAATTTACCATCAGGAGTTTAAGGTGCCAAAAAATCTTTTTTCTTTTTTAATTAATTTTTTATATTAATTAGATAAATATTATTACATTATAAGTATTTATCGAACGTTTTTTCTTTTGTTTCATAAAGAATTTTTTTGGATTCTGAATTTGACACGGTCATTTATAAAGTGTGGAAGAGACAAGGACGTACAATGTTATCGAGAATTTATTGGTGTGATATACAAGGCTGATGTATGACCGCCTTATATTTTTGAACAAATATAGAGTCATTGGCAGCATTATTGGACATCACCTAAGGCAATGTCTATTTTAGAGCGTAGTTCTACCAACAGACATGGAGGACTAGGGAGAGATAGTCTTCCCGTACATACGGGAGGGATCTATTACCCACCACGAGCATGCAGAGAGACTTGTAAATATCTACACTTTACATTTATATTCTAGTTTTTTTACTTTGTTGTATTTCAATTTAATTTGATGTGTAAATTTTGGAATGAAAATATGTGTATTATGGAGAATGATAATGTTATAAATGTCTAGTGTTGTATATGGATGTGTTGTTGAGTTATTTTCTTTGTTCAATAGGGGGTAAATATCATAAAAGTAGAGGAAACTCCACCGAAATTTTTATAAATTCTAGTTCACTTATAACATTTTATTTTTATGTAGGAAAAGCCAAAGGGCATAAGGCCTACACCTGTCAGCTCTTTTTGCACACTCACACTAAGAAACATGACGGTGTCACATTCGTTAACACCGGATGTAGAGAACTAAATGTATGTGAAAATTATAGTTTAATATTAATGACTAATAATTATCACTTATATAAACATTTCCTTTTGATAGGACCAAATATAAGAAAGTATTCAACGACGGTCTCAGCAGTCTGAAGATGTTGATGAGACTCAAACCTTTCTTTGTACAGTGGGTGGTAGGGACCGTCGTGGAAGGATATTCAGCTTAGGTTCATTTGGAAACACATGTTATTCACAATCCTCCACGTTCAGTACAACAATATCTAGTAGGCGGTCCAAAACCAATGACGTCCAAGAGCTTCGAAGCACATTGCAGACATTGGCAACTTAGTTGCAACAGTCGATGGAGTACATAGCTCAGCTCCATAATAAGATGGATCAGTTGAAGGGGAGGGGTAGCACCTTATCGCAATAATCAGACTATCTACACTCACCAAATAAATAGTGTATTTGTAGTCATTTCATTTGAATTACAAATACTTATTATGTACAATTTATTTATCAACAATATAATAATTTGAATAAACAAAACCATCTATAAATCTGTCGATAGAAAAGTATTGACCGTCAAAAATGTACCAATAATCGACCGCACAAACAACCATCGATATATTCACCGACGGTTACATAAATTTTTTGTCGATAAATTTATTGATTGACATTCTGTTATTCGTTGGAAATTATTACCTACGGTCTTTTGTATGACGCCTTTGTCTATTGGTAAATTCTGTAGCTAACCTGGCTTGTCGACGGAATGCTTAGTTTTTCCTTTGGTAATGTCCATCACTAAATGACATTTTTCTTGTAGTGCTAGTTGTTTTATAAAACATTAAGCCCTATTTTTTTGACATCTTAAACTTAGTTGTAACTTTGTTTTATTTTATTTATTATGTTTTTATTTTTTTTTCCTTTTTGTTGTCTTCTTTGTTTCCTATATGAGGTACTCTTCTTTAATAACCTTTAAAGACTCGAATGATTACAAAATCAATAACTTGGCTTAGGAAATTTTTTTATCTACATTTTGTTTAATCTTTCTCCATTTTATGTGCACTTGTTTATTTATCTTATGTCTATATAAACATTTATTTAGGACAATGTATGCCTTAAGTTTGAGAGAGAGATTTGAAGAAAACTATAATTCCATAGGCAATACCCTCTAAACAAATCAATTCAATTATGTTTGGCTTAGTAAGTTACTAATGTGATACAAATGAATGAAATACAAACCAATATTAGAAGAATTCACTAAGGCAAGTGCACCTATCATTTCCTATAGTATAGTTTAGTTAAGTGTCATTCTCACGAGAACTATAACTACTAGTAATGACCATCTTTTTATTATCTAATTTAATATAACAAGTGATTAAATTGGAAAAGAAAATTTAACAAAACTAAACTAATGAATAAAATTGAAAATCATTCAAGGTAATAGATAAGAACAAAAGATAATACTTAAATAATGGGTCCCCTTAGAACTTTACTAAGTGATTAATAACAAAACTAAATTAATGAATAAAAATAATAAAAAATCATTCAAGGTAATAGATAAGAACAGAAAGTCAGTAAATTGACAATACTGAAATAATGAGTCCCCCTTAGAACTTTACTATTCATGAATTTATCCGAATTTAATAATTAACTCTAGTTACTTAGAAAAATAGAAATTTCTAAGTTATAACTATATTTTCTCTTAAGAAATATAGTCCATATCCTCAAGTTGACTGACCAAAATCTTTCTAATCAAAGAAACCTAAGAGCACATAAACTCTTTTTATAAATTTCAATTATAGGTTTCACTCCTAATGCACAAAAGATCATGTAGTTTTATCTTTATCAACTCATATAATCCTTATTATTCATATATATCGTCTCTCAATCTCAATGTATGAAATCCAAAATTGAATTAAAATGCTATCATATTCCGATTTAACATAATATAGTTATGAATAATTCTTAAGAAATAAAGATCTTTCATTGAATAAAAGAAGTCAAATTAAAACATAGTTCTATATCATCTCAACTAAATCTACATCTCAATTTAGTTTATAATAAAATAAAGAAAACAAGAAATAAAATTAAACATTTTCTTGTCTTTAAGTAAATAAATTTTATTACTCTTAAAAAGAAAGCACCTTTGAGAAAACATTTAACAAATCAAACAAATAAATCAAGATTCTCCATTATTCATTTAATTTCAAAGTTCATCAAGTTGTTAGGAATAAGCTACTTGCATCAAATCAATAATCAATTCAATTTACTCCACAATTATTCAAACTTACATAGTTTAACCTAATGCATAAAGTGAAAACACATAAGAAAGCAACAACTTTCAAATATTTCATACCCCTTATTTAAAGAAAACAAAGCACCAACTTTAAACAATATAAAAACATTGAGAGGATTGTTTACTATTTCAAATGGCTATTGGGACCACTCTTTATCTTCAACATTACTATTTGATTTAAAGCTTATTCAATGCTCAATTATTCACACCTTTTTATTTATATAGATATGTGAGACAATGAAAATGCTTAAAAAAGATTGTATGTACAAAATATACAAGATAATTGCAAATCAAATTTCCATTCTTAAAATTAATATAAAATTTGAAATCAACTTAATCATTAAAGCTCATAAATATTCACGTAAATAAATCAAGTCCTAATAGCAATCAAACTTATAATGAATCATATTGATCAACATCCCTTTAAATTTAAAAAATATCTTAGAAGTTTTCACTGTTAAGTTAAGCATAACAAAGTTAATAGCATAATCATTAAGTCCTACCCCCCACACATAAGTTGTATATTGTCCTTGATGTAAAAAAATATGTAAGAATAATGAAAAAATGAAAACCAAAAGGAAATAGGTAAAGGAAACCATTACCCTAAGAAATAAAAATTGTCAATCTTGTATAATGCCATCAATATCTATTCTAGACCGTTGAAATTTTCTCTATCTAACAATTCGAGATAATATTACCTTTATAGCCTATATAACTCCATCAAATCTCATCCCAATTAAGAGTTAAAAAATATCAAAATATACCTCAAACCATGATTTAAAAACTATAAAAATAAACTAAACTACTTCTAACAATCCTATAAGCTATTAAATAAAATAATAATACCTAAATATTGGATTCCCACCCAACCAACATTTCTTTATGAGTCTTTTAGTTGAACTTCTTCTTAATCCCTTTATCATTCTAGATCTATAATCAATATGGCTTATGTCAACTCTTCTTCTCAAATGATGATTTATTAGGTTTCAAATATGCAACATACAAACTAGCAAAATTGTAAGGAATAATAAAACCCACTAGGTCTTTTATTTTCTTAGGAATTAAAGTAATGCAAACTACTAAAATTGAATGGAATAATTAAACCCAAGGGCCATAGTCTAAGTCTTAAGACATTCCAATCAGATTCTTTAATCCTAAAGAGGAAGTAACCTCTTCAATGACAAGCACTTAGTCTAGTTCAAGCTTGCTCCATATTACTTTAGTCTAAGCATTGATAGTGAGAAAGGGAGGATGTTTGTCTAGGAAGAAGCATACTGTGGTAGTGTTTCGTTTATCAACATCTACCCCTAATATCTCAATGGAGATAGAGATTAAGGAGGTAGAAGCTTACTTAACTGAAGGGATAAGCTTGAGCTGGATGACAGGCTCATTGTCTCCCGCCATCTAGCTCCAATCTTTTATGATAGTTGAATTATTACTTCCCCAGTTCGGATCGATCTACCATATAGTGGAAGTTTCTATCCGCTGAAAAGGAATTCTTCTTTTTAAAATAGGTGAGGATTTTAATAAGAAAAATCAAGATTAAAAAATCGATACTTATATGACAAATTTTAATGTTTCACACATGCAAAATTGATGATGAAATATTTGTTGACATAATGAAAGGTCATCAATATAGAATTTGTATTATGTAGACCAATGTGACAACTTAACATGCATTACATACCAACTTTTTAGATGGAGATAGAGATTAAGGAGGTAGAAGCTTACTTAACTGAAGGGATAAGCTTGAGCTGGATGACAGGCTCATTGTCTCCCGCCATCTAGCTCCAATCTTTTATGATAGTTGAATTATTACTTCCCCAGTTCGGATCGATCTACCATATAGTGGAAGTTTCTATCCGCTGAAAAGGAATTCTTCTTTTTAAAATAGGTGAGGATTTTAATAAGAAAAATCAAGATTAAAAAATCGATACTTATATGACAAATTTTAATGTTTCACACATGCAAAATTGATGATGAAATATTTGTTGACATAATGAAAGGTCATCAATATAGAATTTGTATTATGTAGACCAATGTGACAACTTAACATGCATTACATACCAACTTTTTAGTAATTATAATGTAATAAAGGAATTTGAACAATTGTAATATAAGGAAAGGGACTTTAACATGCATCTCATATACATTATCTATTAACAATTGGAATGTAATAAAAAAAGTTATAATAAGGGACCGACATGACAATTCAACATGCATCTCACACAAATAAATTTAACAATCGTAATACTACGAAGGATTTAGCATAGTGATTGTAATGTAATGAAGGAATTTTGCATAATTGTTATTGTTAAGTATGACAACTTAAAGTTTATTATGCAAGCATGCATAATTTTTGAATGATTCCAATGTAATGAGGAGTTTTTGAACAATTATGATGCAATAAAGAGAACGTAAACATACATCTTCTACACAAAATTTATTTTGCAACAGGTAGTTCTTGTTTAGTTAAGAAAAGTTTTGATCTTTAGTTTAACGATAAAGAAATCATTATCATTAACAATTTCTTCGGTGTTGTAATCAAAAATTTTAATTTTTAAAGACGATAAGAAGAGTAAAATGACAACTCAATCAAAAGATACAATGTTTCATTTAAATGCAAGATAAGCATGTAATAATAAAGTACTTGAATGAAGAATGTACAAACATGCTTAAGCTTGTTGATCAAATCAAGAATTAGAAATAGGTGTACACATTAAGAGAAGGTTTTTCAAGATAAAATTTAGATAAGAATTATTATGTGTAATCATCTCTTTATTTTTCTTACAAATCTTAAAGAATCTTAACAGCTTATATTCTAATGAATTCTTTGATACAGAAATGAGCTAAGAGTAAAGACACTACAACATATAAGGTTATTTGCGACAAAACTAAACGTCGCTAAACACTTCAAAATCGTCGCAAATTTTAATTTGCAATAAAAAATAGTCATTGCCCT
Organism: Erythroxylum domingense; assembly: GCA_025594535.1. Lineage (NCBI taxonomy): Eukaryota > Viridiplantae > Streptophyta > Magnoliopsida > Malpighiales > Erythroxylaceae > Erythroxylum > Erythroxylum domingense. The sequence goes on along the minus strand of JANQBM010000005.1, from coordinate 28,712,803 downwards.
AATTGTCACTGAATCTTAGTAGCAAAACAACATTCGCGACATTTTCGTGAAATCGTCACAAAAATTCTTTTCGACACAACAATTTCATCTGTAAAAAATATAACCAACGAGAACATAGAACGTCGTACATAGGTTTTTACGACATTTTTGTTTCGTAGATAAAAGTTATTCCCGAGTAAACTGTAGTCGTAGGTAATTAATTTTAGTGACGATTTCCTTTTTGTAACAGAACAGTTTTAACGACTAATTATTTGTTGTAGGTGAATCTTTTTAGAGACATTCCTGCAAACATAGCTAACAACCTTTTATGACGATTTCTTTTTTTGTAGCTAATAGTTTTTGGCGACGATTCTGTTTTTGTAGCATAATAGTTTCAGCTACTAATTTTTTGTTGTAGGTAAATTTTTTTAAGGATATTCTTGTAAACGTAGGTAATAACTTTTGGTGACGATTTTGTTTTGGTAGTTAATATTAATTAGTGACAATTTTTTTTTTAAAATTTAAATATTTTGTTAATTTTTAAAATCAAATTTATTTTATTTTATTAAAAATTTTAAGACAGTTTGAAATATAAAAATGATTCATTTTGTAATTAATGTTGGTGACATATTTTTTAGATAATAATAAATTGAAATAAAATAAACATATAAAATGGAATGCATTTTATATAAAAGAAATATTTACACATCATTTACAAATTAAGAGTCTTCATTTGAGTCACTATCACTAACATATGCAGAACCTAGTAATTGTTTAACTATTTTTTGAAGCTTGTTCACTTCTTTAATATTACGATCTAAGTTAGTCTTTAGTTGCTGGTTTTCCTCTTGAAGCACTGTCACATATGTTGGTCGTGACGAAGATGCACCAACAGGCTTAAGGCCATACCCAAGACCTTTGATATAACCCGATCTTGTACCAAGGCCTAATTACCCTCAAACAATGAAGTCTACAACAACTCTTGCATCTTTTCCTACCATTTAAAGTACAAAATCGAGTTAACTAAAAAATTATTACTTACTATTACATAGAAAAATAAATTGTAATATTAGTTTATTTGTACTTACATAATTACTTTGTGCCTCTTTAGACGTCCAGCCTTGACCTTCCTTGTAGTGTGTGTGCTTGTACAATTTGATCCTATCACACTCTTGTCCTTGGAGTTGTGTTTGACTCCATTATATGAATTTTAAAAATTATAACCAATTAGGATTTAGTGTATTAAGAAATATAATAATAAATTGAAAACGTTACACTTACAAATTCTTGTCGAACGACAACAAATGATCTAGAGCCGGTGTTATGAGGAGTCTTCATTTTTGCTTTATTCTTCTTGGCTTTCTCACACTTTTCCTAAATTAAGAGAAGTGGTCATGAAATGTATAAACAAAATTAATGGTATGAAAATATGAAGAGAAAAAAACAAACTTGAACCTTTGATGAGGCCCAATAATCACACATTTGACTCCAGTTTTCTAGAGTCATCTATTTCGGAACATTTCTCCTTGTCTCTTCATCGGAAGGGAAAGACTGGTAATATTTATGAAGTCTATATCGATGATCCTTCACCTTTTGTTTCAACATTGACCTAACACTGCTTGAAACCTTAGGGGTGTCGATATCAACGATATTGAGCTTCATCTGTGAAGAAGACATATAAGTTAAGTTATTAATTTTGTTAAGTAAAATCGCAATACATTAAATTAAATAAATTGAAATGTTACCGAAACTTTGTCCAAAGCATTTTGGAGAAAGTTGTCTTCCTTCAACTGCCTAACATGCTGAAGGCAAGGCAACTCATTCCTCACAATGACGCCCAACTCATTAGTCAATTTTGCATATTGGATCTTATCCAGCAAGCAACATTGCATGGGGTTGATGGTCATCGATAACTTGGTGTTCATTGCAACATTCATTTATTGCAATTCAGCTCCTTTGTCTTACCTCTCCCTCATTTTCTAATGTCAGTATTGGAACCTGAAAATAAAAAATTCATAAAAAGAAAAACATAGTAAACATGTAATGAGTAATTTCAACATTAATGTAAATATATTTGTTTAACAATAACAGACCTGAAGATCCCTTATGACTAACAGACGATGTTAGTAAAGGTTGCTGCTGACTTTCTTCATTTGATGAATCAATTGTTTGTTGTTTTGTGGGAGACACTTCTTCAATTGTTACCACCCTCTTTCCTTTGTTTCTACCAGATGTCATTATAATGAACCTGTGTAAAACGAAATATGAACAATTATTATAATCTTAACTCAAACATCAATTTTTCACATGAATATCAGGAGACCAATATTCAAATACTAAGCATTCGACATAACATTCTACAAAAACATACGTCAAACATTAAAAATATGCATATAGTCATCGTTAATTAATATAAGTAAAACATCAACAATCTAAGACAATTATGAACATAACATTTCAAACAATACATAATTTTTTTTAACAATCAATCATCATGATCAAGATTTTGAAAATCATCATCATTAAGTACATTATCATTGGATTTTTCATCACTAATAAATTCAATCAAAGTATTGTCATTGTCATTTAAGTCATCTTGAGTATAGTCTTCTTCTGCTTGTAAGATAAGATGGGCTTGGACTTCATCTAGTTGAACTATGTTAGACCCGACATCTCTCCTATAGAATGATGATATATCTGCATCTTCTACTGGAATGCCTTCATTATTGAACTCTAATCCAATATCTTGATAGACTTCATCTGCATCCTCATCCAATTGACCAATATCCCTTTCATTAAAATTAAAGACATTTCTTTGTTGAAACTTTTGAACAACCTTCTAATTGTTACCCAATATATTATCGTTGACATAGAAAACTTGTTTGGCTTGACTCACAAGGACAAACGGATCATTATCATATCATGTCTTATTTGGATTTATGCTAGTAATATGCCCGTTCACTCTCATGTTAGTTAAATCAAACCATTTGCATTTAAGTACAACAACTGTAACATCCCCTCACTTATAGGAAGGGTATTTTGGTCATTTTGGAATAGGTTAGGATTATTTAAAGTGTTTTGACATATTCATGCATTCATATATGC
>JANQBM010000005.1:28594025-28611949 GCA_025594535.1 Erythroxylum domingense | reverse complement strand
AGTTTAAATGGTAAAGTAGAGTGAATTTTGAGAAAACACGTGATGGAGTGTTTTTTATTTTATTACTAACATTTTCTTTCAAGTTTAATATATCTCAAAACTGAAATAATTACTCTTCTAAAGACAAGGAAGGAAGTGAGGATGATAGAGTGATGATAGACTAAGGGTTTACCATAAACATGATACATGGTCTATAAGAGCATCTCGTTAGACAATTTGGTGAAGTGGGGTATAATTTGATGAAACATGAAGTTGACGTAGCTAGTTTACAACATAGGTAACCTTTACTTACTATAATGAATGACTTTGATAATTATAATGAGGTTGAAATTATTTTTGAAAACTTGGGGGAATTAAATCTAACGAGAGATAAAAGAGAAAGAGGAGGTAGAATGAGAACACAAGGAGGGGGAAGATTCAGTTTAGACTATGATAATAGGAATGAGGAAAGGGTGGATAACAATATAGGTAGTATTAAGATAAAGATACGATATTTTATCGGAAAGATATAACCAGATGCCTATTTAGAGTAGAAAACAATATGTGGAGTTAGTTTTTCATTGTCATAATTTTTTGGATGATAAAAAAGTTAAATTGACATTGGTAGAGTTTAGTGATTATGTTGTGGTTGGTGGAATTAACAAATCCTCAATCTCAACAAAGTTGGATAGGTTTTTTATGTTAGGGATTTTCTCTAGTCATCGTGCATTACTTATAGGATGATTTTGACATGTTAGTTTCTAGTTGTTTTTACTTAGTGGAAGATTCAGCGACAAGTACAAAGACATCTATGCTTTCCTTCTCAAGTTATAGGAGTATGATGATAATTTTATACTTTAGGCTAGCCTTTAGATGTAGAACTAAAATGTTTACATTTTAGGTAGTGTTCTAAAAGTTATAATCCAATATTGTCAATTACACGCTAAACCTATATAATGATAATATAAGCCTCATTCCCTTTTAATTGATCATGTCTTATTTAGTTGTACAAGTTGCAACTATTAGCACTAAAGGTGGCAATATAAAAGGGATGAATTGATCATAATACATAGGATTTGTACAAGCAGTGCCAATTGTGGTTAGATTGAAACATTCTTAAACTGTTAAGTAAGTACCAATTCACCTAACTAAACTAGATCATTTAACTCTTAAAGTGCCTTAAGCATATATAAGAGCCAACTATTAGAATTTAGGAGGAGATGAAAATGGTAATGAGGAAACATTTAGTTCAAAGTTCCTACTAGAGGGATCTTTATCAAAGGTTACAAAACTTAACTCAAAGTTTCAAGTTTGTGGAGGAGTACTACAAGGATATAAAGGTTTCTTTAGTTAGTGCATATATTAACGAAGGTATATATCCAATAATGGCTCAATTTATTTATAAACTAAATCTATAATTTGCCAATTCTATAGAGCTACATCATTATTTAAAATTAGAGGATGTAGTTTACATGGTCATAAAGGTAGAAAGATAACTAAGAAAGAGGCCCACTGCTAGTTTTGACGTTTCTATTGCAGGTTTTTTATCATGGAGTAAATTATAAAGTAAAAAGGATGTCTAAAGCTTAAATATGAGGCAACCAAACCAAAAGTTTAAGAACCAAATGGAGATAAAGTTGAAATAAGTTCCTCTTCAATAACTAAAAACCAATATATTTTTTAAGTTAATAGGGAGAGGACATATAGCTTCATAATATGCCAATAAGAAGTTGATGATGTTGAGGGAGGATAGAGAGCATGTGTCTGAAAGTGAAGAGGAGATGAATGGAGATATGCTTAGTTTAATGGTTATCAATGACAATGAAAGTGTTAAAAGTCCTAAATAAGGAAGGATATTACTTACACATGTGGGAGACGATGATGTAAATGAATAGAGAGATATTTTCTTCCATACAAGTTGCTCTGAGATCAGGTTTGTCATATGATCATATATACTGGGAGTTATGCAAATATAGCTTGTATAGTATTAGTGGAGAAGTTAGGGATGCTAACTATAAAACAACCTAAAGTGTATAATTTACAGTGGTTGGATGAGAACAGAAACTTACGCAATAAAAGTACTGGTTTCCTTCTCAAGTGGGAGGTACAAAGATGAGGTTCAATGTGATGTGGTACCTATGTAAGTTGGTCACATTCTTTTAAGGCCTTTTTGACAATTTGATAGGAGAGTCATAAATGATGGAAGAAATTTTAAAGAGGATTGTGTGAGAAAAATTTAAGCCTTGTTTCGTGCTTAGTTTGTTAATACCAAAAAAGGATGGATCTTAGAAAATGTCTGCAGACTGTTGCGTCATTAATAAAATCACTATAAAGGATGAGCATCCTATCCCTGGATTAGATGATATGCTTTATAATTTGTATATTGTATATACTTGTTCTCTAAAATCGATCTAAAATCTATTTACTATCAAGTTAAGATTAGAAAAGTTAATAAATGGAAAACTAACTTTAAAATTAAATTTAATAGGCATTAGTAGTTAATAATGCCTTTTAATTTAGCTAATGCATCTAGTGCTTTCATGAGACTAGAAAACTATGTTTTGTAGGAGTTTTTGGTCAAGTTTTTTTAATGTTTTTTGATGATATTCTTATCTATAGTAAGACTTTAGATGAACATACTAAATATTTAAGAAAGGTTTTGCTTGTGCCTAAGCAAAAGAGACTGTGTACAAATTTCAAAAAGGGTTCTCTTTGTACCAAAAAGGGTGTATTTCTTGGTTATATGGGAAGTGTAAAAGGGAATAAAAGTAGATGATAAGAAAGCGAGAGCCATTAAAGAGTGACCAACACTAAAAACCATAAGTGATGTTAGGAGTTTTCATGATTTATTTATTTATTATAGGTTTTTAGTTAATAACTTTAGAACAATTGGTGCACCTTTGACCAAGGTAATGAAAAATAGTGTACGATTTAAGTAGGCTAATGATCAAGAGAGAAATTTAACTTAATGAAAGATAATTTAAGTTGGGATCTAATTTATTAACTTTACCTAATTTTGCTAACACCTTTAAAATTGAGTGTGATACTTTGGGTGTAGAAATTGGTGTGATTATGATTCAAAATAAGAAACAAATAGTAGTTTTAGTGAGAATCTTAGTGGGGTAGCCTTGAACTACTCAACTTACAATAAGAATATGTATGCATCGGTGAGAGCATTTGAGAATTGGTAATACTACTTGTGATTGAAGGAGTTTATGATACATATGAATTATGAATCATTGAAATATATTCAAGGATAAAGTAAGTTGAGTAAGAGATTGGTAAGTGGATGGAATTCCTTGAAACTTTTCCTTATGTCGTGAAATATAAGCAAGGAAAGGGAAATGTAGTTGCTGATCTGTTATCTAAGAGATATACTTTTTTTTAGCACTTTGCATATTATTTTTAATGGGTTTTGAGCATATTATAGATTTATATATTGATGATCCAAAATTTGCTAACATGTTTAAAGCTTACAAAAATTATGTATTTGGAAAGTTCTACAGGTTTGAAGGATACTTGTTTAGAGAGACTCGGTCGTATATACCTCATAGTTCTTTAAGAGAGTTACTTATGAGAGAATTGCATGGGAGGGAGGCTTAATGGGTCACTTTGGAGTCAAAAAGACCTTTGGAGTTTTGAATAAATATTTCTTTTATCCATACATAAGGAGAGATATACAGAGAGTGTGTGAAAGAAGCATTACATGTAGGTAAGCCAAATCTAAAGTGCAATCTTATGGATTATACACACCTTTACTTGTACCTAGTGAAATGTGAGTAGGCCTTTCAATGAATTTTACTTTAAGATACCTAGGTCTAAAGTAGGTAAGGATTCATTTTTATGTGGTGGATAGGTTTTTTAAAATGACATATTTTATCACACCTCATAAAACTAATGACGCATCCTACATTACTAAATTATTTTCCAAATGGATTGTTAGATTACATGAAGTTCCTAGAACATTGTTTTGGATATGGGCATAAAGTTCTTGAGTTACTTTTGAAAAATTTTATAGGGAAAGTTAGTAACTAAGTTCTTGTTTTCCACAACTTGTCATCCATAAACTAATGGTTAAATTGAGGTAGATAATCGGACTTTAGATGCCTTATGACATGATATTATTGGTAAGGATCTTAAAATCTAGGAAGATTTTTTACCTTTGATTGAATTTGCTTATAATAGGACTGTCTATAGTGCTATGAGTTATTTTTCTTTTGAGATTATTTATGGATTTAATCCATTATCTCCTTTATATCTTGTGTCTATTCCTTTAAGTGAAAGAAATAGCTTGGATAGAAAAAAAGAAAGTTAAATTGGTAAAAAAGCTACATGAGAAGGCAAATTTGAACATTGAAAAAAGGACCCAATAATACATAAAGAAATAAAAAAGGAAGAAAAGTAAGTAATATTAAGACCGAAAGATTGAGTTTGGGTACACTTATGAAAAGAGAGGTTTCCAAGGATGTACAAGTCCCAGTTACAACCAAAAGGAGAAAGAGCTTTTGAAGTTACGGAAAAAGTGAATAAGATTGCCTACAAGATTAACTTACTAAGCAAGTATGGTGTTTATACTTCTTTAATTGTTATTGATTTATCTTATTTTGAAGTTTGGATGAAGATGTTGATTTAAGGTTCAATCCTTTTAAGGAGAGAGAAAATAATGAGAATCAAGCATTTACTTAAGCTATCCAAGCTTTTAATAAAGGCACCTCGTTGATACGCTGAGTTTAGGAAGGGCTTTAACAGGTTGGACATAGTTTAAATCAAGAGCCAAAAGTTATTGAAGATCCATTAAAGAACATTGGAGGATCATTGACAAGAGTATAGCAAAAAAGGCTAGAAAAACTCTCAACGACTTAATGATTGATCTTTATGTAAGAGTGAAGCTTTAACACTTCAAGGGACTAAATTCAAGCTTTCATACTTTAAGAGATTAAATTCACTTGAAGGAGTAAGCTATGAGAAGAGGAAACAAAAGATAACTGACACTAATTTCATGTTAGTTTCTAATGCGTATCTTAGACTAGCTTTTGGAGATTGAAGCGGTATCTGTGATTGGTGTTAAAACTCATTTATGTTAAGCTCCCCACAAAGTTCCAAAAATTAATTAATGCTGGCGTGGAAACTAGACTGGTACTAGACTCATAAAGGATTAACTGTTTATTTAAAAAATTATTTAGTTATTTCCTAGTTATAATGTTAATTTTCTTTTAGGATTTTATACTTATGAAAAGGATGTCTTGTATATGAGGAGAAATTTTTTTTCCTTTTAATTAGAGAGACTCTTGTTTTATATTCTTTAATAAGTTGTGATATGATCTAACTTGTTGGTAGCAACCAAATTTAGAATCTTATCACTCCCATCCTACTTTTTCTGTGATTGTGGTAATTCATATGCTTCTTTTGAATTTTTAAGTCTATATTTTTAAATTAAGCTTTTATTAGTAGAATGATCCTCAGTTTTTATTCATTATGGGGTGATGACAATCAATATTTTCTTTTAGATAATCACTCCTTTACAAAATGGATATTTACGTGACATAAATTATTATTGTCATTTTTTAGTAACAACTTATACATAATAGATATTGGTATGATATAAATTAGAAATTAAAATGATAACTAGTTATAAAAAATGCATAACTTATGTCAACAAGTATTAGAAACCTTCCAAATTTCTTCAAAAACATATTTTGGGTTAGTATATATATTTAACTTCCTCAATAATAAATATTACAAAAATTATGAAGTAATCCAAAACATCCAACTGACATTAACTTACACAAGTAAATCAGTTCTGAAATGCCTTTTCTCATTACATAGTCCTCCTATCACTTACAACCACTAATAAGCATCCAACATAAAGCATGTGAGAACAAGACAATAGTCCCCATGTCTTAAAGCTTCTCTTCTCTCTCTTTGGTCTCTGCTCCATCGATTCCATACTAGCAATTTTTATTCAATGTCATTGATTCCATTTCTTCACGCTTCAATACACGTGACGTGCCTCTTCAACTTGTCAATTTGGGAGTTCATAGCTGACAATTATTGGAGTTCAATTAGGTGAATAAAAACGCACTACGAGCCCTTGAATAGAAACATCCTCAGATGCAGCCCCTTTTGCCGAAAGAAAGAAAAGTGAAATCATTACGTAGGCAGCTCACGGAAGTGGGGAAAGGACACTTGCGTATACTTGTAGGCAATGCAAAAGCCCAATATGGCAGCAAGGGAGAGAGCCCTAGATGGAATTATTAAAATTTAGCAATTAGAGCTGAGGACATCAGAAAAGAACAAAAACGGCAGCAACTGCGAGGTACATGATCCTCGGCATGATTATAGCAGTTTCAGTCCACGGGACAGCCTATGGTTTCAGAGTCTCGTGTCTTCTGTAGCCCATCGAGCACTCCATTTTCCTTCCTCCAAACCCTTTTTGAACTCCAAAGCATGACATTAAACTAGGTGCTTCATTTTGTCACTCCATTTCCCTTCCTCCAAACCCTTTTTGAACTCCAAAGCATGACATTAAACTAGGTGCTTCATTTTGTCTATTGCTTTGCTCCGTCTCAAGTACAGAAAATTCAGAGTTATCAAGGCTACAACAGCTTAGGGCTTCAATTCCACAACGCCCTCAATTTCGACTCCAGCATCAGTCAGGTTACTCTTTTTTTCTCCATTAAAATCAGTTTTCAGTTCTTAACCTAATAATTCAATCTGTGTTAAAATCATTGCTTACTTTCTGCTGAATTGATTTTTTGTTTATTTGTCGAGTACTTCATGTATCTTTGTTCCATCATCTGAGTTTTGTGGACATCTAGCAGCTAGGGTTCATTTCGGGAATGGGATTTTCCCAAATTATGGTGGTCTTCCTTCTAAACAAAATAAGAAAATGTGACAAATTATAGTTTAATAGGCAGACTGCAAAAGAGCAGTAGTTGCCACCCACTATGGCCACTATTGCGTTTGTTTGTGGCGGCATTTCCTGGAATAACTCCCTTTCTTGAATTTTTTTGCGAGTTTGTGATCGCTAAGTAATCCATGGTGCTTTTTACGTTCCAATTTCTATTTTTTAAATATTGGGGGATATTTTTGTTGCAGGCATGTGGGAGACGTAGAGCCAAGTGGGAGTGGGTTGAATTCTCATGTAAATGGAGTCCTGCAATTGCATCGAGCCACAATGGCCAGCTGATGAACTTTTGATGAAATACCAATACATTTCAGATTTCTTCATTGCTCTTGCTTATTTTTCCATCCCAATAGAGCTCATCTACTTTGTCAAGAAATCTGCAGTTTTTCCTTATAGATGGGTGCTTGTCCAGTTTGGTGCATTTATAGTTCTTTGTGGAGCAACGCATCTTATAAACTTATGGACATTTACCATGCACTCGCGAACGGTGGAAATAGTGATGACCATTTCAAAAGTCATGACTGCTGCTGTGTCCTGTGCAACTGCTCTTATGCTTGTACACATAATTCCTGACCTTTTAAGTGTTAAGACTAGAGAGCTGTTTCTGAAAAATAAGGCTGCAGAGCTGGATAGAGAAATGGGTCTAATTCGAACACAGGAAGAAACAGGCCGGCATGTTAGGATGTTGACCCATGAAATAAGAAGCACACTTGATCGCCACACTATTCTTAGGACTACTCTTGTTGAACTGGGTAGAACATTAGCATTGGAAGAGTGTGCATTGTGGATGCCAACACGGACTGGGTTAGAGCTTCAACTATCCTACACTCTTCGCCAGCAGAATCCTGTTGGATATACTGTTCCTATCCAACTTCCAGTCATTAATAAAGTGTTTAGTAGTAATCGTGCTGTGAAAATATCTCCTAATTGTCCAGTTGCTAGAATACGACCTCTTGCTGGAAAATATATTCCTGGAGAGGTGGTTGCTGTTCGTGTCCCACTTCTTCATCTTTCTAATTTCCAAATAAATGATTGGCCTGAACTTTCTACCAAACGTTATGCCCTAATGGTGTTAATGCTTCCATCAGATAGTGCTAGACAGTGGCATGTTCATGAGTTGGAGCTTGTCGAAGTAGTAGCTGATCAGGTAAATTAAAGATCCTAATTATCTTAACAACATTTGCTGTACGAAATTAACAATACAATTTTATTTTTTGCAGTGTCATAATCTTACTGCTACTGACTACTATACAATAAATGCCATTATTTAATATACTTATTAGTTATGGTACTTGTGCTAAGAAAAAGCGTTCTTTAGAGATTGTTAGCCTCTCCAAAGTTACTTTTGACCAAGGTTTAATGTGAAAAGGTGATCTTCTTTTTTTTTTTTAAAGAATGAAAATAATTTCTTTAAGCCTCAAAGGGCATCAAAAGCTTACAAGGGCCAAACTATAATCTAGTTAACAACACACAAGTGTTAACTATGAGCTAAGAGAATTAACAAAGCAATGATAGAGATGAAGCTAATTGATTCCCCATCTTTGAGTAATCTGCATATTGAAGTGCCATTTATAATGCAATGTGGAGTCTTTTCTTTGATAATGGGTCCCTGATAAACTGCTCAATATCCAAAGATTGGTTTCTGAAGATTCTTTTGTTTCGTTTTTTCTTACTCTATGTGCCTATTCTTTACTTCTCTTGTAGTAAGTTGAGACTGAAAATAATGCAGCTTTTGTGCTGTAACCAAATTTTAGAACTTGTAAATGGAGCAGATGATGCACTGTCAAAAGATGGTATTCTGACTGTTGAAAATTCGAAATGTTAACCAGGTGGCTGTTGCTTTGTCACATGCTGCAATCTTGGAGGAGTCAATGAGGGCAAGGGATCTCCTCATTGAGCAGAATTTTGCACTTGATCGTGCTAGGAGAGAAGCTGAAACAGCAATTCGTGCTCGCAATGATTTCTTAGCAGTTATGAACCATGAGATGAGAACACCAATGCATGCAATTATTGCACTTTCCTCATTGCTGCAGGAAACTGTGCTAACACCAGAGCAGCGGCTCATGGTTGAAACAATTCTAAAGAGCAGTAATCTTCTGGCTACTCTAATAAATGATGTATTAGATCTTTCAAGGCTTGAGGATGGTAGCCTTAAACTTGACTTAGGAACTTTCAATGTTCATGCTATGTTCAAAGAGGTAGAGTTACATTAACTGCCAAGTCAAATTGCTCCATAAGTATTGACGTATATACTTCTGCCAAAATTTTGGTGGTTAAAAGTTTGAGACAGATGTTTGTTTCCTGTGGTAGGTTCTTAATTTGATCAAGCCTATTGCTTCTGTTAAGAAGTTGCTTCTCACGTTGAATTTGGCTCCAGATTTGCCAGAATACGCTATTGGTGATGAAAAACGTTTAATGCAAACTATATTAAATGTTGTTGGTAATGCTGTAAAATTCTCAAAAGAAGGCAGCATCTCAATCACTGCATTTGTTGCAAAGTCAGAATCTTTAAGAGATTCTCGAGCTTCTGATTTTTTTCCTATGCCAAGTGATAATCATTTCTATTTGCGAGTACAGGTTAGTTCCTTCATGTTCAAACCATTACATGTTCAATTCTTCTTGCTTCCTGAAGCTGACTGCTTATTTATCTGTTTGTATAGGTAAAAGATTCTGGTTCAGGAATAAACCCCCAAGATGTTCCAAAGTTGTTTACGAAGTTTGTACAGACTCAATCATTAGCAACCAGAAATTCTGGTGGCAGTGGGCTTGGACTTGCAATTTGTAAGAGGTATTTTGCTTTTATGATTTTTTCTTTATAGATTTCATTGCATTCTAAGTCATATGATTATAGTTTGCTTGTTCCTAAGTCTTGGTTTTTTGCCTTAAGTTGATTTCTCAAAACTCTGTCGGATTGGTTGTACATGTCCCTGTAAGTTGATGAATATGTTACATATCATGATATATGCTTTTGCATGCTTGTGATTAGGTTTGTCAATCTTATGGAGGGACATATATGGATAGAAAGTGAAGGCCTTGGCAAAGGATGCACTGCTATCTTCATTGTAAAACTGGGTATTCCTGAGCACTCAAATGAATCTAAGCATTCTTTCATACCTAAAGGGCCACCAAGTCATGGACAAACAACTTTTCCAGGGGTCAAAGTTCTTGTCATGGATGATAATGGGTGAGTAAGATTGTAACTGCAACATTTTTTATCAATTTTAAAAATACTGTTGATAGAGCAACGTTATCTTGGAGCTAGCTTGATATCGATTTTATTTATTGCTAGTAGAAAGAAATGATTTTAGAAACTGAAATACCTAGAAGATAGGGAAACTAGGGACCTACAAATGAGCTAATGCTTATTTGTTACATTGCACTACCATGATTAATTTTCGAAACAGTAAACCTCTCTGTATAAAAGATCTTCCTTTTAACTATTACTTGTTGAATCAATAGATTTAAATGTGTTATTAGGTAGGTGATTTGCCTTCCTGTATCAGACATACGTGATATACATCCACCAAACATTCGTTGTCCTTAACCTCAAATGCGTGCAAAACTATCTATATCATTTTTAGGGAACTTAGATCTATTCACTTTCCAGTAACTTCTAGGTAATATGCTCACATTGAATTGTAAAGTTTCTTGAAGCTATTGAAGAGCTTCATAGGTTCATAGCAACATTATACTGTTTAGTCCTAATGATAAACTTGTTCATGGATACTCGCATTTTTGAGGTTGTGCTAGTGCCCCATGTTTTTGTGTGACATCGTATGTATCATGGATAACCTTTTATGCTTTATAATTCGGCCTTTGAGTTGGGTACTAGTTTATATTTTGTGTTTGAAGTTTATTGTTAAAGTGAAGTTGAATAATGTTTGTTTTATTGCATAGTGGATTAAGAAATAGATTGTTTTAATAAATGACCTGTAAAACTATGTGATGTAAGGAAGATAATTAGAATAAGAAAGTCATGCAAGAAGAAAGAAGGATAAAGAAAAAGTTGTCGGACATAAAGAGGGTTTAGATATAACATAGGATCAACTACTTTTTTATTCATGTATCAAGATTTTATTGAACAAAACTAGGAGAGTGCTAACTCCTAACTTCTTACTCTTTCCTAACCCAATTTCATAGATTTTCCTTCTGCATAAGAATTTTATTAGGGTAACAATGATCAGAAGCGCTAGAGGCTCAAAAAAACTGATACAATCCAGCTTCTTTTTGCAACTCAAACATTTGGCAAATGTTGTACTTAGATCCCTTGCATGTTATTTCAATTTCCCAGGGGAGTACCTTACATGCCACCTTCAACCGTCTTAGCATGTTTGTGACAAGTGCTTACAATTATGATGCCATTCATTTGTTCAATCACCGTAGGAACTAGTGATGCCAAAACTTTTCACTGAGATACAAGAACATAAATAATTCATGATTGACATAATCAAATTATTGAATCCAAGGACGATCAATTCATAGATGGAGATAGTATTGAATGTACGGTTTTTGATGAATGTAGGGTTATGGTAGCAAGTTTTAACAAATTAGGGCTAGAAGTTGGGGGTTATGGTCGGAACTATAGAAACATAACTAGTTTGAAGAGAATCCCTTGAATAAAATTGATTAGATTTAAAATAAGCCCACTAATTGAGATTTACAATTTCAACCCAAATAAATAATTTTCAATTGGTAATAATTCTTGTAATGTCTAGTATACATTTGTTGGGATTAGTAATTCATTTGGCGTTTACATTGTTTAGATAGTTAAGATGCCTTGAAAAAAGTTCCATTTATACTAAACTCATATATGTAGTTATAGTAATTCATTTGGTGTTTGCATTGTTTAGATAGTTAAGATGCCTTGAAAAAAGTTCCATTTATACTAAACTCATATATGCAGTTATACAATTTTGACCCATATTAAAAAAATAAGTTGGTAATAAATCTTGCAATGTCTAGTATATTTATTCTAGCCATTTCACTCATAATAATAAATGTAGATAGCCATTTCATTCATCATAATAAATGTGGAAATTTGAACAGACAAAGTTCTAGTTATATCAAACCCGAAATTCTTGCCATATCAAACCCTAAAATTTCAACTATTTCGAACTTGAAATTCCAGCAACCTAAGCTGAATTTCGAACATAAAACTCAAATTCCAGTCATCATAATTTATAGATTTTGTGGGTCATAGTCACTGATTTGATATATCTTCTACTTGTCTTATATCAATTTGGTGTCATAGCTTTGGTTCACAGTGGCGACACGTAGTGAAAGGGCCTATAGAAGAAATACTTAGCGACCTAGAGCAAGATGAAGTACTTTTGAATATATTAAACAATTGGGCATCGATGATCCCCATTCACAAGGTTCTTTAGAAACCAAATTACATTTAACAACTCCCACAAGAAAGCATGTCTGAGTAAAGGGGAGCTGTCACTTCACTTGTTTACTTTATATCCCTAACTTACCCAATAAGATTGGAATATGCTTTCAATCTTATTAGGCAATAAAGTGAGGAAGTTCGTTTTGAAGCAGTCCCTTTTAGTTCAAGTTCTTTTCCAAGACAAGGCTAGTAGCAATCATCTTTCATGGATGGCCACCTATAGGGGGTAGGGTAGGGTGGGTGGTACTGCTCAAATTGCAGCCAATCTTCCTAATCGTGCATGGGCTAGGCTTAGAGCGCGTTAAAATCATCATACCTCATAAGTTTCTTTGTAGTGTTGTCACACAACTGCCTGCTAGAAGCGCCACCCGCTTTATAGTGTTGTCACACAAGATAAGCACATTGCCCAGTGGAATTACACTACTACCGCGAGACTTGATAGAAGATGAGATGGGAATGAAGACTTTTTAAGATTTAGACTAGACAAGGAAAGTGATTTGTTGAGCCGGGTTACAGAGCGAGTCAGTTAGGGTCGAACATTTTCTAGAGAGGCTAGACAACCTTAAAATTCATTCCCTAAAAGTCAAAACTTTAACAAAAAATAGTTTTGCAAACTTATATCGTATACTTGATGTTGAACATGGAAAAGGTGCTATTAAGCAAGATGAAGGGACTTGTATTAATGAACAACACACAATACGAGTGTAAATATCTATTGGAAATTCATATTTTGGTTTTGATTCCTCAAATTTAACAGGCATTGTGATGCAAAAGAGCTTAGAGTTTATAAAAGAAATTAAAGTGGTAATTAGTCAACTGCAAGCTTTAATTTAGTGGGGTGAAGAGCTAAGGTGACAGCAAAGATAACAATGACTAAAATTTAGTTTATTTTCAGATTTTTAGTAGAGAAGTAGTCATAAGTTATATATGTTATCTTAGGTATAGTTATGTTATCCTAGTTGTTTAGAAATTAAACTTCTTTAAGAATAGGCTTCAATTTTATTTTGGATATTTTAGTTAGGAAACCTTTTCTTGCTAGATAATGATTCTAATAACTTTTCTATATATATGTGTACTCAACTTTAATAATAAGAAGATATCGTGAAATTTTTTATGAACTTTTTTTGAAAATTAAAGATTGAATTGATTAAATATTTACAATCTAGAGTACAAAAGGTCGAGGCTAATCCAAAAGGTCTAGATTACATAGAGTTGTGGTTCCTAGTAATTATCTACAACTTGAAAACTAAGGGATACTCGTAAGACCACATAACTAGTATTACTCCATTCCCCATCTTCTTTTCATACTACTTGACAACTTTACTGCTATTCCTCTTGCTAACATGGCCAATCTCAGTGGAGTAAAATGTCCTGAAAAACCAATTCAATGCTTCGGCTTTGTTGTCTAAAGATTCTGCAATTATGCCCCTTCTAGATGAAATACATCAAAGCTGCCCAGCTTAACTTAATGGCTTTGAGATCAGCTGCACTGTGCATTCTAAGTTTCCCCAACCAAGTAATTGTTGCACTCCAAGAGTCCACTAATCTGTCAATGTTGAGACTAACCGGCATCCGACCCCAGACTTGCCTGGTAAATCGACATCGAATCATAAGATGTTCTTAGACTTAGGAGTGCTAAACATTATAAGATTCTGAAGAAGATAAGTGCTAATGTTTATATTTTAGAATTACCAAGTGACCTAGGAATTAGTCCTATCTTAATGTTGCGGATTTAACTATTTATTATAGACATGATGATGCACAATCTCATACGACAATTGTGAGAGTTTTAATCATTCCTCATCTTAAAAAAGAAAGAGAGGATGCTCTTGATGAACAAATTGTAGCCATAAGAGCTGGTGGATATCAACAGTTTCTTTTCAAATGAAAAGGGAGATCAATTTCTGATAGCACTTGAATTTTAGAATCTTAATTGTAGTGATCAGTTAAGTCACATTCTACATCGAGGATGACTTCAAATAAATCAGGGAGAATTGACACATTATAATAAAAGAAATAAAAAAGGACAAATTAATCGACCACTAACTTTAATTTGGTGGGATGAAGAGTGGTATTTGAAGTGACAATAAAGACACAAGGGTTGAAATTTAGTTTATACTAGATGTCTTTATCAAATAGGAAGTAACAGTAAGTTAAGATGTGTTATCCTAATTGAAGATATGTTATCCTAGTTGTTTAAGACTTCAATTTATTTTAAGATTATTGAATTCCTATTAGAATAAGATTCAATTTTGTTTTGGATATTTTAGATAGGGACCCTTTACTATTAGAATAAGGGTGCTAAGAACTTATAGGTATTCAAACCTTTAATAGAAAAGATCCTGAAGTTTTTATTTGATAAACTTAAGTTTTCAAGTAATAGGTGTGATTCTTTCTTTTAGAAGTAATTCTTAGAACCTAGGAGTGATTCCTAGTTCTTACCCTTTGTTACTTGTTTACTCACAAAGTTCCAACACTTTTAACCTGAATTTCTAGCAACCAAAATCCCAAAATTCTAGGAATATCAAAACCTAAAATTCCTGCCATATCGAACCGAAAATTTTAGCTATTCCAAACTTGAAATTCTGGCAACCTAAGCTGAATTTCCAAACCTAAAACTCAAATTCCAGCCACCAGAATTTATAAATTTTGTGGGTCTTGGGCAGTAGTTTGATATATTTTCTACTCTTCCTACAATTTGTTGTTTTGATGGATGGCTTATCTTATTAACGTTTCCATTTTGTTTAAGGAGAAAGAGAAAAGAGGCTGGTGTGAGAAAGAAGGTGAGAGATTGACATAAGCCTCATGTATTTCAATCCTAAATTGTTAAAGACTAAAAACCATGTTTAAGCATAATCGGATTGTTATTCTTAAAATTAGGATCTAGGGAATAACATGATTCCCCTCTTTCAAAATTTACGCTTTTCTGCAGTTTGACCCCATTTGTTTGTGTTCTTAGGAAAAAATTAATGCATAAAAGCCTACAACTTTTGCTATATATTTTTTCTTCTATCTATTTCCTTGTAGGAATATTGATAAAAGATCACAAAATTTTCAATCAAGTTCTTAGCTTTTTAGTTCTTTTAATCGAGTATAAATCTTTTTTAATCCAAATAATTGCTTGAAGGGAAAACCATTATAAATTTCTATTTAGATGTGGAGCTTGGATCAAAAATGGTAAGATTTAAAGGGAATTAGGATGAATATTAGAATTTTCCTAAAAGAACAGTTGACAGAAAGCTTGTCAGAGACCAGTTTTCTAATCGACAACCTTAGTTCCTACGAAGGGGAAGAACAGTAAGAGAAAAAGAAGATTTCCATGTGAGTCCTCCCGTCACTAGATTCTAGACAAAATCAAATATCGATTTGATATCAGAGCCTGGTGTTATGGACGACTATGTAGAATTGTCAAGCTGAATGGATGTGTTTATGAGAAATATCCAACAAGGTTGGCTATGGTGGAAAACCAAGAGACCAGCAAAAGGTCCTTGAACTCACAGCTCGAGGAGATTTTATGGGAGTTGAAGGGGCCTGTAAGAACAATGAGGTGGAGAGCAACAACTGCACCTATAGGGACCAAAGGGAGGAATAAAGAGTTGGGCAAGCAAGAATGAATGGACACTTTTATCTACATCACCGTTTCATCGTTATTCTTCGGACTTCATTCATCGTCTTATCCTGCCTCTTCTTCAGCTGAACATCGAACTGTAACAATCGTCCATTTGTGATTTTTGTGAATTATGTTAAGCTTCAACACTCTCCCTCCACAGTCTATTTGCGATTTGGGAATTATATTAAGCTTTAACACTCTCCCTCCACATTGGACGTTCTTATTCCTCACTCCTGGAAGCCAGTGGGGCAAAATTTAATTCAGTTTTACAATTAAATTCTTTATTCAAAAAACAGTCACATTTCCTATTAAACCTCAAGTTAATACATCAAAAATTTAGTTATAAATACTGTCTTGAATATAAACTATTCTGATCTTTTGTCCATTTCCGATGTGGAACTATATTAAGTCTTTCAACGCTAGGTTTGTTTGGTGTTTACAGGGTCAGCAGAATGGTGACCAGGGGACTTCTTGTGCATCTGAGGTGTAATGTAACAGCTGTTAGCTCAAGTGATGAGTGTTTGCGAGTCGTTTCTCAAGACCACAGGGTGGTGTTTATGGATGTGCTTATGCCTGATGGGTTTGAAGTTGCTGTCAGGATACGAGAAAAATTTGCAAACTGTCATGAAAGGCCATTCATAGTAGCCCTTACTGGAAACACTGACAAACTGACTAAGGAAACCTGCATGAGGGTTGGCTTGGATGGGGTTATACTGAAACCTATTTCTGTAGAGAAAATGAGGACTGTACTGTCAGATATTGTGGAACACAGGCGGCTATTTGAGGTCATGTGACACTAGGGAATATTAACCAATCATCAGGATAGGAAGTGTGAGTTCTTGACCTTTTTGTTGCATATATATGCGTCATGGAGATGGAGCATGGGCATCTGGAAATTGTCCTCGCCAAGATCCATGAGCACTGTATTTTTATCTTCAACGTTGTCGTTAAATGTTGGTGGTAAGACATTCTGGTATTTTTATGTGTTTTGATATTGTTTTGTGCTGTATAAATTTGGTGCAAGTTGTATCGAAACTTGAACACAATAATGTTGGAATTGATCTACCAAGTATTTGGGTTCCAGAAATGAAATGGATTATATTTGATTGTTAATTTATTGTACGATTAAGTTCACGGACTGGTTGGCTAAGAAAATTAATATTAAGAAGCCGCATTTGAAGCACCAGCAGCTGTTATAGTGTGACGATTCTGTTCTCAAATTTTGTCAGCAACTTCTTGAAAATTTGTTTGATAAGTTGGTTTCATTGAGAAATGAATAATTAGTATTAACTACAGGTAAAGCTAATACAACATTATAATAAGTTCAAGGCTGTAGGGCCCTCAAGTAATTACAATAAAAAACTATTCAAAAAACAGGTCAGGATCTAATTTATCTATGCTTCATTTTTGTAGCTATAGTTTTAAAAATAAAACTTATTTAGTTACTAGTACTAAATAGGAATAAGAGAACGATTCATTTGATCTTGAATAATACGTTGAGATATAGATTTATGTACAATTTGTCAGGCTATTCTAGTATATAAAACTTGTCTCGCCTCAAGAACTGCGAGTTTAATTTTAATGATGCAATCGGGAGATCTAACATGGTATTGGAACTCATTCACCTAGACGTGATGTGAGTGATAAGACTTTTAATTATTTTCTAGGTATAGTGAGATGCATTGCCATTCTAGAAGAATAACTTTTATTTATCAAATTATAGTATATACATGAATTTCAACAACCAAAACTGCATTAAATTTTATAAAAAAAATTTACTCTAAAAATGTACTTTTCAACATGAATTGTATTTATGCATCATTTTTTCTAATTCATTTTTGTAGAATATGTTATTGTTTTCTATCAAATTCATTATCATCATCATCATCATCACTCAGTTTGAAATCCTGCAATAAAGCGGGGTCTGAGGAGGTCTGATAGTACGCAGCCTTACCCCTACATAGTAGAGAGGCTGTTTCCGGTAAACCCACATACAGATGTGACAATAAAAAGTAATGCAGATGAAAACTGATATG
>JANQBM010000005.1:28553015-28572698 GCA_025594535.1 Erythroxylum domingense | reverse complement strand
AATTATTCGCATTGGAAAAGACTTCTAAAAACTTGATACAAATATATAAGCTATCAAAAGCAACTTCTATGTCTGCTTCTTCTTCCCTGCAAGAATTGGCTGGATATGCAAATGCCTATTGAAGGCTTCGTTGAAGAGAAAACGAGTCTGGAAGGCTGATATAACTGGTAGCCAAGCTAATATAGCTATGGGAGCAAATAGAACAACACCCATTCCATAATCATAGGACTTGGAAAGGACCTGAGTAAAATCCCATAGCCCTGTATCCTCCAATTTTGGCCTCGCAGCTTGCGCAATCTGCATGGACTCATCATATCAGAGGAAATAAAGAAAGGATAGCGAAGCAGAATACAATTGACTCATCTTATATGCTTACCAGTATCAAGCCCCACCCAGTCGGCAAAAATGCTAGGCAGCATATGACCAAGTCTTTAACCGACAATTGACAGACGAGGGACAGAGTAACTATAATGGAGACAACAGCAATAAAGAGCAAGGCTTTGAATAATCTGAATACTAAGTGATATTTGGCACTGAATTGCTGCCTTCCCATGTTCACAGCCTACACATTATAACAATAAAATGTCAGTATTCTAGTAATATTATGCATCTGAGAGATGTTAGTACTATTCTGTAGAAGAAAAGGGCAGCGACCAAATACCAAGGTACGAATCTTTAGAACTCTTTGCTAAAATATTTATTTTCTGCACATCATACCATTCGTGTTGTTTATCTATCAGAAGAATCAATTCCATCTTCCTAAGACATTGGATACTACATGTTTCTGGAAGTAAAGTGTGCATCAATTCATCAAGTGTAGCAGCATATAACAAGAACATTGGGTAATAATGGGTCTAATTCGTTAGGTAAACACTAAATACTATTGAAGTGTGTGATTGCATTTTCTCAGAAGATATCTATTAACTAGATATAGTTAACGACATGGAGAGAAGAGAGAACTGGTAGAGTTTTCTTACCTTGACCAACAGGAAAACAGCAAGAAGTACAACCCAAGATAGCACATAAACAAGAAAATTTTTGCTCTTTTGAGAAATATCAAGGTGGTAGACCAGACCATACTGATACATGAAAAACCGAAGAGAAAGAAGCACTTCAAATGATCTAGCAGCCAGGCCAGAACGATAAAGATGCACCTGTTCATCATTCCACCATGACTGCCAACTTTTATCCTGTTGAATCCCAATACCGCCTTGCTGACTGATCCACTTATTCCAATCTTTCCAGTCATCTACTATTGTATCCCAACTGAATCCTGAAGGATTAAACAGAAATGGTGCAAACAACCAAGTGGTTGACATGAACCAAACGGAATAAGTAATCAGAACATATGCCATACTGCTCTGGTAGGACCTTCTGAACAAATCATAAACAATCAGTAGGAGAATTAGTTCAAATCCTTTAACAAAGTGGCTTCGTGAATATAATCTGTAGTTCTCAGTGAAGCTGGCATGAAATACCACAACCTTACGACCAGTCGGTCTGTATTTTGCACCTCCATGTAAAATTGTTCGACCATAATGGTGAGTTTTTGTTCCTAGTGAGAAAGTGAAAAACAAAGCAGCTAATTGCAATTGCATGAGGATAAAATCTTTAAGGGCTGTGAGAAACCCTTTCTCCAGTCCAATTTCCATCACCATTGGTAGGCCAGTTAAAAGCCCAAGCTGAAGAAATGATTGGGAGGCAAGAGCAGTTTCCAACGATTCTATGTTATGCATCCTAGCCTTAAGGACAAGTGCCTTTTGCAGCCCACTCAGCACAAGGTAGAGCTGTCCATAAAGGAAGACATATATACCTATTACAGCAACCTGCACATTGAGTTTAGAAAATCCCATATTACCAGCTAACATATTACCAGCTAACGATTGGAGAAAGACAAATTTTCAATGAAATAAATAGACGAGAGGAAGTGTTAGTGCTGATAAAAAGATATCATCCATGAATATTGAATGCATCCATTGGACTGATTTAATGAATGCTACGAATGAATACCAGGTGATTGAAATAAAAGCCAATGGTTGTAAAGTAGCACGAGAGCATCCTGAAAAAATCAAACAGGTGCCCAAGTCGGTATATGTCACGACTTATAGTCTGTTCACTGTTTCCATTAGCTATTTTAGCCTCAAATTTTGAGATCTGATTTAGGCCCACATCACGACCTTTTCCAACTTGCAGATACTCATGGTAAGTGATACATCCCCGTCGCAAGGTAGAATTGAATCCTACATCAGGACAGAGGTATAATGTTGTTAGTATCATCTGATGTGGTAATGCAACTTTTGAATTTCTGTTCCATACCAGCAAATACATCCTCACTCAAGTTTATTGTTTTTGATGATTTGCTTATGCCACCTCTTGTTATATGAAACACTCTGTCAAACACATCAGGGTGTCCATAGTGGAACCTCACCCTGTTTACAAGATGAAAACCAGCTGCATGTGATTAACCATTTTAGCTAACAAGAGACAGGAATGAAAAGAAGGCATTTCTTCCTGTACATATGATGATGCAGGCCATCTCAGCCAACAAATGTACAAACTCAAGCATTTAATGTCATATTCCCGAAATTACTTGCTGTTTAACATATATCCACCATCTTTCTTCACCATTTAGCGATACTTGATAAACCAAAACTTAACCAATAGAAGGAAATAAGACCAGATTGACCTTAGTAATTTCATACTTTGAGGACCACTTTAAAAAGTTATGGTTTTATTGAACTAAGCTCCTTCTAAACCAATCCCAGACACACACCCCACTTTCAAGAAAGTCAAATTCCAATCAGTATCTACTTCACAGTCTAGAATCTCCTGCTTAATAGTTTGGTAATGCTTTGTTACAACTTATTAAGGCCAAAGCCTAAACTTTCCCAAGAACCTCATTGGGTCCTTTGAACTACTCATTATGGAAGGAGCACTATGGGGTATGTTTGGTATGTTATGTTTTCTATAAAGTATTTCACATACCTACCATTAATAAACAATAATGGCTTACTAAGTAACCACTCCAAATAAAAGGAGAAAACATCATAACTGCCTCGGGATTTGATAACTTGTGTAAGAGGAAGGCATCTGTTACCTGAGGGGATTAGCAAGAAGCCTTTGACCTATGGTGACAAAGCTTGTCTCCTGATATGACATGAACCATGCTAGAGAAGAAACACTGCATCAGTGAAATGATTTAGTAGTTATAATGGTTGTGCATTCTCTGAAACACCAATATAATTCTTAGATCAATGATTTATTATCATGTTCCATGAGAAGTTAGTAACACTATCATTTTCAGTTTTCAAGGATTTATATTGTTAATTGTCCTTTTCCAATGATTCCAATTTCGTTTGTCTAACACAACAAGGTATTCTTGAACTAGGAAAATTTGTTTGTTGGCAGAATATATGATAAAACAGGTTCTTCCAACCAAAAACAAAAATAGTTCCATGCTTGGCCAACTTCCTATTTCACTTTATAGTTTCCTTCCAGGTATCACGCTTCTGAGAATCTGTGTCAAACTCATGTATGCTATTGAACAACTGTTTTTTTCCATATGCAAGGGCTGGACTTTAGAATGCATTAAACTCTTGATCTTGATGGAGGCAGAACAGATTCTACATGGATAAACACAAGAAATTTTACATGATAATCCAACACATATGGACATGGAATGTAGTAGCTACTAATAAGCCGTAAATGAACCAAAGAATCTTTTTACGATTTTTAGAAGTCTTCAAAGGGACTTTTTATGCATGCCCACTTAAGGAACAATAATCTTTCAGTAAAGTTAATCTGACCTTCCAGTAAATATGTGTTCCCTCAATCCAAGTATCGTTGGAGGTCGTCTTCCTTGCTGCAGAAGAAATTCTTGTAAGAGGTTTCTCATTTTGAAAGCTTCTTCCAAATAATTATCCTGTAAAACCAGGTAACATGAGCTTGAGATTGTAACCATGCACAAGAACACTTGAATGCACACATCATAGAAGTATACTAAGATACATGCCTAGAGAATAATCCTTATTAGAAGATGATCGTACTTGGTTCATATCAATAGTTTGAAGAGCTTCACCACGTGTGAAGACTATTGCATGATTTTGATTTTCAGGTTTCCCTTCTCCAATATTGGGGGGGCCAGGAAGCTTTATACGATAAACTTCCTGTAAAAGATAACATAAGTCTTACGTACAGTTATTTTAATAATGTACGAAACTTAGTGGCATGGGAGTTGCATCATTGGCCTATGTTAGTGACAGCACTTGCATGACTTCATAAAATTGGAATCATTTATACAAGTCCTCTCAAAAGACAATATACTGTCCTCATCTCATAAAATCTTGAAATGAGAAGTTATGAAGGCATGAATTCCTATAGAAAAATAAAATTGAGATGTAAGTTTTACAAATCAAACTGATGTAGGGCGCGGTAAGAAACTAGGAATTACTCATAGGTTTTAAGAGTCACTCTTTGAATAAAGTATATCACCTTTTAAATAAAAAATTTGTAGAAAAATTCATGATGACTTGTTATTGAAGGATTAAGTACACACATATATATAGTTCTTAAAATACTTATTCTAGTTGAAAAGGGTTCCAAAATATTAAAATATGTATTCTATCCTAATAAGGATTCTTTATTCTTAAATAAGCTTAAGCCTAAATCAAACTAGAACAATATATCAAACTTATTACTATTTCCTACCTAATAAAGAAAACTTAGCATAAAGCAAGTTGTCCTTATTGTCACTTCAATTCCCATTCTTCATCCCACTAAATTAAAGTTTATGGTTGACTAAGTTGCCCTCTTTTATTTCGTTTATAAACTCTAAGCTCTTTTGCCTTCTTGTTATTTTACTCAATGATTTTAAGTTCATTTCACTTAAATTGTCCATCTAAAATCATAGATGAAACACACTGTGTTTTTTGAAAATTATCAAAGATAACCAATTAAAGAGTCATGTTCTTTGAATCAACCAAGATACGTGCAAATGAATTTTCCTGATCTCAAATGTTTCGATGCCAAAAATATAAGAATCAAGTAGCACGATCCAAACACTATTACCTGATCATAACCATTGACACCTTTAACCAATATGGAAGAATACACTTTTTGAGGCTTAGTATTCACGATCACTTCTTTCTCCTCAACATAAGCAACACGAACAGATGGATACCTACACACAAAGTAATCAATGATTGTCAATTTTAGTAATTTAAATACTACAGCTGTTTCTTTCTCCAGGAAAGGATACCTCGTCAATAACTCAAGTACATCCTTTGCATGGGGATCTCCTGATGATTTTCGTGATCCAAAAGCTTGCCAGGAAATGATATAAGTGAATTTCATGTCAGATAGTGCATCTATCTGGGCAAACAATGCACGATTATTTCTTTCAGCAGCATCATATCCCTCAAGAATATCTGGTCAAACAAAATCTTTTTTTCTCAAATAAATACAAACATTATAATGGAAATTTTAGATAGAGCATGGCCTGAGGGCCCATAAAACCTATATCTAAAATTACTGACCTTCATCTTCAGCCATATCCAAAAATGCTTGAATTCGTAAGGCTTCTCTGTAGTACATAATTCCTCTAACTGCCAAAACCAAGAAAAACAAACTTGGAGATCATATTCTGAATGACTGCATTGTATTGCATATTGGTCGAAAGGTAGCCCTTTGAGTCACCTGTTCTGCTTAGTGTTTGACCTCGGAAAGAGGCCCAATCTCTCAACAGTTCCTTATTGCCTTCATCGTCAAATCCATCTATTTCTTCACACCCCAGCCTCTCCAAAAAGTTTTTCCATTCATCTAAGAGGTAAAAAAGAAAATCAAACATTCTACAGCTTGCCTCCAACGGTAAAAAGTTAGAAAGGATTCCTGCCCTCTTACCAGGATATATTTTCTGCATATAAAACAATATAGAAACCTCTTCTTTGCTTGAATGAAGTTCCTTCATTGAGTACTTAATATCTTCCATGAAGTGAGGTGTTAGAACACTGTATAATGGATAAAGTATAGTTTATAGCCTCACAGTTATTTCTCCATGAAAATCATTGTTCATATATACAGTAGGCATTGGGATTGCTCTAGAATCAATTTTATAATCTCCTTGAATAAATGAGTATATTACCAATTCTAAAAATGTCAAAATGGAAGTTTCTGCAATCTAAGGACACCGATGATACAAAAATTCAAGAACAAAAAATTACTTAAAGTGGCCTTGTGACTTTCTATGAAATGGAAAGGTTATATGCGAACTCTCAAAAACTTTAGCTCCAGTTCCAGTAAAGTACCCCAGACTTTGGTCACTGTTTCACTTTGGGAACAATATTTTCAATGGAAAGGTTATATGCAGACTCTCAAAAACTTTAGCTCCAGTTCCAGTAAAGTACCCCAGACTTTGGTCACTGTTTCAGTTCCTGAACAATATTTTCAAGCAAGCATAAAGCAAGAATGGGCCTGGGACTAAAAGATGTAAAAGAACTACGTCCAAATAAAGACCTTTTTAAATCCTTTTGTTGATTTTAGACCCTATAGTGAGAATCTTATAATATATCTCTGTGAAACTTAAGCAAGATTGTAGGACGGATTTATCCATACATATCCACTTAGGAAGTACGGCACAAACTGAAATAAATATTTGATGGATATCGGCATCTATCAAGCCAAATAAACTGAACTTTCTCTTTCTGTTCATTCCACATTTCCCCAGAGGACTTCCAGGACAGATATATTGATAAAAAGATAGGTGGACACAGTAAAAAGAAAGAGTATTCACAATCACCCACAAGTAATAAGGACAAAATGATTACATAGGTACTGAATTTTAATATTGATGAGACGAGTATTGTCCCAAAAGTTTTCAACATGGAACACCCGATGATTGATCTAAGTTTTGAAACGGTTGAAAAGCAACTTTCTTTTGCACAATGGTTCAAAATTTAGATAAGTATATCAAATTCCATTGAAAGTTGAATTACTCAAATCAAAACAAGGTGATAAATACTAAAATCACGAGAGCTCAACCTGAAAGATAGCATATTGCGTACTTCAGGAGCAATTGGCATATCAGTAAACAATGAAGTTGCAAAGAATGAAATGCGCCTTCGAGCCTCCAAATTCTCCGGTATGTCCATCGCCTTATCTTTAACAGTAAGTATCAAAAGCAGACGCTTAATCTGCCATGCAAAATTTGAAGCAGTTCACTCAATATCTGGATCAGTTTCTTGCTCACAAATTATACAAAAGAGTTCCAACAGTTTATTATTATAGGGATTCTAGAACATTGGTGCATGCATTCTCGTATGTCCCTCTCTTAAACAAACAGCCAAGTCTTTAACAATTTAAGAATTCTCAACGTGGAATTAAGTTCAATCCCATGGGGATTGAAAACAAAATAGCCAATTTGCCTCTGAATGGACAAATGAAATGGTAGAGCATGTAGGCTTTATCTTGCAGAAACAGTTTACCTAATCAACAACCAAGTTGGGCCTCCTATATAAGATTTTGAGTACAGATAGTGAAATCATATTTCCTAGTGAGTAATTAGAGGATACAACTATGATTAAGAAGAATTGAAAGAGAGGGAATGTCAAAGGAAAGACTCACCTGTTCTTTGAGAGGACCACTATCTGGCAATGGGAAATGGATTGAGTTCTTGTTGCCAGTCGATTCAAATAATTGTGGTCGAATATTTCTATTGAAATACATGAAACTTTCTTCTATATGTTGGGAAGAGTAAAACAGATCCAATGTCCTGCACATGGTTGAAAAAAACAGTGAGAAACAAATCAGAATGATGCAGAAAGTCAGAACTGATCAAGTGAAGCTTTTGGATTGATCTTAACCAGTTAGAACAGAATATCAAAAGAAAATATAGTATGATTGTACCAACCTAGAACTATTTCTCATAATATCTATTGTTACAAGCTCAAACATGTCTTGAAGAACTCTCACGACATTGTCACGGTGGCTTTCACTTCCTTCAACCTTTAATGACGTATAAGAAGTCACACATGATTAAGTACATAATTAACTGTCAGTGCATAATAAACTTTAGTCTTTGCATCATTCATATTTACCAGAAGTTCGAGTAACTCTTTACATTTGTCTTGTAAAGCTGGAAGCTCACTCATTTTCAAATCCTCGAGAAGACTTGATCTCGAGAGGCTTTCTTCAATTTCAGTTAGTAAAATGGAAATTACCCTAAAAATAATTCAGGAAACATCAAATTGGTAGGGTAAACTTCAATGCAGAAGTAAAAGTAAATGTCAGACAAACTGTGTCGTTAAATGAAAAGAAAACATGTCAACAACCTATAACCTTGTACTGAAACAGGTTTTTTAAATGAGACTCTACCCTACCTTTTCTCCTGATCACCCACAACGAGAATTTCAAGGATATCCTTAAGTGACTCATAGCACTCTTTCACAGCAGAGTACATGTACTTGTCTTTCTTAATCTTTTTAAAAAGACTGTCACCCTTTCCCACAAAATCTCGGGCAATGCTCAGTGCTGTTGAAAACTAGTACAAGAAGAGAGGTTTGTCTAAAATAGAGAACATATAACAGGAAAATTCATAAAACTTGTCAATCAAAGTTGAAACCTTATTTGCCAGGAGGAAAATAGGCCAACGAACCATGCCAGAAAATAACTCCGGAGATAAGGGTATCACCATCAAATCCAACTCCCTATTGACGAATACACATTATCTCTATTTCCAAAAAAAAAAAACAAAAAACCTGTGGAACGGCACTTAAAGACACTGAAAGATCATACCAATTGCTTATCAAGTCTTCTGCTCGGAATGTGTTGATAATTTGGTTCCACACCAGAACAAATTTGGCAACATTGTTTGATCCATTTACGGACTCCTGAAGATGTATTAGTTTTGTAGGAACGAAGAAAGCAGAAAATCCTTTATAGAATCATGTTACTATATCATAAATCTCATACCTTGTGAATAAAACTTCTTGTTTTCTTTTGATCTTTTTGGAATGATGGGGGGACTAATCGAAAATTGAATGCAGAAGGCAAAGTGTGAAATCTAATTCTTAGCATTCCCAAAGTTCGAATCTAGAAAAAGAAGTGGTGAGATCCCACAAGATTTGAATGGGGAAAAAACCACACAGCTTACCTCACCGAGATGATGTAAAATGCCATATACTCCACCAAATACTGTACAGAAAACAGAATACCAAATCTGTGTGTCCATAAAGTAAACCTGAGGCAATTGTGAGAAAAGAATCAAATAACATACAATCATTTTCTTTCTTGTCACCATTCGAAACTCGTCAAGACAAGCGATAAAAATTGTCTAGTTTCAAATATATATATGCAGAAACTCACAACTATGATTGGAGACCATATAGCCACAATTGCACCTGCATTACTCTTAACTGAAATTAAAAACAAACTTGATTTGTCAATTAAATTTGCAGAAATCGAATAGGTTCTCTGTTCTAGCAAATCTAGAAAGAAATGAAGTTACCTTTTGGAAAAAGTTCATGCCAATCATAAATTTGCACACCAATTTTTAGTATTGTTCTTGTTGGTCCAATAAGTGGTTTGATCTGCAATTTTTGTCAGAAGTTACAAAAATGATCAGTTTGTTCAATAAAATTGTCAAAAAAACACTACAAAAAATTTGAAGCTGTTGATTGAGGTCCAAGAATGGATCGTATATTTTTTTAAGATGTTTTTTCAAACAAAGTGTGGAAAAAGACAACAAATGAAAAATTCCCCAAAACAAGAGCTGTGCAGCCTAAACTCAAGTCTCTTACTCATACAAGAATCTGATATCATTTCAAGAAATCATTCTATCCTGAAACTTAAAGTGTTGGGTGAGACACAAGAAATTATATATTGTTCTAAGAAGGAGAATGTTCAACAGTTACAAGTTGAAACCATGAATCATCACTTCTGCCTATGCAAACTTTACAAACAAGGAAAAGTGTGTGTATCCTGAAAAAGCATGATAACAGTTGATATTCCATTTAAAGCATGTTCATGATAATGTTTCCTTTCTTCCAACTACCTTTTGGTAGTGGTACCTGCCACGATGTACAAAATCTCTGGGCCCTAAGCATGCAATGATACAAGATCCAAATTTAATTTTGAACTTCCATAATTTTGGAAGAGTAAATGGAAACAAAAGCAAATCACATCAAAAGTTTTCTATTATCTTTACCATTTGGATCCTAAGCAATCAAACCAGAATATTGTCCTCCCTTTGTTGAGGAAAATATGAGGTTGCAAATATATTGTTGTGAAAATTAGAAGTAGCTTTCTAAGTCGTTGTGTTTCATAGCACAGAAAGTAGTACTCATTGGACAGTTAAATTGATATTGTTTCATCTGTCATTTTTTCCCAGTTCACAGTAGGAAAGATAACTGAAAAGATGATGCTTAGACACCAATTTTCTTTGTAGAGCCTTTAGGTGAGTTAACCAAATTTCTTCCAATGCCTAGTAAAACCAAGTTGACCAAATCCACATCTAGGGTTGTGTGCCACTGCTATAAGGATCAACTCATTGCCAACTATTATTGCATCGTGTTATTTCTTCTTGTTGATGATCATGAATGGAATATTAAGACTGTTAGTGGGCCTAAATTCCACAATAGTCCCAATGTGCATCAATTGTTCCGGGTATAGAAGCTCACCTCAAAACTGTAGCTGAACAAGAATTTGCTTGATAATACAAGTATCCAAAACAAAGTGTATCTACATAGTAATAGCAAAGCCACCATTAGGACAAATAAATATGAAAAATCACAAGATAACAGTCAATATATTAAGAATAGAGAAAATACTATACTTAAAAACTGAAACTTGAGTTTCCTGCATTCCACGTCCCACGTATAATCTTGGCTACATGAGAACAGTTATAGCTCTCAGTCAACAATAAAGCAGATGATTTAGTCGACGAAAAAGTTCCCATAACTATCCATAAATTCATAGCAGATAAAAGCATATCAGAATTATCCATACTAAATTTCAAAACAGTTATGAATACTGCATAAAGCCTAGAAAAAAAATGTCACATTAAGCCTTTGACAGTTTTATTATTTTTCCCGATGCTACTATGATTCTCAGTAGTACAACTTAATAAAATTTTCCATAAGAATGTAATTTTAGAACATAACATTACTGAAAATTTTTAAATTCCTGGCGCATTGCACTCATATTTCTTGAAACAACAAAAATCTAAGATCTTGAATGTGAACAGTCAATAGGCTTCAGTGCAAATGAGAACATAACTTCTTACTCTGTACATAGAAAAGATTAAAGAAGGGCCAGTTTGATGTTTCCCAATGAAGTATTAATTTGTAGAAGATTATCGAAAGCACCAATTTCCTCAAATGGACAAACCATGCTAACATCTCATGCAATCTCATGATGAATAGACCAATTGTATTTATCAAAGGCAATCATATTGACTATAATATATCATGCTTTATGACAACTTACTTGGGTCCACCAAGATAAAATCTTGAGCATGTGCCAATTTGAGGTCTCAATGTACTTGCTAACAACAGGAACAAAAAATAAGACCATCTCAACAGCATCAAGAATAAGGTAAACTGAAACTGCGATCATAAAGGAGGACAAACACAATTCTCCATGCCAGCTTCCAGGTTTTGTCGAATAACAAGTATATTTCCTTCTCGTTTTAACATAATATATAGGAAGAATTACAGTCCATATGACCGCAACAACCAACTTCAGTACTTGTTTCCTTTTCTCAAAGATATCCATTGTCAATCTGGCTTTCCATGTGAAGACAATGTCTAAAATTGCTGCATTCAAAGAAAATTTTGGATTTTGATTACTCTCCAAATTGTGGTTACCTAGTTTGACACATACTCCAATGTGCTTGTGAATACATATAAGAAGAGAGTGAATTAGATAGAGAGTGTTAAAGTAAATAGCTTTCATATGTAGCTGATTGCATGATATCTCATATGTAGAAATGCCAAACACTGACTAGAAGCACATGCAAACAAATGGATTGTAGTACACTAACATTTTCAACATGGATGTTGTAAAGATTCACATCGGTATTGAAACATTCATATTATTGATGTATTAATGCCCTTTATATATATGTATAAATTAATTTATAAATGTGCTACTTTCCAATATGGGACTAATATAGTAAAGGACTGCTATAACTAATCATTATTTGATCACAGTTGACGAGTACTGCATAAATGGATTACTGATATTGAACTTTATCCATAATCTGTTGCTTCCACCACTTGCTTATGCTTTGGGGTTGGACTTGTAAGTTAGACATCACCCAACCCATTGGCAATTTTGTAAAGGCTTTAGAACATGCATAAATGAGCTTCATTTCTCTTCGCTAGGACGTGTGATACACACATGAGCTTCACCACAAAATATGCTAGTTTGGTTTAGTAAACATCTGACCCTTGCATGGAAAATCAATGAGGTTCACCATTGGGATTAATGTTAGCAACTTACTACTGGAAACACTAGCACAAACGAGAAGAAATCATCGATTAGAACTTTTTAACCATATCATTGATAAATAGCAGGAACAAAGGCATTTTTCTTGCCAAAAGATTCAGGTCACTACCCTTAAGTTGTTTTCCATCTTGTTAACTATAATAGATCCTAGAAATTTTATTTTTCCACACAGCTATACTTGTACAATAAATTATGAGTATTGCTATTTTCAACAGCTACAGGTACCTGTCCATAACCTGATGGATTAAACTATTAATGATAAATAGTTTATACCTTGCATAAGTTTTAGTATTGCTGATGTAATGAAGATGCTCAAGATGTCTTCAAATATCATAGCATCAAACATTTCAAGTGGAGATCCCAAGTCATGGCAAGCCATGATTACCATTGCCTGTAAATGCAATAAAACCCAATATGAACACAGCAGAATCATCACAAGGTAATTATGGTGTACAAACTGCGGAGACATTTCCAAACCTGAAGGGATAGAATAAAAAAGCTCCACATTCTGTCAAAGCTCCTAAAAATCTGCCAAAATGAACGAATCTCTACAAAATTTGTCTTCCCCAACCATTTTGGTTCACGAAGTTCTCCTATAATATCCTAGAAGGAACATTAGGTACATAGAGTTTGTTAAGATGAACAAGTTGATTTGTGCTGGTGGTCTCTATCTTTGTTTGTTTTGATAGTGAAAGACTATTTTGTATGTCTACTTCCTAATGAAAGCTTCAAGCACTAAGAGGATACTAAATGCTTAATAATATCGCCAATTTAAACAAAGTAGCTTAACAACCTTAACTGATGTAAGCGCATCATTAAGACATAGCATGAGTTTGTAAACCGAACAACAATAAATTTCAAAGCAACAACTTCCTTTTGTCCTTTTCAGAAATGATGTAGAATGAATGAGATCATAGATTTCCATTTCAGTACCTAGAAATTCTAAAGAAAAGAGCTATTGGGTTATATCCTTAATTGGAGAGGCCAAACAGGGCTAGGTCTCCTTTCTTAATCATCTAATGATTCAAGCCAACACAAATTCATTTGCTGCTTGTCTCACAACTCTATCATTCAGAAGTACATGATTCTGTACGACTACATAATTACACTCTAGCATCTACACCTATTTACCAAGGTAATTCACATCACCTCCTCTCCAATGCATGTACGCCTATTGAATAAGAGATCTAGCAAAAGCACAAATCCATAGACAAAATCAAATATAAATTAATACAATAGTCTAAAGTATAGATTAGACACTAATTTTCTAAAGTAAATGCATCTGTAATTGATAAAAAACAAATGAGAAAAACAAAGTTTGTCAAGAAATCATTCAACCAAAAACTTAAACTGTTTGCTGAGCTTTAGGAATGGTTCATGATATTAAATTTAGTAAATCCATTCATACGAAGTTCATTAGACTGAATGTGGACAAATCACAAACCAACATACAAATGAGAGCACTATGGTCTAGGCAAGAATTTCATATATAAACATTGACAAGATATAGAGAAGAAAAATGGAGAAGTGTTTGTGATGCAATGCAGATCATGTTACCCCCAATTCCTCATCACTTTTCATTTCGGTATCTCCTTCTTTTAGTTCCCTCTTCCTTTTTCCTTCTATATTAGTCTTAACTTTTGATCGAGTTGAAGATTGTGTAAAGAAGAAATCATGATCTAGACGCATAGGCCAGCCTATCTGGAAACAATCGGGAGACCTGTATGTAAATGGAAACATAATGACATATTCTCAAGGAATTAATTCCATTAAGGTGAGTAAAATAAAAAAAATTCAATACTTACCAGAAGTACTCATTAATGTCGTCATAGTTTCTCCAAGTAGAGTGTTCAGCTGCCCCACTTTTATTTTTCTCAGCCTCCTTCAATTTTTGACAAGAAATTTAGATCTTGGATACAATGCTTTACAAGAATATATGAAATTAGGAAACTACCTCACGTATGACCGTGTATATTGGGGTAACTACGTTGTTAAGAAAAGATTCATGTCCTCCACTATATGCAGGCATGACTTTCTCCCCAGTTGTCAAGCTAATAGCACCAGTTAACATACCATGCAGTTCATTTGCCATCTGAAAGGAGATGGAAATGAAGATTTCTGGATATGCTTTACATTCGATTTCATGATATGATAACTTGGGAAGTAACACACAATGTCAAGTTATAGAAAAATAAATTAATTAGTTAATTATAATGTAACTTCTTTTTGTCATTCATTCTCATTATTAAGGGGTACTACTCTAAACACCAGTACATTACTAGATTGACAATTTCTCTGTTCTAATAACTAACTTTGACTTAATAATTGAACTTTATTTAAAAGAAAAAATAAAGAAAGAAACTGCTAATTGCATATGCAAATCTAACGGAAAAAGATTTTCATCTCACATGGTGGAAGATGTAACATAAACACTCTGGCATGAACCGCAAGTTTGCAGCTTCCCCCCAAATAAGAAGGTAAAGGCCTATATAGAGAATCTTATATTGCTGAGCTTCTTGTCTAACAGAAGGCAATCTGCAAAGAGAGCCAAAATAAAAAAATAGATAGCATTGAAGCAATCAATCTAAAAGCCATTAGCATAAAATTATACAAATATCTTTGTGATGATATAGAAAGTGCAACATCAATGCATCCCAGTACATGATATGTACTTTTACTAGAATGAAAACGAGAGAAACAGTATCATTATTATATGCACTTCTTGGAAACATGAGTGGAACATTTTTACAGACCTGATGCTGCTTTTTCTCCCCAAAAACTTGCACCAATCGGTATAATTTTTGAAGAACTTCTTCATTAGTACATCCAGTGCTTCATCCCCCAACTAATATCATATGAAGAACAAGAAAGATCAAAAGCTAGAAGTGTTGTAACAAGAAATTAAGAATCAAATGACTAAGAAAACCTTTGAGATGGATGACTGCTTGTAAGATTGCCTAACGTGAGTGTTAGCTATAAGTAGAATCAAATGTTCCCTTTGGTTGGCAACGTTTCCTTCCTGATGGATGAAACATAAATAAATATCCTCAAATCTTTAATTTCATGTGCTAAGGAAAAGACCATTCAGGTCCTTTAAAGTGAACACATCCCATATTAACAAAGTAAAGAAGAGAGAATGTAAGATAAGATGGGATAAGTTACCTGAAATCCAAAGTAAAACTGAAGAAACTCAAACAAATCAATGGAAGTTCTGCATTTGATAAACTCCTCAACAGAAGGTAAACCACGAGTGTTGTAGACAGCTGCAACAGCAGCTTTAATCTGTATATTTGACCAGTTTGTCATGTTCACTGTTGCATTCTATCAAACAATTGAAACAAGGATCAAGTGACATCAAATACCAGAGTATTCAAGCACAAATAGCAAACCCCAGAAAGAAATAAGAGAAAGTAAAGGCAAGAAGGCAACCACTGTAACAAATTGCTGTAAAATGGAAGTTTTGGAAGCTAATTGAAAATTTCAAAAATTCTGCAGAATCATTGAACCAAACTGAACTAAAATTGTTTAAGAAAAAATGGATCAAGTTATTCGTCTGACATCGGACCTCAGGTAGTTGCATAATTGCTTGCTGAATAGCTCCTTGGTCTAGAGGAAGAATGTTATAGGGTACGTAGAAGGACTTCACATGAATGCTGTTCCTGTCAGCAAGGGCCTATCAAGAATGAAATGTAGAAAGAATTCAGAATCTATAAAGGGATTTGACCGAATAAATTTCCAATTTTCATTTGAGGGATGTGGTAATGAAAAGGTGAAAAACATAACTTGAGGACCAGCAGCATCAGTTACAGTCTTTAATACTTCAAACAGCACTGACGCAATTCTTCGTGCATTAATCAACTTTTCTGTGTGCCTAGTTCCAAAAATTTCAAAAAATCAGATTAGCTAGGAAACTGCAGAAGTTCAGTAAGGCTATGCTAAACATATTACCAAACTGTATGAAGAACAAAAGTTTGATTCACCTCTCTTCCAAATCAAAGCCCCCACCACTTCTAACAATATGCTCTTTGTATGCATGATATACCCGTTTGAGTTCACGTATATCACTTTTCTCCTTTCGTCTTCTGAGGGTAATGTCTTCATCCTACATAAAACCATCAAATACAATTTTGGAATACATTGATGATACAACTTGACACAAGAGAGTGACAAACAGTGAAGAGCAACTTAGTTAAAGGATCATTTTTAGGAGCACATTCAGTTAGAAGCAAAGCTTTAAATTTTGTCCGTTTGTCTCTTAAAGCTAAAAGAACAGATTGTTTTCTGATTCTATGGCCAATAGACCAAATATATGTGTTATACGAGACCCAAGAAACTTTAAACAGAATGACTGCAATTACTCCAATCAATTCAAGTTGGATGTAAGCATAAATAGTCATGCAGAGAGGCCGATAAATATTGAAACATATACTCATTATCGACATAGACAAACAGATAATATCTGGTACAATTCATGAAAGATACTTTTGGGACAAGTCAGCACACGGAAGACATATTAAATCCCAGGAATCAACCCAGCAAGTTATATAGCCATTATATACACCCACGTGCAAAACAGAATTTAGTAAAATTTATCTAAAATACATGTCAGCATGTAGCAGCTACGATGAATCCCAGAAATTAACCTTGATCGAATTGAAAATGACTGTGGCACATCAATGACATTAGCTAATTAGAACAGTGCAAGCAAACAAATTAGCTCTTGAATGAACTAGTTTAGAGTCTTAATGGTGTTCAATCTGAGAAATGTACAGCTTATAGATTGAGATTCATTAAGTTCTTACATATTCAAGTCGTTGAAGAAGAGCAGTTTTAAACTGTCGAACACCCCTTCCACTTGAATTGCGATCCAGGTTATGAGCTATTTCAAAAGCATGAAAACGACCTGCTCTAGAAAATGACAGAATAAATTTACAGACATTCGCAATTCTCAATCAAACTTGCCCTTCAATTTTTTGCCGAAAGGCCTCTGTTAGTTATTTTCAACAATGTGCATAACAAGACTAAAACTGAAATATTTTAATATAATGATCATCAATAATGTAACCAATGTTCCAAGCAAAGAACCTGGGATTTCTATAATAGACGACTTAGTTAAAGATACTGTCACAACCTACTATCCAACCCATCACAAAGGTAGGTTTCATTCTCCTATGATTCACATTCCGAACACGACACGGAAGCCGATGTTCATCCTTAAAATAACACTCCACAGGAAGGGAAGGCAAAAAAAAAAAAAAAAAACTAAGATAAAAGAGCAAATAGAAACAACGGAGGAAACACAGGGAAGGCCAAAAAGAAAAATACCAAGATAACAAAGCAAATAGAAACAACGCAGAAAACATAGATAACCAATCAAAACTTAATATGTAAACTCCATAAAGCAAACCCAATTCACCGAGGGACACAAGGAACGTAATGGCTTACATAGATAAGCAATTCGAGGCTCCTCAGTTTGAACCAAATTGGCAACACGAAGAAACCTCTGAATCTCCCGAGCTAATGTGGGAGGTAACCTCTCACTATCAAAGGGCTCAGGAGCATCACCACCATGAACTTGATGATCTCTGCTACCATCGTCAGCAAAGGTGTGAGACCATGTAATGGCATGGTGGTTGGTGTTGGGTTCAACAATAGGGTCGGCAAGAACAATCTCTGACGACATTGATGTGGTCGTGTTAGTGGTAGAATTAGAGAATATGCGAAAAAGGTTGATGGGAAAAATGGGGAGGAGGCAGGAGAACAGAGAGAGTAGGTGAATGAAGAGTATGTAAGTGGGATCTTCATTTGCATATGCAGCTTTGGTTTTCTTAATGGGAAAGAGAAGTTGTTTGTGCTTTTGCTTTTAGGAGATGGGAGAGTGGTGGGTTTTTTTCTAAACCTTTATTTGGTTGCTCTGCCTTTGTCTGGCCATAGCTGCTTCCTTTCGAAACTCCGCAACTGGTTGGCGGCTTTTTTAATGCTACGTACAAACATGCACGAACTCGCGCAACACAAGCTCTTTTTCCCTTTCCAATTTCATTGCTTTTCCTTTTCTCTTTCTTCTTTTGATCTTGCAAATAATATAATAGCAGTCAAAGATCCACTAATTGAAAGGATAGTCGATTTCAGTCTTCGATTTGACAGTTAATCCCATTTTATCAGTAGACCAGGTGTGAAGAAATCGTGCGCTCTTACCTTTTGCCTTAGTTGTTTGGGGATCGCCAAGTTCTGGAGTCCATAATAATAACGTTAAATGCAGTTTTTCACTCATTAAGAGTTGCAATTCTCAAGTCATGAAATACAAATTTGAGAAAAATTTCTTAAACTATTATTTAAAGTTTTTGTATAATAGCGTTTTTTAAATATCCCAATAAAATCATTAGTGATGATATAAGTAAAATTTGTCATATATTAGTGATGGTAGAACAACTGAAGATTGATAAATATTGAAGTTTTTATAGTTTGTAAAGGAATAAGTAAATTTTCAATGAAGAAAATTAATCAAAGGTAAAAAGGAATTACTTTTTCTTTAAATATCAAAACAATTTGTTTCTTTGTTACAATTCTCCCGATAGTTAAAGCTCAAAGGCATGGCAATTTGACATCTTTGTATTAAGTTCCACTAACATACAAACACTAACAATAGACAACACAAAATCTCCACTACTAAGTAACATGAAACCAAAAGCAGTATTGGTAAAAGCTTCTTTTCAAATGTAAAGCCTATACGATCACTTTCCTTAAACATTAAGAATACTTAAGAAAACGTGCACGTTCCATGTCCAAATGCCGGCTTTACAGTTGGCGATCAACTTTTTTCTTTGATCCTGCGTATAATAATTTTAAGAATTACTAAAATAATAATTCCTCGATTTTTTCACATACATATAACAATTATTCATCTAATTCAATTTTTATGTGTTTTTCCTGCATTTCGGTTGTTGTTTGATTATATAGTGCTAAGTACATTAATGGATTTTATTTTTTAAAGAAACAATATATAAATCCAGGCAAATAATGAATACTTAATTTTGTGATCTTAACTTCCATTTATCCGCGTCATTTTTTGTTTGAGCATTAAATTGATTAAATAAATAAAATTGGAATAGTTTGAAAAACGTGCAGATTTTTAGAAATGTGTCTATTTCTTATGACATTAAAATCTCCAAAATAATGAAATGT
>JANQBM010000005.1:28288342-28309444 GCA_025594535.1 Erythroxylum domingense | reverse complement strand
AAGATAAATAATGCCTTTAAATAATTTGTCACTAAAATACAACCAAAGCGATTGGCTGTAGGGCATAAACCAACAATTGTATGGTAGAATTTTTCAATTAGGGATGCAGGAGGAATTATTGTCAGAAAAGTCCCCTTCCTTGGGACAAAAGGGTTCGTCTAACACTGTACAATGCAATGAGGCAGTAGGGGGTGGTAAACCTGATAATAAGGTGGAACAGGTGGCCTCGAGAGATAAGTTAAATTCTAGGGGGAGATTTGGGTACAAGAAAAGAAGTCAGTGGAATCTGTGGAGACTCTGCAAGTTCTGGGTAAAAATGTTGATTCATTTCCATCCTTGGCAGTCCATCTTGAGGCTAATCTAGAAAGTACTGTTGTAAATGCAAGGGATAGAGGTATTATAGGAGGGCCTTCTCATTCTTTTCCTCCTACTAATTATGAATCCCTGAGTGCAAAGGGCCAACCGAATGGTTTGAAATTAGCTCATACTCAGGGAGATTCCATTTCTATAAGATATGTTCCAGCAGAAGCTTTGGAACCAATCACTATCGTAGGTAAGGAAATAGAGTCAGATTTTGAAGATGTGGATCATTCTCCGCCTATTGTATTAATTACTGGTAAGGGTAAGGGTCAAAAAAAGGGTAAAAAGAAGAAGCATAAAGGGGTTATATCCCCTAAATGTCTGTTTTAACAGATTCCTATATATTTCAATATTAGTATGGAATACGAGGGGTTTAAATGACCCCATTAAGAAGTTGATGGTACGGGAAGTGGTAGCAGAGCACAAACCGATTTTGATGGGGCTTTTAGAGACTAAAATAAAGAAAGGTTCAATTTAGAAAGGTTTGGCCTTTTTGGGAACTAAATGGTTGTATTTTTCTAACCATGATTTTCATTATAATGGTAGAATTTTGTGATGGTTTAATAAGGATTTGGTTGATGTTTATGTTGTCCAAATGAGTGAGCAACACATTCATTTACACTATTGGCTAATAGGAAGGTTTCATTTTGAAGCTACAATTACCTATGCTTCTAATTTTGCTTTTCAAAGGGCTAAGTTGTGGGAGGACTTGAGGGCAATCCATTCAAGTATACAACTTCCATGGATAGTTCTAGGAGACTTCAATTGTTGTTTAAAATCAGATGAAGTTGAAGGAGGTGCAAGTTTTTATCCTAAAACAGCAAGGGAACTTTCTCAGCTGCTTCAACGAGTTGATTTAGGGGACCTTAGAGGATCAGGTAGATGGTTCACATGGGATAATAAACAGCAGGAGAATTTGTTCTTAATGAAAAAATTAGACCGTGCATTGGTGAATCACAGCTGGTTCAAATCATTCCCTAGAGTATCAACTTTCTTTAGGGATCCATTATGTTCAGATCATGCCTTTATTTTGATCCATCAGCTGAATGTTGGTATAGATGTAGGTGGTCCTTTTCGATTCTTCAATGGTTTAACACAAGTTGAAGGATTCGTGGCATTTATTCGTAGGGTTTGGGATTGTGAGGTGGTTAGGTTCAAAGCTTTCCAACTAATGCAGAAACTGAAATTTGCTAAAATAGCTATTAAGCAATTTAGTAAAGCAAGGGCTCAGGATTTGAAAGAGTTTAGTAAAGTTGTCACAAATATTCAACATCAATGTTATTTGGATCCTCACAATATCAGCTTACGGATTCAAAAAGAAGTTGTATTGAAGAAGTAACAAAATGCTTTGACATTACAAAATTCTATTATGAGACAGAAAGCTCAACATACCTAGCTTAAAGAAGGGGATGTCAATTCTAAACTCTTCCAGGCCTTTTTATTGGCACGTAGGAATATGAATACCATTATGGAATTGAAGGATGAGAGGGGTAATCTGATTTTTGATCAGCAGGAGCTTTTTGACCATATTCGGAGTTGCTTTTCCAACTTAATGCAGGGCACAATAATTCAGTAAAGTGGGCTTAGGGTAGGAAATGTGTTGGAGTATTGTCCGGATCAGGCGATGCAGGAGATGCTCAATGCACCATATATAACACTTCAGGTGAAAGAGGTGGTGTTTCGGTTACATAGTTCTAAGGCGTCGAGTTTTGATGGGTTTTTAGCAGGTTTTTTCTAACAAACTTGGGACATTACGAGGCCTCTCTTAACGAAGGTTGTATTGGAGCTCTTTTCTTCTAGTACTTTGCTTAAGCAGATTAACCATACATTTATTTGTCTAGTTCCTAAGACGAAGAGGCTGTCGATGATTACAGATTATCGGCCAATTTCTTGTTGCTCAACGGTTTATAAAATTATTGCTACCTTATTAGCGAAGAGATTGAAGGTGGTGTTGTCAGAGGTGATCAATAAGGCTCAGGGTACATTTTGTCGTCAAGAAGCATTAGTGACAATATACCGATTTTGCAAGAGTTATTGGGGGAGCATCACACTAGGAAGCGTATTAAAAGTTGTGCTTTGAAACTGGATTTATTCAAAGCTTATAATATTGTTAGCTGGGAATACTTGAGGTTATGTTTGGAAGCAATCAGTCTACCAGAAAGGTTTTCGCACTGGATTATGCAATGTATCCAAACTACGTCGATGAGTGTGTTAGTGAATGGGATTCCAACGAGGCCTTTTTTCAATACGAGAGAGATCAGGCAAAGGGATCCTCTCTCCCCTTACTTATTCTCTCTAGCGATGGAGGGATTTTCAAAACTTGTATCTAAACTTGTGACTAGTAATGGCTTGTTCCAGTATCATTATAAATGTCGGAAGTTGAAGAAGTCCCACTTGCTCTATACTAACAATGTTATCTTGTTTAGCAAGGCTAAACCTCAAATTATTACGATGTTGATGAACATGGTGAACATTTTTTCTAGTTGGTTGGGGATGAAGATAAATAAGTAGAAGAGCGGGGTGTACGTGTCATTTGACATTCAGAATCCTGAATGGATAAGTAATATAGTGGGCTTTGCAAGGTAGGGAATCCCTTTTCGCTATCTGGGAGTCCCTATTAGCGCCGGTAAGCCTAAGTATTAAGATTTTACTCCTTTGATAGAAAAATTGAAAGCTTGAATCCTTGCGTGGCAGAATAGATTCTTATCTTTAGCTGCTAGAGTCACTCTTATCAATTCTGTGTTGAATAGTATCCGTATACACTAGACAACTCATTTGGTACTTCCAAAGAAAGTGATAAAGGAGATGGAGAGGGTATTAAAATCATTCCTATGGGCTAGAAAAATAGAGAACTGTAAAGGGGCCAAAGTGAAATGAAGTGAAATTATCCTTCCTAAGAAGCATGAGGGTTTGAGTATCATTTCTCATATGCAACGGGTTAGGCTTCTTAAAAGGATTTGGAGATTATTTGTGGATAAGGAAGCCTTGTGGGTGAAATGGATGTAGATTTTCTACCTTCAAACTCAAAGTTTCTGGCAGCTACAATGTAACTGTTATTATTCGTGGATTTTTAAGGGTATGTTGAATCTTAGGGAATTGGTATATCCTTACTTGAAGTATAGGTTAGGGGATGGAGAAGATATTTGGTTGTGGTATGATAATTGGTCAGATTTTAGCCTTTTGTGGTTGCATGAGGATCTACAGGTGTTACGGAACATGATTTCTAAGGAGGGCACGGTGGCATGGATTAAGCAGGAGTGAGATAGACTTCACACTCAACGTCATTTAATAAACTAGAGAATTACTTACCGGAGATGCCGAATGTAAGTAGGAAGTATAAGTTGATATGGACTTTACATTTAAGTAGAATGTTCAATAATAGATCTACTTGTATAACTTATTGGTTGAGCCACGTGAATCAGTCTCATGGGTAGATGTAGTGTAGAAGCATCTTTTATGTCCCAAGGCTGCCATTTTTTTTATGGTTGGTAATTAAAAACAGATTAAGAACTAAAGACCGTTGGTTTGGGTC
Source organism: Erythroxylum domingense (assembly GCA_025594535.1). Lineage (NCBI taxonomy): Eukaryota > Viridiplantae > Streptophyta > Magnoliopsida > Malpighiales > Erythroxylaceae > Erythroxylum > Erythroxylum domingense. Next base: position 28,305,552 of record JANQBM010000005.1, on the reverse strand, counting down.
TTATGATCCCTTATGTCTTTTATGTAAACATGTAAATGAGATAAGAAATCATTTGTTCTTTGAATGTAGTTATAATAAATCGGTATAGAACATAATTTTGTATTTGATTCGTCTCCCAAAGTTCACCTTTGTATGGGATGATGTGTTGGAATCTATCATTTAGTATGCTAAACCTGGTTACAAGGATGGACTACTGATCAAGACTTCTTTTCATATATTTATCTATTATATTTGGAGGGAAAGAAACAGGTAAATCTATAATAATGTGTAGCAGCACAAATCTGAACTTGCCGAAGTAATTATCAACTTGATTAGAGAGACCATCTTAGCTCACAGAAAACATGACATCATCAGTCATGAACTCAGATCGTTATGGTTAATTTAAATCTCTTGTTATAATTGCTGTATTTTTGTATAGTGTAGAGTAGTTTTGACTGTAAGATCTTTGATTGAGGAACGTGTACAGGTTTTTGCCTTATTAATATATTTTCTTTTAACTTCCAAAAAAAAAATAAAGTTAGTAAAATTCCATTTCTAGGTAAGTTTAAGGTTAGTGAAATTCTATTTTGTTTTGTTTTCAAAAGTTACATCTGGCGTATGATACCCAACTTATTCTTGACACTAACTTCAATTTATTTCTAACTAAATATTTTTTTGATCAGTATGAAAGAAACTCCAAGTTGATAGAAGGTTCTATTTGAGGTTAATTATTTTTATAATTTTATTATTTATCAAAATTTAAGATATTTTTATTTAAAAAGTTATGAAATTTTCAGAATTATTTAAATGTTGATAGTAAGGAAAAGAAAAGTACAAATCGAATAGCGAAAGAACTGTAAAAAAATGCATTTGTTAAAAAGAAAAAGAAAAGGAAAAATGGGAAGATGAATGGGATGAGCATGAATATAACGCCTCACGGAAACGGAAAGAAGAAAATTAGAAAAAAGACGGTCCGTGCAGAGAAACAAAGAAAGATGATGTTGTTTCTTTTAAGTGAAGCGAAGGAGAAAGGGATAAAAGGTGTAAGAGAATGGTCACTTTCAACTTTCAAGAGGCATGGTGGGCGCGGTAGTGGTGGTGGCACATAGAGGATCTAATGTTTATATTTAGAGATTTAAACCCGTTGTATTCCAGTATAACAAAAGCTTAGAACTTGTAGTAAAAACATTAATCGCAGTAAAGATGAGTCTTTCTGTTAGAGTAAGAGAGAGATTGAAAGGAATGAACTTTTGCCCTGGTGTTGTTGTCTTGTGTGTGTGATCTCTAGGGTAATAGTACAAAGAACAGCAGAAGACGTAGTGATGAGATCACAGAGATCTTTAATCTCCTTGCTGACCAAACACTGGCATCATCATAAAAAATGATACAACATCCGCTTCCCTATAACTATGTTATATAACTATAGCAGAAGCACAGCAAACAACCTGTGGGAAAGTGTTGCAGGAATTAGCTCCCTTTGATAAGATCTCTGGATTTTCTATCATTTAAATTTTCTTCCAAGTAATTAGCAAAAAAGAGAGAGATGGGTTAGCTTGGCATCCATAGAGCTGCTTTAGGCTTGCTTTTCAGTTTTAGGCGGTGGTGGTGTTGCGGTGTCATGGAACTGGAAATATTGAATGGCAGAGGCTTTCTGGAGAGGCAGCAGTATCAGGTTTCAGAATGGTTACAGCACTTGCACAAGCAACAAGAAGCGATTAGGAAGCCGCATCAAGGGGAGACTAGCAAAGGAACAACCACCACCCACCACAACTAAAGAAAAGTGTCCTCCATTAAAAGCTGGAACGGATAAAGCACAAGGTCCTGAGTCTGGATCCTCAGAGAGAGAATCTTCATCTTCATCATCATCAGCATCAGCATCAGCATCAGCATCAGCATCAACAGCACCAATACAAACAGCATCATCAACAACATCATCTAAATATAGTCCTAAATTCAAGACATGTAGAAGTTGTAACGGAAGGAGAACAACAACTAGAGCAAGCTCATCAGCTGTTGCCAAAAGACCATCACTATTATCATCAACTACCTTTTCTTGTCCCTCACCAATATCTACCAGACATAGAACCCCTACAGGGCCAACAACAAGACCAAAACTTTTACTCCTTTCAAGGGTTGGATACACAACAACAGAGAAAAAGATCTCACTTCCCAGCTCCGTCATCATCCTCAAATTTCCCAGAGCAGAGCATCAAATATGCAAGAAAAATGGGAGAGAGCCACCAGCAAGCAGCAGCAACGTCATCCAGACTTGGGATAAGGAGCGGAGTAGGAGAGATCATCGAGGTCCAAGGAGGCCACATTGTTCGCTCCACTGGAAGAAAAGACCGTCACAGCAAGGTCTGCACAGCCAAAGGCCCCAGAGACCGACGAGTCCGTCTCTCAGCTCACACCGCCATCCAGTTCTACGATGTCCAGGACCGCCTCGGCTACGACCGCCCCAGCAAGGCCGTCGATTGGCTCATCAAGAAAGCCAAGGCCGCGATAGACGAGCTCGCCCAACTACCTGCATGGGACCCAACAACCACCGCCGCCACCACCACCTCCTCCACTAAAACTAGAGCCACTAAAGAACAGCAAGGCCGCACAAACAATGATAGACACAGAGAGGATCAGTTGTCAATGGAGAATGTTGCTGCTGCTGTTTCTGCCACTGTCAGTAACGACATGAAACAAATTGTGGCAAATGATGTCCAAAACTTGCCGCAACAACACATGTCGGAAAACCAGAACTCTTCTACTTTTCTCACGCCATCATTAGACTGCGACTCCATTGCTGATACTATCAAGTCTTTCTTCCCAATGGGTGCATCGGTAGAGACGACATCCTCGTCTTCTATACAGTTCCAGAGATACCCGCCAGATTTTCTGTCGAGAACAAGCAGCCAAGCACAAGATCTGCGGCTCTCTCTTCATTCATTTCAAGAGCCGATTCTTTTGCCCCAACACGCTCAGAGTGAACAGCAAATCTTGTTTTCTGGAACTGTGGCTCTCGGTGATATGGGATTCGACGGTTCGCCGGGTGGGTGGTTGGAGCACCACCACCCTACTGAAATAAGTCGATTCCAAAGAATGGTGGCTTGGAACGCTGGTGATGCTAATAATGGTGGTGGTGGGGCAGGAGGTGGTGGCGGCGGTGGAGGATTCATATTTAACACACCTTCACCGCTGTCACCGCCGCCACCTACCCTGTTGCAGCCGTTGTTTGGCCAAAGCCAGTTGTTTTCTCAGAGGGGACCCCTTCAGTCCAGTAACACGCCTTCAGTTCGTGCTTGGATAGATCCTGCAATCACGGTCGCTCATCATCATCATCCTCATGAAATGTCACAACTGCATCATCAGGACCAATCTGCGATCTCAGGGAATGCATTCGGATTTTCCGGTTTCCACATTCCAGCGCGAATTCAAGGCGAAGATGAGGAGCACGATGGCATTCACAATAGGCCGTCCTCTGCTTCCTCTGATTCTCGCCATTGATTGTACCAAATACCCCAAATCGCATCTCTTACATGTGCTCTCCTTAAGGTCTGCTTCTCAAGCTAATTCCTTTTTCTGTATTTCACGTTTACTGTTCTCTTCGGAATGTTTATTTTGCAGCACAAATTGATATTTTGTCAAATGCTTATCTTGGGACTACAGAGATGAGTAAAGGGCTAGTTTGGAGGCGATGTCTTGTTCACTTTTGGATACAATTCAATGGCTGATACCCCGGGAGGATAGACATCTGAGTGGATATTTTCAGGCTTTCCATCCCGGGTTTGTTTAACTTCTATAAGATGTTTTTCAATATCATCTTCAAGCTTTATTTGTTTTTTCAGACAATGTACTTTTGGGCTTGTGGAGCTCAAATTTGTTGGCTTGGCTATGCTTTTATGTTGCTAGACTTCGCATTGTAGTGGATGTTTATTGTTTTGGAAGCCACTTCTAAAATTGCTGATAGAAGATGAGAGGCGTTTGCTTTAATGGACGGTTTCATCTTTTTTCCCAATGAGATGACACCCGATAGGTGTAATCTGGCATGCCTTAAGGAGGTCTTATGAAAGAAGCCAACCCCAGATCAGCAGATTTACCTATAGCAATTTCATGCATAGTTGATTAGAGCTGGTTTTGACCTTTTTCCTTTTGGCAATTTATCAAAAGGAAAGGTAGGAGTAGAGCATAAAATATGGTCTTTGATTTCTTTAGAGAGGTCTTTGCCTTGTTTGGAGAGAATCAGTTCCTATCATGTAGACGGAAAAGGTGTCGTTCTTTGATAATCTATGTTTCTTGCTTTTACTGCATTTGTTGCCTCAACAGCTTCCCTAAATCTGCAAAAGAATTGAAAGAATAAGTAATCTTTGACATCTCTATCCTTGCTTGGAATTCTGGGAGCATCAACGACTAGACTAGTCACTTTCATCAAACAGTAGAAGCTGCTGTCCACATGGTACAATAGTTGTTGAAAACAATTGGTATAATTTCGACTATTTTGGTGGAGAATTTAGTTCCAGCTGCAATCTGTGGTATTGGTCTCTCTAGTTATACCACCCTAACTAGATTTGATTGTGAGAGATAGAGATTAGAGAGCTCAGTTGTAAAAAGGAATGCTGTAGGCAAAATTCCGAAGCTGTATATTGTCAAGGTATATAGAGTGAGGGATAACAAAGTTACCTAGAGTGAAAGAATTCGTGTTATCTTGTAGAGCTATATACCATAGAGAGCTATATACCATAGAGGTAAGTATCGGTTTGAGGTTGTTAGATGTTGAAGATGGTGGAGGCAAGGATTGGTAATACCCTAATATGAAATGAATAAGCTAAGATGAATATAGCAGGTGGAGCTATTTGATGTTAACTGGTCTACAGGAGGACCACGAACTAGGAATTGGGAAGATGACGTTAATAACAACATAGCCTGAATTATGATGGATGCTAGCAAAAATGGTAGATTTAGCCATCTGTCTTTGGTCCCCTACAGTGTAAAAATCTAAGTCGATAAAAATCGCTTCTTTCCCCCCATTCATCCAAAAAAATCGCTTCTTTCTAGCTGGAAATTTTCTATAAGAAAAATAATAATAAAAGCAAACGTCTTGGTTTCAAGTCAGATAGTGACACATGTATTCTGCATGATTACTGTTGCTTCCCCATCTCGTCCCTGTCTTGGGTACTATGAGAGTAAAGGGATATAAACCTATACTTAGCTCAGTATACCTTTTCTTTTACGAGAACGAATAAGGCTGTCTCTCATAGAATTATCGTAGATAAATTATGCTAGTCTCAGTTAGTATAGCTAGTCATTTTAAATCCTTTAGTTTTCTCTACCACTGTTCTCGAGAACAACATGGCAATGAGCGGATTCTTAAACTGATACTTCATCGGGGCTAGGATCTTGCTGGGATGTAATATGTCATGTAGTCGCATAAAAATGAGTTAACAACCTAATTTATTTGTAACGGACAATTGATTCCAACTACTGTTTAATCAATCTTCTTTAACCAACTTCACGTACAAGCATTAACATTAGCAATCGCATGTTAATATTCAGAAAAAAGGTGAAACCCTTCTATTGGTTTGGCTAAATCGTCCTGTATGCTTGGTAGAGTTCGCTAATTGAAAAATGCCAAATTAGGGACCTAAGTTAAGGTTTATGTTCTGAACTTGAATATGAACCCACTAACTCCTACAAATACGGTGTAGACTAGGCGGAATGAAGTTATCAAAGGAAGCTGCATATAAACAAAACAAGATACATCATGTTTTATCCATTCTTAAACGAATCAAGCCCGGTTTCAGTCAACATTCCAATCCCATATAATTGGCACACCAAATGAAGCAAGTCTCCATCAAGTATTTGTCAAATTGGAATCAATTAAGGAGATGATGAAAGAACATGCTTGGGACTTGCTTCTCCAGCTATTTCTTCCACAATTGGATTGGGAGGCTTCTTAATCTTACTATTTCCATCCCCATTTGACAAAGCAAACGTAGATGGGATGGGTATCTTGATTTCTGATGTGCTCGCTTGCCTGCTGTGAGCGTGACCTTTCTTCAGTTTACTGGGCTGAGAATGAACACGAATCTCCCAAGGACAAGCAGCTATCCACCTCTCCTTCCAGCTCCAACCCCAGTCTTCTTTGCCAAGACTGTAATAAGCTTGGCCTAGAAATTGGGTGGCATTGGCCCTCCACTGCATTATACAATCAACAAGCGTTGGGTTATGTACGTAACCCTCAAGGGTATGATTATAAGTAGTTTGTATGGACCTGGTGAGAGAAGGCATATGCCATGGCTCGCTCACGCTTGATTGCTGCTTCTTCTCTCTGTTGAATCCTGGAAAGGATTTCCTCCATGGTCTCAGAACCTCCACACCACTCTGCCTGTAGAACAAGAAATGCTAGAATGAAATTATAATGGCCCTTACTGTTGAATAAATAAATAGACCACAGTTTTTGTATATAATTTCATTTACTTAAAATGTAATTTCCATTCGGATGAATTGGCCTAATAGCTATGATACAGGCCAGCATTTTCTCTCTTACCAATTGGAAATTTGAAAGCTGGAAGCTGTTCCCCCGTTTAACTTTGAGTATCAGATTAGCGGGAGCTCATTCGGGCTCCATAGTGTAGCTTTCCTCCTCAAGTTGTTTGAAATGAAAACTACTGGTACTTGGAACGCCTATTTGCTCCTATTTCTTGGAGTTTCTATTGCAATTCTTTTAATTTTTTTTTAAAATACGAAACATCGAAATGAGCTGACATTTCAGTAATTTTGACTAAATTATTCCTGCATATTTTAAATCATTTGTTAACTTGTAAAAGTAATTGACGATGACCTTAGTAAACTCAATACACCGAAGAGATTTACTTTAGTGAAACCATATGATTCTTCACCATACAAGGCTCCAAAACAATAGAAAAGTAGTGACCAAGTTTGGCAGGAAATATACCAGTCAATAAATTGGACGGATTAAAGCTATCATGTCAGGTAGGTAAAGGTCATCATTACCTCCAATTCATGGAGCTTGGCGTCAAGTTTCAATTGGTTTTCCAGTTTCTTTTGCTTGATTCTGCCTTCTCTGACCATATGGTAACGTCGAGCTCTAATCTGACCCTGTATGTTGCTCCATGAGTGTATATAGCTCAGTGCGGTTGAAGTTTGCTTTTCAGTATCATTGCCTTGGATCAATACATTAAATCTCACATCTCCTTTCATTCGATCTGCAGACTTTCCAGCCTGAAAATAATAAGTGTGACATTGTCATTCTTTATAACTATGCACCGTTCGATCTGCGATGAACCCCACATGAAAGAAAATGTCGCTAAGAAACTGCATCAAAATTAAGTCTACAGCTTTTTCCTATAGCCTTTTCTTTTACCTCTGCTTTTTTACAGTTTCCTTTTGTACCTTTTTTTTTTTTTGGTGCAACTGAAATAAATTCCATTCATATTCTAATCAACCTATGTTTTACTTGTTAGCCCTTTCACTATGGTATTTGATTTTGTGCTCATGTTTAGCATTCTAATGCTTAATTAGTTCTTGACTTTAGTTTGCTAGTGTTTTGCTTGTAAATGATCTTCCCAGCTGGAACTTTTGCGAGATAGCTAAACTGAACCTGATCTAGGAAGACAGAGAGATGGAAACAGATGCTTTGATTGATTACTAAGTTATAGGTATGATAATAAGTTGAACCAACAACCTAATTTTGAGAACAAACTGCCTAAGCTTGGCTTAAAATTTAGGCAGGCTTGTGTTGCTTGCATGTAAGGAATGCTTAAAACAATCGTCATCTTGAATAAAATAATATTCGTTCAAAATTTTTGAGTTAAATATTAAATTTAAAATTTAGTTAAATCAAACTTGAATTATTAATTTTAAATTCGATTAGATTGTCATCTATGTATATTATGGAAAGAGACTTTGCAAGTAATTAATTATGGTTATCACTATCTTAGGACAAAATTATTAGCCAATTACGTGTTGCCCTCGATTTTGTGGCTGCATTGCGCCATACGTACCCTATATGCTCGAAAAGCTGTTTGAATCTGACGAGCAGCTAAGTGTCGAGCTGATACCCTAGGAGCATCAAAGTTCCTCTCTGACGCATCGTTGGCAATGACACGACTAGTGGACTCTCCATCTTGTGTCATCGACCCATTTGCTTTTTCGGAGGTTGAATGTACCTTCTCAGTGATTTACAAAAAGGTAGATTCGATGAAAATGCAGCAACTAGATCAGTTACTTCAGCTGTAACAAAACAGTGATAATGAAAATTCTTCAAATATTACCTTTACTTTTTTGGACCTGCCTGCCTTCACTTTCCTAAGGTTAATGAGGGACCTAAAGCAGTCTCCTGAGCCCATTTGTACCTATCGAGGTTCAACTAGAGACAAGAAAGCATGGAATAGTTAGACATGCCACAATTTCCATATGTTGTTAACACACTCAATGCAAATACTTCTAAAAAGGACATAGCTTAATCAGGAGTAGCCAATCTGTCAATGAACCTGTTCGGGATGTCTCTGCTGATGCGTTCTTGAATTGGTATATGCCAACTTCGGCTTCAGCTCTCTTTCATTAGTCCTTAGAAAATTAGTAATATTAATTACAACTATAAAGCATCTAATCTATACATAGTCTAAACATAGAAAAGCCATGCTATCTAACAGGATGTAATCTCTTCCTGTATCACACATCTACCGTCATAAACGATTTCAAATCTCAATCAGAGCTATTTACTAAATTTCCTCTTTGAAAGTTGGCGAAATATCACCAAACCGTTAAGTTTCAAAGTGTACTATGCAAGACTCAAGAAACAGCATTCTCATAGTTAGTTACATTTTTTTTTTTTTGAAAGTTAGTTATTTACATATTTAAGAAAACAAAATATATACGAGAATTTAGGGTCATAAAAGAACAAGGAAAGCTAGGTACATTGGAAGAAATTAAAAGCCTGCTCCCTTGAATTCATCATGTTTTTACTAGCAACTACTATACTCCGGTGCCAATCTTACCATGTTTCACTCACGATTTCTACCAAATGAAGAGATAACAATGTCAAAAAGCAAGAGTAGCATAAGCAAATGCGAGAGGAATATGGAAAACCGAAGGAGATATTACCAGAAAAGAAGCAAACGCCTGGAGTTGTAGGGTGAGATTGTGAAGAAGAGTGGGTGAGTGATGAAGTAGTAATAAGAAGGTGAAGTGTATTGCAAGAAATAATGATCTTTTCTATGAAGAAAGAGTTCCATTCCATGAACTCCTATCAACTGACAACTGAACTACACTGAAGTTGGTGTTTGATCCTTTGGAAGGTCAACAGTCGGCAACAAAAAGGCTTAGAATTAGGTGTTGTGTTGAGCAGGATACTAAGGTGGGCCTTCCAATAATTAATTATATAAAATGAATGTCAGATATCTACTGGGCACATTTAAAATGACGCGTAATGTAAAGAATGGATAATCTTTTCGCAATATTGCAAAGGTTGCCTCCTATTGTTGGATAAGCTAGTTTACTAAGAGACGATTCATGGTCCCGGCGGTGCTTGAACTCGTGACCTTCGGCTCATAAGACCAACTAATCTAGGGACCATATTATACCGTGTAAGAACATCGCTCAATTCCTTTTCCTCATCCTAGGCCGACTTTCCTTGATTTATCCGTTTTCTGTAACGTCTAGTGCGAGACATTTTCACTATTGGAACCTGATTCTGTTTCCTTTTTTTTAGAAAAATTTATTGGAAGATCTAGAAAAGATAATCAGAAAATCCTTAGCCTCTAACAAGAATGATAATGGGTCGATCTAGTCTTAACTTTGGATAGAGCCAGGCTCAAGCCCAATTTCCAAATCTAATCCCTGATCATCTACCTCTTCTCACTCTTCATCTTCTCTTATTTGGATTAGTATGTTGCCTAACCCTCTCTAGAAAAATTGGGTATGTTTACTAATTGTGTATTTCTTATTTTCTTTTTTCTAACATTATAGTTAATGATATTTCCGATTCTTAACTTTGTGTGTTACATTTTATTTCTTTTTTAATGTTTTTTTATCCCTTTTTGTTTATGTTTTGCAAGGATGTAATATTGGATAGATCAGAATAAGAAAATCATTTTACTTGTAGAAGTAACAACTCTTTCTCACTTTTTAATATATGCTTATACTGTGTACATTAAGGACAATGTACAACTTTAAGTTTAAGGAATGGGTTAATGATTTTGATGGTCTCCTTAAGCTTATTATAATCTTTGTCACTAAATTTTATAAACCGATATCTTGACCTAATTGAAAATTGTTCATCATTACTTTACTTTATTATTAAAAATTGATTTGAATTAGTATGCAAAAAGATGATAATTAAAGTAAACATGCTTTTGTAAGTCATATTTTTTGTATTTATTGAGATACTTAAGTTGATTTACACACATAATCTTATCTTTTTTGTGAGTTTTTAAGCTTAAGAGCAAAAAATTCAAAAATTTAAGCTCTTTTATTTTTTTTTATATGTGTTATCATGAGTAGAATGATTCCAAAACTTGCTTTTCTTATACATATTGAGATCATATTTCGTTAAATTATAAGCATTGAGATGATAAAGATATTTAGATTCAACAATTTGTTTAAGCCTATTTCTTTTATAATTACCTTATCTTATTTTATTCTTTAGGAATAACCAAGTTAAGCCTTATCATTTTTCATTGATTTTAACCACATTATTAACCTTTATCCTATTTTCTTTGAAGCCTTTCTATTGTTTTGAACCCTAAAGGTTATTTAAATTACTTTTAAATGTTTGAAACTTGAAATTTTGAAAATACAATATTTATTTAATAGTGGTCATGATGAAGGCTCGAATTTATTTTGATTGATAAAAAACATTGCGGACATAGAAAAGTTGTGAATATGGTACTAATAGATTTATGATGAAAGGATCTATGTGTATAGTGTAACAAGTTTCACGTAATGTTCTCTTTAGTAAATTTTGTTCCAATCATCCCTTTTTATTATCCCATTCATACCTTATCTAAGTCTCACTATAACCTTATAAAGACCTTTTAATTTTTGTTTCTAGTTTACATAAGTTGTGGAGATGTGATAAAATTGTAAGCCTATCGTAAGAGTCCTACTATGCATTGATTTTAGTATTTGATACTTTTTACCCTAAACACTTGAATGCATTGAGTAAAATCTTCGTGAGGGTGTAAAGATTTATGCTATTGATTTCAATGAGGTTATTGATGTGATTATTATTAATATTGACTTAGGAAGTTGGTTTTAGTATAACTTTAATCTAATTATATGATAATTTGATTAATATGAAATGATGATTTATATTATGAATGGAAAGCATAAGATTAATGAAGGATAGATGTTTATAATTTTGATTATGAAAACTTAATTGTAGGGATGCTTGATAGATGCATATTTGACTATATTTAGACACCCATATTTGATGTATTTTGTTTGATATTTTGTAATTTTATTATATATTTGGTACTTAATTCACTTAAAGTGCATTTATACGTAATAACTGCCTTCATAGATCAAAAGGGGAAGAATTTGGATAAAAATGCAACATAAAACAAAGTTTTAAAGCAAATTAGAGATACATAATCATGTCTTTACCTGTGTAAGTCTTAGAGCCCGTGTAAAATCATAAATTCTAGAGTTTTTGAATATGGACGGTCTATTATACACCAGCGTATCATATCGTGTATATCCCAAAACCCTAAAATTTACTTTAAAAGACGTAAGTGGAGGCAAAATAGGGAGAGTAGGCTTTTTGAGTAGATTTTAGAGATAAAGAATGTATAAAAGGGACGATATTTGATCCAAGAAGGTAGAGAAAGCAAAGAGATTATTAAGAGATTTAATAGATTACAATATCAAACCTCAAACTTGCAAGAACATGCAATAGAAGAAAAACGAGATTTAAAATTATGATTCCTTTATTTTCTATCCAATTTTCTTCCTATTTATCTTTGAATTCGTTTTCTATTATGGGTAACTAAATGCTTTTTAGTCTCTAGGTGTGATGAACCCCACCCTTGTTAGGATAACAATATGCTTTGATTATTTTATTTAATGCAATTATTTTGATTGATTTATGATGAGTAAGTTTTAATCTTATAAAACCCTCAATATTCTGCAAACGTATGTCGTAGAGTAGTAAATAAGGTGTCGATCCTATGAGGAATTAGTGAACTAATTAAATCCTAATTTGTCTAAGTCTTAAAAGTGTAATTAAATGAAAATAGAAACAAAACAGACAAGTAACCAATCGAATATCGAGTGATTGAAATGAGAATTCTAAATTAATGCAAGAAACCAAATTTGAGCACTAATAATTGAAAATTGAAATTCAAACAAGGAAGATTAACAATTTATGAGATAGGGGATTTATCTTATCATCAATGCTAACTCAGTCATTTTTGTGTTAATACAGTGTTCGTCCTAGACTTTCGAAAGGTAGATTAGTCTCTTTCGACTTGTAATCACTATGCCCTAAATCATAAACCCTAATTAAGTTAAGTTACAGAACATGTAATCGCTCGTTTAACAAAACAACCCACAACCTAATTAGGTCTTAAGCATTCCAATAAACAACCTAATCATTTTGCATTCGGTTCACTGTCTCGATTATTTCTATAATGGCATACCTTGACCATTAGGAATATAAATGCATGGAGTAATCTGGAGTATTATGTTCCTTTCTTTCACTAGTAGGTCCAATATTCACCACTTCATAGATAAAAAAGTTAACTTTTAGGCATTCTTGAGTAATTGCATACCAAAAATCAAAAACATTTTCATAAGAATAATGGTACAAATATAATCGCATGTCTCAACCTTTAGAGGATAGACTATATACATACACAAATATTAAGTAACAATATAAGGAAGTTCAGTGGGCATATGTTCCCTTTGTTGCATCATAGTTGATAAAAATTTAGACCACCAAATTTCCTTCTTTTTATCTCAATATTCCTACGTGTGAAATGATACACAATTGATATACAAAAATATTTAGTTATAAAGGAATGAACTTTTTTGGGTATGTTTTCTTATCATAATTTTAAGAATATACACAACCAAAGTTCAATTTCTCCATAATCTCAATATTTACTTGTTTACCTTTTGCTTGCTTCTTTAAAAAAGTCTTTTATCATAATCTTAATATGAAGATGAGACACCATGGATATATATAAAAATACTGTGGAGCAAAGGATGGAAGTTTTCTAGCTATATATTATATCATAATTTTGGTTAGGAATCTACACAACTAGAGTTCTTTTCTATTTTACCATAATACTTATTTGATTGCCTTTGGCTCACTACTATATGCTATTGAAATTATGAGTTTTTATATAAAAATTTAGTTGAAAAGGTTCAAGGGAAGAACAAAAAGAATGGTCTGAATTGAACAGAGTTTTAGAGGTCTCAATAAGTTTTTGCCTTACTTGTCTACATGGGATAAACAATTAAATATTTTTTTACAAGAGAAGAGCTTCAATTATTACTTAATTGATAGAGTTGGAAATGATAATAAAAAGGGATAAAAATATGTCATGTTTTTTTTTTGTGGCTTAATAAAACTAACACCTATGTGCAAATCTTCAGTCCTATATCACCATTGATAAACAAGGTTTAAAGACAATTATCATTCTTTTTACGTAAAATGTTCATATGCATTATAACAAGTCCCATACATTATCATGACTAATAGACATAATAACACAACCTATAAATTAGATCATAATATGACCAATGCATAAGCACCTACTAAAATTTAAATTATAACATGATCAACCACATAACTGTGTACTTAATTATGTTAAAAAAACCTTTAGTGGATATAGTTTCATGCATAGTCATATACTAATATGTATATGTCAAGTTCTAGTTACAACATTTTTAATAAGAACACGGTTGATTGAATAGATATGCACTAAATTATATTAAAAATAACCTTTACTGAACATAGTTTTATGTATGGTATTTCTATACTTGATATTTTATCTTCAAAATTTTAAAAATGAACGTACTTAATATCAGGACCATGTACCTTTTTTTATTCACCAATAACTTTAATGGACATAGTTTGTTACAAGGTTAACCACACAAGAGTGTATTTAACCATATTAGATAAAACCATTAAATGATATAGTTTGTCACATGGGTGTGTATCAATCCATTTTATTTATATTGATGCTTGGTATTATGTCTAATTGATCATAGTATTCCTATTTTTCATTAAATATGTTAATTGTTTTAAATGTGTTATAGTCGTCTATAGCAGTGGTATTAGATACTGGAGGTGCAACTCACATTTGTACTAATGTGCAAAATCTAAGAAGGATTAAAAGATTAACTATTGGTAAGATCGTCCTGCGTGTGGGAAATGGAGCAAGATTGCTGCTTTATCCGTGGGGACCTATAATCTTACTTTACCTATTGGACTCATTTTAGAGCTTAAAAATTGTTATTATGTACCTACTATGAGTAGGAATATTATTTCTTTTGCTTGTTTAGAGAATGATGGATTTAGATTTTCTATTGAGAATAGAAGTATTTTCATTTATAAAGATGACATTTTATATGGCATTGCATGACAATTAAATGGCATCTATACTCTAAACACTAAGCTTCTTACAAATGATTCCATCTATAATATAAATACCAAGAAGTTTAAATCTAATGATTTGACCTATCTCTAACATTGTGGCTTAGGCCATGTAAATGAGAAACGCATCTTAAAACTCCATCAAGATGGATTCATTGATTCTTTTGACTCTTTTGGACATGTGATTCTTGTTTACTGGGCAAGATGATAAAGGCCCCCTTTACAGGTAAAGGGGAAAGGGCCAATGAGCTATTAGGCCTTATACATACTGATGTATGTGGTCCTTTTAGCCTATCAGCTAGAGGAGGTTATTTGTGTTTCATTACTTTTTCAGATGAGTTTAATAGATATGGCTATGTCTATCTAATGAAGCACAAATTTGAATCTTTTGATAAGTTTAAAGAGTATAAGAATGAAGTACAAAATCAGCTTGGTAAGACAATTAAAATCCTTCGATCTGATCGAGGAGGTGAATACTTAAGCTAAGAGTTTGATGATCATCTTAAGGATTATGGAATCATTTCACAATCGATTCCTCTAGGAACTCCTCAATGGAATGGTGTTTCTGAAAGTAGAAATCGAACTCTATTAGATATGGTTCGATCAATGATGAGTCAAACTGATCTTCCAAAGTCTTTCTGGGGTTATGCTTTAGAAACCGCAGCATTCATACTGAACCATATTCCTTCAAAGGCTGTAGAAAAGACACCTCATGAGTTACGGACTGGGAAATGTCTTAGTCTATCTTTTTTAAAGATTTAGGGTTGTGAGGCTTACACAAATCATCCTACTGTCGACAAGTTGGCACCTAAATCTAAAAATTGTTTATTTGTGGGATATCCTAAGGAAGCTAAAGGATATTACTTTTACATCCCATCTGAGAACAAAATGTTTGTTGCTGGAAATGGTGTTTTCTTATAAAAAGAATTTATTTCCAAAGGAAACAGTGAGAGTAAAGCATAACTTGAAGAAATTCAAGTTCCACAAAATGACATTGAGCCTGAGAAGGAGATTGGAGCAAGCTCACAAGCTATTAATGAGTAGCCTTCAACAATACAAGGCCTACTTAGATCTGGTAGGATTCTTCATGAGCCTGAGAGATATGGAGTTCTCGTTACTGATGTTGATAGTGTGATGCTCATTGATCATAATGAGCCTATAACCTATCAAGAAGTTAAGGAAAGTCTAGAATCTGCTAAATGGTTATAGGCCATAAAAGCAGAGATGCAATCTATGTATGACAATCAATTTTGGACTTTGATTGATCCGTCTGATGGCTTGAAGACCATTGGATGTAAGTGGGTTTTCAAGAAGAAACTCGACTTGGATGGAAATGTGCACACTTATAAAGTAAGACTTGTTACTAAAAGTTATCGACAAGTTCATGGAATTAATTATGATGAAACATTTTCTCTAGTAGTCATGATTAAATCCATTAGAATTCTTATTGCCATAGCTACATACCATGACTATAAGATATGGCAAATGGATGTTAAAATAGCTTTCTTTAATGGAAACTTACTCGAGGATGTCAGCCTGAGGCTTTTGTCCATCCTAAGAATTCTAAAAATGTGTGCAAGCTTCAAAGATCCATTTATGGATTGAAGCAAGCATCGAGAAGCTGGAATCTTCGTTTTCACGAAGTTGTCAAAGAGTTTGGATTCATCAAGAATGAAGATGAACCTTGTGTTTACAAAATGGTTAGTGGGAGTGCTGTTGTCTTCTTACCTTTATATGTTGATGACATATTACTCATTGGAAACGATATTCCGACCTTATAGAGTGTAAAGATTTGGTTAAGGAAATGTTTCTCAATGAAAGACTTAGGTGAGGCTGCTTATATTTTAGGAATTAAGATCTATAGAGATCAAGCAATTTTATAGGCCTAAGTCAGAGTACATATATAGATAAGATACTGAAGAGGTTCAGTATGCAAGATTCCAAGCGCAGATTCTTGCCTATGTCACATGGAATCAAGCTTTCTAAGAAGGACTGTCCTACTTCAGGTAAGGAGCTTGAGCGCATGAGTTAGATTCCATATGCATCTGCAATTGGATCTATCATGTATGCCATATTATGTACTCGACCAGATGTCTCGTATACTTTGAGCATAATAACTAGATACCAGTCTAGTTATGGTGAGAGTCATTAGATAGTAGTTAAGAATATCCTTAAGTACTTGAGAAGAACTAAGGATATGTTCCTAGTCTATGGAGGACTTGAAGGTGAGCTGATGCTGGTTTTCAGTCTGACATAGATGATTTTAGATTACAATCAAGGTTTATGTTCTGTTTGAATGGAGGTACAGTGAGCTGGAAGAGTTCAAAGCAAGACACTGTTGCTGATTCTACAACTGAAGCTGAGTTCATTGCTGCCTTAGATGTAGCTAAGGAAGCTGTATGGATCAAGAAGTTCATCACTGAGCTTGGAGTTGTTCCTAGTATTGCAAGTCCTAAAGACCTTTATTGTGATAATAATAGGGCTATAGCACAGGCTAAGGAACCAAGCTCACATGATAGATCCAAACATATACTCAGACATTTCCATCTGATTAGAGAGATCATTGGGAGAGGAGACGTGAAGATATGCAAAGTGGGTACAAATGACAACATTGTCG
>JANQBM010000005.1:28266637-28288242 GCA_025594535.1 Erythroxylum domingense | reverse complement strand
CTCTCCCTTCTTTTCTTTTCTTTTCCTTCACTCTCACGACTCCTCTCTTCTTTTGTCTTATTATCTTAAGACAACTTTTTGAGTTTCCAATTTTGCCCTTCTTTATTCATGAAATTTCTACTAACTCATTCTTTTAATTCATACCACCTTACAAAATTTATAATATACCATATTAACCTCCAAAATTTTCTAATTCATAAATTCTAATTTATTTTCATGCTTGATAATTGAATAAAATAATTAAAATAAAATAATAATATAAAAATCTTAAAAATGGGATCCAACACCAAAGGTCTAAAATGTCCCTAAAAAATGAAGTTAAAGAAGGTCAGGACGCACTATCTTTTGGCCACGATCGTGGCATCTTGTTTCCCCCTTCAGTCACGATCATGGCTCCTTGCATCTGCTTCTTTGGCCATTATCGTGGACCTGGGTTCAACTCCGAATCTTCTTCGAATCTCCTTAGTTCTTTTATATTTTCCATGAAACACTAGCAAACACGTCACGACACCTCAAAAACATAAAATTGAAGCTCAAATGCTTGCTCTGACCCATAAAACATACAAAACACAACTACTTAACTAACTAACATAATTCTAACCGAAATACACACCAATCGATTAAATTTAACCACTAAACATATCCTAAACTACCCACAAAACATGATGTAATATATGACTTTCAACATCTCCACACTTAAATGTTTTCTTGTCCTCAAGTAAAACAACAACACATCAAAACACCAAACACGCAAATGCAATAATGAGGCAATGACATTCAACTTCATGAAACAAATTTAAATTCGAACACCATCCCTCACGTTGTTCTAACTTATTAACACACGAAATCCACGTCTAACTACCTTGGACTAAGTATAGAACTAATCTAGACCTTAATGTTAAGTTTATTCACTCCTATCACTTGCGCACACACATTGATAATTATTCCGTCAATAAAAACTGTAACTATCCCTAAGTATGTTTTTATGAAAATTTAAGTTGTTCGTAAGATCGGTAGATTTAATTTGACAAAACACTATTGTTTGTTAATTTTGATTAACATAAACCTAGCCTTTTATGCGAAGGTAAACATTTGTGATGAATGTCTATTCGATTACTCAACTAGGTCATGTTTTTAGTAAGTGACTTGGTTCGAATGTCATTATAGTCTTTTGACGCAAGGCATACATTTATGATGCATGTCGATCTAGTTACTTAGCTATATCACATTCTCAACTGGCTACTAGCTCTATTCATAACCCAAAGGCTAGCGGAATAGTTATTTGTTTATGGTTTACACACAGTTTTTATATTATTATTATAATTATTATCTACCTTATTTCTTTAGCTAATAATTCTCATGAAAAGGTATTAACGAAACTACTTATTCAGTTAGCCTAAAATTATAAACAAATGTGAAAAATTCCTAGGGTGAATAATCCAACATCATATCCTAATTACAAGTATATTTAACCAAAGTAACCTAGGTCACTAATTTAACAAGCTAATAAATCTTCACAACCTAAAAGACTATGTTCAAGATTAAATCGACCTTGCTAATTCTTAGCCATTGACACATTCACACAAATCACATCATGCATCTAAAGTAAACTAACATACAATATGAAAAATTCACATTCAAAATAAAAACATAGAACAAACATTCCTCCCCACACTTGGAGAACACATTGCCCTCAATGTGAAAAGAGCAAAAAAACAACACATAATATAAAGAAAGAATTTAGAAGAGAAAGGGTTAGAACACAAAACTCTTATGGTGATGGAGGTGGTGTTGGTGATGGTGTTAGAGGAGGAATCTCCGCTCCTTGAGTACCGAAGCATTTCTTAATGCTTCGAATGTCTTTGCATTGTTTTCGCTACTCCTGTGCAATCTCTTTCAACCTCTTATTAGTCTTTTCAATTCATTCAGCACTTTCTCTCAACCCGCTTCTTCTATTTCCTCTATATACCCCTCGATAGTTGAGTCCTCTTCTTGTTGCTATAGTGCTGCACTCAAACTTGCCCATCCTACCTTAGTTTTGACATAAGATTTGGCACTGATATCTCAAAGTTTCAAATTATGGGACTTCAAGATTTTAGCTCACCATAAGTGATGAGTGTTAATGAACTCAGGGTGATAGATAGTTACTCCATTACATTCAACACTATAGTACTTAGCAACAACCATGACCAAGTACCCCATGCCCAAATTATTGTTCCTCTTACGTAGAGTAGTAGTAATGGCATTGAGTACATGGGTGGAGGTGCAAAATTGGATATTATGATTTATACACCACAAAATGAAAAGCTCTTTTGTCGAACACTTATTGATTTTAGTTTTGTCAAAAATAGTTTGACACATAAATTTATACAACAACAAATGTTATGGCTTCAGAGAATATTGTTGTGGGCATTTTTAGCATCAAAGCTCCCCAGCCTACTTAGTTCAGTCTAATAGCGAGTGGCATGAAATTCATCATGCTGATTCATTATTTGGGATTATGGGAATCCACAAATTTCACACAAGATTTTGTAATTTAGCTCCTATGGTTGACCCCGCAACCAACACCACAGTTCCTTAGGGTAACTTGAGTCATATTGGAGTGATGCAAAGAACTCTAGGGTTAATTCTTGGTAAACAGGATAATAAAAGTGGATGAAATTTTCCCATCGAATTCTTTCTTCTAAGGTTTCAACCTTTTCTCTCAATCATATTCTTTCTAATGTATCAAAGTCAAAGTTGTAACGTACCACTCTCATAGAGCATATGCCCGAATGTATTGACGAATATTCGAAAACATACTCTATAAGGATAGCATATTAAGATGGTCAAATCAACACATGACAAATTTTCAGGCATCAAGCACGTCTTAAGCAAACCAATATTTTGGTCCATTTATTTTATAGACATATCCAATCATAAATGTCATTACATTTTAGAATTTACACATACATTATACAATAGTTAAGAAATACAATTCTTGGTATAAAATAACTGAAGACATTTATAAGTACAACTGATCCCAACTACGAGCTTATTTCCAAATACAGTAGCTAGTTCAACTAGAATAGTTAGACCTCTTCTAAACCTGAAAGATAACGTTGCAATTCATATTCTAATCCACAAACAAGTCATATCATCCAACATTGAATATTACATCACATTTTATCATGCTTCAAGAAATACAACTTGTGTACAATATTTCACATCCCTATTTCAGAACAATCCCATAATTCATTTCAATCATCCATATGATACATATCAAGTCGTATATGCAAATGCACATGTGACTCCATTCATTTTTACTTTGTTATGATCGAGTGCCTATTTTCTATCCCGCATCTATTATAGATACCAGGCTCATTTCATATATTGTCCCGTATCTATTATAGATACCGGGCTCATTAATAACTAAGCCTGTAGCTCTTTTTGCACATTTCTGAGCTTAAAACTCTTT
Organism: Erythroxylum domingense; assembly: GCA_025594535.1. Classification (NCBI taxonomy): domain Eukaryota; kingdom Viridiplantae; phylum Streptophyta; class Magnoliopsida; order Malpighiales; family Erythroxylaceae; genus Erythroxylum; species Erythroxylum domingense. The sequence goes on along the minus strand of JANQBM010000005.1, from coordinate 28,284,785 downwards.
TTCACACTAGTCGCTCCGATCACAACTCCTTTATATGATCATGATTTTCAATGTAATGCATCATTCCATATGCCATGTTTCATTACCTTTCATTCCTATGAGCTTCTGTCACATATATCAAATTCATCAGATCTAAGTCTGAAAATTCACATTCTATTGCTCACATATTTCATATTGTAGCACCCCACCCTCACCAGGCATTTACCCGACATCTTGTGTTATGTCCAAGTGCGTACCTGCAAGGGTGGCATGCTAGAACAATCAATCAATCAAATTCAATACAAAAATGTCTTTTCTTTTAAAAAATGCACGCATATTGCGAAAAATCAATAAATAAATCAGGCTCACTTTTATTTATAAACATTTTCAAACATAACGCCACAACCATTACAATACGAAATCATTTACTTACATATTACAAAATACTTGTGGATACATATTTTGATACAAAAATAAGAAAATACTAATGTAGACGTGAACTGATCCCGACCTCTATCTCTTACTTGGGTGCAGTGGCTATACTCTCGTTAGCTAATGAGGTAACTCTTCTGAGCTTGAAAAAAATATTGCAAATTTTGGGTGAATTTAATGAACTCAATGAGTGACCATCCTCGATGGCTCGCTCAATCATATAACACATATAGTTCACATATTTTCGCATAATTTACATCACTTCATTTAACATATAGGATCATATTCAGGGCAGTCAAATTGATCATTTCAATCATTTAAAATACACATATCACTTATAATGCAATGTGCATAAGACTCACTTTCATTTATTACTTTGTTGTGACCGAGTGCCTATAACTTTCCCTTATCTATTGTGGATACCGGGCTCATTGATAACTGTCCCGTATCTATTGGAGATACCGAGCTTATTTTTACGTAATAAGCCTTTGGCTCTTATACACTTTCTGAGCTTTAAGCTCTTTTTCACAATCTAAGCTTTAAGCTCTTTTTCACATTTTGAGCTTTAAGCTCTTTTGCGGTGGCTACTCCAGTCACAACTTCCTTTATGTTTCATGCATTCATGTAATGGAATGCATTACATTCATATAATTTCAGTCTATCACATGCTTTCAGATTCACATTCAATTTCATATTCATCATTGAACCGTGGTCTGGCATTCAACATAAATGTTGAGAAACACTTTTTGAATCATATTCATATTCACATATTTCATCGGAACTAAGTCTGACATTTAACAATCAAATTAAATATCACATAGTTCATCAAATTCACATATAAGAAGCACTTTAATATTCTCACATTTATTAAACTCCTCGGACATTCAATATCCGGAAATTAGAACAATCACATTCACATTGCAAAATCATTCAATATATAATACAAACAGAACAATCAGTAAGTAAGACCATCTAGTTCAACTCATAATATACTCCAAATTAGCATTAGCTTCTATGATTTGGAAACGTGTGAATGCGGACTTTTATCCTGCGCATCCAAATTACGCAATACACACATTGCACACACTCACATTAATAACTTGGCACAAGTATAAGCATTCATTTATGCACAAATGTGTATTTAGAATAAGTACAATGCATGCTCAACGACAACTTTGGGTATATCATCAAATTTCACAATTTATGTACATTCTCATTTTTAGTATTATTTGCTCTTATAATATCAAATTCGCATTCACTTTTATTTAATACCCATTACTCATTTCCTTTTGAATCACAACTACAATCGTATGAACCTCTTCATTTCCATTATACACATGTTTTTGATGCTTTAATACTAACAATTCATTCACTAATGTTATTCTAACATAATATAATCATACAATATTCAAACTCTCATTCTTTCTTATAAATTATCCAAATTTCTAGACCTTCGGGTCTATTTTCCATAAACATTATGACAAGGAAAATGAAGTAATTTGGCAACAATTTCTTTTAGAAAAATGTTCCCCATTGTCTTAAGTTTCTAATCACACTAAGATCACCCAATTTGGTTCAGTATTCCAAAATTTATACTATAAATGTTTCGAACACTTCATAAACTAAATCAGTATCTTGTACGAAAATTTAATTCAAAATCTGGAATTCTAGAGACAGAATTAAAATTTGATCTCTTAAGACAATTTGTATTCCTATGTCTCTAGTTTACTACAAATTAAAAATCATTCTATTCAAATAACTGCATAACAAGATATTGTCAAAATACTGAAGCCTATTCAACGAAATCTTTCTGGTTATCATACTCTAGCACAGTCAACATTTTCATCTTAAATTCATCAATCTATCCATTTCAAATGGCTATAAACTTTTTTTATGGAGATGAAGAATAATGTCTTATGAGTCTATTGGTTAAGTCCCATGTCATTTGATGTCTAGAGAAGAAGTTATAGGCAAAACAAAGAAGGCTACTCGGTTTGCAAAAAGCTCTCATGAGCACAATTGTGCACTTTCGAGTTGTTTAACCTAACAAAAATTAAGTCATGGCCATGCAACATCAGTGCATGGCCGTGCATTCCAAAATAACCAAGTCACAGGCATGCAAACATAATGCACGCCCGTGCACACCAACAAAAAAGTCACAACCGTGCAACCTTAATGCACGGTCATGCACACCCAACCTGCAGAACCAATTTCCATATTTTTCCTCATCATTTCCGTCCCAATTTATCACTCAATCTCTCCCAAATGATTTCAGATAGATCAGATTTTGAGGAGATGTAGATCAATGTGTTACAAGTCTTTTGGTTCATATCCCATATCATTTGGAGGTCAGGAGAAGAAGATATGGCCAAAAGATTCAACACCAAATATCAAAAACTAGAAAATCAATCACGCACCTCATCATTTTTCTGCATTTTGTTCATCTTTTTCTTTTCTTTTCTGTCACTCTAACATTTCTAACTTCTATCTATTCCATTATCGATTTTCATTCAACCCAACACATTCAAAAATAAACCAAAAATCAATAATCAACACTAAATATAAAAAACATCACATATTCATGCATCTTCTTCATTTTTGCGTTTCTTCACTTTCATTTTTCTGCATTTCTATTTTCTACATTCTCTTCAATTTCTTCCTCTAACAAACATTTAAACCATTCTTTCTCATTTCCAAACATCAACATATACGTATACTTACCTCTAAATTTATTTTTGCTCCTCTATATTACCACCCAGAAATTTGCATGAACAACAGTGAAGACCAATATACATGTATATCAACAATAACAAAAACAGAGCATAGATCTTTCATGTCTCCAAAAATTTCTGCACTCTTTTTATTCATATTTTCATCGATCTTTCACTCTCAAAGATCCTTTTAATGCTATCCTATGACATTTTGATCATTAAATCTGTAAAATCAACATATGTGGCATACCTTGGTTTTTTACTCACGTTTCACCATATGTACACTTTCATTTTATAACATCAACAACTAACTAACATGATGCATGTTTCATCTTATGCAGCATTAAAGAACCATACAATGCTTACTTGTTTAAAGTTCTAAAATCTTCAAAATCACTTGAACTCTAGCTTTCCAAAATCACAAGATCATCCACATTCCAAGGATGTATGGTTAGGTTTCTCATGGTAAAAGAAAGAGACAACAAAATGGGAGTAGCAATAGATAGAGGAAATCAAAGTGTAACTTTGGTGAAGGTTCGGTGAAACAAGATTGGAAGAAGAAGAAGAAGAAGAAGAAGCTTCAAGAAGAAAGCCACCAAGAAGATATTTTAAGACAAGACAAAACAATGTCTTTGTCTTTCAAAGTTAAAAGGAAAGTGAGCTTAAGATTTGGACACGTGTCCAATTCCTAAGACTTTAACTAGTTTCTCAACTAACTAGTTCTTATTAAACTAGTTCCATAACTCCTATCTTTTTATTCCAAATTTCACCAAAATTTTCTTAATAACATCTTCTCACAAATTTTAAAGTCATCTCTAAATTTTCAAAGGCATTTTCTCAATAATTTCTAAAATCATTTTTAACAATTTTCCAATATCATTTATTTCTTATTTCTATTTCCTTCCATCAATTTCCTCGCCAAGTGACATTTTCCTAGTCTAATAATATTCAACATTTTTGGAATTTATTCCTAAAATTCACCAAAAATTCTAAATCAATAATTTATATTCTCCAATTCGGATTTCAATGCAAATAAATCACAATTCTCCATAATATCACATTATCAAATCAATTATACCCGGAATGTTAATGGATGCATGTACAGTCATCTTAATGTATCAAAAATTCAAATTCACGTATGTATATGCTAATATTATGCATGAGCATGAGCATGAGATGAATTTTTCTTAATCCCTCATTGAGATCTCATATGTACCGTATTTTTTGGTTCTAACTCTTAATATGAGAACGAGATGTTACACTCATATTTATGCTAGCCCCCAAATCAGCAAATGCCTTATCTATTTTAACACCTCCAATAATGTATGGGATGTAGAAATCTCTTGGATCCTCCTTCTTTTATGGGAGTGTTATTGTCGGTTCATTTTTTACCCACTCTCTAATAGATTCCTTTATGGTGAATCATGTCTTCAATTGCTTTATCAATTCCATAACCTCGTTCAGTTCAGTTTCTTTAGATTTCCTCATTAGCTAACAGGGAGCTTTCCTTGTTCTTCTATCTTCCTGTTTCCCTTTTGTCTTAGACAAGATTTCGTTTTCACTGTGCTAGAATAGGCTAGGGAATTTTAGAATGATGCTTCTTGATTGATTTCAATTTAGGTTTACTCTACAGGAAATTTTTGTCGACCCTTCTTTTTTCCTTTTCTCCATTGTCTTCAATTTTTCCAAGCTCCTCCTCATTGGCTTTGGTGATCACCATGATTTATTCCTTTAGGTTTATCTCGGTATTACTTGGAAGGGTTCCTACACTTTAGGTTGATAGCATTTCTGCCAGTTAGCCCATTTGGACTTCCAGGTTATGTATTTAGGAGCAATAATTCTTTGTTACTTACTAGAACTTGTCTTCGAGCCTCTTATAAGCATCAAGTGTTTTTCTATCTTGTAACTATAGGGAGTGACCCTTAAGAACTAAATCTTCCTCATTCGTATCATATTTAAGTAATCATTTCCATACAACTTTAGGAGAAAAGACTAATAATGAGTAACTTTGTAAAACATAAGCATTTCCTCCTTGATACTTTTATTTAAACATATTTTTCTTTCTTTTCATTTCTTTTTCTTTTGCTTTTGTTTTTCTCTCTTTTTTTGATAAAAAATGAAAGAAGCTACATTAACATGGGAATTTCATTGATAAGACATAAAATGACATCATAATAATTATAACTGACCTATATATATACACACCCCCACACTTATACTTTTGTACATCCACAATCATCAACAATTAACAAATGATCCAGTAGCTTTAAGGCTTAGGTAGGATATTTGGTTAGGTTTAAGGCATGTAATATGCTTAACACATAAAGAAAAGCTAATAAAGCTTAAGGGGCTTAATAAAGGAAATTTTCATATCAAAAGGTAGGCTGTTTAGCTAATGTAACTTGTAAAACAAAGAATGCCTATATCATTTTCATGTTAATGCATGTGATCAAAATATGGTTTTGAATAGAAAATCAAAGCAAAGTCAGGATGTATATGCCATAAAGGTCACATATATAAACAAAAGACAATAAGACTGATATGAATGTGACAATCTATAAAGGTTCAAAATCTCACTAGTTTATGTCTTCCACTAGTCACTATTCTTTTAAAGATAATGCATATTGACCAATCACAAGAGTAAAAGTACATGCTCAATTTGCTATGGATTGTTCTAGTCAATTCACTCTCTAATCATGACTATATAGACCTAAAAATAATAGAAATAGGGAAATTGTTTGTTTGTTTCTCTCTCTCTTTGTTTTAAAATATAAAGGCATATAAGAAACAAACAAAATTAAAAACACACATACATATTCTAACAAATTCGAAAATGTAAAGGAAAAGAAATAAACTTCCCTTAGGTTGCCTTCCAAGCAGCTTCTTTGTTTGTTGTCGTTAGCTTGACTCCATACTTTCCTCCTTGCGTGACAAAATTGTGATCTTCAGGTGTCACATGCGCTTTCTCCACTTAAGGTTCTTCAAGATAGGGCCTCATTTGATCACCTCTCATATTTAGCATCTTCCCTATCTTTAGAATCTCAATCTCTATTGAGTCCCCGTACTCTTAAAATATTACAAATATCTTTTCACCCTTTTCTTCCTTGTCCAATTTCTCTAATCTACTAGGTAAAGGTGAAGGTTTAGTCTTAATAATAATTATGGATTCAATACTCTCCTTCGAGCTAAATGATTTATCCTTATCTCCTTCAAGCTCCTTCTCCACTTCTTCTTAACAAACAAGTCCTTGAGTAGTTCTCTCAAGATTCTCAAACTTGTTTCCACTTTGTAAGGTCTCTGTACTAATGTTCCCATGTATACACCTCGAGTTGAGATGACTGCTTCTCTTCGCTTTGTGGTTCCAGGTGGTTGATAGTTCCCACGGTATGATCCATCAGACTTACAAAGGTCAAGAATCGAAACATTGCAACATTCTGTTGGAACTATTGTACACCCTGTTGAATTCTCAAAGTATTAACAGTCATAGCATTAACTAATTCTTTTAGATATGTACCTGAGGCTTGCTACCTCTCCAAATTTTGGATGCTAAATTTTGTATCTTGAAAAAAATTACCTTACATCCTACTAAAATTGTAAAGTATTAGCAGTAAAAATATTAACTAATTCTTCTAGAGATGGACCTGGGTCGTAATAAGAAGCTTTTGGTCTATGCGGGAATTATTATGCGTCTTGCAAACTATCAAGGAAATAATTTTGTGGGTTATCCCATTTATAATTAAAGTTCGTATTATCACTCCAAACTTAGTTATAGGATTGAGAATATGAGTTATGGGAAAAACTAAGATATTATTTTTTAACAAAAAAACACTAAACAAAAAGTGAAAAGATTAAGAAATAATTGAAAAGAAACTAATTATAAATAAATATGTACACAACACCAATTTAAATAAAAACAAAAACTAAAGCTCCACACTCACTGACAACGACACTAAAATTGGTAGCAGTTTGTAACACTACACAAAATAACTAGACCTAAAACTATAGCAAGTGATGAGTCTAGGTTAATCCTACAAAGAGTGTGTGTAAAGCTTTTGTAATGAAAATAATCGATGTTTATGTTAGGGGGTTTTGGTTAAATAATAAAAGAAAGTAAAATTAAACTAACGAAGCAAATTAGATAAAACACTAAAAAATGAGAGAAGTGATTAATGCGTAACGGATTCAGTCATCAGTTCAATCTTAGCCAACATATAATTGAACATACTTCCTTGAATTGTTATTCTCATATCTCCCCTAGCAACTATTATTCACAAGTTAACAACAAGTTCTGTTAAGCCTGATTTTGCCTTAGGATGTGTTTAATTAAATCAAGCTTTTTAATTAAACCTAGTTATCGAACAACGTAGAACAAGCTCTTTAGATTTAATCAGACAGCCGCTACTAGTTAGGAAAACAGTTTAATTAAGGCAACAAATGCATAAGCTTAGATCATTTAACTAAAGTTACGTTATCCCTAAAAATTTGACACCATTAGTTGCAACAAATGAATCCAAACACAATGATTACAAATTGTATTCAAGATTCTGGCAACGGGTTCATACATAAACAATCAATCAAAACCGAGAATAAAGATCATTCATATATGAAAATCCCAAATCCATAAGCACAGGATAACCTAAACAATTCCTAGAGAGAGAAAGAACAACAAACAGAATGAGAGAATGTTTAACCGAGTTCTTTGGCATCAATATCATCTCCAAATCGATGTCGCGAAGCCTAGCCCTTCATATTTCTCTAAAGGATGAAAGGTTTTCCCCCTCTCTTCATCCAAAACTGAGACCTCACTCCAAACGATTCATTCTCTTTCTGCCATTAACATGTTATATTTATAGTGAAAAATTAGGTTTCAATGTCAGGTCACAAAAGTCAAACCGATGCATGTTGAGTCATGGGTGTGTCAACTTGAGTCACGCCTATGTAATTGAGTCACAACCATGATAATAAGAGTCATGTTCGTGCATTTGAGTCATGTCCATGACAACTTATGTCATAGTTGTGACTTGCAATGCTCATGGTTGTGACTTGATAGTTATACCGTGAGCATACACTGCAACATAAACACTTCATGCTTTTGCAATTTCTTGTCTCCTCTTCACTCTAATCCTTCTCCTTCTTACTCATAATGACAATTAAGTGTGAATCTCAAGAACATAACTCAAAGAATGTGCTTTCAACTCACTTTAGCTCTTATGCTTCCAAATTGTACCTAAAAGCAAATATAAGCAAAAATGCATGCCTTAAGTAGTTTGAAACATTAATCACTTAGTGTCATGGATTAAATCTATCAACAATCAAGCATATATCATTTACCCATATGGGAACTTGTTTTTATTGTAGTTCTTCTAACTTTATGCCTAGTTTTAACATTTGAAGGAAGAGGGTAGATTGTTAAAGTGTCAAGGCCCTGATTCTATAATTTCCAATGCTTAGGTTTTATTCAAGAATTAGAAAGGAAAGAGGTAGTCATCATGGAGCAACACTTCCTAAAGGTCCCTGTATTTCTATAGCTTATTTGCTCATTGTTTGACTAAAGGAAAGTCAATATTTTTCCTAAGAAGAAGATCATTATGGACCATGATTTAGTGCCTTGTTCCAGTGTATCAATGAAGGGAGAAACTATCTTCGAACCATCTCTAGAAGAAAGAGGGTAGTAATGTAGTAAGGAGGAAGGGGTTCGTTAAGAAAAATTTCCAAATGTGATAGGGGAGAGGTCAGGTGGAAGGATTATCAACGTTAGATGGAGTTGTGGCTATGAAAGGGGCCAGAGGGAAGGGGAGATATTCCTAGAAATTGTTTTTAAGGAAAAAGGGGGAAATAAGGTGTTAGAGCACTAATCAATATCTGACTACAGCTCTACAGTTTCCATATAGAATAAAAAGTAGGGTAAATTTTCAAATAGATCAAAACTTCATTACCATAAATGGTAATTACAAGGAGTAAGAAAAGTATAAACCTACAAATATCCATACTTAAACACTAGTAAAAAACAAATAGTAGAATGGAGTGAGGCCAGGAGGAATGGAGACGAAGAAAAGGATAGAAAGGTAAGTCGGACAGGGAGGGAAGGAATCAGAAGGTCACCAGGGAAGGGAGGAACTAGGAGGTCTACATTTTTTTATCAAAATCAAAGTCCACGAACTAATGATAGTGTAAGAGCTACTATAGCATTCTACAGTTTAGTAATATTACCATGATGGAGATCAAGGTAAAGATGAAATTTTCATTAGGAAAAAAATAGGTGGTCAAAGGGTTCTCTCTAATGTTTTTAGCATGTTGTCGCCTATGCCAAAAATTAAAACCTTACTCTTAAAAATATATGTAATAGCGAGAGTTAAGGGGGATCACACAAAAAGGATCTACCATAGATTTTGTGCCTTTAAAATAAAATAATGGAGGTGGGTTTGATTGTATGCAAAGCAATTGTAAATAACTAATCAAGAAATAATGTGAATTAAAATATAAAGAAATAACTAGAAAATGCACCTTGATCTAAGTTGACAATAACCTTAGAAATTATATACCAATCATTAATACAAGAATAAATCAATTCATACTTTAGATATTTATCATTAGAATTAATTCATGTATCTTTTTAATCATATTTAGTTAGAAAGAAACACAATCCAATTAGCAATAACTACTAAATAACCCAAGTCATATGCATGAAGCTTTAAAATAGTTACAACTTTAAAAATCAGAAAAAATCAACGAAATGAAACAACATAATTCATGTGTTTGCATCTAATGTAGTCAATTCTTTTTTCTAAGATCTAAAAACCTTTTTGTAGCAATACGTTAAAGTTTAGCTACTTTATAAATTAGAAGAGATAAATAATCTCATACTTGATACCTAATGTAGTAATAGATTATAAAAAATAATATAATAGTATGGCTTCCTAAAAATTAATCAACGTAATCATGAACATTGAATATAGATAATAGTTGACACTCAAAGTGTAAATCGAACAATAAGAAAAAAAATCAAATTTTATGGTTTATTACATCTTGAATTAATAGCTTTCTTTGACTAGGTGTAGAAGAGCCATATAGGGTTATATATAAGAGAAAAGAGAATAAGAATAAGGGAATAGGAGAGGTAGTTGCCTCGCCAAAACCTAATGCAAAAATTAACTAGAAAAAAAAAAGGTTTTTATCTTTTAAAGTAGGTACAAGTCCAATTTCCATAGTGAATATAGTTGTGTCCTAGTCTTTAAATTCATTATCTCTTTGTAAAACTTTCTAGATAGTAACATAAATTCTAAAACTCACATTTTCATTTGATTCCTATTTTTACCTTGATTTATTCATTATCTCTTAAAACTTAAAATATGAAACTTTAGATCTCTTTCTAAGATTCCTATATCATCATAAATCATATTAATCAAAGTTCATATAAGAAAGTTAAACTTAGTTTAAGAATTAGTGTTGAAATTGATCAAATTTTCTAGTTATCTTCATTTTGCTCTTATCATTTCTAGCTGCATTCTAAATTAAAATAAAAATATAATAAGTATATATAGGAATAAACTAGGTATAAGGGACTAAATATTAAGAGGAGAAGACATATCATTTTTCATTCCTATTGGTTACTTTATTCCAAAACTAGAAAATTGATATTTTAGGCATTTGTTAGCTTTTAAAATGATGTCAAATTCATATGAAGGACCATATAAATTGACTTTGAGATTGTGATATTAATCTTATTATCAAGATGACTATGACTAACAATATGGAGTTGTTTATTTGATCTTGCATGCTATGAAACTCATATGTTTGAAGATTGATGTCACTGATCCTTTATGCATATGACATATGAGATATGGGCATTTAAATTTTAAAGGACTTAAAAAAAGTCAAAGGATGACATTATGGGTTAGATAGAAAGAGTATGCCTTCTCTCCAGTTGACCTGGCTCCTAAATCTCCCTCACTAACCTTGTTTCCATTTTTATCCTCATATGTCCTTTGTTGCTTTTCTTGCCCTCTGCCCCTGGTCATTTTCTACGATTAATGGCAACGAACAGTCTTACCTCCAGTACGTTAGTCAGCCCTCTGGAACCCTCCCCTTCCCATATCATTCTTCCTCCAATGACCAAACTCCATCCTTAGACTCGACGATTTCCTTTCTACCCCCTTCTGACCTCTAAACCAAATGCAAAAATTACCAATACCAAACAAACAACCGAGCTTCAAAATTATAAAGCCTCTTGGTAGGGAATCGAATTATTTCAAGAAACTTTGTTACATTGTTACTATAGACCCTAACGCTCCTATTTCACCACCACCTAAAAGCCTTTAGATAGATGATAGAAAATGGTAGGCCTCTCTCATTGGGTAGGTCCTTGATAAATGTCTTGCTTACCTAATGATGCACTAATAGTCCAACAAAAATTGGAATAGATGGGGCCTGGAGAATATTATGTTTAGCGAAGACAATTTCTTTGTTTTCATATTTTTCTGTAAGGACACTATACAGAAGATCTTAGATCAAGTTCCCTAGTATATCGAGGGTAGGCTTATATTCGTCAAAAAATGGAGAGCCAACTTCAAGCTATTTAGAACAAAACTCAAGAGTATTTGAATATGGGTAAATATAGTATTAGACTAGTGAAGTATTAAGCTACATAGCTAGTGCCTTGGGTAAAACTTTAAGCCTCAATGAAAATACTAACATCTTACCAAGGATTGGTTTTCTCAAGTCCATATGAAGGTTGATCTAAATAAAGAGTTACCAAAAAATATAAATACACCAAGGCTCAATGAAAAACGAAATATAGAAGCGGATTTTGTGGAAACTACATATAGAAACCAAAGAAAAAAAATAGCTAGTAATGGTCTAGCGAGTAAAAGGAGAAAAACACCCAGACACCTGATAGTTTCCACTAAGAAGGAACACAAAGTAGTGACATTACCCGTTACTGATTTTACTCAAGTTAGAGACAAGACACCAATGGGGCTTCCAAAAGCATGACATTTGTAGAATCTCAGCGTAATGATACAAACAAAGCACTCCCATTTGAAATAGCAGTTACAGGAAAAAAATATATATTAAGGCTCAATGAGAAAGCTAACATGGAAGAAGGTATTGTGTAAGTTTCCAGGGTATGGAAACTAAAGATAAAAGAATAGGAGATTGTCTATCGAGTAAAGAGAAAAATACCTAGACAACTAATAGTTGCCACCAAGAAGGAACGCAAAAGGTGTTGACACTACCCATTACTAATATTACTTACTTAAAGACAAGGCACCAATGGGGACTTCCACAAGCATGAAAGCTTTAGAACCTCAATCTAATGATACAAACGAAGAACTCCCATCTAAGGCTGAAGTTAGTAACACCAGAATAATGGACAATGAAAATCCTACACCAAACCTCAAAATGAAGAACTCCCATCTAAGGCTGAAGTTAGTAACACCAGAATAATGGACAATGAAAAACCTACAATGGACAATGAAAAACCTACACCAAACCTCAAAATGAACTCAAATGACCCCTTGCCTAGCCCCTAGCATAAGAGTAAGATAATTGCCTGTCCTTCTAAGATACTTAACTACTCGACTAACCCAAGCAATATTAAAAGTAAAACCTCAAGGGAAAGTAGGAAGAAAAAATCCATTCTTCCTCTATACCATGAATCTAATAGCTTAGGATGTAAGAGGCCTAAATAGCCTTAATAAACAAAAAACCTTTAAGGACTTCATAAGCGTACTTTTTTTAGCCTTATAGAAGCCAAAGTAAAAAAAAAAATCCTTTAAGAAAGGACTTTAGTTTTTCAAGCAAAGGATGGTCCATTATAAGTAACCATGAAGCTCGTTATAATGGAAGGATCTTAGTGTCAATTGACCTTGTAATCTTGTATTTGGAAAATTGGTCCTTTTTAGACTAGTTTAATTTGTGAATTTTTATACAAACAGTCTAATTCCCCATTATTCATTATAGTGATCTATGCTTCTAACTGTGCATTTCACAATAAATAGTTATGAAAAGACCTTAAATTATTGATCTTTAGCTCTACCCTTTGGATGCTATCTAGAGATTTTAATTGAATTCTCTCCCTGTAAGAAGTCTAAGGCAACAAGCACAAGTAGAGAATCAACCCTAAGAACTCTTCTTACACTTTTAGCTTTGAAAACTATGGAAATCATCTCACCTTTGACCACTCCTTGATCCGTATTACCACTAAATAATCCATAATGAGAAGGAACTCCATATTATGGTTTTTTAACTCCCTTATAAACCACCCTAAATTCATAACTGTTAATTCCAAAAGCCTTGGTTTTAAAGTCACTAGAACACAAGCTTAATTTTTCATGCAGAAGTTGAAGATAATAAAAGTTAAGCTTACCATAATTTAAAAAGATCTAACTAATAACCTTATCAATGCAAAAGGAGATTATCTTGATGCACTATGTAGATTTTAAGAGCAGTTTTCTCTCTATCCAATTGATAAGTCACTCAAGGATAAGGAATATAATGATATGAGGAATTATCTTACTACTTTAAAGAACTATAACTCTAAACTTAAACAAAAAGCAAATTTAGTGATTAGGGGATGGAGAAAGAAACTCCAAATTCTACCATAATGTCAATTTTAATAGAAAAAATAAGAACAAGGCAGTGTCTATGCTCAATGAGGAAGGTAGGGTATTACTAAGCAATAAGATCTCAAGGATCTCAAATATGAGCACTTCGGGAAGTTACTTGGAACCTTAAAAGAGGTTACTCCTCTACAATTCAATATAAATAATCCAATGTTTGAATCTTATCCCATCCAATCTCACTTAACACTAATCAATGAAGTAAATTTTAAGGAAATCAAATCCACATTATTCTGCTTCCATCTAGATAAGGCACCTAGTCCAGATGGCTTCCATGCATAATTTTATCAAAGCACTTAGGAATAAACTAGATTAGTAATGATTGAAGCAGTAAAGGAGTTCTTTAAAAATGGAAGCATTCTAACTAAGGTCAATAGAACCTATGTTTTTCTCATCCCTAAAACCCCAAACTTCTCCTTCCTAAATAATTACTAACTCATTGCATGTTGTAATTTTTTATATAAAATTATAGATAAGATACTTGTCAATAAAATGAAGAAAAATCTGCCTGAAATAATTAACATAACTCAAAGTGCTTTTGTTCTAGGTAGGAACATCGGAGACAATGTTCATATTGCCCACGAACTCTTCAAAAGCTTTTAATTCATTGAATTGGGGTTTCATCATCTCTTCATTGCTGGCCATGAACTTCCTAAAAAGATTCATCAATTGGATATGCAAATGCATCTCTATTATTTCATACTCGATAATTATAAATGGTAAGCCAACTAAGCCTTTTAAAGTTGCATCTGGCTTGAGATAAAGTGATCTACTTTCACATTAATTATGTGTTATTTACATGGAAACTTTCACTAGACTTCTCATATTAAATATCTCTAAGGGGTATGTCTTCAAACATGACCATATATGTTGACAATTAGACATCTTTAAGTTCTTCTTTATAGATGACTTGCTTCTCCTTTGTAGAGCCGATCAACAATTCATTAAGTTATTCTTCAAATCACTTGAAACATTCGAGTCATTATTTGGTTTAGCTTTCAACCTTTTCAAGAGCTCATATACATTCTATATGAGTGTAGACGAAAATTTAGCTTCATTGGTTGGCTCCAAGGTTCTAAGGCATCAGCATCTCCAATTAAGATATCATGTAGTACCCATCACCATTAAGAAGCTTACCAACCAAGATTCACTACTCTTAGACTCTATCAATATGAGACTCAACAACTGGTGCAATAAGCAATTATCTTATAGGGAAGGCTACAATTGGTGCTTTCTATTCTCTGCAATCTATCTTGCTACTGGTTTTTACACCTAGCTCTACCAAAAGGATTATAAAGTCTATATATAAGCTATTAAGGGACTTTCTTGGGAGTTGTTATTCATTTAAAGCTTATAATTCCCAAGGTAAAATGGGCCTTAATGTTTTTACCTAAAAGCAAAGGGGATTTGGGTATTAATTCTGCTCGAGTTATAAGTAAAGCTCTCCTAGCCAAGAGGCTCTAGTTGCTAATCACTAACAAGGAGGATTTTTAGGTGAAGTTGATATATCTCTAATTCATTAAAGCTGAAATCCTCTAAAGTATCAAACCAAAGCCTTATGCCTCTTGTACTCTGAAGCAAGTAATAGCTATAAAGGATTCAATATACCATTTATTAAGCACACCATAAGATATGGACAAAATAATCTCTTCTATTATTACGACTAGTATGTCCTGAGTCGCTTCGTAGAAGCTAAATGAATTCAACCACCTAAATTCCATGATCCTATCTTATATAAAGGTCAAAACTCTAATTTATGACAACACATGGAACTGGCCATTCCACTCTATTAGAGGTACATAAGGTATTATGGACATCCTACCTAGATACTTGCTGGATACTAGCAGATAAGATTCCATCATTTGGACTAAAGGTATGTCATTAAAATTAACTGTAAAATCATGTAAGAGACTACTTCTTGATCCTTTAGACATCAAACAATGAACTAGTCTAATGTGGGAGAAAACTATATACCTTTCTCGCTTCTTCATATTGTGGTTAGCTATATGTAAGAAGTTGGGCATTAAGAACATAAGTAAATTTCCTATTAATGCCCCTCTTGTATATTATATACTGAGGAATAAGAGGATATAGATAATATATTCTTTAAGTGTTATTATATTTATACATTTGTAATAAAATTCAAGGGCTACATAACACCAACTATAGTGCTACAAGCTAGAATGAATCACTTATTTATACCTCTAATTTATAGCTTCATATGAAGGGTAGCAAATCCTTTTCTAGAATGGTCTTTGGAAATTGGTATATTGCATTTAATGTAAGATAAAAAAATAGCCCTTTCTCTAAGGAATCCACTAGCATGGAAGCTACTATATACCAACTAGAAACTAAAATAAGGATGAAAAACTTTGCTTGGAATTTTTCTACTCAAATGACCCCCAAATATGTCGGAGCTAGAACTGGTGATGGTGTCAGACCCCATTTCCGGAGTCTAACTCGTGCTTTGATACCACAAGATGTCAGACCCCGTTTTCGGAGCCTGGTAATCGCATTCAGATAGCACACGTTTGTCAACTATACTTGCATTCAAAACTCCCCTTTCTAAGCTCAGCTCCGCTCTTCGAATAATCGACTAATATGATGATAGTCGACTAGTCCATTTGTCTATTTCAACCTGAATACCTCAAGGAATAGCATTGGTGAGTCCACACTTTACATATGTACATGCTTTGGGGCTATTAGCATAACTTTTTCTTTAGGCATCATATGTAAGGTTTCTTTGGATTGTTTGAAAGAGGACTTCAAGAGCTACAACTTTCATGGGACTTTAAAGGCCAATTGTAACTTCTGGGTGGTCAAAAATAGGACCGAAGATAAATTATGAACAGTAACCCAGACAATATTTGTGAACAATAACACAGACGATACGCGTGAACAGTAACACAGACGATACGCGTGAACATTAACACAGACGAAGTCTGTGAACAGTGACACAAACGAAATTCTTCAACCAACAAAATTTCTTAACTCCTTATTATCCTTGGCCTATGATCTGTGTTCTATCCTCTGTAGTTGACTTTTATCTTTTGTACTGATCACTTATCATCTGTGGTCTATCCTCTGTGTTCTATCATCTGTAGTTGACTTTTATCCTCTGTGTTGACCACTTATCGTCCGTGGTCTATCCTCTGTGTTTTATCTTCTGTGTGATGACGTGTCCTTTGTGTTCTGACGTCATCATAGACGATACTTCTCCTCTCTATTCTCCCTTGCCTCTGTGTTCTGACGTCAGCACAGACGATACTTCCCCTCTCTATTTCTCCTTGCCTTTGTGTTCTGACGTCAGCACAGACGATACTTCTCCTCTCTATTTCTCCTTGCCTCTGTGTTCTGACATTAGTACAGACGATACTTCTCTTCTCTATTCCTCCTTGCTTCTTGGTTCTCACGTCAGCACAGACGATACTCTTCTTCTATATTTTTTCTTGCCTCTGTGTTGTGACGTCATCATAGACGATTCCTTTCGTCTGTGTTTTTCACATGCAATCCTTCCAACTCCGACGTGCTATTCTAAGACTAACAGCATTTGACAATTTCAACAAAAGAACATGCATATATATATTTCATTATCAAAATCTTTAAAATAACATAATCAAGCAGAGAAATTCAATTTCACTGTTTCCATTTCAAACACAGTCAAAGTTATTACAAATCCAAATTACACATCAACTTAAACCAATTACAAAAGATGCTCCATGATGATATGCCGAATAAGCTATTACAATCACTGACTTAGTACAAATGTCTTTAACTAATGTGGAGTTTTCGATGCCTTGCAAGATCACTATGGTCTTGGTTTGCACCTGAGGAAGGGAGAAAAGGGGTTGAGCTACACAGCTCAGTGACTAATATATTTATAGCCATCTGTAATTAGTACAAATCCAAGCATATATATATATATGTGTGTGTGTGTGTGTGTGTGTGTGTGTGTGTGTGTGTATGTGTACAGATTTGTAAACAAATGATTTATTTTCAAACAAGCAGAATAATGCAGATTACATAACACCAAAGTGCATCCTACTTGACAATTTACAGATGCAATGCACAACAAATGTCTCAAGGGTTCCATGGATAGAATGGAGAGACTGAAGTTTACCCCATGAATAGAATGAGTCCTTTTTCGGAGCTCATATTCTATAAGCGGGCAGCCGAGAGACGGCTCTTGTCAACGTGCACGTGACGAACAGAATGGTTCCACTCTCGCCCAAACAAGGCACATATTCATTTAGTCATATGCTCAGACTTTGATGCTTGTTTATCTTTACATTCAACCAAAATGACATGACTTATTTCAATGGCATAACTAAATCAAAATTCATAAATCGCATGCATTTTCAATGATCACAAATTTCAGCAAATTGAACATGCATGCACACATATATA
>JANQBM010000005.1:28256391-28266537 GCA_025594535.1 Erythroxylum domingense | reverse complement strand
CAATCACCTTTTTGGTCTTCCACTTCCCAAGACAACATTTTCCTCTTCCCTTTTTACCCTTAGTGAATGCTAAAAGTTCACTTTATCCTTCAAGCTTAGGTTCTTTTATCCTTAAGCCAGCTTCCAAAAATGCCCTTGTACACCTTACAACATCCACACTTATTTCCATCAATCCATGAATTAAATCCTCCTAAACTTGATATGATAGTTAACTCCAAATAAAACTATTTACCCAAAAATACCACAAATTTTATTCAAATCATGCTTACTAAAATAAAAAAAAATTCAAGGCCCAACAGATGGGATCTTGCTTCTTCTATAAGCATTGCTCAAAATCTATCTCTTGATAGTCTAGTTGTCTTTACTACTTTTATTTGCTATAGTTTCCTTAATTAAATCTCTCGTTTTCAAAAAAAAATTGAAGGACTCAAAGCTTTGGAAGAGAAGAAGATGGTGAGACACATTTCATATGTAGATTATCTTGAACAATTATGTAATACATTTTTTTTGGAAATTATTCAAGGAAAATATTTCTAAAAAAATAATTTGAATAGCTACTAAGCTACTCCAACTTGTTCATTTAGATATTTTTGATCCTATTAACTCTCCTCCTTTTGGTTAAAAACTCTTACTTTATTCTCTTCATTAATGATTATAGTAAAAATGCATAGATGAATGGATTCTTAAAACTACAACCTAACATTCTTAAAAAATTATAACAATTTCCTGTTACTTTAAAAAATGTAACTGAAGTTCAAAAATTCCTAGGACTACTTAATTATATTTCTGATTAAGGATTTCTTAAAGATTTAGCAAAAGAATGAATTCAACTTAAATGTAGTACAAAAAAACGATGGACATGGACCAAAGAAGACACCAAAATAGTATGTTTACTAAAATTGTAAACAATTAATAGCATTATATAATTATACTAATATCAACAATTTACTTGTACAAATTGATGCAAGTATAGATATATGGGATGGCTACCTTTTGGTATAACCACCTAAGTCAAAGAATTATCTTTTTTGTACACCTATCTACCAATCAATCATCAAATATACCACTAACTATCCAACCCATTACTCATCAACAAATTACCTAAACAACTACACCTATTTCTCAGAGAAAAAAAAGATGATTTCAAAGAATCAAATGGAAAGTGGATTTGTTACCAGTTGAATTTATTATTCAAACTGATTCTAAGTATTTATATGGATTTACTAAATATAATATTAAAACAAATTATAACCAAGGACACTTAATCTGATGGCAATTAGAATTAAATCAATATAATTTTCAAATATATTATATCAAACCTTCTGCTAACAATCTTGCAGATACATTAACCAGAGAATGAAAATTGCTATTCTCAGTCTAAAAGAGTCACTTAATCAAAAGGAAACTCAATTATTAGCACTCAACAACAAGTGGGAAGTGTCACTAAAGAAATTAAACAAATTAGAGCAACCATTACCCTCCTTGAAAAAAATATTTAAAGAGTTCAAAGACTTTGAGTTTACATTTAGGATAAACCTAATTATCAATATCTTTATCACCATAGTAATTTTTTAAAAATGGTATTTGTGGGCAAGATCCTTTACCAAAACACAATATTCTATATTTGTTCAATTAATCTAAATTGATCTAAACATATACCTTGAACCAACATATCTTGTGGGCTTCCTTTCTATTGACACTTTATTTTTCTAATATTGATTCTTCATACCATGCTTGTTTAAGCTAATAATTGGCCATAGTGCTGAACCTACTATTTTTATATACAAACGTATACATACAGAGAGATGTAAGCAAGTGAAGAAGTTTTTTTAGAAGAGAAAATTTGTATTGCTAAATTAATAAAAATGTTCATCTTATAATGAAGCTGGTACCGTTTATAAATGTATAACTAAGCCTTTCTCAAAAGATGGGCTAATGCTAATTTTACACGTAAACTTGTAGAGATAACATATATTACTATAATTAATGCATATGGCTTCTACCTGATCTATCGAGGAGGGTGGCATATCTACTGATTAGCACACTCACTATCTATAGTTCTATGTTTCAAGTATTAAGATGTTCCATAGTGATATTCTAAGTTATGGGGCCTACAATCTATAGATGTGTCTCCCTTACCTTTATTATAAGTCACTTCCTTCATCTATTTTTATTATTAATCATCATAGTAGGGAGCTAATTATCAGAATAATCTTGCATGCAAAGTATTTTATACTTTTGGAAAGCCTAGAAATTTCAGGCTCTTACAATGCATGTTTACAATTTCTTTGTATTTTCATTAAGAATTAGTTGTTTCCTTATTTCTAATTAACATTGTTTTACAGTGGCCTCCCCCTAGATTTTCATTCCTTTAAAACATCTCAAAGTTCTCTCCTTCCATATACTTTGGATACATGTGGCTAAGCTTAATAGGTATAAAATCCAATCACTTTTATATTTATCCCTATTTTCCAATATCCATTTTAAACAAGCATATAAGCTTAAGAAACACATATTAGTTTGACATAGATCTTGGATTTTTCTCTATATTCCTGTCAATTATGATCATTCAAAGAACAAGTGATTAGTTATTGAAGGAACACATTTTCATACTAGACAACATCTCTCTTGATTTAGAAATCATAACCTATCCTAAGTAGGTAGCTTATATTTTGTAATCAACCAAAGAACAATAGATGTTATAAGGTTCAAGTTAACATACCACACCATCTTATGTCATTCCTTTCTTTCACTTGAACCTCTCAACTATTATAAACCTAATTTATTAGAGAATTTACCTAAGGGGTCCTCTAACTATATATACTTGTCACTCTGACTTTGACTAGGAGTGTAATAAGGGATTACATATTGGCATTATCGCATAACATTAGCCCACATGTTTCCATTAACCTAAACATCAACTTTAGAGTTAGTAGGGTACAAAAGTCTCAAAGTTTAGATTAGCTTTGAGGAGTGGATTGGACCGATGTTACTCTAATTATCAAAGTAGAGGGAAGTAGTTCCTATTACCCATCTCACATTTGAATTTGTTGGTAAGGAGATCTTTGAGTTTCATAAGTTATTAAACTCCCCATGATATATAGGGCCTGCTATTAGCTTCCTATAGATTCCCTTATTTCAAGAAATAATAATTGATTTAGTTGATCCATAGTGCATTATTATTCTTTATGATTCTCCAAATCTTCTTCACTATTAACATATTATTGCACTAGTCAATTAGATTGATTACCAACCCCCCTTCAAATTTAGTTTTACAAAACTTCACCATTTTACCTTTACCAAACCTTTCATATTTCCTACACCCTTTTATGAAAAATTCCTTATAGCTTTCTCCAATGTTTTAATAACTTCTTTGCCTATGAATTCTTTGGAAGCCTGGTGGATATGCATAGAGTTTAAGATAGTTTTAATAAAAATCAGTCTCCATTACTAGGGAAAGACCTTTGTTTCTCCAGCTTTCAATTTTTTATTAGAGTTATTCAATAAAAGGATGACATTCATTGAACTAGATACTTTTAATGGATAAAAAACCTAAGATAAGTAATGGGAGGGGTCTTAATGGCCGAACCTAAGATGGCTAGGTGCTAACAACATAAACTGCACTTTTGGAAACCATTAGATGGCTTTTGTCTAAGTTGAGAATCATATTAGTCCAATCTCGAAATGTATAAAGAGCTTCTATTAAGATTTCCATTGATCTTTCACTAGATGTTAACAAAAGCAGTAATTCATTAGCAAACTCAAGGATAAACAAACCAAGCTTGCTATAGTTACTATAGAACTTGAAACCTGAGTCTTAAGGTACCGAGTGTTTGATCAACCTGTTAAGGGCTTCCATACATAGATGAAGATGTAGTGGGAGATGGGGTCTCCTTGTCTCAGACATTTCCCCCTATAAATAGTAAGACTGGGTCCTCATTCATAAGTGTTGTAAAAGAAGGTTTTGTGATATATAATTTCAATCACTTCTTGAAAATTTCCAAGGGTGTCTAAAAGATGAAATATGAAATCCCAACTTCTAATATCATAGTCTTTATGGAAATACACTTTAGTAACACAATTCTTGGGAGCACTAAGCCTTGATTGTGCTTTGAGTAGCTCCTAAGTGATCCCAACATTATCCCCAATCTTCTTTCCCTT
Source organism: Erythroxylum domingense (assembly GCA_025594535.1). NCBI lineage: Eukaryota > Viridiplantae > Streptophyta > Magnoliopsida > Malpighiales > Erythroxylaceae > Erythroxylum > Erythroxylum domingense. The sequence continues at coordinate 28,262,376 of JANQBM010000005.1, read as the reverse complement.
TAGGAAAGCTCCTTGAGTCTCTCCAATTACTAACTTCAAGACTATCTTCAGTGTATTAGCTAGAAGCTTATAGATAATCTTACAAATGAAATTGCAATAGGTAATAAGTCTATAATCCTTTATCCTCTGAGGATTTTTACACTAGCTTAAAGCTTATGAAAGGTTTTTTGGAATTCCTTAGAATTTTTCCTTTTACAAAAAATTCTAGCACTACCTCTGTGCCTATGTTCCCAATAATAAGCCATGTTTTCTGGTAGAAGTGTCCATTGACGCCATCTAGTATTAGGGCTTTAAAAGAACCTAGTTCAAATACAACATTCTTCACCTCATAAGAAATGAATGGCTGATTAAGAAGTAACAAATCTTCCTAAGTGAATTGATTGTTAATGACTAAGAATAGACTTCTAATAATGAAGTTGCAACCAGTAAGGGCCCCTTAAAACTTAAAAAATTGTTTGTAAACTTCCCATTCGAGTTCCTTATGTCAAAAATCATAATTAAAAAGTGATCATATTCTATTGTAGTTCTTCCTTTCCACTATAAAGTTATGAAAAAGCTTTATGTTCCACTCACCTTCTTTTAACCAAGATATCCTTGCTTTTTGTTTGAGCATTAAGCTATGAACTACAACAATAAGAATAATGACAGTGACAACAATATCCTAGTAAAAGCCCTACTAAGATGTGGGGTTTGGGAATGATCAAAGGTACACAACCTCACTTGTAACTAACAGAGAGGCTGTTTTCGATAGACTCTCAAGAAAAAGGAAAAAGAAAAAAGTTTTTTAAGAAATGTTTGTATAAAATAAAAGCCAAAAAATACAAACAAATAACTACATAAAAATAACAATAAAATAAGAATAAGAATAAAGTAATTCTATATGAAAATAAAAGTTAAAGAAATAAAAAATAAAAATAAATAATTATATAAAAATAAATAAAACTAATAATTAATAAAAATATATAGAAAGGATAATAATAATAATTAATTAATTAATTTGTAAAATTAAAAAAAGTAATAAAATAATAAAGAATAAAAGGTAAAGAATAAAAATAAAAGATAAAATAAGTAAATAAATAAACAAAAAAGAAAGAATACAAATATAAAAATAAAAAATAAGCAATTGAAAAAAAAGTTTAGACTAAGTGAGGAAAAGCCTAGGAGTACTATAGATAAAATGTTTAGATTAAATATGAAACACAAGACTTGAAATAATTAACTGACCTATGAAAAACAAAAGGACCTTTTTATGTGATATCTTTTACCCATATCCTAGTTCGCAAAGTTTCTTATTTAGGGTCAAGTCCTCGTTAAGCTCCAACAAAATCATATCATTCCTAATCACCTCCTTATAGTTCTTCTTAAGTCTTGCTATTTTTCTCTTACAGTTCCTAAGTACAATCTTCTCGCATCTTTTCACTAGGGCATCAAGATGTCTCCTCTTAATATGTCTAAATCACCTAAGTCTTGTCTCTTTTAATTTTCAATCTATGTTAGCCACCCTTAATTTATCTCTTACCGCTATATTCTTATCTTATCTCTTCTAATGGAGCATTCTCATCTCCGCCACCATTAACTTTTGACTATATAATTGTTTGATGGGCCAACACTCTGTCCTATAGAGCATGGTTGACCTAATTGCTAAATGGTATAATTTACCTTTAAACATAAGCGGTACCTTCTTGTGACATAAAACTCCCAATGCACTCCTCTATTTAAGTCACCCTGATTTAATAAGATGAATTATATTTGACCTCACCATTACTTTTGATGAAGGATCCCAGGTACTTAAAGCAATCGTTCTATGATATAACTTCTAAACCAATATTTATCTCCAAATCAAATGTCACCCTATAGCTCGAAAAGTTACACTATATACTCTAGTGTATTCCTTCAAAATTCTAGCTTAACATTGACACTCGTTCTTGTATCATCCACCAAAATAATGTCATTAGCAAACAGCATACACTAGGGCACATCTCTTAAAATATTCTTGGTGAGCTCATCCATCACTAATACAAATAGGAATGGGCTCAACAAAGAGCATTGGTGTATTCCAATATCGATAGAGAATTACTTTGTATCTCTCCCATGTCGTCCTTGTCTTAGTCTTAACACCTTTATATATATTTCTAATAACTCGTATATAGGTCATAGGAACTCCCTTTTAAATTCTAAACACCTCAATATGATTTTCCTGAGTACCTTATCATAGGACTTTTCTAAGTTAATGAAAACCATATGTAGGTCTTGTTGTCTTTCCTGGTAATATTCCATTAATCTTTTAAGGAGATGTATAGCTTACCTTTTTAGCATAAAACCAAATTGATTCTTCAAGATAGGCGCACCTTTCTCACTCTTTTCTCAGTCATCCTCTCCTATAACTTCATGGTATAACTAGGTAGTTTGATGCCTCTATAATTGTTATAGCTTTAAGTATCCCCTTTATTCTTATATAGAGGAATCAATGTACTAAGTTTCCACTCATCCAACTTTTTGACTGGCTTGAAGATCACATTAAAAAACTTGGCTAGCCAAGTAAAACCCTTTCACCTGTGCTTTTTCACACCTTGGTGGGTATTGCATCAGGTCTCAATACCCTTTAACTCTTCATCTCCCTAAAAGCTCTCTTGTGATCAGCCAGGAATAAGTGGAGTTATGATACTTCTCGAACGTGCTAAGATCACCTAAGGAGAAGTACTACATATAAAATATTTAAGCTAAATACGAAATCTTTCACCACAATCTTAATGGACAAAATCTTTTTTTAAAAATAAAATAATATATATTAAATTATAGCAAAAGCTAATACACGATCCTAAACAAGGATCATATAATTACAGACAAAAGAGGCTATACTAATCAGTATGTACAACAAAATACAAAATATACATCAAATTAACCACATTGCTCTAGGATCTTGGCTAATTGTGAATTGCTTTTCATTAGCTATCATAACTGCTCTAATCATGTTGACAATTTACTCGACAAGTTTATGCTAATGCTGCTCCTCAATCTTATAGAGTCTTATATTCCTTTCTCTCCAAATGTAACAGATTACTATCCAAAATGAAGTCTTGATGAGGATGTTATTCCTCTGACCTATTTTGGTGCATCTAATGATAGTATTCAATGTTATGAATATCATACCAGTATTGGTATTAGATTTAGTTTTGATACGATACTATACCGATATCGATCAATATCGGGTAACATTTCAGGTAATTTTTAAAATTTATAAAATACTCTCGGAATTTTTTTAAAATTTCAAAATAATCTTTAATATATTGTACTATAAATTTTAATTTTACATTAATATCGTCTCAAAAAATTATAATAATAGAAATTTAAAATAATAACAATTTATTTTTAATATTAAAAAATAAAATTATGAGATTTTTTTAAAATCAGTTAAAAATTTTCCTAATTCATCCAACTTGAAATTCGGAATTTGTCATTTTGTTTATGATACAAAACAACGTCGTTTTTTATAATTATTGTTAAATACTCTGCGTCTCTCTTTTTTCTGAGTTCCTACTGATCTCTATTCTTATGCTCTAACTTTTAATTGCGTCTCTCTTGCCACTGGCATTTTGTGTTGACCTTAAAAAAACTACGTTTATATCTAAAAGAGAGGAGGCTAACAATAGACATTTACGGGAGACAGCTTTATTAAGTAGACATTTATGGTAGACAGCTTTTTACAGAGTTGTCACTTATCCCATCAGTAAAAAAGAAATAATGAACTCGTTTTTTATTCCCTCCATTAATACTTTTCAGTTCCTCTCTTTTTGGCCTTTTTTGTTCCTCCAGACGGCGGAGGAGGGACTCGATACTTCTAAATCTAAACGCCCCAAGCTTACGGTCATCACTTTTATGTTATGTTTGAAACTAGCCTATCACCTAATTTTCTCATCGTTGGTTGTTGCCTTATTTTTCTCACAGTCGCTGCCAGCTCTTTCTTCATACGTATGCCTTTTCCATATTCATCGCTTTCTTAAAAACAGATTGATATTGTGCCATCTTATGTTTTTATTAATTAATGTGTTATCTACGGCGGAGACGAGTGGTGCGATGGCGGGCGGAAGTCAGCGACTCGCGGGGCAGCGGTGGTTAGTGAGACTGGGCTGGGCATAGTGACACGCAGACTAGAGATAGACAGGCCGGCTGGAGAGTAAAGATAGAGAGAAAACTGTAGAGTGAGGGGTATTTTTAAATTTTTTTCTCAAACAAGCCCTTTGATTTTTTAAAGTTTATGGAGTTGACCGATATTTGTCTAGTATTTCAAATATCGGCCAGTATCAGAAAAAATCACTGGTACCAAACAACTAGATTTTGCACAGTCGAAACGGTACGAAATTCAAAACCTTACATCATGCCATACAAAATTGATTCTTGGAAGTTATATCATATTCAAAATTCCGTTGTACACCAATTTGCTATATTTACATTCAAAGAACAAATGGTTTCTGTTTTCATTCAATTGTTTACATAGTACACATAGAGGATCAACCCTCCCAAATCACCTATTTTTGGTTCTTAGTCTATCCTTTATCACTAACCATATGAATACCGCAGCTTTGAGACTCAGGACTTGTTTCCAGATGGTACATCAGCCCACGGTACGTCTAATAAAGGTTGGATTTCACTTAAATCACTAACGAAGCCGTAGGGTGATCAACAGAGGAATACAGAAATATTATGGATCTAAACCACGAAACTAACACTGCAATGGCCTCTAAATGAAGAAATGGAGGGCACTGTGGAGCTTTATGCTTCTTGCTGGGGAGCGAGAAACTAAAATCAACTATAGGGGGCCAACAAACAATGATGTTCTTCCAAATTTAAGGATTAAGATGGTGTTATTTTTAGGGATTTAAAATTTTATTATTTTAAAAATTAAAAATGAATTTTATACATGAAAAATCCATTACTTGTGTCACACACGTGACAAAAAAAATATTTGACATGTCACGTCTGTACCGTTAATATAGAGTTTAACAACGAATTAAGTTTAAATACTGTAAAGTCACTTTTTAAAATTCAAACTAATACAGTAAAATTGGTTAAAATTCGAGATTTCTTTTACAATTAACTTATTTTAACAACGAATTAAGTTTAAATACTTTAAAGTCACTTTTTAAAATTCAAACTAATACAGTAAAATTGGTTAAAATTCGAGATTTCTTTCACAATTAACTTATTTTTTTGCTGAAATCAATCTCATTTGTTTATTGAAGAAACTACGTGGATATAAAGGTAAAGGATTATATCTCAAACTTGTATGAGAAATCACATAAATCAAAAACTATAAAGATAGAAGATAATATAGGAGAACTGTAGTGAAGTGAACAAGAAATATCAAACTCGTAATTAATTAGGGGGATGCTGTAGTCCCTATGGTTCAGTTTCAAGGTATCATAGCAAGTTCGTCTTTTTGAATAAGAAAGTAGGCATCTTTAGCCTGCACAAGTAATGAAAATATGATAGAACATAATCTGTGGCGTTTCATTAATTTGGTGTTGGTACTTTCTTTTTATATTCTATTGTTTTAAAAAACACAAATCCGACTACAAGGAGAGATGGAAATAGCCAATGCACAAGTTTCGGCAACCAACAGATATCAGAGGGCAGTTCAACAGATTTAGGCCCTGTTTAGCAATCAGCTAGTTGTATTAGCTGTTAGCTAATTCTATCAGCTGTTAGCTGATAGCTGATTCTATCAGCTGATTGTATTAGCTGTTTATTATTTGATGTTTGGTAAAATTAGCTATTTAGTATTAGCTGTTTATGTGTAAAATAACTTATGAAGACATGACTTTAAAAAAATTATAAGGATATGAATATTATATATTTTAGTATTTCTTTCAATATTTTTATAGGAATTCAGATTTTAGATATTAAATTGTACAAAAATTAAGTTTATAAGACTAATAAAAAATATAGAATATATAATAATAATAATAATAATAATAATAATAATAA
>JANQBM010000005.1:28232101-28256291 GCA_025594535.1 Erythroxylum domingense | reverse complement strand
ATCAGTAGAAATGATACGCAAAAGTAGATCAAAGAAAGAAGCCAAGTGAAAACAGTGGCTCTCTTTCTCTCATGAGAAAGGCGTAAATGTTGGTAAAAAATTTAAGGACAAAATTGACATTATAAGAAAACATAAACAGCTGATTCTTTGAAACGCTGCCTCTGACTAGCTTTTTAATTTTGGCTGATTGGATTGAATCATCCAATTCAGCCAAAAACCAAACACAACAATTAGCTGGTTGGTAAAGTCAAACAGCTCATTTTTAGTCAATCAGCCAAAAATTGGCTAATAAGCTGTTATCGAAACATGCCCTTAGATGCTCAACTATAGTAGGTAAAAAGAAAATGAGACGTTTCAATTTGAACTATGATATTTCCACACTCCAATAAGCTGTTTATTAAACGGCAGGAGTATAGTGCTAATACATCACACGAATCCCAGCGACATTTATTACGCAGATGTTACTATGCATCAGAAGCATTTGCTTCCTGAGAATCTCGGAGTGAATGAGGTAATGGAGTAACGATCACCTTAAGAGGCACTTGATCCATCTTTCTTGGCTAAAAAAAGATGCATCAATCTCAATATCGGAGCTAAACTCAAAATTTTTGCCGCTTTCATCATTAATACACAACATTTATGTATCATTAAAATTTTAACAGGAAAATAAGGGTAAACCATCTGGACCAAAAAATAAATGAAAAGGGATCCATTTTCTTGTATTCAATTTATGCAACAAAAAACAAGAAAATCATGAGGAATACAATCAATACAAAGAATATCTTGATCATCAGCCATCGGTTGGATGAAATACTGTTAAGATACCTGACCAGTTGGCTCTGTGCTCCTTCAACATTCGACAGTGTCTCATCCATATTCTCGTCAATCCTGTAAAACAAATCAATTTTTAATCCAATCGCATCAGTCAAATGTAAAACAATTGAATTCAATCCTAATCTAGTTAGATCTATTAAATTCAGGTGATACGAGTCAGTATTGAGGAAATTTGCCTCTCCTAAGCACCATCACCAAAACACATGCTGCATTACAAAATTAGTCACATCGCAAACAAGTCACAGTTAATGTGAATGCCTTCAAGACAGGTCCATGTCAATAACAGAAAAATAATTTTAGGAAAGGAGTCTGTTCACGCAGACGGACAATAGTACCAGTAGACAGCTTTTATAACTTCATGCTTTGCTTTGTTGAGATAAGCCGTAATGCAGGGCTAACCTGATTGCCAGCTCTCCTTGCTGTGAAACCATAGTTGCTAACTGTGTAAAAATGTCGCTCAACTCATGGATTGTTGACTCCACATTATGTAAGGCCTCAGCTCTGCTCTGCATGTAACTGTCTTGCAGTGGAACCAACTGCTGCTGTTGTTGGCGCTGCTGCTGCTGCTGCTGTTGTGATACAAGTGGCTGAGACTCCACATCAGACAGTTTGCTGGTAAGGATATGAAAATACTTTAATGAAAATCTTTAGGGGATATTACACACAGAAAACAACATATACTGTTACATGCCTGGTAAAGGATGAGGTTGAACCATTGGCCCATGGAGGAGGGGGAGCAGGTGATGTGTTAGCACTAGATCTGGAAGCTAGTGGACGTTGACGAACAAAAGGATTTGTAGAATCTTTTGAAGCAGTTGCAGAAAACAACTGCCTCCGGTTTTCGTGAACCTTTAGATTCTGCCCAAATCACAAATAACAAAATTTCAATGCCTCAAGAAAGTAGAAGTATTCATACAAGCCACTTAAGCTAATCTTTTATTAAATACAACGTCAGACTCTAGGATTTCCAACCCCATTAATGTACCTCAGTCCGCATTGTTAGGACTTCCTTGAACTCCTTTGTGGCACTCATCAAGCGGTTCTTTAAGTTATCTACAACAGTTGTTGAATGCGTTGTGGTGTCACTTGAAATGTTCCCACTTTCATTTTGAGAATTGCAAAGCAGTTGAAGGTCCACCACAGCTGCATTAAGCGCCGTAATATCTTGCTTTATAACTGCTGTGAGCTCTTGGATCTCCATAGTTGGATCATCAAATACAGACGTTCTCTTTGCCACTGTTGTATAAGCATAATAAACAATTACAGTTAGACAAATTTTGAGTTTCCCAAAAATAAATCCCCCAATACAACACCAAAACCTTCAATGTAATTCTTGTAACAATAAAATATATACCAGGTGTTTTTATTTAAACCCAAACCACAAATCAAATGTGCACTTAAATGTAAATAAATATCTTGTTCCTAGTAAACTAATAATTATTAACAGAAAAAATTAATTAACGGCACACCTCTTCTAGGTCTATTGCACAAACATTGTTCAAACATCAAACCTGAGTAACTCTTAAACAACGATGTTACACTTGAGGCATTCTATCCTGAGGCATGATGTTATTTTAACAACAATAATTACACCTCTATAGGAAATCTGAAATAAATTTCTTGGAAGTTTAGATTTTTAATAGATAACATCATCCAGAATTTACATCAGAAAGATAGAAGAAAATTTTCATACAGAAAAGGTTTAAAAGAATGGACTAACTGAGCAATGAAATAATACAGCCCTCGTATAAAATCAGTATCAAAGCACAATGCACTTCAAAAACTTCTGAATTGCATTTTTCTATTGCATTTTGGATTGGAAATCTTAAACAAATTCACTTCAAAATCACTTGAGCCCCAAGATGTGCTATATAATCAGCTAATTACATCATTAGCACCTCAGAGCAATCAGTCAGTTATAATCGAGTTACCCTAAAATCTCAATGACTCTTTAATGAAAATGAAAACAACTGGCCCAACTTAACTAGCTGTCATCCTTTCACTTCAACTTTAAATCATTGAGTACATGAATACATAGTAGCTAACCTGCAATCCAAATGGGAGGATCTAACATATAGTCAGTCAGAGTCCAATTCCATGAATCAAACCTACAGATTCCCTTTAAGCATAGCTTTCAAGGAAGCTAAAGAAGAGAATAGTGAGAATCGACCATTCTTAAATACAGCGCTGCAACCTCTCCCCTCAAATCAAAGCTAGCAGTGACCCAAAAACTATTGCAAGATCACTAGCATTGCAGAAGCCATTTCATAAAATGTGTGGCACACAAATCATGGAACCAAATTATTTAGCTACTACCTCAAAAACTTTTTTAATCACCAACATCGAATTAATTGTGATCCAACTTCCAACAAAATAAGCGAGAATTCAAATTAAAAAACACCCAGTAAAAAAATGAAAAAAAACTAACATTTGGCAAGCTTGGAGAGCTTGGTAGATGTTTGGTGAATCCCATAACCGATCTTGGAAGCCCTCTTATTGAACTCAGATTGAATTGCAACGGCGGAGCGCGTGGCATCGGACTTGGAGCTGCTACTACTACTAGCTGATGGTGCATTATAAGGGGCCGAAGACGAAAATGACTTCTTTAGCCTCTCTGCTACGCTCAGAAACTCTTGCGTTCTATCCCTGTACGAAGTCTTACTTGAAATCACCGACATCGCCCTTTCAATTTCTACAAAAACAAAATCCAGTTTCGAGTGATTAGGTTACAGAGAGATTTGCATAGAAATAAATGAGAGAGAGCTCGAAACCCTAAATTATGGAAGATAAGAATGCGAAATTGTCGTCATTGAATCGTATAGCTAATTCGACTATAATTCCGAGAGGGAGAATCAATAAGTGAGAGAAATATTACCTTGTTAGCAAGAAAAGGCACTCAGATCTGAAGTTGTAGCAATGGAGGATGTATTGAATTTATATTGTAATGACTGAGAAAAGAAAAGGCAAATACAGATCCTATCATATCATGACCAACGAGAATTGGCAAAAGGAGAAGAAATGCAAATCTAAGGAAATTAGAAGAACAGAAAATTAAGAACCTGATCTGATCGGGTTTTCAGACGGACACTGAAAGAGAAACGAGGGGATATAGAGAGAGAAGGCGGAAAGAAACGGAAGTGCCAACTCCATTGGCCAAACATTTTATGATTATTTTAATATAAAAATACCTAATTCAAATTTTTAATAAATTTAAAAAATCCAATCCAAAATTAGGGAGTTTTTGTTTTCGTTTTTTTACCCGTTTCTTGTTGTGGTTTTTATGAAAAATGAAACTTTCTCTTAAAACACGTTTGATTCGTTATTATCTCTTAAAACACGTTTGATTCGTTACTATTACATTCTGCTATGTTCAAAAATAAACAACCACAACTATTTCATGGAAACAAAACAAAATACATTTCTCGAATATTTCACAACAGGTTTTGTGTATTCTAAATTTGTTTTTTCACAAAAACAACTTTTATGTCTACGCCGACTTCATTTTCTGCATCTTCAAGTCCCTGCTATGACTTTTCCGGCGATTGCTCTGGGTTTGTACTTGCTTCTGTTGCTTGTTCCTGTACTATATCTCTATTATTATGTTTCTACGATTTCTCCACGTATTTGTTATATGTGCGTTCTTTCATATCTGATTGTTATTCGTTTATTTGTTTCTGCGATTTCTCCACGTATCTATTGCGTCACTGAAGTTTTTGGCCTTTAGAAGATCGTTGTCTTTACAGAATACAACGCAAAGGAATGAAAGGATTTATTTTTAATTATGCTACAGTACCCGTGCATGTTACTGTAGCATTACTATTTATTCATTGTTTCTGCGATTTCTCTGGTTCCTTTATTTGTGTGTCTTTTCGCACCAGTGGAGGAATTGTAGCTATCCACCAACGAGTGTTGTTGATACGGCGACTTATGGTAACGGTATAAACAGTCACTATAGTGACCATACACAACCCGAGTCATCACTTTGTCTTATCAGTTGCCACCAGTTAGTATAATCTTGCAACTGGGAAAGAACCAAAAGGCTAAATAAGCATAGAGCAGGCATCACTATGTACCAGTATTCATTGCTTAAGAAAATAAAAAATGTGAGGTTGAGGAAGTGCAATAGCTATTATACATCTATGCAAATTCTATAATATATGCTACGATAAAGATTATAGTTTTTAGGTTAGAAGATGTAGGATGGACCTTCTCTCTCATGACTTCTTGTATTTGTGCAACATCACTTGAAATTCCATGCATGATATCAATTGTGCTAACATCAGTATAAAAAAAAGCTACTCTTTGCGTAGGACTGCTCTTAAATACTTGATTCGTATTCGATGAGCTGATCTTTCCCCCACCAATCTCCAACAGGTGATCTCTGTACCATCCAAAACTTTTCCTTTTCATGAAATGATACATCTTGATATTGGTAACGTAGAAAACTAATGTTAAGATCTACAATAGATATGTATAGTTATTATAGAGGTATAATCATTGGTTTGATCATTTTTGTATTATCCATCTTACCTAAATATGCACCAACCACAACAATTGCTGATAGACCGAACATCATCAGACAAATCTAAATTGCAAAAAAGAAACATCAGTACATTGTCATATAAATTTGATAAACAATCTAATAAAATGATCATTTTCACTTGTAAGTATTTTGTCTACCTTCTTCACTTACTTCAACATCTGAACTTTTTCAGTTGTTTCATGGACAATCTTGTTCACAAACTTTCCGAAAAGATAAGAATACCATAGAAGAGATCAAAGCTCCTAAACAACCTAAAACCACAAGAACAATATCCCACTTGGTTGAGTACTTGCTCAAACCAAAGAGACCAACCTACTTCGGCAGTTCATCATCTTCCGTGTCATATGAGATAATGGGAAAATTGCTCTCACGAGAGAAAAGCTAGAAGCCTTCATTAAATAGAAAAGATAATGACACATACGTTGGATTTGTCATGTAATAGATGCCATCTCCATTGTCGTCTTTAACTTTTTTATTTTCCATGTATATAAAATATATACTTCGACTTTCTTATGTTAAAACTTTGGCTTGTAAACACAAAAGTACTTCACGTTTTTTTTAAAGATTAGTTTCAAAATTCTTGGAAGAATTTTTTACGGAAGAACAACAGATTCTTTCTTTGATTTTACTAAGAGCCTCTTCTATTTCACGAAAGGTATATAGAGAGCGGATTTCGTATTTGGATATTCTTTGTATCAATGATATTGTCAATCATGAACAATTCGTTATGAAAAGATATAAATTAAATCCAAATTCTCCCTAAGTGATGATATATATATACATACATATATATATGTATATATATATACAATCCTTTGCATTATAAATTGAATCATCTTCTAGTTTCTAAGTTATTACTAAGAACCAAAAGTTCCTTAAGAAAGTCATTGTTCCCAGTAAAATATGGCTAGCTCAACTTCCCTTAAAGTTTCGATGATGATTCTATTAATTTTGTGGATGAACGTGAATGAATTGGAAACATTAAGATATCATAGGCTTATAGTTATACATAGAAGGGATGACAACAACTTTCTTTTGCATGAATTGGGTTATAATTTGTCAAAGTTAAGGTACGTCGAGCGAAGAATAGTGACAAACAGATCCATGTCAAGAGTTTCACCAAGAGGGCCAGATCTTGAGAATCACTAAACATTTTTCTTAATGCCTTCGAGAATGTTGTATTGCCTCTGTTTATAGAAAAGTTATTAGGCAGACCTAGAGAATTTGCATTTTAAGCAGCTTATGGGTTTGTTACTATGGCTTAGGTCTATATAATAACTTCTCTGACTTCTTAAGATATATAAAAATATGAAAATTAAGTTCTTGGACATCTTCTTATGTTGGCCACCTTTTGGCAGCTTATAACGACGTCATTTTGAGGAGATTTTCACTGTTTCTATCTTATGTTAACTTCGTCTTTAGTTTTGCTGGTCTAGCTGATGTTTCTCTGGATAATTATTTGTATTATTCATGAGTGGTGTTCATACTTTCATGTGACTATGGTGTCCAAAATTATAAGTTGCGGAAAAAAAACATCATAAAGTTAGTTTGGGTTATATATCGTTCACGACAAGGTGAGACTGAACCAAAGAGAGAAGGAACTTACATCTACTTTGGTAGTTAAATCCTATGAACAAAAGGAATAGCCAAATAAATTGTTCCCATATTAGAGATTGGGGAAAAAAAGAAATGGATAGAATTTTGACAGAAAGAGGAAGACATAGCTCACGTGTAGGAGCAATGAGAAAAAGAAGGCACTTGTAGCTGAAGGAATAGAAAAGGACTAGTTAATATACTTGACACACAGAAAGGAAAAAAGTGATATCTAATCTATCTATATATGTATGCATGTATGTGCTCTTGATTTTAATACCTCTACCTATCTTTCTCTAAATTCAATTGTCCCCTCTAAATCGCATAAGCTTTGTTTTACATAAACACAAAAGAATGACATGCATCATGCATATATTATGACCTTGCTTAAATTTATATATTTATTTTTATTCTATCATTTCCATGCACTTGTATGCAGTTTAACATTTAATATCACTATTGCATGTTTATTTTGAACCATGTTTAGCATTTAATACTTTGCGGAAATTGTTGTGATTGAAGTCATTTACATGTGATTACATTTAGTGATGAAATGTTTGAACAATATGAACGGTTCTAATGATTGTGTTGAAGTAAATGAAAAAGATGGGGTATGGAATGATACTATAGAGATGTATTTAATCTCCTTAATGGTTGAAGAAGTGAAGAAGGAAAATTGAACAACTACTACCTTTTTCAAATCTGGTTGGAAGAATAGTAAGACAGGGCTTCAAAAGAAATTCAATAAGGAGTAAATTGATATTTAATTGAAGAATAAGTATAATGGATTAAGGATTAGATTGAAGAATTTCAAGAACTTACTCAAAGAAACAGGAATCGATTTCGATTTGAACTCTTTCACTGGTGAAGTTATACCACAAATCAATGTTGGGAAAATATATTTAAGGTAAAATATGTCTTTGTTTTATGAATATATCATATTGTATAATATTCATTCTCATATTCCTTTTTCATTATAGGTGCATAAAATGGCTCACATATTCAAGAAAAAATTATGTAAGGAAATCTCAGACTTGTGTCATATTTTTGGAGATACTACTGCAACTGGTGTACATGCACATCTATTAACTAAATCTCCATCAAATAGTACAGAAGAGGAATATGGAAATGATGTTGATGAAGTTTACTTGTATAATGAAAAAGAAGATCAAGATATAAGTTCTCCATCTAAGAGAAAGAAAGCTCTTAAGAATAAGAAGGCAAAGAAGACACATTCTAACATTGTAGAAGATGTCTTACTTATACTTGGTGAACAATCAAAAAGGAAGAATGATTTACTTAAGAAAAACTGAGTGAAACATCATCCACTACAGAGAATAGATCTCAAAAGTCTAACATAATAGTGGAATGTCTAAATTCCTTAGATGAATTGGGTGTTGACGACATGCAATATGGAAAATTTGGGAAGGCTTTACATGATTCTCCACTTTATGGGGACATTTTTATAAAGATGACAGATACAAGGAAGTTGGATTGGATTATGTCGCTTTAGTTATATTTTCATGTTATTGCATATCGAATTCTTATTAATTTGACACTTTTATATTAAGCACTATTCTATAGTTTGAACATTTTAAGTTTGTGCTTTGTATGAATATTTTACTTAAGTATATAGTTTGAATGAATATTTTGTCTATATTTGATTAAATTTACCTTGCTGAATATTTTATTAATTATTTAATGTTGGTATTGTAGATAGATGGATTTCTTATCAGATTTCAAATCAGATTCTGATGATGAACGGAAAAAGGTAATCATTATTTCTATAGATGGGGGAGAGAACAAATATTTTCATTTACAAAAGCAACCATATGGAACTTCTGCTCTACCAGGTCATGATTGGATATTAGAACTTTTGAATGGGAATCTTACAAGGATTTATGAAAACTTAAGAATGAAAAAAATAATCTTCTTGAGCTTATGTGATGAGTTGAACAGTTTAGGAGGCTTAAAGGCAACAAGTCATTTAATTGTGGAGGAACAAGTAGCAATTTTCTTGATGACTATAGGGCATAGTGAGACAACTAGAGTCAATGAAGAAGAACACTTTCAACATTCGACTTGGACAATTTCTAAGTACTTTCGTAAAGTCTTATATGTAGTTAATCATCTTGTAAAAATAGTCATTACTCCACCATCTTTTACTAATACACCTTCTAATATTCAACATAATTCAAAATTCTTTTCATATTTTCAAGTACATTCATATATTTAATTACTATATTAATTATATCCTTACGATTAATAATTATTTTAATATATTTTTTAATTTTTAGGATTGTATAGGAGCAATAGATGGTACAAATATTGATGCACATATTCTGACCAATGAACAAATACTATACAAGGGTAAAAGATTTAAGTCAACCCAAAATATTATGTGTTGTTGCTCATTTGACATGTGTTTTACATATGTAATGGCTAGATGGGAAGGTACTGCAAATGACTCTCGAGTTCTTTTGGAAACAGTGACAAATTCAACGAATCAATTTCCTATGCTTCCACAAGTATTATATTATTTTAAATAAACAAAGTAAGTATGATTCATTTTAAATATCTTTTTGTTAATATTATGTTCTTTCCATATTAGGTAAGTGTCATTTGCTTGACTTGGGCTACACTAATATGCTTGGATTTCTTTCACTATACTGAGGTGAAAAATATCATTTGCAAGATTATAGAGGCAGAGGAAGACCTCAAGGTCCACGGGAATTATTTAACTTCAGACATTCTTCATTAAGAAATGTTATTGAAAAATGTTTTGACATTCTAAAAGCAAGATTCCCTATACTTGAAAACATGTTGAGTTATGATATGAAGAAACAAAAATACATCGTTATTGCTTGTTGTGTTATACATAATTATATTAGAATGTATGGACAAAGCAATGAGTTATTTGACAGTTGTGCTAAAAATGAAGAACAAATTAGGAAAAGTGAAAATGAAGATGTAAGTTCTCAAGTGGAGTATAACATCACTCCAGAACAACTTCGAGGTATGTCTTGGAAGCGAGATGAAATTGCTAAGCAAATGTTGAGTGATTATATTATTTCTAATTGATTTATGTTTCTTTTTGTAAATGATAGTACTATTATGTTTTCAAGAATTATAATATGATGGAAATATTTTATTGACTAGAATGACTTAAATAATTTTCTAATCTATAGAATTTTATTATATACAATTAATGTTTAGTTTTTAGTTACATTTAATTTGCATATATTTTAATTTTAACTGTAATGATAATTAATTAATTTAAAAATATAATGTATTATATGAAATTATTAATATAAGAGTAAAATTACAAAAATAGAAATAGGATGATAAAACCAAACATGTTTTTGTTTTTGTTTTTTATTACTAATCTCAACCAATAAATATTTGTTTTCAATTCTTATATTACAAATCTCAATTAAATAGGTTTTTGTTTTTTAAGAAAAAAACAGAAAACCCAAAACTAAAAACCAAAACAGAAAAATAGAAGTGAAACCAAACTGCTAAACTATAATGGCTAGAAAACAATGCAATTAATGTTAGTTCTATAATATCAACTTAATATTGGAAGTAAAATGAAAATTTAAAACTGAAATTAAAAATTATAATACGAAGGTCTTGTCTAGTAACTAGTAATAAAGTGGTGAAAATGAGAACTAGTCTTTATTTTTAACTTTTACTTGTTTGTTGGGAGTGGATAAAATATGGATAATAAAATTGTAGTAAATTTTAAATACTCTTAGACTTTTGTCAAATATACTAAGATTTTTGTAGTTCTTTAAGTTTCTAATCATAAAATTACTCATAATTATTTAGAAACTAATGATTTTATAAATCATTGAAAAATAAATTTAATTAATTATTGAGAAATAAAATATTTTGATTAATTATTGGCTTAATTATTAAAAATTCCTAAACTTTGGTCAAGTCTACAATTATAGCTCGAACTTTAAAAAGTGATAATAAAATGCTCAAACTTTCAATTTTTTTAATTTTAGCCTGATATTAGTTTCTCTATTAAGTTTCTTAACGTAGTATACCACGTGTCCAAATACCCTTTATTATTAGTACACCTAAACACAAGAGGAAATTTAATAATCTTTCTAGTTACTTCGTTCTTTATTTCTATTTGAGAGAATCTTTAGGAAAAGCTTTTTGTTTCTATCGAGTTAAAACAAGATGTCAATGACTATAGTAAACTAAGCTGTCCTTTAATGTTTAAATACTTATTTTGCTACAATCTCGACTATACAAAGCAAACAAAAAATGGAAGACTTAGTTACAATTAGAAATAAAATTTTATGTATTTATCTTATCTATAGATCCTTTACTCATACTCACTTAATTGGAAAGTCTTGATCCAATTTTAAAAAAATTATGTTTCGTAATCTATTAATCCAATTTTCTAATTTCTAAGTAACGCTTGGATAGAAATCACGAGAACATGTATTCTTCCTCGAATTTTTCATTGAGAGGGAAAGGAGTTAATCTAATCCTTTTAAGAAATATAGTTTTGATCAGAATATGATCTGAGGGATCCCTTAACTATTAGGGTTACTAGAACGAATTGCACTTTTACCACTAAACTATACCCGCTATGATGTGGTTACTTTATATAAATGAACCTTTTGTCGAAATAAAAGAATTGGGCAATATTAAGATAGAATATTAAAAGAATCATAAAGCTTAGAATTAGAGCGTTTACATATTTGATTTCTTCAAGGGACGTAATGAGATGAAGAAACCTTGATTCGATATCATTTAATACTATTGCATAGGAATGGAAAGCATCCTACTTCTGATTGATGTTTCAACATTCCTTTTAGGTTTTAATTAAATAAGTGATTGTATTTCCTAATGGATTGTATTTCCTAATAGTTAGTATTTGTTGGAACAAAACGTCAACAATAGTTAATAGAACAAATCACGATTAATGAAACAACATTGTTTAATCACATAAGTAAATGATGTCGTTTTTTTAAAATGACCTAACCCTCTTCATCTTCAGTTTGCTAACCCGACTGTGAACTCTCACCCTTTCGTTCATTTTCCTCTTCCGATTCTTACCCCTTCTTTTTCAGTTTACTTAATCTGTTTGTTTGGCCAACTCTCACCCCCTTCTTACCTAAATCTACAGTTCCCAAGATACTATAAAAATGAGCATGGCCAAGGCAACTCCTTATGTTTGCCTCTGCCAAATACAATAAAACTCCCTTTTCCCTCAACTGTGCCTGCATCTCATCAAAATCAATTACCAAATCAAAAAACCTATTCTAAATCAAATTTACTCAAAATTTTATTAAATTAAAAAATGAAACTAAAATTAAAATTTTTTAAACAAAATAATAAAAAGAATTGCAAACCAATGGGTTGCCTCCTATTAAACACTTCTTTAACATCATATTAGCTAGACTTGGTCACATCAAGCATAAAAAATGAGGATACTTTTAACGAATTTGGCTCCTCGAAATTCCTCTAAGTAAGGTTTCACTCTTTAGGCATTAACCTTGAATGTTTCATTTATCTTCAAGTTCAAGAGCTCGATCACCCCGTACGAAAAGAATTGAACAATTTGCAATGATCCACTCTACCGAGACTTCAATTTCCCAGGGAATAACCTCATCTTTAAATTGAACAACGACTTTCATTCCAAGTTTGAAGGTTCTTCGAAGGATCATTCTATTGTGCATAACCTTATTTTTATTTTTGTAAATCTTTGAACTTTTATAGGCTTAATTTTGGAGCTCATCAAGCTCTGAAATCTGCAACATTCTTTGTCCCTTTGCTTTGTCTAAACTCATATTTATAGTCTTCATTGCCAAATAAGTTTTATGCTCCAAGCCCAACAATAAGTGGCATGCCTTCCTGAACACTAACTGATATAAGCTCATCCTAATAGGAGTTTTGAAAGCCATTCAGTTGGCCTAAAGTGCCTCATAAAGACAAACTACCCAATCTTTCCTTGACGGGCTCACCATCTTTTCCATGATTCCTTTAATTTGTTTATTAGAAACTTCAACTTGTCTAGAGGTCTGGGTATGATATGGGTTGCCACTTTGTGTCATATTCCTAACTTGTTAATCAATTTTTCAAACCATTTGCTGCAAAAATGACTTCCTCCATCACTTATAATGGCCTTGGGTGTCCCGTATCTACTTAGAATATATTCCTTCAAAAACTTTAAAACAATATTAGCATTATTTGTCCTAGTGGGGATGGCTTCCACCCACTTGGACACATAATTAATAGCTAGCAATAAAGTCAAAATATTTTAGGAAAGGTCCCGTGAAATCAATACCCCAAACATAAAAAATCTCTACCATAACAAAGTCAGTAAGAGGCATTTCATTTCTTTTACTTATATTGCCCACCCTTTAGTAATTATCACATCTCATATAACAATTGTGAGCATCTCTAAAAAGGGAAGGCCAATACAAACCATTTTGAAAAACTTTTTCAATGATTTTCTTGCCTCTAAAATGCCCTCCACAATACATGTTGTGGCAAAATTGTAGCACTTACAATTGCTCCTCCTTCAACACACTTCTTCGAATGATTTCATCCTTATAAATCCTAAACAAATAAGGCTCGTCCTAAAAATAGTACTTTCAAGAATGTAGAAATCTTTTCTTTTCCTGAAATTTCATGTCAGTTCTTAAGATACTACAAGCAAGATAGTTAGCAATATCGACATACCATGGGACTTGTGAAACCACAAATAAATATTCATCAAGAAATAGTTCAAAAGCATTCTGAGGTGCAATATATGCATTATCATAATTAGGGTGTAACTTAGAAAGGTGATTGGCTACTAAATTCTCACTACCTTTCTTATCGCTAATTTCCACATCAAACTCTTGTAATAATAAAACCCACCTAATGAACCTAGGTTTAGCTTATGGTTTATTCAACAAATATTTTAAAGCAGTATGATCAGAAAACATAACAAACTTAGAACCTGTCAAATATGATATGAATTTATCAAGTGCAAAAACCATAGCTAACATTTCTTTCTCAATGGTTATGTAATTCACTTGTCCATCATTCAAAGACAGACTCACGTAGTAAATCACACTCAAGTGTTTGTTAATTCTCTAGCTAAGAACGACTCCAATGACATAGTTCGAAGCATCACACATAATCTTAAAGGGCAAGGTCCAATTAGGTGCAACAATTATAGGGGAAGAAGTTAAATTTTCTTTTAAAATATTGAATGCTTTAATGCAGTCATCACGTTAAACACGAATGAGACATATTTAGTAAGCAAATTACACAGAGGATGAGACATTTTTGAAAAATCTTTTGTGAACCTCCTATAGAATCTGGCATGTCTTAAAAAAACTTCTAATACCCTGAACTAGTGTTGGAGGTAGCAAACTAGCAATTAAGTAAATTTTGGCTTTACTCTATGCCCTTATGTGATATTACATGTCCCAAAACAATGCCATGATCTACCATAAAATGACTCTTTTCCTAACTTAATGTCAAATTGTATTCAATACATTGCTCAAGAATAAGAGCCAATTTATGTAAATAGTCATCAAAGGAATTACCAAAAATAGAGAAATCATCCATAAATACCTCAATGAATTTGTCAACCATGTTTAAAAAAATAGACAATATACATTTCTAAAACATACCAGGTGCATTGCAAAGCCCAAATGGCTTCCTTCAGAAAGCAAATGTCCCAAATGGACATTTAAAGGTCATTTTGGGTTGATACCCCTGTGCTATAGGAACTTGATAACAACCTGAAAAACCATTAAGAAAACAATAGAAAGCATAGCTAGATGATCTATCTAGCATTTGGTCAATAAATCTTTCTTAGTCACATTATTCAACTTCCTATAGTCTATAGACATTCTCCAGTCTATCTGAGTGCGTGTCAGTACCAACTCACCTTTCTCATTTTGAATTACAGTTATGCTCAATTTCTTTGGTATCACATGAACAGGACTAACCCACTCTTTAGCACCCCTCCCATCTGACACGTACACGTACACCCTTCGAATGAACGTGCACATGCCTAACAAAAATGACATGCTAACTATCTCACTTTCAGTTTATCACATGGCATTATAATTAAAATCACAATTAACACAATGTCTAAATACAAAATCTCCGTATTTCATTTCATAAACCATAATTTACAATGTCGCATGATATCCATCATTCGTGTTTATACAATATCAACCTATCAGAGTCACAGTTCTGTTTACAAAATATGCTACATACATGAGGATTTAACAAAAACTAAGACTAATCCTTCAGTCCCAGCTAATCAACCTTTGAGCCATGTTCTTCTATCCAAAAGTTGTACCAAAAACTCTTATAAGCAATCTTAGGAGCTAAGTCGTCGCTCTCTCAAACCTGAACATGTCACTGTTGCAATTTGGTTAAGTTTTGCGAACTCAGTTGAGTAACCATCCTCGATGGTTCACTCTTATCGTGTAACACACAATTTATGTCATCATATAATTCACATCATCTCAATTTTCATCATATAATATCACAAAACACTTTGTACATAATTGTCCCATTTCAAAAATCCATACATTTCATCATTTCATTATAATCATGCAAAACATATTCATCGATAAGCATTCACACATTTCATACAATACAAGTTCTCAAACATTGCAATTGCTCAATTTATTCATATCATATGTGTATGCAATGTTTATGAGACTCAAATTTATTTATTACATTATTATAATCGAGTGACTGTTTCACTTTCCTGTATCTATTATGGATACCGGGCTCTATCATACTGTTTTGTATCTGTTATGGATACCGGGCTCTATCATACAAATTGAGCCATAGGCCCTTACCACAGATGTTTGAGCTTTAAGTTCTTTTTCATTAGCGACTCCGATCACAACTACCTTTATATTTTATGCATTTATGGAATAAATGCATATCACATTTTCAAACATCATATTCAATCCATTGCATTTGCATTTACTTTCTCATTTACATTGGTCATCGAACTTAGTCCAGCTGTCAACATATAAGTTGAGAATACATGTAGTTAATCATATTCATAATCAAGGAACACTTCTAATGTATTATTCATGCATCAAATGCCTCGGACATTTTATGTCTGGATATCAGTACACAGCATCATATATCAAATAAATTCATAATTGAAACAAACAATCAAGGTGAGACCATCTTAGGTTACTCATAATTGCTCCCTTCAGCTTATTGCCTTGAAGTCCCGATAATGTCTGGAAGTGATCGCTCAACGTGCTCTTCTATATGCAATCACATACATTTATATGTCACTCATATGCATTTTCATATGAATAATTAGTCATAAGTACGTTTATGAAAGTGTCATGTATTATGCATGTTCAATGACAAATTCTCGGGTATGTTTCTTTAATACACTATATAAACCATTTACAACACCTTCTAAGCATTCTTTAGTCCAAAATACAATTATTTTTCTCTATAGGTCTGGCCACGATCGTGGTGTCCCTGCCACAATCATGACAGAAACATGTTATGGCCAGGCCACGATCGTGCCCTGTAATTTTCTTCCTCCATTCATCCAAATTCAACATATATCATTATACCAATTTCACATCAATTTTCTCAGAATTCACTACCTTTAATATAACATCATTACACACTAATTCAAATACCAATTTGATTGCATCCCCTTACCAAACTCTATTTAATTGGTGAAGCATCTTCAACTACATATTCTCATTCATAAAATCCATAACATTACATTCATAGCATTCAAGTAATTTATTCATTAGGTTATGTCCTCATTTTAAGCCCAAATTAAGTCCAAAAACATCATAATAAACCACTTCATCCTTAATTGGTTCAACCATTGCATAATCAACACATTTTCGTATTTGATACTTGTCAACTGGATTTGAAATGTATGATTACATATTATAATTGATCTTGTTTTATGACATAAGTAAACCATCGAGGATGGTTACTCTGCTGAGTTCACAAAACTCATCAAAATTACACATTGCTTTTCAGGTTTGAGAGAGAGACAACCTAGCTTCTAAGACTCTGTAGAAGCATATTTTGTGTAATTGTTACAGTTATATTTGGCTCAAAGGTTGGTCAGTTGGGTTTGAGGACATAGTTGTTTCTTTTCAGTTTATAATATTGGGTATGTATTGAGTTGTTTATGTTCATAAGACAATGTTGTATAAACATGGCTGATATTGTACTATATGAAACAACGTAAATTATGGTTTTGACATAATGCGATAACATTTTGGGTTTAGAAAATGTGTGATTGATGGTTTAGTGTAAGATGCCATGTTATATACAATGAAGGTGAGATAGTTAACATGTCATTTTTGACAGGCATGTACACGTGTATCCGATGGCCACACATGCATATGTCAGTTGAGAATGGGGTGTTACATTTTTGGTATTGTAAAAAATCACTGCCCAAGATCTTGACATCCCATGCCACGATCGTGACAGAAACTAATCTCCTAATCATTCTGCAGTTTTCCAATTTTTCTTAAGACATATTTTTAGGTTAGTTTTATATGACCGTTATGACCTAGCAAATGAGGTTTTTAGGCAACACTTTCTTCTAATCAAATGTTCCTCTGTGTATTAATTTTCTAATGACATCAAATTCATGCATTTTGGTTCAGTATCATGCAAGTTATAATAAAAATACTACAAACTATTCTCATACCTCGACAGAACACAATTCTCAACTTCAAGCCAAATTTCAAAACTCTTAAGGATAGATTTCAAATTCAATTCCTTCATGAAAAATGTATCCATATGTTTCTAGTTTTCTCCAAATCAAATCCATCTAATTTGGATATTCACATATGAAGTTATGTCCAAAATACATATGTATGTTTAGTAAAACACTGCATATAACATACTCCAACACAATTCATTTCCAAAGTTATATCATTTCTCCATCATTTCAAGTTGATGATTCAGTTAAACTAATTTTTCAGTTCAGCCTCTAGTTACATTTCACAAATTTAGGAATGATCATCACTCAAAACAAAAACCTAATTTCATATTTTTCCATATTACATTTTCTGCATTTCACTACTCTTCATTTAACTCCAACGACTACAATCCTTCATCTTGTTAATCATATCACCGAATTTGCTTCTTCCTTCACCACCCACACATGCATCAACACCATTCATGCATGCATCAATCCATAAGCATGAAAATATACACCATTCATGCATGCATCCATTTACAAACATTAAGACCTTAAACAGAAGTCATTTACACTACCATATACTTAAAGCATAACTTACTTCATTTATACTTCAAATCCTTCAGCAATTCTAGAAATGGGGAGAGAAAAATGATAGATTTTTGTGGATAAAGCAAAGACAAGAATAGAAAAACAATTGAAACCCCAAATGGCTGAAGACTTGTAAGATGTTTCGGTGGTGGATGAGCCAATAACATAAACAAATGCAAAGGTTAGGTGTTTAGGTGATGGATGAGCAAGAAGAGAGGTTTGATGGTAGAGAATTTCGGTGAAGCAAGCAAGTAAGAGGACTGTTAGAATTTCCTTGTCTAAGACATGACTTAGGTGTCTTTTTTTAGTCTTAACACATGTCTCTAATTCATGTGTTACATATGTCCCTTAGTTATGCTACCATTTATCTCTTAGCCATTTATCCACTTGTCACACCTTAATAGGTCCATTTGTCAATCCATAATTAGTCCATTTGTCCTTCATCTAAGCTACCAAATGTCACACTCCCTTTTGTCTCTTATTTCTACATTTTTTCTAGTCTAAAATACCCCACATTTTTTAATAAATTTCCAAAATATCCAAAATGTCACCAAAAATGCAAAATTAATTATAATACACACCAATTCAAATTTTAATACAAATAATCCACAATTCACATTTTAATCACATTAAAATTCACTTATACCTGGAAAATGTCAATGAATGCATGTTCAATTATTTTCATGAGTGACAACATTATTCACGTGTATGTGTATGCCATATGATGCATGAAATGCACTTCTAACTTCTCCATAAACTCTCATATATAGTATCCTAGGGTTCTAACCCTAATCATGGCATAATGGGATGTTATAATTCTCCCTTCCGTAAGAAATTTCGTCCTCAAAATTCTTAACTGATTGATGAAACAGGTGGGGATATTGCTTTCTTATATGTTCCTCTGTTTTCCAAGTTGCTTCCTTACTCGAATGATTTCTCCATAGGACTTTCACTAACAGAATTTCTCAATTCCTCAATTGTTTTATCTGATATCCCACTATCTTGACTGACTCCTCAATATAACTCAGATTATTAGTGACTTCAATCTCTTGAGTTGGTAATACATGCATTGGGTCAGATCTATACCTCCTAAGCATGCTCACATGAAATACATTGTGTATCTGAGACATTTCACTCGGTAAGGCTAATCTGTATGCCAATGGTCCTATCCTTTCAAGGATTTCATAGGGACCAATGTACCTGGGGCTCAACTTACCCTTCTTGCCAAATCTCAACACCCTTCGCTAAGGCGAGACTCTCAGACATACTTTATCTCCAACATTGTATTCCATATCCTTTCTATGCTGATCGAAATAACCTAAGAAGCATGAAAACGGAAATGGACACGGACACGCGACACGACATGGATACAGACACAGGGACATACTAACTTCTAAAATGTGGTGGACATGGACATGGCATATATATATGTATATTATAAATTTTAGAATTAAGAAAAAAATTCAGAATTCATAATATGATATATATTGATTGATGTGTTTCAAGACTTCCAACGTCTTGATAGTTCATACATTTTTGGTACTTTATGAGCCCCTCTAAAAAATATGGAGCATATATTCCATTAAGCAATTTGTCTACAATCTCTTATCCAAAAGTAGAATTAGTCATTCACAGGGGTATTTACAACTAAAAAATCTAACTAAAGTATCTACCCTCTAACCACTTTACTCTCAAACATTGGCATTGCTTTCATCAGCAAATGTTTTGATAATTGTCAAGTAATTAAATGCATGTTCATAGTTGGCTCTAACTTTTGATGTCGTTTTATCAACCAAATCTCTAGCCATGTCCAAACTGTCTCCAGACATGTCCACGCCGTCTCCAGACGTGTTCGAGCTGACAAAAATTATTTTTTAATTTCGACACATATGGACATGTGTCCATATGAGTTAAAATTAAAAAATAATTTTTTTCGGCTCAGACATGTGTCCACCGCTTATCGGGTGGGTGTCCGTGTTTGACACGTGGACACGACTCCATTTTACTGTGTCCGTGCTACATAGGATATAACTCTTCTGTCTATCTTGTGTTGCTTTTATTCGGCTTCGGATCAATTTTACCTTATCCACAGTATCTTGTATCAATTCTGGGCCTTTTATCATTCTCAACCCTTCCTCATCCCAATATAGAGGCGATCAACATTTTCTACCATATAATGCCTTATAAGGTGCCATGCCAATACTACTTTGGTAGTAATTATTGTAAGCAAATTCAATTAAAGCTATGTACTAATTCCAAGCTCCTTGAAAGTCCAATACACATACTCTAAGCATATCCTCAACATTCTTGATTGTCCTCTCACTCTACCCATCTGTTTGAGGATGAAATGCAGTACTGAAGTTTAACTTCATACCCATAGTTGACTGTAGGATCTTTCAAAACTTCGAAGTAAATCTAGGATCCCTGTATGATTCTATGGACATTGGAACCCCATGTAATCTAAACACTTCATACACATACGTCTGTGCCAACTAGTTTAGTGAACTATTCTCTCTCACTGGCAAGAAATGGGCCGACTTGGTCAATCGGTCTACGACAACCTATATAGCATCATTTTGTCTCGGAGTCTTAGGCAATCCCATAATGAAATCCATTGTGATTCGTTCCCATTTTCACCCAGAATAGGTAACAAATGAAGCTTCCCAACTGGAGCCTAATGTTCGGCCTTAATCTGCTACTTGTTTCTTTATCCCTAGCCATAAAAAATGTTGCTTAAGTGTATTATACATCTTGATAGTACTAAGATGCATAGCATAAAACTGCTACACGCACTTCCTCTAGGATTTCGTTTCTCAACTTATCCACATTAGGCACATACAACCTCTGCTTTAACCATAATGTTTCATATCTCAATTCAAATTCAGAACCTAGATTCATCTTAATTTTATCAATCAGTTTCACCATTTCAGAATCTTTACTCTGAACTCTTCTATTTCTATAATGCAAGATTGGTCTCAACTTTAGTGTAGCTATCAATGCTTCATTTTACTCTAAATTTAACTCCACATTCAAAGTTCTCAACTGAATTAAGCTCGGTAATCTCTATAACTGAATATGAGATACACTGCTATTCAACTTCCTACTCAATGCATCTTCCACTATATTAGCTTTCCCCAAATGATACTCAATTGTACAGTCATAATCCTTTATCAACTCGATCCATCTTCTCTGTCTCATGTTCAACTCCTTCTGACTCAGCAGATACCTCAAGCTCTTATGATCAATGTATATCTGGAATGTCTCTCTATACAAGTAATGTCTCCATATCTTTAGAGCAAAGACTACTGCTACAAGCTCTAAATCATGTACCGGATAGTTTATCTCATGAGAATTTAATTATATCGATACATAGGCTATCACCCTGCCACACTGCATCAATACACATCTCAATCCTTGATGCGAAGCATCACTGTATACTACATAACCACCAGTTTCTGATGGAATAGTTAATACCAGCGTTGTAGTCAACCGATGTTTTAGTTCCTCAAAACTTCTCTAACACTCATCATTCCGTCTGAAGACCACATTCTTCCTCAAATATTTAGTCAGAGGGGCTGAAATCAAAGAAAACTCCTCAGCAAACTTTCGGTAATATCTGGTCAATCCTACGAAACTCTGGATTTTAAACATATTCTTTGGAGCCTCCCATTTCATTACTGCCTCTATCTTCTTTGGATCCACTTAAATACCTTGCCCATTTACTATATAACCCAGAAACATTACTTGGTCCAACCAAAACTCGCATTTACTGAATTTAGCATATATTTGTTTCTCCCTCATAATCTGTAATATCACTCTTAAGTTGCTCAGTATGCTCTTCTCTACTCTTTAAATATACCAAAATGTCATCAATAAATACTATCACAAAGCAGTCCAGGTAGGGCTAAAATACCTTATTCATCAATTTCATAAATGCAACTAGTGTATTAGTCAACCCGAACGACATTACTAAAAACTCATAATGTCCATATCTGCTCCTGAAAGCACTCTTTGGTACATCAGCCTCTGCTATTTTTAGCTGATAGTACCTAGATCTCATATCTAACTTAGTGAACGCCTAAGCTCCCTGCGACTGATCAAACAAATCATTGATTTTAGGCAACGAGTACTTGTTCTTCACTATGACCCGATTCAGTTGTCTATAATCGATGCATAGTCTTAATGTTCCATCCTTCGTCTTCACAAGTAAGACTCCCCAAGGAAAAACACTGGGTCTAATAAATCCATTATCTATCAACTCCTGTAACTAAGTCTTCAACTCCTTCAGTTCCACAGGTGTCATCCTATATGGGGGGATAGATAGATATAGAAGCAACACCTGGAACTAGATCAATTGTGAACTCTGTTTCCTGATCTGGAGGTAAGTCAGGTAACTCTGTGGGAAACACATCTAGGAATTCCCTAACCACAGGAATGTCCTGCATATCTTGCTCAATTCGGTTATTAATGACGTGGGCTAAATAAGCCTCACATCCTCTTTGCATTAACCTCAAGGCATTCATAAATGAAATCAGCATGATTAGCACTCCTTAGATAATACCTCTAAACACTGCTCTCGG
Organism: Erythroxylum domingense; assembly: GCA_025594535.1. NCBI lineage: Eukaryota > Viridiplantae > Streptophyta > Magnoliopsida > Malpighiales > Erythroxylaceae > Erythroxylum > Erythroxylum domingense. The sequence continues at coordinate 28,233,451 of JANQBM010000005.1, read as the reverse complement.
ATGATTAGGAGATTCAAATATTACCTCCTTAGTATAACAATTCATGATGGCTCTATGAGCAATGAGTCAATCCATGCCTAGGATAACATCTATTCCCTTTAGCAGTAACACAATCAAGTCTGCCTCTAACTCTATCTGATCAATTCGAATTAAACATCTCTTGCAGACTTCCCCTATTACGGTGGTACTACCTATCGGTGTACTCACCTCTAATCCATATCTTAATAACTCTCTATCACAATGCAATGTATATGTCATATGTAGTGCAATAAAAAAATGCGTAGATCTAGGATCTAGCAATGCATAAACCTCAAATGTAGATATGAATAACACACCTGCAATAACATCTGGAGACTTTTGAGCCTCTTATCTCGTCATGACATAGACTCGGGCTTGAGACTATGGTTGGTTGCTCCGCACCTCAGTCCTAACAGTAGGCTCCCAGAACTCATTCTACCTCTGCCATGGCCTCTCTGTCTAGACCCACTGCTCGGCTCTACTGAACCGTCATTTCTGTTGCCACACTTCCTCTCCTACCAAACCGTGCTCTAAACACTATAGAACAGTCCCTGGCCTATAGAACAGTCCCTGGCCTGATGATCAAATGGGCCACATTGAAGGCAGGCTCCTGTCAACTTCAAATATTCTCCACTGTGCTTCTTCCCACAATGCACACAATTCGGCAACTGGCCCGATAATGTACCTCTGCTATTACTAGACTGAACAAAACTACCTCTTTGTATGAATCCCAACTATCTTGATCCAGTCGGTGGTCTGAAAGCTCAACTCTGACATTTGTTGAACCTTCTACCAAAACCACCCTAAGATTCATTAGGCCTCTTCTGTCTAGACTCTGATCCATGTTCTACCTTATTGTCCTTTAACAACTGCTCAATGCGGATCGAGGCAGCTTGTAGTTCCGTAAAACTACCTAGGTTAGAAATAGCTAACCTTGTCCAGATTTCCATGTTCAGTCTGTCTTCAAATCTCCTGCACTTGTCTTCCTCGGTAGGAATCAAGGCAGTAGTATATCCCATCAACTCATTGAACTTAACCTCATACTCTGCCACAGACAAACTGCCCTACTTCAGATCTAGAAATTCCTTCATCTTTCTGTCTGTGTAGATTTTGGGCATGTAATTTTCCTTGAGGACCCTCAGGAAGTCTTCCACTACAAGAGTTAAGACATTTAGTGACAATTTTTTTGTGACTAACTATTGTTTCGTCACAAATACGAGGTTTTTTGTGACAAGACAATTGATTGACATTATTGTTTGGATTAACTGTGATGATTTATTTTTTTGTCACTAATATAATAGTAATTGTGACAATTTAGTATCTTTCACAATT
>JANQBM010000005.1:28211149-28232001 GCA_025594535.1 Erythroxylum domingense | reverse complement strand
GAGGTTTAGCAGTGCGTTTAGGTCGGACATACCCTATGCCCTTGGTAGCTCCAGCATTGTGACCCTTCTCTGTAACACATTGACCCAGCTTGCTGCAGCTTCTTGGCCTTGGAAAAGTTTTGTCCACACACATCCACATGCAATAGTCCTCGTAGAGGCGTATACTTAAATATAGTCAAAGAACAACTCTGAATACTGAATAGTATACACCTCCCTAATCAACTTCCTTATTGTAGGGTTCTTAGAATCTTCCTCTACGTCAACGCGTTGAACCCTGTGCTGTCCAAAAATATGGTCTTTTCGTTTGACCAAATGAATCGTTGTCTCACTGTTTGGAGACCTAGTTGGTACTTGGGAAGAGAAGCTGTATGCTTCAGCAAAGTTGCTGAGTTTAAGAAAGAAAATAAAATTATAAAAAAGATAAAATAGAAACATAGCTCGTCCAATTGGTACCGTGTATCTATCAAAGCCCCTGCAACCATTCTTATTACCTTTTCCGCAAAGAGAATCCAACGTTCATAAGGAACGCTAAACACAAATTTCCTGTGTCCCCCAATTTTGCTATAATAAAAATTGCAGAAAGGAAATCAGTACTGAGAAATGGACAAGATTTATGAACAAACAAAGTTGTAGAAAGGTTGAGCCTTATGCACTCCGATGTACAGTAACAAATTGGATCCCACTTTAAGAAACTGAAGAAACGGCCTGACGTATCTTTGATAGCATCCATGTTTCTCCATAAAAAAGAGGAACTACTGCAAAGTTTAGGCTTCGGGTATAGGTGCAAGGACTTCCTGATAAAGATGAAGAATTTAATAGTAAAATAAGAATGACTTCATAAGTAAAGATAGGATCAAAAGTTGTTTAATTTGCTTACCTCAGGAAACCGTGAATGCCCATGCGCATTAGAAGATCTGACAATATTTTCCCACTTTAGGTCACCGACGTCCTTTTTAAAAGCCTGGACTCTGGGACTAGCATGCATAAGAAGAGAAGATGTAGAAGAAAATTTCTTGGAGGAAACAGCAGGCAATGTGCGCATTAGCCATGACTCGGATGGAGTGTTTGGTAAAGGAGGAGGAAGAGGAAGCAGCGGAAGACAATGCATTTGACTCTCTTGCTTGCTTAATTTAGTAGAAAGTTGGCCATCATCAGCCACTTTGTCTCTTGTCAACACAATGGAGTCATGGATCAGGCCATGTAAATTACCTGCTGCATCTATATCAATCTTCACACTTCTATCCACTTTTGGGCTTGTAGATTTCAGCAACCCTTGCTCAAGGGTCTTGATTGGTCCATAACTATCCATCTTATCCATTTGCCCATCATGGAAGGATCTATCAGATAAAGAAAAGAAACCAGAATCAACAGACTCCAAACTTCCAGAAAGCCCTTTCGTTCGTCCATCCACCGCTTCCAAGAACTTGAAATCTTTAACAGAACTCCTACAATCCGTTTTTTCGATTTCACTAGGTTTTGTGAGTGTATCAGCATCAACCTTCTTGTAAGAGGCGAGGATTTTCATATCTGAGGATATTGAATTTGAGGTTTGAGGCTTTACTGTATGGACTGAATCTACGTACAGAGTTTTCTCAACCACAGGACTCAAACATTCTGATTCCAGCTCATTCATCTCATTGGCGAATAATTCCTGGAGATTTCTGATATTCTCTGGAGGCGGACAAGATCTAATCACCCCAGAATTCTTAAAGGTTTTAGCAATTCCAAGCAATCTTTTTTCTTCAGTGGCAACAGATTGAGAAAAGTCCATAGGGAATGGTGAGGCACCCTTATTTTGCCAACTTTTGCACTGGTGTGATCCATCTACTTCCCTAAGATCTCTTATGTGACGGATCTGATTAGATACACTTTTCAGTTCATCCTTACATGCATATACCCCAGTTGGCAGGAGTCTGTCTGTTGATCGTGGTTCATAAATAGGATTTGTATGATTCTAAAGGAAAAAAGAAAAAGTAGTGCAAGTGAAATTATGACATACAAAATACAGAGAATAGCCAGAAAAAGATATCATATAGTCAGCATAAAGAGAGGAAATGAACTTCATACCTTATTCTCAACTTTGGTACAAGAAGCAGCATTTGAAGATTGAACTTTTGTTTTACGTACTGAAGACTTGGGAGCCTGAACAGGTTTTCTGATTCCCTGTACAGGGTTCAAAAGACAAAAGGAACTTTGTAAGCATAACCAAGGGAACAGCCCACAGACACTAGTTGAAGGGTTTTGTGGTCTGTCATAATCATCGTCATCATCTTCACTGTCTTCCACTTCATTACCTTGGGAATAACATGGTACACTGATCAACATATTCTGATCAGTTGTACACCTCCTTTGTTCAACTACTGCCTCTTTGATCAGTCTAGGTTGTTCTCGTGCAACTGGCGGCTTCCTATTAGAATATAGAGAAGTCTCTGAGGCTACTGCCTTTGCTGCAGGCAAGAAGCGATTCATTATGAAGTCTCGAGTCTGTTGATCTGTTGAGAAACTCCAAGATGGTTTCAAATCGGGAGCATCCGACCCAGTTATACCACTTACACTGCAGTTATAGGATAAAGATTCAGTCCGGGACAGAGTACCAGCAGCATCTACATAGGACTCATCAGTCTCATCAGAAGTACAACTCCCTGTCTCCATTTTTATTTCTTTACATGTGTTTCTACCCACTGATGCTGGTATCCTAGTAGTTGACGAGGCTTGAGAACCTTTATCCAAATTCAATGCCCTCCCAGGAGGAAGCTTTGGGGCTCCTGAACCTGAGGGTCTTTTAGGAGCGTGCATTTGTGGTTTTGGCCTCCCTGGGATTTGCTCCCACACAAAGGGAACACTCCCAGGGTCCCTCACTGGATCTGTTTTCAACTCTGATTTGTATACAGGTAGAGGAGGCAATTTCGGCTCATTATTATTTTTCCTTATGTTCTCTCGTTCTCTTGACGAAACAGTTATGGAGATCCTCCTAACGGAGAGAAAGGGCTGATTAAAATCCAATTGCTTATCTTCCATCTGACACAAATTCACTTTGTTAAACATAAAACGAAAGAGGCTCCACCGTCTAGGTTCTTTACTTGCTAAAAACATTAAACCACAGTAATTGGATATAACAGTACTCCTATAGTTGTATGTATCTTCATTTTTTTTACAGAAAGACAATACAGCCAAAGCCCCAACTAACCATTAAATTGTTAACTTCTTAAAACCAATGAACTTGCAACATAAGCATCAAATGATCACATTTGGATGAAAGAAAAAGAAGTACAAAGAGTGAGAGTGTTACCTCAGTGTCTGTCTATACATAAAATAACACTTGTGTAGTAACTTTCATTGAAAGTGCAAGACACTGAGACTGAACAGACAGAGAAGAAGAGAAAGACAGAGAGAGTTAGGGACAGAGACAAGTCTTTAGAAGAATCTGATAACAAATCATGAACTGTAAGTGGAAAAGGAGAGAAATAAATATAAAGTGAAACACAGAATAAAGAAGAGAGAGAGATAAAAGTATATCGTAGGTTTGTGTTTATGATGGACGGTATAGCTAATTACTGGCAACAAACTCTTTAATAATGCATGGGAAAAGAAAACCTTTGTTTTTTTATTTGCATGGCTGTCTTTCTGTGGGATCATGTGATTGCCTCTTCCTTTTTCTTATATAATATTGTTCCTAAAAACATTTTTTTTTAAACAAAATTAATATTAAGATAGAACCAACTTTACGAGTTAGTAGATGCACGTGAAACATACAAGAAAGAAGGAATAGCTTGGTCGTAGAACAATCAGCTAAGCAAGCAACCATATCTAGGAAGGAGCAAACATTTAATTATTCCAAGGCACTAAGAAATCCAACTACATCTCCCAGTTTCATTAGTCCCCTAGTAGAGGCAAGTCCCATAGTGTAACGTGCTCCTGACTCATGGAAGCATAAAAACTTTGATGCTTTGAGAGGCTCTTTAGAATGTCCTAGAATTACGACCCTTCCAAATCGTGTAGGTTCCCCAACTAGCCAGAAGATTGAAGGCCATAAAATCCCCTATCTTATATTCTACCTCAGGAATAAAGGAGTTCCAGGAAGAAGATCTAGAAGTGCGTTTGCATAATTTAAGAAGTGTATGGAGAAAGATTAGGAAAGAAGCAAATGATCAGTAGCTTCAGTGTGCAAATTGCAAAGCTTACAGATTGAGTTAGAGCTCCTACCACCAATCTTGTAAATAATAGCTGGTATATTTTTAATGGCTAACCGCAGTACAAAACACCTAAGGGAACCTATTGGTTGATCCATATCAACCTCCTCCACCAGTCACATGTGATTTACTGCTGGCAAGATTTATTTGTAAAAGCTCCTGATATGTAACAATTCCATTAAGCTTTGCCCTCATCATTTGGTTAAGGCAAGTAATTTGGAGCATGATTCATTATTGGAGCAAGTACCCTAATACCAAGGTTCTAATTCCCATCTTTTAGTAGTTTACTAACCTTGGCTTGATAGGAAAAATTTGTTTAAGATGTTAAACTATAACCATAACCAAGTTTTATCACCATTCCCCACTCTAATCATAGTTGCTAGATCATCTCCTTCCTTAACTTGAGAATTTGATTGAAACACCATGAATAATATGGCTCACTGCTAGGATTTCATAAGCTTTGAGCCTTGATAACATAGATATTGACTCATTTAACCCAAATAGATGGAGGATCAGTAAATAGCTTTTAAATCTTCTTGGCTAAGAGATGTTTGTTAATAATCCTTATTAAGGTTATGGTCAGACCTTCTTCAGACTTAGGTGAGGAAATGTCAAACCTTTTAACCACAACTCTTAGGTGATTCTCAACTGCTCATACCCAAAAGAATTTCTTAAGCATTTTAGAAATATCCTTAACCAACTTTTAAGGTAGGTATAGACGAGAACATCAATGAGTTTTTTGGTTGCTTAATACAAAGGTGATAAATTGGAGTCTCCCTGCATATGAGAGGAATTAGTTATTCTAGTGATTGATCCTCCTTTTAACCGTATCTAATAGGGCTGACATTTAGTGTAACTTATCCTTTTATCGAAAATAAGGATACCAAGATACTTAATAGGTAGGGAAGGGGAGGCAATCCTATGATTGTTAAAAGGGAATTTACTAGGTTTAAGGAATTCGTTGATATATAAAGTGCACTTTTATGCATATTCACAAGAAGACTAGATAGTAAACTGAATTAATCCAAAGATTTCATAAGTGTTTTGAGAGTATATAAGTTTGATCCATTGAAAAGAAGCAAGCCATCAATAAATATTAAGTTGAACAACTTTAGCTTCTAATAGTTGAAGCGAAACTTGAACTTATGATCTCCTTCTAATTTATGATCAATCAATCTTAATAAGAATTCCATACATAATGAAAATAAATATATCAAGAGTGGATCTCCTCGTTAAAATATTAAGTATATGTTAAGTACATGATTGTTTCCTATTGTGTTTTACTTAACACTACCTAAACATGTCACCTATGAGTATACGAGGTTACTGTGGTATAGGATGGATGCCCCTAAACATGTCACCTATGAGTATACGAGGTTACTGTGGTATAGGATGGATGCCCCCAAGTCGTCTCATAAGGAAGTTGTTAATTATAATAACTTGATTAAAAACAAGAAATTAAAAAATCAAATTTAAGAAGGTATAGAGGTTGTAAAATTATGAAATTAAAAAAAAAAAGAATTGCACTTAATTGATATAAACCTTTCAAAGATAACCTAAAGTTTACACTTCAATCCAATTTCAAGCCTAAATTCTTAAAATTTTCATTAATATATTCTGTAGCTTTATTCTCTCTTCAATCAGATTAGGAACTATCAATTTAATAGTTCTCACAGTCATAAACTAACAATTACTAGCCAATCGAAGTTACAAATTGAGCAATCCTTAGAACTTATATTTCTAATTCATTCTTAGGGTAATTGTTTAGTTCCAATATCAAGTTTCATCTTTAGATTCTTCACTCAATACCTTAAGATAGGCCAATCTATTAACCTAGCATTCAACACAACAAAATCAACCTAAACAAAATATATATTAATGGGAATTATCGAATCAAGTCATTCAATTAAATCTAGATGCAAACCTTAGGTAAGAATAATTTAGATCATCGTCGAAGGGAAAATAATACTCATATCAACTGAATTCAAATCAATTAATTCCATTTTATCAAGAAGAAATTGAATTAAGAAAAATTTACAAACCCAAAAGAATAGAGAATAAAAGAACCCTTAACTGACAACTGGGAGTGAAACTCTCATTCTTTTTCTCCAACTCTCAATCAATGTTGATGACAAAACTCTATTGATTCTCCCTCTGCAGCTCTCTTTCTATCCCAATACTTCTCTCTTCTTTTTGGTCTCGATGTCATCCTCTTTAGGTCATGATCTCTTCAAATAAATTATGAGCCTATTTTCTCTTAAAATAAAGCCCTGTAGCTAAAGTTATGGGATAAAACCAAGGGAAGTTTAGACTTCTGATTCTCAACCTTTTTATCTCCTCAAAATATCACTTTTAGGCCTTAAGTTTCGCATCGAAATTATGGCCCAGGATGTTGGCTTTCCATTGAGCTTTTAATAACCTCATTTAGATCTCATAAGCCTCAGATATGTGTATATAAAGCTCCAGTGATCAAGCTACAAATTCTGCAAAAATAAGTTTTACTTTGAACAAACGATTGCTAATCCAAACGAATTTGAATAGCTACACATTTATGCTTCCTTAAAATCTTGAGATGTCTTCTAAATATTCTCTAACCCTTTTAAAGTCTTCTCCTTAAGTCCTTAAATCTTAAACTAAACAAAAAAATCCAAAAACAATCTTGAACAAACATATTAGAAAAGACTAAAAATTGAACAAAAACTATTTAAAACCTAACATAAAATGCATTATAACAACCACCCCACACTTAATGCTTTGTTTATCCCTAACCAATGTTAAAGGAAAACAAAAACAAACAAGAAATAATTTTATTGAGTTTAAAAATTATCAGATAAATTAAGACAAACCTTTCAATAATTTCCATAATTATTCTCAAATCAAACAAAACTTATCTTAACGCAATCCAGTAGCTCTTCCATGCATACCCAAAAAATGTTACTCCCTCATAACATCTCTTATCTATAGATAAGAACGAATCAGATCGACCCGACTGATATGATAGAATGGGAAGTGTGTGTTATGATTTTTTTAGGACTTTATCTCCCTTTCATTTTTTTCTGCTCCCGGTTGGAGAAAAGCTGGGTTTCCTTTAGGAGCTAAGTCCAATCTTGTGAGTGGTTGATAAACTATAATTGTAGTTTGATTTGGGAAGACCCATAGCTGTGATCATGGGAGTGTTTACGATCTTTATATTCAATGAAAGTATATCTCTTTAATCTTGCTTTTTCATTAAGTCTCCATCGCTAAATCACAATTAAGCACCAATTAGAAGGTCTTGTCATCGGGTTGTAATAGGGCTAGGGTAAAGGTTTGTAATTTGGAAAAGTTAGTTACTCATTAAGTACAAGAGCAATTTTAAGAATTAAAAAATTAAACATAACTACTACTTTACAAATCCCAAACACAAATTTTGTTTCAAACATCTCTACCCTTTTACTACAGTACCCTTTAGTTCAAGGATCAAGTCACTCTCATATTATTTTCTTTCTTGTTTTTATCTTTTTCACTTTTTTCCAAAACATTATTGCAAAAACCACAGCTAAGCTCATTTTCATCTGGATGTGTGGAACGATAACTTTCTTTTCTTTGATACTTTTTTTTTAATTTAACAAGAAAGGACTCACAATTATAGCAAAGGTCCTCTATTCCTTAAATGCTCTTGTTCCTGATGGAAGGTGAAACAAATTGAGAAAAAAAATGATAAAACGGTTTATGGCTTATAATATTGTGTAAAAGAAAGAATATGGGAAAAGGATCAAAATTGGCTCACTAAAGATGTATAAAAGTTCGGCCTTTTAAGTTAAATGGTTAAACCTAGTTGCCTTAATCATTTTAATGCCGAATCACAATTTTCATGTAATCTTGAAATAAATACCTAAGCAAGTTGTAGCAATATAACAATCAAGAATGTTCACTCAGAAGAATAACCATTTGAAATTCAATCTTGAAGACTCAAATTCTCACCAATTATTTAAGGTAATGCAAAAGAATGACCATTGAAATTGATAATTAGTACTCATTCTATTCAGTTCTCAAACTTTTGCTTTAAAAATTTTTAGGCCATCTATTAAGAATCTGATTAAAAACACTAAAGCTTTGAACGTTCTAAACATTAAACAATTTGAAAAATAAGAAAACAAAAATATGTAAACATTAAACAAAACAAGTTGAAAATAAAACCCATACCCTATACTTTAAAATCACTTTATCCTCAATGTGATCATGCATTAATAGAAAAGGAAATGACAAGAGTTAAGGAAAACCTAATTTCTATTGTTGAATAGTTTGATATAAAGCCTTACTTCTAATTGTCTTATCACAAACACATAAAGGTAAGGCAAAGTTGATGTAGGATTTTTGTGAGGTACATGACATTAATAGAGTAAGGAATGACAAGTTTATTGGCTTTGATCTTGTGTTTGGTTAAAGGGGTTTGATGAAGCACAACCAAAGTGGGTAGGGGCATAACCAATCTATGTTAAGGCACAACCAAGGCAACTCCCTATGTTTGCCTCTATTAAATACAATAACACATTTAATTAACAAATCAAACCATATTTTCTAAATCAAATTTACTCAAAATTTTATTAAACTAAAAAAATGAAACTAAAATTAAAATTACTAAAAAAATAATCAAAAGAATTGCAAACCAATCCCATTAACCACTTTTATAATGTCGTATTAGATGGACTAAAAAATGAGGACACTTTCAATGACTTTGGCTTCTCGAAATTCCTTCAAGTAAGGTTTCAATCTTTGGGCATTAACCTTGAATGTTTCATGTGCCTTCAAGTTCAAGAGCTCCACCACCTTATATGGAAAGACTTGGATAATTTGAAATAGTCCACTCCACCGACATTTCAATTTACCAAGGAATAATCTTATCCTTGATTTGAACAACAAGACTTTCATTCTAGGTTCGAAGGTTCTTCGAAGGATCGTTTTATCACACATAGCCTTAGTTTTATTTTTGTAAATCTTTGAACTTTCATAGGCTTCATTTCGGAGCTCATCAAGCTCTGAAATCTACAACATTCTTTGGCCTTTTGCTTCATCTAAACTCATATTTATAGCCTTGATTGCTTAATAAGCTTTATGCTCCAATTCCACCAGTAAGTGGTATGCCTTCCTAAACACTAACCGATATGGGCTCATCCCAGTAAGAGTTTTGGAAGTTATTCGCTATGTGCAAAGTGCCTTACGAAGATCGACTGCCCAATCTTTCCTTGAGGTGCTCATCATCTAATCCAACATTCCTTTGATTTGTTTGTTAGATATTTTAGCTTATCTAGAGGTCTGGGGATGATATAGGGTTGCCACCTTAAGTCAGATTCCTAACTTTTTCATCAATTTTTTGAACCATTTGTTGCAGAAATGACCTCCTCCATCACTAACAATAGCCTTAGGTTTCCCGTATCTATTTAGAATATATTCCTTTAAAAACTTCAAAACAACGTTAGCATTATTTATCCTAGTGGGGATGGCTTCCACCCACTTAGACACATAACCAACAGTTAGAAGTATATATTCAAAGTCGAAATATTTTGGGAAAGGCCTCATGACATCAATACCCTAAACATAAAAAATCTCTAACTTAATGATAAGTGTAAATTGCATCGTGTTTTAGGGCATAGTTTAATATATGTTTAGTTGTCAATTCAATCATTTAGTTTGTGTTTAGATTAAAATTGTGTTATTTTGTTAATTATTTATGTTTTTAAAGTGTTTTATGGGATAGTACAAGTCTTTGAGCTTAAATATTATGCTTTCAAGATACCTTGATATGTTTGTTAGTGTTTCAGGGTCAACATTGAAGAACAAAAAAGTTCTAGAGACATTTCAGCTCCACGATCATGACAGAACATGCCACAATCATGATAGAAGCCCAATAAATGGCCCATGATCATGGCCTGCATCGGGCAGACACACAAACACTCAAGAATGTCAAGTTTCGAGGGATTTTTTGGACCTTTCAAACCTCAGAAAAACCTTAGGACTATTTAGAACATAAAAGGATATTTAAAGAACAAGAATAAGGGCAAAATAGAGCTTTTGCATCAGCCACCTTGAGAAACCCTAGAGAGAATTTATCGAGAGATAAAGGAAGAGAAGAAGAGAGAAGAGGAGAAGAAGCTGATTCGATATACTTCCCAGATCAGGGGGTTTCCCGATGTTGCTGCCTCCCATCATCCATTTAGATTGTATTTCCTATTTAATTTCAGTTTTATTATTGTATAGAATTGGATTGAATAGTTGATGATAGATCTATAATGTTAAGGATGTTCTAAACTCACCTTAGGAATTTTACTCTTAAATTAATGAAATATGATTGTTTATGTGTTTATTGGATTTGTTGTGGTTTAATAAACTGAGAAGGTGAATCTAATGAAAAATGATTAAACTGGACTAACAAGAGTTAGGTGATTTAATAAAATAATAATTGAATCAGATCGAGAAATTGTGCAAAGAGAGATCTTGCATAGGTTTCCGATAGTTTATTAGAGAACTTAACAACTAATTAGGGTTTTGGATAGGTTGTAAATTGAGAGATTTCAACCCCCATATTCTGATTAGAGTTTATAATTTAGGGTTAATGATTATAACTCAAGAGAGAGTAACCAATCCTAGGATAGTCTAGAACCAATAATCTGATAATTCATAATCTAACTAGCTTAGCATTAAGGATAGGTAAATTCCCTCTCTCAATTGGTAATTTCTTTCGGTTGATTTTTAGGTGTGCTGCAATTGCTTAATAATTAGTATATTCATATTCGATTCTTAAGTTGATTAATTGAATTAAAATATCGTTTTTAGTTTCTTTGCATTTTGGATTTCTGTTATTGTTTCTGGCCTTAAATTTTAGGATTAGATTAACTCCCTCCTCATGGGATCGATACCTTTGGTACTACGCTAATGAATCATGTGCTTGTGGATTATCGGAGGTTTATTAAAAATTACGCACAACAAGTACTCGATCAAGTTTTTAGAGTTGTTGCCAAGGAAGCAATTAGTTTAATTCTTATAGTCTGAGGCTTTTTCATCTTCTTTTGTGCTAAAAAATTAGGTATAAAGTAGACCACAAATTAACGTGGATATCACCGAACAACAATGGGGAATCTCAAGAGCTGAATACTAAGAATAGATAAAAAGAACGATCATAGAGGATGTATATTATAGGGCACAAAGGACTCTTACGAGTTTCAATGAGCCCCAATTTAGTCGAGGAGACCATCATCCTTATATGAACCTGTACACTTCAGGATGACAGAACCACCTAGATTTCTATTGGTCTAATAATACAAGTACTCACATGGGACATCAAGACCTATTTGAATTTTAGTAAGATGAGTCAACTTCATGAGATTCCAAATTGGACAAAATCATGAATAAGCTCCTGGCTATGGAAGAGAACCAGAAGAGATTGGAAGAGAAGTTTGAGCAAGTAGCTAAAGATCTTGCCTCTTCTATTCATAACCTAGAGGTTCAATAGGCTAGCTTTTCAGGGAATTTTGTAAGCAAAGTGTGGAAAACCATATGTGCCACATGAAAGTAAATTCAATAGAGCCATGTCAGGATTTCACACTTAAGAATAGGGTAGAGCTAGAAGAACCAGCAAGAAATCAAACTGAAACCCACCTTATAAAAGACCAAGAAATTAAGAAAAAGGATGCTATCTGCCAGATCTTGGTATACCATGCCTTAATATCAAGAAAACTTTAGTAGATGTCTATGAAGGGAACATTATTCTTCAGATTAGTAATGACCAAGTGATATTCAACATGAATAATGTATTAAATAATCTAAAGGAGGGTGACTCATTCAGGTGAATTAACGTGTTCAAATATTTAAAAGAGAAAAAGGAAGAAGAACAGATGACAATGGACATCAAATTTGAAGAAGCTATAAAAGTCTCTCTTTGTGAAGCAAAAGAAGAAAAAGAAAAGGGAGTGACTAAGGAAGAACAAGAGTAGTCACCCTTTTACCAAACAAACTGCTAGGCTTAATAGAAGATTCAGGGAGGTTCCTTATTCCCTAATCTATTAACAGTTTGTTAGTGAAAAGAACATTTCTAAAATTATTTAATTTTCTCAACTTTATCAATATTGTCCTTCTGATCATTTTGCAATTTATAGCGCTGCAAAATTGATATTGAACGAAAAGGGTAGAAGCAAGCCACTCATAATTACTCCCGACTAAGTTTCTAATGATAAAGGTCAAGCCAATGACCATAAATTACCATGTTTAGGGTAGATTTAAATTGTTATACAATTAAAGTTTTTTCATTTCCATAAATAAATATCAATGATTCGGAATATATTGCCCTATTAATTATCTTACTCTCTCTGAATCAATTATAAGATAAGAAAGCCAACTTAGCATTAATCGTGTTTGGTCTCTAGCTCCAACACATCACCACATCAGTCAGCATGATGGTTTCATGTTTTAATCCTTCTCTTTTAATTTTTGTTAGTATTTTGCTTTTTTGCCTTCTGCATATTGTTTCATTCTCCCTTTTGTGCTTGTATGTATTCTTCTCACATTGAGAACAATGTGTTGTTCAAGTGTGGGGAGGAATGTGTGTTTTTACCTTGCGTGTAAAATTTACATATTTTATGATCTTTTGTTTAGGTTGCACGATGTGAATTGGGTGAATACGTCAATGACTAGGACTAAACGGGATAGATTTAGCCTTAAAATAGCCTTTTAGGTTGCAAAGATTTATTAGCTTGTGAAATTAGTTACCTAAGTTACTTAAGGCTAAATATGCTGGTTAATTAGGATACAATGTTAGTTCATTCACCCTAGGAAATTGCGATACTCATTTATAATTTTAGGCCCATCAAATAAGTGGCATTATCAGTACATTTTCATGAGAATAATTAGCTAAAGCAATAAAGTAGGCTAATTTTGTGTTAAAAAAGAAAAAAGAAGAAAAAAGAAAAGAAAAAAGAAAAAAAAGGAAATTTGTATAAAGTTTAACTAAAATAACTATTCCGCTGGCCTTCGAGTTATGAATAGAGCTAGTAGCTAGTTGAGAATGTGATGTAACTGAGTAATCGAATCGACACGCAATATAAATATGTGCCTTTATGTAAAAAGGCTATAATGACATTCCAACTAAGCAGCTTAATAACAACACGACTTAGTTAAGTAATCGGATTGACATTTATCACAAATGTTTGCCTCGGTGTAAAAAGAATAGATTCATGTCCTTAAAGAAAAATCAACAAAAAAATGTTTTCAAATAAAAACTATCAAACTTGTTAGTAGCTTGATTTTTCATGAAAAAATACTGAGGAATAGCTACACTTTTGTTTTGATTGATTAGTTTGTATATTTTGTCCAAGGTGCTTAGACGTGGATTTCGCTTGTTAACAAATTAGAACGACTTGAAGGATAGTGTTTATAGTTAAATTTATTTTGGTAAGTTAAAGCCATTGTTTCATTTTCGTATGTTTTGTGATTTTGTGTGTTTGTTGTTTTGTTTGCTTGAGGACAAGCAAACATTTAAGTGTGAGGATGTTTATAAATGTAAATTGCATCATATTTTAGGGCATAGTTTGATATGTGTTTAGTTGCTAGTTCAATCATTTAGTATGTGTTTAGTTGTTAGTTCAATCATTTAGTATGTGTTTAGGTTAGAATTGTGTTAGTTTGTTAATTATTTATGTTTTAAGTGTTTTATAGGTTAGTAAAAGTCTTTGAGCTTAAATATTATATTTTTGAGGTACCTTGATGTGTTTGCTAGTATTTCAGGGTCAACGTCGAAAAACAGAGAAGTTCTAGAGACAGTCGGGCTAAAACAATGGCCCACGATCGTGGCATGTTAGGCGATGATTGTGACAGAAGCATCAGTCTTGGCCCATGATTATGACAGATGCCTAGTAAATGGCCCATGATCGTGGCCTACAGGGTTATGTTGTGACCTACGTCAGGTAGACGCATAGACACTCAAGAATTTCAAGTTTTGAGGGATTTTTTAGACCTTTCGGAACTCAGAAAAATCCTAAGACTGCTCAAAACACAAGAGGATATTTAAAGAACAAGAAAAGAACAAAAGCTAACTTGACAAACCCTGGAGAGAAATCATACATACTTCTAGGATCAGGAGGTTTCCCAACGTTGATGCCTCCCATCATCCATTTAGATTGTATTTCCTATTTAATTTCAGTTTTATTATTGTATCAAATTGGATTGAATAGTTGATGATAGATCTAGAATGATGAGGATATTCTAAACTCACCTTCGAAATTTTACTCGTGAATTAATGAAATATGATCGTGTATGTGTTTATTGGATTTTTTATGGTTTAATTCTACGATTGTATAATTCGGTAACAAACTAAGAGAGTGAATCGAATGAAAAACGATTAAATCAGAATAACGAGAGTTAGGTGATTTAATAGAGTAAGAATTGAATCAAATCAAGAAATTGTGTGAAGAGAGATCTTGCATAGGTTTCCGATAGTTTATTAGAGAACCTTAGAACTAATTAGGATTTTGGATAGGTTGTAAATTGAGAGATTTCAACCTCCATAATCTGATTAGGGTTTATAATTTAAGGTTAATAGTTATATCTCGAGAGAGAGTAATCAACCCTAGGATAGTCTAGAACCAACAATATGATAATTCTTTTGGTTAATTCTTGGGTATGCTATAATTGCTTAATAATTAGTATATTCATATTTGATTCTTAAATTAATTGATTGAATTAAGTTCTCATTTTTAGTTTCGCTGCATTTTGGATTTCTGTTATTGATTTTGGCCTTAGATTTTAGGATTAAATTAACTCCCTCCTTGTGGGATCGACACCTTTGGTACTATAGTAATGAACCGTGCGCTTGCAAATTATCGAAGGTTAATATTAAAACTTACACACAACAAACACTTTATCACACAATAAAGTTAGTAATAGTCATTTCATTTCTTTTGCTTATATTAACCCCCCTATCTATCATATGCAAAAATTATGAGCATATCTATAAAGGGAAGGCCAATATAAACCACTTTGAAGAACCTTCCTAATGGTTTTCTTGCCTCCAAAATGTCCTCCATAATATATATTGTGGCAAAATTGCAGCACTTGCAATTGCTCCTCCTCTAGGACATATCTACGGATGATTTTGATCCTTGCAAATGTTGAACAAATAAGGCTCGTCCCAAAAATAGTACTTACAAGAATGTAGAAATCTTTTCTTTTCCTAAAATTTCATGTCAGTTCTTAAAATACCACAAGCAAGATGGTTAGCAATATCGACAGACCATGGGACTTATAAAACCACAAATAAATCTTTGTCAGGTAATCATTCAAAAGCGTTCTGAGGTGCAGTATATTCATTATCATCATTAGGCTGTAACCTAGAAAGGTGATCAACTACTAAATTCTCACTACCTTTCCCGTCCTAAATTTCCATATTAAACTCTTGCAACGTTAAACCCCACCTAATGAGTCTAGTTTTAGCTTCTGGTTTATTCACTAGATATTTTTAAAAAGTATGATCTAAAACATAATGACCTTAAAACCTATTAAATATGATTTGACTTTATCAAATGTAAACACCATAACCAAAATTTCTTTCTCAGTAGTTTGTAATTCATTTATGCATCATTCAAAGATAAAATAGTAAACCAACGCAAGAGTTTGTTAATTCTCTGGCCAAGAATGACTCCAATGGAATAGTTCAAGGCATCACATATAATCTCAAAAGGCAAAGTCCAATCAGGTGTAACAAATATAGGGGAAAATTTTAACTTTTCTTTAAAAAAATTGAATGATTTAAGGCAGTCATCATTAATCACGAATGGGACATCTTTACTAAGCAAATTACACATAGGATGAGATATTTTGGAAAAATATTTTACGAACCTCCTCTAGAATCTAGCATGCCTCAAAAACTTCTAATACCCTTAACTGATGTTAAAGGTGGCAAACTAACAATTAAATGAATTTTGGCTTTATCCACCTCTATGCCTTTATGTGATACTACATGTCCCAAATAATGCCATAATCTACATAAAATGACTCTTTTTCCAACTTAATATTAAGTTACGTTCAATACATTAATTAAGCATAATAGTCAATTTATGCAAACAGCCATAAAAAACATTACCAAAAATAGAGAAATCATCCATAAATACCTTAATGAAGTTTTCAACCATGTCTTGAAAAATGGATAACATACATCTTTAAAACGCACCAGGTGTATTGCAAAGCCCAAATGGCATCCTCCTGAAAGCAAATGTCCCAAATGGACATGAAAAGGTCATCTTGGGTTGAACCTCTGATGCTAAAGGAACTTGATAATAACCTGAAAGACCATTAAGAAAATAATAAAAAGCATGGCCAAATAATCTATCTAGCAATTGGTCAACAAACGATAAAGGAAAGTGATCTTTCTTAGTCACATTATTCAACTTCCTATTATCTATACACATTCTCCATCCTGTCTAAGTGAGTGTCAGTACCAACTCAGTTTTCTCATTTTGAAATATAGTTACGCCTATTTTCTTAGGTACTACATGTATAAGACTAACTCACTCACTATTTGTTATAGGGTAGATCACCACTTTATTAAGGAGCTTAAGAACCTCCTTCTTAGCTACCTCACTCATGTTTAGGTTGAGCCTCCTTTGGGGCTCTCTTACTGGCTTAGCTCCCCTCTTCTAAGATTATTCTATGCAAGCACCCGAAGGGACTAATGCCTTTATATCGCTCAACCCTTAAATAATTTCTTAAGCCTTTTCAGTTCCCTCATAACTTTCTCTTCCTCCTCACTTCTAGAGAAGCATAAATAATCACTGGGTGTATGTTGTTCTCCCTAAGGAAAACATATTTCAAGTGCTTTGGGAGCTCTTTTAATTATAATGATTTTGATTGATTAGCTTCTCCCTTAACCTCTTCTTCTATGTAAACAATTTCACGATCTCTCTCTCCATTCTCGCTACTCAAAATCAACTTTCACTCTTCAATTTCCAAATCTCAAATTTCAACCTTCTTACCCAAAGTCAAGGTAAGCTCAAGCTTGTCATCACTACTTTCCTGCAAGAAAACATCTCTAAAAACAAGATCAATATAATTAATAAAGGAGCATTTTTCGTACACAACAATAGTGGGAATAGAGGAAGTATTAAAAATTGAAAACTCCATAGTTTGTCCTAAAATAGCCATGGTTAATTTTCCATTTTTAACATCTATCAAAGTGTTAGTGGTGTCCATGAAAGGTCTTCCTAACAAAATAGTATGTTCAGCATTCTTAGGAATTTCTTTCCATATATCAAGGACTATAAAGTCCACAGGAACTATAAATCCCACAACCTGTACTAACACGTCTTTTATTATCTCGTTAGGGAATCTAACAATTTGATCTGCTAATGGCAAAACAATTTTGGATTGTTTAAGTTCCCCAAGCTCTAAATGCAAATAAATAGAATAGGGCATGTAATTAATACTAGCCCCCAAATCACATATGCTAGTTGTTCCCTTCCCATTCCCTTAGAGATGTTAATTAAAAAACTCCTAGGATCCTTTATTGGGAGGTAACTTATGTTGTAAAATAGCACTTGCTACCTCCGAACCATTACCTTTTCATTTGGTGCATATTTTTTCTCCTTAATGTTTAACTTTTTGAAAAACTTGGCATAGGCCAGTATGTTTTTATTCACCTTAAGTAAGGGAAGATTTATACTTACCAAGGAGAGCATATCGTAGACTTCAAAAAATTGCTTGTCATGCTTCTCACCTGTCAATCTGCAAGAGAAAGGAATTGGATGCTTTTATAGGTTTAAAGACTTATGCAACTTTGGTGAAGTTGAAGCTTCTAGATTCTGCTCCTCCAATAGTGTTGTGATAGTTTGTTCCTTCTCACCATCCTCTTTTTGCTTTGTTCTTGTATTCACAACATTATCAACCTTGTTATGTATTACCTTACCACTTCACAAGACCGTAATTACTTTAGCTTGCTTTGGTTGTCTTGAAAACTTTCCCTTTTGGTTAGCTTGAAGTTGATTGGCCAATTGCCCCACTTGGGTTTCCACCTTCTTTAATGATGCCTCCAATGAACCAAACCTCTTATTATTCACCTCTTGATTTTAAATGGTAATTTGAATAAAGGCATTTAAACTATCCTTTATTGATGACTTCTTTGGGTTTTCTTGGTTAGAAGATTGACCTTAAAATTGAGTCCCCTTTTGGTAAGGTTGAAATGTTTGTTGAGGGCGATAAGGTTATTGATTCCTCCATAAGAAATTGGGATGATTCCTGCAACTGAGGTTATAAGTGTTGAAAAAAGGATCATTCCTCCCCCTTTGTTGAATGCCTTTCATAGTATAAATCAATGCTTGATGGGCATATATTAGCACTATGCCTTATTATGCCATATATAACACACAAAATCTTGGTTTAGAATAGGTGTGCTCCCTCTAGCATTCAGCATCTTCACCTGGTTGGTCAGCACAACTATTTGCATAGCCATCTCAAAATTGGAGCTTAACTCATTAACTCTGATATGTGCTTAAATGTTTATATATTTTGTAACACTACACTTCCACCTAGCATATGCCTGTACACCCCGAGGACATTTGAGCACATGCCTTATGGGAGCGATATGTTAGAGCAGTTACAATCACTTATATGGCATCATACACATGAAATACAAATACTCAAAATATCAAAATGTTCCCATTTCATTTATAAAGACATAATACACTGTAGTTTTTCACTCAGTAATAGTATCACAAAAGTCTAACAGCATACTGCTCTTTTACAAATATTCTCTATATGGAATGAGAAACTATACAAAAATATTCAATCTAACTCCTCAATCTCAGCTGACCAATCTTTGAACCATTTCTTGATTCCAAAATGTAAGTATAAGACTTCTTCTAGAACGTCTTAATAGCTAAGTCTCCTCTCTCATACCGGAAAAGTCACGTTGTAATTTAGATGAGTTTTACAAACTCAATGAATGAACCATCATTGATGTACTCACTCGTATCAAACACAATGAAAATTCACATTTCAAATTATCAGACAGATCACATAATCAATTATTGTATACCATTTCACATTTAAGTTTTAGAACAGTTCAACTATTTACTTCAATCAATCATATAACACATATATCAAATTATATATACGATTGCTTATGAGACTCTACTTTCATTTTTAATTCTTATGACTGAGAGTTTTTTTAACTATCCCGTATCCATTGTGGATACTAGGCTCATTGATAACTGTCTTGTATTTGTTGTAGATACCGGGCTCATTTTACTAGTGAGTCTGTGGCTCTTTATACACATTCTGAGCTCTAAGCTCTTTTTTACTGGCCACTATGGTCACAACTGCCTTTATCTAATCACGCATATCATGTAATGAAATGCTTCAAACCACATATATTCAATTAATCACTTTCATTTAGTTTACACATTCGAATTTCACATTTTCATCGGACCTAAGTCTGGCATTCAACATATTTGTTGAGAACACTTATTTCTATCAAATTCACATTCAATTATGAACACTTCCAATACATTCCGAATTATTGAACTCCTTAGACCATCAATGTCTGGAATTATCACAAACACCTGAGTATTAGCTCAATAATTGGAATTTAAACAATTACAATCAATCTTAGTGAGAAAATCTAAGTTACTCATAGTAAGCTCCAGATAGTTATTGCTTCGATGTCCTGGTAATGTCTGGATATTGGTGTTTTATTTGCACTTCTATACCATACAATACACACATTTTACACATTATTAATTTGCTCAAACACATAAGCATTCAATCATACACATATGTATATGTGTTATGTATAATGCATGCTCAATTTGACTATTCCAGGTATGTATCCTTAATTTACATCTCATGATCATTTAAACAACATCATTTGTATATATCTAGCTTGCACTCAAGTTTAAACCTTAAAAACACTTGATTATTTTAAGTTCATCAATCATAAATTCATCAATGTTATTTTAGCATTATATGATCACAAAATATTCAAATTCTCCTTCAATTTTACTTAATACACCTTTCTCATTTCTTTTAAATCACAATTGCATTCCTAAGAACACTTTATCAACTAATTCATCATCGAACTAGGTTCATTTCAAGCCTCATTCAAGCCTAAATACACTATAGGAAAGTGCCTTAGCATTAGTTGTTTCAAACATCACTTAGAAGATAACATTTCACGTTCAAGCCTTGCCCACGATCGTGGTAGACCTTCCCACGATCGTGACAGAATCTTATCCAACTGGCCACGATCATGGGTACTCTGCTACGATCATGACATAACCCAATTATCTAGGCTACAATTGTGGGTACTATGCCAAGATCGTGCTCTGCCTTTCTTCCTTCATTTTTCCACAAATTCAACATATATAGAAACATCATTAACACTCTATTTTTTCCAAAATTTATGTTCATTTACACAACTTCATTTGATGCAAATCTAACTATCATATTGATTATATTAAATTTCATAAAACTCTACTCAATTGATTCATTGTCATTCACTTAATCCTATCATACATGCATTCCTAACTTTTTTCTAGATTTTATCTCTTTCATAATACATCAAACAATTCTTGTAACATCCCGTTTCCAGAGAACGGGTCGGACCAAAGAAACGGGTCCAGATGTGGTAAATTACCACATCTC
>JANQBM010000005.1:28176441-28203353 GCA_025594535.1 Erythroxylum domingense | reverse complement strand
ATGTGAAATATTTAAAAATTATTGTCATTTTATATTAAATTACTAATTGTGATTATTATTTGTTATTATGATTTTTGGAAATAGAGTTAATGTAAACTTGTAAACAGAAAACTATTCAGTATATAACTATACAATACGTTAGTGGACTATTTTGCAAATTTTAAAAATTTCAGGAACTATTTCATAAATATAAAAAATTGCCCGAAATGGTACTCGGTATTAACCGATACTGGTACAATACTATTCTAGAACTCAATCTAATTTTAAGTCTGGTACGATATTCTCAACATTGGAAACTTCTATTTTACTATAAATCCTTAGGTTGCTCCATATCTGTATTCTCGTGACATTGCTCGTGAGATCCCAAACGACGACGTTGGCGGCACTGAGATCGGGTAAATATACCACGTCGTACGAGAGAAGACTTAAGCTCACGACACATCTTCTTGTTTCGATGGAGCAGCAGGGTTCTGTAAAGCGGCTGAAGAAGACAAGCTTCAAGCAGCAGTTGCCACTCAACCCTAACTGGGCTAAACTCCGAGAAGTCTCTCTCTTTCTACCTATATAGACATTATATTATTTCACACACGTATATATACATACATATATGTCCCCACGTTATCTCCTTCTGAAATTCGTCTTTTAACTTTTCTGGACATTTGCAGGAACTTAAAAGCTCTCTCTCTAAGCGGCCTTCTAGATCCTCCAATGACTTAAAGGGCCAAACCCAGAATTCTATATTAGGTAATACCACCCTTGGTAACCTGCTGACTTCTCAAGCATCATCAGTATTAAGTTTTTCTTGCTTTATATTTTTGTTTCTATATATTCTCTCCTTTGTTAGGTGCAAATTTTCTTGTTTCTCTGAATGTATTTCGATGTAAGAGTGAGCATTTAGTGTCATTTGTTCTGATGAGTGGAAATTGATATTTCAGTTTGCTTTTTTTCTTTTATTTTTCTCATTGATGCCTTGATTTTCCTTGTTAGATTTTTTCCAGGTCACTAAGGAAGTCACCACTTAAGGAGTAATCCTTGCTCACTTTTTTTCTACACATATGCAGAAATTAGTTGCTTTGTCTCTTACCCTATTCCAGGTTCTTTCTAGTTAGCACTGTGTGAATGTGGAAAATATAAAAGGACAACAATATTTGTTCTGGATCGATAACCCATAATATTATTTGAATATGTTGAAAAAAGTTACCCCTAGTTTCTGAAATATTGTCTCTCTGTATATGATTTCTGCAATGATATTAGATAACAGAGATGGGTTACTTTCAAAAATTTATTGATGCACCCAATGTCACTATATAACAGTCTTTTTGGTTTGTGTGTTCTTATTACAGGGAAGCGAAATGCAAGACCTGAAGTCGAATCCGCTGATTCACAGCTAAATCCCCTCAATCCAACCATCGATGATTTCAGGTGCATCTTGATGTTTCAAAGCATACATCATCTACAATTTAAAGTGCATAGTTGGAATAGTGACTTGCCACAAGCAATTCTCAGTTCATATATCCAAGAATAACAAAAACATGATACTTGATTAATTATGATGCTTCATATTCTTCTATCATTCAAATGTGAAACATCAAGAGATGAACAATTAATTGGATTTCATATCTTTGTTTAGCTTTTAAGAGGCAATAGATTTGTCTAATGTTGTCATTCAATAGTGTTTTGTGTAAATGATTTATCATGAATTTGATTAAGCAAATGATTTCTTGTTATTATATTTAAGTTGGTAGGTTGAAGCGTTGTTCTTCGCAACCATGTTTTTCTTTCATCCATTTTATTTGAAGCTTAATGTATTTCTTGTCGTACAGTTTGACAAATGTGATAGCCATGGATTGTGAAATGGTTGGTGTTGGTCAAGGGAATAGAAGTGCGCTTGGACGTGTGACACTGGTATATTTTATTTTACTTTCCTTGCCTCTTTTAATACCTGTGTCAATTGATAAGACTGGATGTGACCTAAAAAGTTGAGCATAAGTTAAAAGTGGTGTAGGAATTATTTCTTTAGATACCTTTATTCGTAACCATAGTCACCCTTGGACTTGTTTGGTCTGGAACCATTCTC
This sequence comes from Erythroxylum domingense, assembly GCA_025594535.1. Taxonomy (NCBI): domain Eukaryota; kingdom Viridiplantae; phylum Streptophyta; class Magnoliopsida; order Malpighiales; family Erythroxylaceae; genus Erythroxylum; species Erythroxylum domingense. The sequence continues at coordinate 28,201,276 of JANQBM010000005.1, read as the reverse complement.
TTTTGTATAGTAGACATAGTGTTGATGCAAAATAGCCTAGAGTTTATAAAGGAAATAAAAGAGGGCAAATTAGGCCACTAATTAATTTGGTGGAATGAAGAGTCGAAGTTGAGGTGATAGCAAAGACAATAAGAGCTCAAATTTCGTTTATGTAAGTTTATGTACGTAGATCTGCCAATGCTCATAATGCAAAGGTTAAATGGAGTGAGATAGTGATTCCTAAGAAGTTTGGGGGATTGGGAATAGTTTCTATCTATTCAATGCAGAAAGTCTTAATGTGAAAGAGGCTTTGGCAGTTATACACAGATCATAATGCTCTATGGGTCAAATGGAATCATGAGTTTCACTTGAAAAATCTGAATTTTTGGCAAGATCGTTGTGCAAGGGAGTTCGCATGGATACTAATCTAGATGATGAAGCTGCAAGACTTGGTTTATCCTTGTATCAAACACAAGGTTGGAAATGGTGCACGTACTTGGATTTGGTATGATAATTGGGCTGACTCCAATCCTCTTATCCAGAACCCTCAGGTCCAGCACTTAAGGAACCGCATTCCTCTCAACTTAAAAGTCTCATCCTTGCTCTGCAATGGTCAATGGTATGGGAGATATCAAGGTTTTGACACTCTGGTACAATTCCTACCCCAATAGGTTAATGTCTTGAATGATGATTCTATAAGTTGGTCTCTTGATCCGAGCAGTACATTCTCCAATAAATCTTGTCATCAGCTACTTCTTAGGGGTCTACGCGAGGTATCTTGGTTTCCGATTTTATGGCAGAATTCCATACATCCTAAAGCCTCTTTTATTACATGGCTAGCGATTAGAAACAGACTTGGGACCAAGGACAGGTGGCATGGCAATACTAATACAATTTGTGTCTTATGTAAAATGGTTCCCGAGGATCGGGACCATCTCTTTTTTCTCTGTAGTTATTCTAAAGCTGTCTGGAGTAGGCTTCTGCATCTGCTATCTATTAATGGTTGAACAAATTTGAGGATATTTTCTGTATATTATTTCTCATAAATAACAAAAATACTTATAGGGAAGATAAGCAATTGTTCTGCTATTCAATCCCTTGATTATTGCCTAGAAATAAGTAAATAAGATCCTATGAAAATAGGAACCAGAAATGGAAACGATATTGTAGGGAATAAACTATTGAGTAAATAAGGAAACAAATAAATTAATAAAACTGAAAATATTCTTCCAACACTCCCCCTCATGCTAGTGAATAGATTTTGATCACATGCCCACTCTTCAAATCTGACTCTAGTAAGTGCTTTTGTGAAAATATCTACAGCTTGTTTGCTAGTGGGAATGTGAGCTAGATTAATCAAAGCAGAATCTACTTTCTCCTTTATGAAATGACCATCTATCTCCACATGTTTAATTCTATCATGATAGATAGGATTCTATGCAATCCCAATTGTTGCTAGGTTGTCACACCACACTCTCATTTGAGGCTCTACTTTGATCTGAAGTTCTGCCAAGAGTCTTTTAATCCATATTCCTTCACAACTTCCCAATGCTAGTGCTCTATACTCAGCCTTTGCGTTATTTTTGGAAACCACTGGTTGTTTTTTACTTCTCCAAGTTACCAAGCTACCTCACACAAAGGTACAATAACTTGCTGTAGACCTCCTATCAATCACTGATCCAGCCCAATCAACATCTGTGAATACTTCAATACTCCTTGTCTCGCTTTTCTTAAAGAATAATCCTTTTCCAGGAGTCATTTTCAAATACTTCAGGATTCTAAGTATTGCATCCATATGTTCCTGTTGAGGGTTGCTCATAAACTGACTAACCACAGTCACAGGAAAACTAATGTCTAGTCGAGTGTGAGACAAATATATCAATTTTCCAACTAATCTTTGATATCTTCCTGTATCCACTAGTGTGCCTTCTTCTTTAAGACTCAATTTATAAGTTGATTCCATGGGTGTCTCAGCAGGCTTGACTCCATCATCCCAATTTCCTGTAAAAGGTCAAGTGTATACTTCCTTTGGGACACTGAAATGCCCTTGCTAGATCTGGCCACCTCCATCCCCACAAAGTATCTCAAATAGCCCATATCCTTAACTTCGAAATCTCGGGCCAAAGCACCTTCTAGCTCCTTCATGCCTTCCCAATCATCACCTGTAATAACAATATCATCAACATAAACTATAAGAATAGTCATTTTACCACTAGTATGCCGTCGAGCAAACAAGGTGTGATCAGTTTGAAATTGGTAGTAGCCAATTTTTTTCATTGCCTTTGTAAATCTATCAAACCAGGCCCTATGGTAAATCTATTACTACCCAGGTCTGGTTCTTTTTGAGTGCATTCAGCTCATCATCTATAGCTTCTCTCCACTTAGAATCCTTCACTGCTTCTTAGAAATTTTCAGGTAATTTTTCTGTAAATAACTGAGTCACAAAAGCGTTAAAATGTGGTGATAACCTGTTATAAGAAACAAAATTGCTGATTGGGTGCTTTGTACAAGATCTTACTCCCTTCCTTAGAGTTATTGGCCATGAAAACTCCTCAGAATTTGCAGTAGGTTCTGATTCATGGCCTTGCTCGGGAAGTGTGATGGGTTTTTCTGGTTCTGCTTCACATTGTGCCTATTGTTTGCCTTTCCTCCTTGAGTAAAATTGTGGTTGCACCTCAGGACTTTTGTCTTCCTGTGTGTCCACCCTAATTTCACTATCCTTCTCTTTATTACATTCATTGTTTTCTGTGCAATTCTGGTCAGATTTGTAACTAGAACGGGCTATATTAGTAGCTTCAATGGGAATGGTGGTGTCAGGATTTGGTATCTCAAGTCTGATGTTATCAAAATTGTGTGTTTCAGAGATGGTTTCATAAGAATCAGGTCTAGTTTGATCGGGACTAGGCAAAATAGAGGTGTTTTTAGGAGAATCAGAGTCCTTTATAGGTCTAGTTGAGTCACGGCTAGGTGTAGAAGGCAGAATTTCTTGATGTAGTGTGTCCGATGAGCCATCACTTCTCGAAAAGAACCATTCACTCTCACTTCTCTCCCCTTGAATGGGTATTTTTGGATAATAGGCTTCTGTTTCAAAGAAGGTCACATCCAAAGTAACAAAATAACGCTTTAGAGTAGGAGAGAAACACTTGTAACCTTTTTGAGTTGAAGAATAACCTAGAAAATACACTTATGGGCCCTAGAATCAAGTTTGCCACAATGATAATTATGCACAAAGGCAACACAACCAAAAATCTTTTGAGGTAGGGTAATAACAAAGGGAACCGAGGGATAAATCTCAAGCAATTTTTGTAAAGATGTATGAAACCTCAAAACTTTTGATGGCATTCTATTTATTAAAAAAGCAAAAGTGAGAATAGCATCCCCCCCAAAAATGATCTTATTCTTCTAAGCAAGACAGATGTTCACTCAATATCTCTTCTGATGAATACTCTCAAGTCTTTTAAGGAGGTTTCGGGTATGAGTATTAATCTCCACAAAAGTTACTTCATTATCTCCAATAGTGCTCCTCATCTTTCAAGTGCCCTAGCTCTAGCTACAGGAATGGTTTTAAAGGATCCTCCACTTCATCATCTGGGAATTCCTATTCAATCCAGGAGACTAAGGTTTTGCGAATGTTTCCTTTAATAGAAAAAATCCAGAAAAGATTGGGATTTTGAACTAATAGAGCTCTTTCCTATGGTGGGAAACTAATGCTCCTAAATTTAGTGATTATGTCTATGCAAACTTTCTAGTGTTCCTATCTTTTCCTCTCAAAAGGGCTTATTAAAACTCTAGATAAGTTGATGAAGTAGTTTCTATGGGGGAAAAGAAATGGGGAGAAAGGAATAGCAAAAGTAGGTTGGAAAACTATCTGTCAACTGAAAGAAGAAGGTGGTTTAGGGTTGGAGTCAATCAGCAAGAAAAACAAATTGCTCATGACAAAGAGGATTTGGAGAATCCTAACTGAAAAACAATCTCTGTGGATCAAATGGATTCACACCTATATATTGAAAGGTGAGAGTTTTTGGGCTTTAAAAATTAAAGACAATTACTCTTGGTTCTTTAATCAATTACTAAGAATGAGGGAGGAGGTGCAACAATACATCCCTTGTCAATTGGGGATAGGAGAAAGAATTTCCCTATGGTATGATAATTGGATAGGCCACGGAGCTTTAATTTATAACCAACTAGCAAGATCCCTATTGATGAGGTTCCCAAAGAAAACCAAGCTCCATGAAATAGTTAGAAATGGAAGTTGGTTATTAACTTCAGATGAGATTAGACTCTTGTCCATTCTACATTTTAGAAGCTGCGGAGAGACAGATATCTACTTATGGAATGGGGTTTCAGTTTCAGAAATAATTATAAAGGAAGCAAAAAGGTAGACTGGAATGGTTTCCACTAGTTTGGAACAAGATTTTTAGACCTAGTGTCAGATTCCTTCTCTGGCTAACTATGTTGAACAAACTCAGCACATTGGACAGACTAAAGTTCTTATCCTCCCTTAAGACATGTGTTCTATGTAATCTGGAGGATGAAAATAGAGAACATCTCTTTTTTGAGTATGATTACTCTGAAGGAATTTGGGCTAAAATCTCTAAACTATGTATTACTGGGACTAAACACTGCAGACTCTCTGTGATTCTACAAGAATTATCCCATCTTCATATATCAAAATTTGACAGGGATATCACACCGGTTTCAGTTGCTACATGTGTTCAAGCTATGTGGAATGAGACAAATAACAGAAGATTCAGAGAGAAATCTAACTCTCCAACCTCTCTTACTGAACTTATTATTGCTAGTATATGGGAACAACTGATTATAAACCAGTTGAACCTACACTGTAGCAGAGGGATGACCCTCGCATGGAGAGTCTAGCCTCGCTGTTATTTCCTAAACCTTTTTCACTCAAGCACAATTCACAATTCATGGGGCCAGATCAGTACAGTTCAGAAAGTAGGATTTCAAGCGGATTTATTCTACTCATCTACTTTCAGAAACTGCTGAAGCATTTACTCAAAAAAACATACATTTTCTTAATCAAAGGATAAGATCAGAACAGTATAGACAAGAGTTTCAAGTAGTCTAAAATCAACTCATACAATTTTCGGGATCTAGTGAAGCATCAATTTCTGGTACTCACCTGATGGAAAGGAAAGAGGCTTCTTAGCAAGTTTGTGATGCACTGTTATCCCATTAGTTCATTGAAATCAACACAGAGATTGTTATTTGGTGAAGATTCATATCTATATAATAGGCAAAATAAATATTACGAGAAGCTCACCTGATTGTAATCAACCCTTCAGTACTGGAATCGTGGAGTGGTTAACCCAAAGAAACCTCTGTTGAAGTGGAGGAAATTGTAAGGCCCTAATTGCTGAAAGAAATCATTAGAGGAAGTTGAGAAGTTACCTAATATCGAGAACTCAATAGGCGCAATGCAAAGAGAAGAAGAACTAGGGAGAGACACCGACAGCTCCAGATCGAGACTACCATCTCCTCCAGACATTTGTGAAAGAATTGAAACAGTAAGGTTTCGATATACCCCAAATCACTAAAAGAAATTGCAATTCGTAGCGTGAGAAAGATACATGGGTGTGGGTTTTCCTTGGAGTTGAGTACAGAGTGGATGAACTCGGGGAGAGGTCTCTAACAGTAGAGGTCCGACACTGCCATCTTCCCCAAACTAACTGTATAGTCAGTTCCCTATTTCCACTTTCAGGATCTATCATAAGATTGAAATATCATATAATGACCAATGAACCACCTATTGCTCGTAAAGGTGAGCTAATCCTTAATAAGCAATCTGCTTGTCAATTTAGCTTTAGAGTATGGGTGACAAGTGCCCAAATCGAGAAACTTTTACAAGAAGTGAGAGAGCAAGGGTTCGTTATACCCTAATTGTTTAAACAACCTTGTGAATTTTGTAAAGGAATATCGCCGTTTAATCATGGTATTGTATGAGTTTCATGCACGTGGGAGGGAGTCCCTTCGGTTGTAAAACTCTTTTATTCGTTCAAGGAATTTTTTAAATTCTAAAAAAAACATTTGTTGTGAGCATAATAGATCTAGCAACCTCAAGCAAATGTCTATTTTTCTTTCTGAAACACTATTTTGTTGTGGTGTATTGGTGCATGAGGTTTGATGTATAATACCATTGCTGGTAAAAAATTGACCAAAGGATTTACTTAGATAATCTTTACCGTTATCACTTCGTAAAATCTGAATTTTTGTGTGAAATTGGTTTAGCATAAAGGAATAAAATTCCTTAAATACCTAAAAAACTTTTGGTTTTTCTTTCAAAAGATATACCCAAGTCAATCTTGTATGATCGTCAATAAAGGTTACAAACCATTTAACATTGTTTTTGGTTTTGACCCTTGATGGCCTCCAGACATTACTATGAATGATGGAAAAAGGCTTAGTGGGTTTATAGGCTCGAGTTGTATAAGAATTTCTGGTGTGTTTAGAGAGTTGACAGAATTCACACTGAAAAGAAATTTCCTTTTTATCGAAAAAGGTAGGATATAAATGCTTCATGTAAGTTAAACTAGGGTGGCCTAATCACATCTTCGGCTCCTGAAGGGATGACCATCATCCATTTGACGCCAGCTGCCCCTTAAACACTTGAGGGTAGGGGTATTTTAAAACAAAAACATAAATATTGCAAAAAATTCTCATTCACTTAAGGTAGTGACAACCCCGGCAGAAGTTTTCATCTGTAAAGTGACAGTAGAACTCGCGATAAAATTCCAATTGTTAGTGCCAAAGTGCAATTTCTTCATTAGAAGATAAAATAGCATGAACTTTATTCCTTCTTGAGTTGCAGATGTAATATAATCCATCAAACTCCCTAACACTGCCATTCCTCTTCCCCAACTCCAAATCCTAGAAAACACAACCATCAGCACCAAAATTAGCTGTGCAATTATGTTCTTTAGTAATCCTTTTCACAGATAACAGATTATAATCTAGGCCAGGCAGATAAAGAACACCACATAAGATCAATTTATCAGCAATTATAACAGTCCCAAACCCCTGAACTTTTAGAACCTGTCCATTAGCTACCTTGACAGTCCTATGAATAGGACAAAGGCTGCACATCAACAAGCGATGACTTATCACAAGTCATATGATCATTAACCCCTGAATCAACAATCCAAAGACCACAATTTGGAGTTGGAACCCCTAAAGTAGTACCAGTATTACCTATTTGGACCATGTTACTTGTGGATACAACCTTTTCAGCCTTCAAATCATACTTACTAAGAATTTTTCTTAGCAATTCAACTTCTTCTTTGCTCACTGGTATGTTATCTCCCTCGGTCTTGTCACCACCAGTAGCTATGTAGCTTTTGTTCTCAGCCTTTGATCTATTTTTCTAATTTGGAGGTTTCCCATGAATCTTCCAGCATGTGTCCTTGGTATGTCTACCTTTTTGACAATGGTCACACCTAGGCTTACCCTGTTTTCTCTTAGATTTTGGCCCATTTATTCCTTTTACAGCCATGCCAGAAGATTCGGAGGGATTTTTATTGCTTGGAGTTCCTTGCATTAGCATCTTTCTACTCTCTTCACATTTCACCAAATTAACTGCCTCCATAATGGTTGGTAGTGGTCGAGTTGCCATGATTCTTCCAAGAACCTCCTCGTAAATAGAGTTTAGTCCCAACCGAAATTCATACACCCGTTCTCTTTACACAATTTTCTTGTAGCATGCCATATCTTCACTACAAGCCAATTGGCGTGGGTCATAGAGGTCTAGCTGTTGCCACAATTTTACTAGCGTGGTGTAATAACTAGTGACTGATTTCTCACCTTGTTTAGTTTCCCTCATAATTCCTTTGATCTGAAACAGAACAACAGTATTTTCTATAGTGGCATATGTCATTTTGTCATTCTCCCATAACTCTTTTGCAGAGGTTGCAAGGACAAATTGCTCACCAACTTTGAGAGTCATGGAATTAACCAACCAGCTCATTACCTGGTTGTTTTTAGTCATCCACACCTCATATTTTGAGTTAGACACAGCTGGTGGCTCAGCTGTGAGATGTTTCTCCTTTCCTCTCCCTCTTACGAACATAAGCATGCTATGGGACCACTGTAAATAATTATTCCCATTCAGCCGATGGTTGGTTACTATTGACAACTGCGTGTTAATGTTGTTCTGGGAAGGGAACGAGTTTCCTGTGCCGATAATGTTGTTCGGTGTTTCTAGGATTGATTCTTGTGGAGCGTTGCTTGCTGAGCCAGTGACAGAATTTTCCCCTCACTCAACATGCCATGCTCCTAACGTCCTGAATGAAACCATCCTCCTTTATGTTCAAAGCTCTGATACCGTGAACAAATTTGAGGATAATTTCTGTATATTATTTCTCATAAATGACAGAAATACTTATAGGGAAGATAAGTAATTGTTCTGCTATTCAATCCCTTGATTATTGCCTAGAAAGAAGTAAATAAGATCCCATGAAAATAGGGACCAGAAATGGAAACGATATTTTAGGGAATAAACTATTGAGTAAATAAGGAAACAAATAAAGTAATAAAACTGAAAATATTCTTCCAATAGAAATTATTATACTTAGGATCAAACTCTTAATTGGGCTATTACAAACTCTCAGAAAGGACAGACTAACACTTCTCTTGTGAAAGTTGCCTTCACTATTGCTATATATTCTCTTTGGAAAGAACGTAATGCTCGGCTGTATACTACTCATGAAGAGGGGAAATACCAAGTAGTTGACATGATCATTAATTGGATTCGAGGTGCCTTAACTGCTAAAAATCTTCTTCATTCACTTTCCCTTGACATGCGATTCCCGTGGAGTCTTTAGCTTGACTTCCTAGAATGTTTTACTAACTTTTTGATTCCTCCTTTGTTCTTGTATATTTCTTCATAGATTAGCTCTCATTGTAATGACGTTATAGTTTTGTCTATAGTCAATCCCTTTTCAATTTCCAAAAAAAAAAAGTTTCCTTATTAGATAGGAAATAGTAGTAAGTTAGATATATGTTATCCTAGTTGTAGTTATATTATCCTAATTGTATAGGACTTAAATTTATTTAAGAATATATAATTTTTATTAGATCAAGGTTCATTTTTGTTTTAGATATTTTATTTAGGAACCCTTTCCTTTTAGAATAAGGGTAAGAATTGTTCAGTCGTTCAGTAAGAAGATCTTGGAATCTTTTTCTATAAATTTGAGTTTTCTATTAGAAGGTGCTATGTTTTCTTTTAGCAGTGATTCTTAAACCCTATGAATGATTCCTAGTTTCTTACCCTTCATTACTTGTTTACTTCACTGAATTCTAACACTTTTTAACTTGAATTTTCAGTAACTAAAATCCTAAATTTTAGTCATATCAAACCTAAAATTTGAACTATAGGAAACCCTAAATTTGTGGCCTAAATTTTTATCAATCAAACCGTACAAATTGAGATATACCCAAATATGAAATTCCAGCATTCCAAGTTGCAATTCTGACTTAGAATCTAAATTATAGCTACCTAACAACAGTAAACAGCCCATATTTCCTAGTTTATGTGAATTTCAGCTACTAGTTGATTTTTTCCCCCTATTTGTCCTATATTAATTTGGTGTTAGAGTTTTGGATCACAATAGCAACATGTAGTGGAAGGGTGTATGGAATAATACTTGGTGACCTAAAGCAAGATGAAGTACTTATGAAAATTATGAAAAAATTAGACCTTAATGACTCTTGATCACAAGGTGCTCTAAGAATTACTACAGAAAACAACATTGGACAATAAACTACACTTGATGCTGAGGGTGCAGAAGTGAAATCCAAAATGAAGAGCTTGGAGCTAATCAACAATGAGTGGGGTTTGGGAATCAACGATTACTAAGAGATTAAAAGATAGAAACCAACCGTCAACACTTGGAGAGTTTATGCGAGATTGTAGAGGCCATGATAGAACTAAAACACATAACACACTCAATGATATTTCTAAGAAAGTTTGTGTTGAAGCCCTTAATTTTGTAGGAAAGATGGACCTACTCCTATTCTTAGACTAGAAAATAGCAATAGAAGGCTTTTTTGAGTAGTACAACATGTTAGAAGATCAAAAAGTCTAATTTGCAAAGACGAAGCTGGTGGGGTATGAAAAGAATTACGATTGTGCAAAATTTTATGCTAGCACCTAATGCATAAAAATTTGCATCACAAAACAACTACAATGTTGCTAAACCTAAAGGCAAAGCTACAGTTGAGAGTAGGACAATGGAAGGCATTAATGACAAGAAGTGTCTTTGATGCAATAGGAGGGGTCAATTTGATTATGAATGCACTAATAGAGGTTTGCACATGATGGAAGAAGAAGAGGAAGAATCTGTTGAATATCTGTGCGAACATGAAGGTAGAGAAGAGTTGGAAGGAGGCTCTAGTGATGAACAAGCCAGTCCTACAAATGTTAACATGTTTACAACCACTAAGGTGGAGGAACAAGAAAAATGGCTCTATCCTTACTCAAATAAGATACATAGATAAAGTGTGTAAATTTATCATTGATGGAGGAAGAAGTATGAATGTGATATAGTACTATATTGGTTGCTTGAAGGTTCTTAGTGTCTTTCAAAATAGGAATATATGGAAACTCTATTCGATGTGATGTTATTCCTATGAAAATATCTCACATTTTATGTGGTCGACCTTGGCTTTATAATTGCAATGTGCAGCATTTTGAAAAAGTTAACACCTATATGTTTATTTTTCATGGAAAGAAGATAATGTTGAAGCTTATGAAAGTGGACAAGGTAGAAAGGTAAAGAGAAAGTAACCAGGTAGCTATAAATGCCTAGAAAAATCCATTTAATATCTTTATAGAGGGATAGTTTAAACTTGTCAACAAGGAGAAAGGAATTGTAAGTGTAATGGTAGTTAAGTGAGTAATAAAAAAACACTTGGAACACACCTTGCCTTACCAAAAGAAGAGGGTGAATTGCTGGTTGATTTTGCAGATCTTACACCAGATGATTTACTAAGTGAATGACCTCCTTTACGAGATATTCAACATGTTATTAACTTGGTCCTTGGATCTACTTTACCAAATCTTCTAACCTATTCGCTTAAATCCTATTGAAAATGAAGAGTAGAATAGATAAGTAGAGGAGTTGCTAAAAAAAAGTACTTATTCTAGAAAATCTCAGTCCGTATGCACTTCCAACAACATTATTGACTCAAAAATAGAAGTTATCATGCATTAATTTTTGGGCGATAATCGAGGTCGCAGTAAGATATAGGTTTCTAATCCTTCTCTTTGATGACATGTTAAACATATTGACTGGAGCTACTATCTTTAATAAGATAGACTTACGAAGTGAGCACCATCAAATCATAATCAGACTTGGGAATGAATGGCAAACAACTTTCAAGACGAGTTATATGAATGGTTGGTGATGTTATTTGGGCTTATAAATGCAGTTAACATTTTTTATGAGAGTGATGAATCAAGTGTTTCGATCATTTATGAACAGATGGTATATTTTGATGATATGTTTATATACAAGACTAAAGAGGATCATTTATTACATTTATAACAAGTCTTGAGAGTTTTGAGGCAAGAGAAACTTTATATCCACTTAAAGAAGTTTTCTTTAATGCAATCAAGTGTTGCTTTTTTAGGTTTTATTGTATCCTACCATGGAGTGGAGATGGATCTAGAGAATATTGTGCATGAAACACGAGAGTTTTCATGGCCTAGCAACATTTTATAGGCAATTTATTCATAATTTCAGCACTATAATAGTCCATTAGATTTTTAAGTTATGGGGGAAGACTACAACCTTTTCTTTTTTTGAAAAATGGGGAGACTACAACTTGTAATCTCTGTCCTGAACAATTTATTTATCTATTGGTGTTCAAACATCGCCCTTTCCAAAGGGATAATGAAGGAAATAGAAAAGAAGCTAAGGGATTTCCTTTAGGGAGGATCTAGTAGCTACAAGAAGCCTCCTAAAGTGAAATGGCCTACAATTTGTCAACCTAAGCAGTTTGGGGGTCTTGGAATTTCTTTTGTCAAGCTCTTAAGCAAAGCTTGAATGGCCAAAAGATTTATGGAAGCTATGCGAGGATAAAGAGAATTTATGGGTCAAATGGACGCATCTATATCATATAAAAGAGGAGAGTATTTGGACTATTCCTATCAATCCTAAGATGTCATAGGATTCTGCAAACAAGGGAGTAGATACATCCTTTAATCATACACAAAATTGGCAATGGATAAAAAACATTTTTCTGGTTTGATCAATGGCACACACTAGGCCTTTATACAACTGCCTTCCTACAATTTCTTGAAGACACTGATCCCATAGAAGAAAAAAGTTAATGAGCTTATCACCGAGAACTCTTGGACCTGGCAATTTCACTCTTCCAGAGGAATTGGTAACATCCTTAATAGCATGCCTTCATATGCATTAAACCCCCCAGTGCTTGATACTATCCAATGGATAGCAGACAAATCAATGTGTGTTAGCCTTCAATCTTATAGTAGGAAACTATTGGAAGCTTGCTATACCATAATCAAGTCTTCGCATAGACTAATTTAGGATCTTACTATAGTTGGCAATTATGTGCAGGCTGGCAACCAAAGGTTCCCTTAAATTCAATGTCTCCAACACCAGCTGTGAATTATGTATAAGAAGCAATGAGATTCTTAATCATCTCTGTTTTGTCTACAACTTCACAAAATGGATCTTGAACAAAGTGTTTACACACCTTGGAGTGATTTGCACTAAAACTGATTGGAATGAGATAGTACATTGGGCCATTAAACTTAAACTCAAGAATAAAGGAGATATTAAGCTATTTAGAAGTTGTTTTGGAGCTATAATGTACTACATCTGGAAAGAAAGGAACAATAGATTACTCGGTGCTTCTCCAACTGAATTGCAGATCATTTATCATAGAATCCTCCATGTTCGATATACTATAATTCAGCTAATGGTCAGAACAAACTATGCTTAGATATTAGAAGCAGATGGTTACTTTAGTGCTGCTCCTTTTCTTTCAAGTTTGAAGCTAGTTGGTATTTTCACTCAATTGTTAGTGCCATCATGTTAATGCCAATCTTTTGTTAATGGCATTTTGTTAGTGGCATTATTGCTGCCTTGTCAATTGCATTGTATTTATACATTTTTCTATAAATACAAATCATTTACTTTCCAAAAAAAAAATTCAGCAGTATAATAATGTCCATTATGATTATGTGAAGGAAAATTTACTTGGTAAGGCAATAACTAAAGCCTTTAAAGAAATCAATAAAAAGATGATTGAATCTCCTGCAACTTCCAAGTTTTTTTAAAGGTATTTGAGGTTTTTTGTGACACATCTCATGTCAGAATTAGAGGCGTACTCAGCCAAGGACACTCAATTACTTATTTCAGTGAGAAGTTAAGTGAAGAGAAACAATGATACTTATGACAAAAAATTTGATGTAGTGGTATGTTCTCTTTACAATTAACATCATTATCTCTCATACAAGGAGTTTATATTTGAACCATGAATCTATTGAACACTTCAAGTCCTAGAAGAACTTGAATAAAAAGCATGCCTTATGGAGTGAATTTTTGGAACAATTTAACTTTATTTAACATTAGGAAGGAGTTGAGAATAAAGTAGTAAATGCATTGAGTAAAAAGAATCATTTGCTTAATGTTACAGAATATATCAGTTACGTAATTATAGGGATTATGTAGTTAATGTAAATATCATAGTTATAGGGATTTAGCTTGATTATAGGGATTATTTCCTAGTTTAAACCTATGTATTCAGAATAAATACCTGTATTATTATTCTAAGTAATATACAGAAAACTTCTTCTCATTCTTCTCATGGTATCAGAACCTAGTCGTGTTTTTGGGTCTCTTTCGTAGTTTTCTATGAATTGTTTTCTGCCCTATTGTAACGCAATATACCAACTGTGTTGGTGGTACATTTTTTGGAGAAATTTTTTCTCACCTCCTCCTTCATAAGACACTACTTGATGCTAGCCTTTATCTTCCTATTGCTCTTCGTAAAGGTAAACGCACATGCACCTACCCTGTTTCTTTCTACCCTGTTTCTTCTTTTGTATCTTATCATGCTTTATCTCCTTCCTCCAAGTCTTTTGTAGCCTCCTTAGACTCTGTTGTTGTCCCAACGTCCCTTGTTGAAGCATTGGCTCATGATGGTTGGCAAGCTGCAATGAAGGAAGAAATGATGGCCTTAGAGCATAATCATACTTGGGACCTTTTGTCCCTTCCTTCAGAGAAACGGGCTATTGACTATAAATGGGTGTTCACTATTAAAATGAATCCTGATGGTTTTGTTGCTCGATTAAAAGCTCGATTGGTTGCTAAAGGATATGCTCAAACATGTGGGGTGGATTATTCAGAGACTTTCTCTCCAGTTGCAAAACTTTCTTATGTCCGCTTGTTTATCTCCGTAGTTGCCACTTACAATTGGGCACTTCGCCAACTTGACGTGAAGAATGCTTTTTTACACAGGGATTTATCTAACCACCTGGATTTGTTGCTCAAGGAGAGTCAGGGAAAGTGTGCAAATTACGGAAGTCTCTGTATAGCTTGAAGCAATCAAGTTTGGAAGATTTAGTATTGTAATGATTTGAGTTTGGCTTGCGAAGAAGTGCATACGATCACTCTGTGTTCTTTGTATCATCTATTTCTTGGTGTCAGTGTTATTTGCATCATCTATTTCTTGGTGCATTTTATTGGTTGTATATGTGGATGATATAGTGATCATTGGAAGTGATGAAGCAGGAATCACAAGATTGAAAGCATTCCTTGGGACTCGTTTTCAGACAAAGGATTTAGGACCATTGAAATACTTCTTAGGAATTGAAGTTTCTTGCAGTCATAAAGGGATCTATCTATCTCAAAGGAAATATTGTCTGGATTTATTAGATGATGCTGGCTTTATTGAGGCAAAGACATGTGATGCGCCTATGATACCAAATGTGAAGTTAAAAGTTGAAGATGGAGACTTACTTGTGAATCCTAAAAAATATAGGAAAATTGTGGGAAAATTGAACTATCTTACTATCACTCGTCCTGATATTGCCTTTCCAGTAAGTGTTGTAAGTCAGTTCATGTCATCTCCTAGAACCACACATGGGGATGTTGTTATTTATATTTTGAGATATCTAACAGTGCGCTAGGGCGTGGCATCTTATATCGAAATAATGGTCACCACACTATAGAAGGATTCACAATTGCTGACTATACAGGAGATCTTTCAGACAGGCGCTCTATCACAAGTAGTAGTGTTTTTGTTGGAGGCAATCTTGTTTCTTGGAAGAGCAAGAAACAAAGTGTTGTATCCCGATCAAGTGTAGAATTTGAATATAGGGCTATGGCGCAGACTACATGTGAACTCATATGGTTACGTCATTTACTTGGTGAGATTGGGTTTGTTCAATCTAAACCAACAAACTTATGGTGTGGCAATGAAGCAGTAATCTATATTGCAAATAATCCTGTGTTTCATGAGAGAACCAAGCATATAGAAGTCGATTGTCATTTTACTCGGGAAAAGCTAGAAGATGGATCAATCTCAACTTAACAAGTTAGGACAGGGAGCCAATTGGCTGATGTGTTCACCAAAGCATTACCGGAGAATCGGGTTAATTATATTTGTAACAAGCTGGGCATGATCAATATCTATGTTCCAGCTTGAGGGGGAGTGTTACAAAATAAATCAGTTACGTAATTATAGGGATTATGTAGTTAATGTAAATATCATAGTTATAGGAATTTAGCATGATTATAGGGATTATTTTCCTAGTTTAAACCTATGTATTCAGTATAAATACCTATAATATTATTCTAAGTAATATACAAAAAACTTCTTCTCATTCTTCTCACTTAAGACTTTAACGATGAAAGTTGTGAGGTTCAAAAAGCTAAAAAGAGAATAAGTTTCATATTAAGTTTTGTAATAATTTATTCAAAAATTATAGTTGGACACAGGGATAATCACTTCCCATTTGTGGCACACGATGACTCTTTTTTCGGAAGAAATTGACTTTGACTACCAAATACTTTGGTCCACTTCAAAGCATAATATGTCTAATGTTATATGACAATGTCAAGCATGTCAGTTAGTTAATTCTAGATGTAAGTATGGATTGTCTTGGGAATTATTAAATCTATAAAAAGTTATGATTCTATTTTTATGGTGGTGGATATGTTTTTAAAGATCCTATGCCAAAATTTGGTTATGACAATTCTATAAATAGTTTAACTAGTAAGAGTCCTTTGAGATACTTTTGAGAAGTCAACCAAGGAAGCTTATTTTCTTTTTTACCACAAACAACACAATTTAGTGTTGAAGTTGAAGGTTTTGCACAATACATGAGGAATATATTTGATGAGGTATGACAAAGATAACAACCAACAACTTGACTTATAAATAATATGTTGATCAATGCCGTTGATTGGTTGAATTCAGTGAAGGGAAATGGTGATGGTAAGGCTTCATTTAGAGCATTTATCAAAAGAAAAATATTAAAAACTTCATCCGTGGAGTTTTGGACTTTATAAAATTCTCAAGAAGATGAGTGCTAGTACTTACGTTTAGACAAGTGACATGAAAATTAGTCCTATTTTTAATGTTATAGACTTAACTATTTATCGTGGATATGATGATACACAATCTCCTGTTGCAGCTGTGAGAATTTCAGTCATTCTTCATCTCAAAGAAGAGATAGAGGATGTTTTTGATGAATAAATTGTAGAGGAAGATTAATTTCTAATAGCACTTAAGACTTTAGAATCTGAATTTCAGAAGATGAGCCTAGACTTATATGATTAGTATCTGTCATATTCTATGTCGAGGATGATTTTAGACATGTCGGAGAGAATTTATGCAAACGAATTTAGAGTTTATAAAAGAAATAGAAAGGCAAATTAGTCAACCACAATCTTTAATTTGGTGGTATGAAGAGAGAGATTTGAGGTGACAACAAAGACAATAAGAAATGAATTTAGTTATGCTAGGTTTTCTTATTAGATGGAAAATATTAGTAGATAAGAACACCTTCCCTTGCCAACTTAAAGATGGACTAGAACTCGAGGGAAGCCAATTACAACTCCAATTCAAACCCCCAGGCTATCAACTTTTCCCTCTGACTGGACTGGAAAAAAGGGATTGGTTGATAAAGAGTAAAGGCCAATTCATGGATCTCTTGGTTAGAGAAAGAAAAATAAGAGGATCGAACCATTGATTCTGACTTTGTTTCAAATTCGATAAATGTTGGTTGATCGTATATTTCATTATAGTTCTATGATTTAGAGTATCATTTCCTATTTGATCCCTTTCGGTGAAACAAACAAAAGGAAAAGAGAAGATAAAGTATGTGGTCCTTGTCGGTGGCATTGGGACATTCAAACAAGGAACCGCTAATCCGAACCACGCAAACAACATGTGGGAACGCCTGGCTTGCCCTCTCGACTTGTCATGCTACCCCCATGTAAGCTCAAATCAAAACCTATTGCTTCTATTTCAACTGGTCGATCTAAAGGGTAAGCGTATCAAGAGAAAATGAGCAAAGCATGACCACCCTGCTGTCATATAGTAGGTTAGATATGTTATCTTAGTTGTTTAAGACTTCAACTTATTTAAGATTATAAAATTCTTATTAGATTAGGAGTCAATTTTGTTTTGAATATTTTATTTAGGAGTCCATTTTCTACTAGAGTAAAGGTTTTAAGAATTTTTATATAAACATATGTGCACTTAGTCCTTCAATTAAATTTTTTTTTCTAACATCTCAAGCTGAAATCTAGATCTGAAATCTGAAATTTTAAGTAGCCTAACCACACTCAACAGCCCATATTTCCTAATTTATGTGAGTTTTAACTACTAGTTTACATTTCTTCTATATGTCCGACATTAGGTGTCTTAATGTCAAGCTGTTGAAATTGGCTACTAGTCATGTTTTGTTGATGTCAGTTGGGTCTTCAGAGGCCCTCTCCATGCATAAGCGCAGTATTGATTTGTGAATTGATGCCAGGCTTTTTGATGAGCAAGACGCTAGTCACACCTCTGATAAGAAGTAGAGAAACCAACTTTTTGGTTCATCAAGACTGGTTTTTATGGTGTATTCCCCATTTTATTATGGGTGCTTGTGACAGACTACCCATTTATTAAGGAAAGTCAATTACTCTGTTATCATTGTTGCTAAATATAAAAAAGGAAGACTTCATTATGTGACAGTGGACAAGCAACCGAAACTAACATACTATGTAAATAAAAGGTGACACTTAGGGTATTTCAATATTAGCACTACATTGGAACTTTTAGGTTTTGTTTTGTTAGCCTTGAATCAAGCTTGTATGCCATTCATTGGTGGAATAACATCTTTCCAGATGATGATAGGTGAATCAGTGGGGAAACATTATATATGATGAGTTTGTCCGGCCAATTGAACGAATTGTTAACTTCCGTACAGAAATTAGTGGGATTCGGCCACAAGACTTGAGGAAAGGTTAATTATGTCTGTTCTCTTTGTCTCTTTTACAAATTATGATGCTTTTTTTTTTTTTTTTTGTCAATGTACCTGCCAGGGGTCAACGTATTGTTCCTTTACTCAGAATGTCAAAATTTCTCGTTTTTGCTTCCTGAAAGTTTTATTCCAAGCATGAAAATAGAATTAGTGACTTGTTGTATAGAGTATCACCATCACTTCGCAAATTTGTTATTCTTTTTAGCTATATTAGCAGAGCACATACAAATTGACTATAACTTGAGGTCAGGATATTTTTCTGCATTTTTGAATACTTTTGTTCAAGAAAGATTTTGGGGTTCTAGGTCTATTTTTTAGATTTTGCCTATTGAGACCCATGCAATATTGATTGTTATGATATTAATCACAGAAACCAATAGATTCTTTCTGAGTGCTAATTGTTTTTTGTAGCAAAGGATTTTTCAACCGCTCAGAAGAAAGTTGCAGAGTTGATTAAAGGAAGGATTCTTGTTGGTCATGCCTTGCGCAATGATCTTAAGGTTTAGCTACTTCACTTTTCAATGGAAGTTTACTCATGAATCAAATACGTACTGAGTTTATTTTTCTTTTTGGAAATAGGCGTTGTTATTGGGTCATCCCAAGAAGGACCTACGAGATACTTCAGAATATCAACCATTTTTCAAGTACTTAAAATTCTATGCTTGGAATATTTTGTTTATTTTCTTCTTGCCTGAGACATAATACCTAATCTTTAATATATTGAGCACTTGGTCAAACAGGGAGAAGCGCAGAAAGGCACTTCGGCATCTTGCAACTGAATTTCTTGGCGTGAAAATCCAGACTGGGGAGCACTGCCCTGTAAGTTCTCTGAATTGGTTACCTGGGCTCATGCTCTTTTGCTTATGTGTAAATTTATATCTACTCGGGCTCGCTGGCTTGTGCATTTCATTCGTCTCTCGTCAGATTTTGTTTGCAGGCCCTCCTTGGAGGTGTAGGTTTACTGTTACCAAGTTTTCTTATGAGTGCGTCACGGCATTTTTCCCAGTTTACCAGGGGGATGGAATTTGTCTAACCACTTTATCGACTGCGTCTCTGTTATGCAGATAGAAGATGCCCGTGCTGCTATGCTGCTGTACCAGAAAAACAAAAGAGAATGGGAGAAAAGTATCAAAGATCAAATGAGAGTCAGACGGCGACAGACAAAACGCAAACAAAAAAAGAAATCAAAAGAGGAAGATCATATCAGCGAGGGTACAGCTGCAACATAGAATTTTGGTTCCTGTTGAAGTTTGTCACCGGTAAATTTAAGTTCTAACCGCCATTTGATTCATTGGATGGATGTTGTGTGTCCATTGAAAGCACACAGTAGTTGGCGTACACTGTCGGAGAATTATTTAAAGGAACGGTGATCTGCAGATTTATGCAAATGCACCATTTTCATTTTTCATGTACCGATTCCAAATTTATTATTCGTTGTCATTCTTAGGGAAAATATAGCCACAAAAAATATTTAATGATAAGTAAGCTTGTGTAATATGTGTTAGAAGTACTGCAATCTCAATTCGAAAAGAAATATCAATATGAAAATGAAAATGAGTTATAGTTTATTGTCCTAAGAGTTAATCTTTCCGAACAGTAGTGAGGTTTATTATTTCGAATAAAGTAGTATAGTAATTGGAAAAAATGATTAAAGTCTTTATTTTATTTGGTTGTCATGACACCTAACTAATCACTTGCTTTTTTACATTTATTTTTCTCTCAACATAAATTACCTTTATTTAGTAGAATTGATACTAAAGTGATCGTGAACCAAATTTTTTGGACATAGGTTAAGTTTGAGAAGAGTTCTTAGAGTTGGAAAGGAAAATTGTATATCCATTATGTAACTTTGCTATAATCCTTATTAAGTATTTGATGATAAAGTTGTAGAAATATGTCAATGTCATACATGTAAAAACATGTGATAACAATTCGAGTTGATTAATGTCTCATAGACTTTATTGACAATATATAAGATGGATGTCAATATTGAGATAACGTAATGCAAATAGTTGCATAAAGTAGAACTGAAAGGTATAGTACTTTGATGAAATTGTTTCACTCTATTTAGCCTCCTAAAATTGTAAACATGGACTATGATTGAAGGCATTGACTATAGGAAGATAATAGTTATCAATAGAAGAAAAATGATTGTATGACCATTCTTGCCAATATATGATATGATAGAGATTGTGTATATTTCTAATTTATGCTTTTGAGTATTTGATAATAAATTTAGATTCAACATTACTATAATGCTTAAGGCATAATAAAAAATAGATTAATGAATAAAAGTAATTGATTTAAGTTTATAAAAATAGTTTGCTGTGTTGGGTTAAGGGAGACTTGTGATTAACATGAGTGGCAAGTATAAAAAAATAAATTACTGAGAATATCTGTTATGCCATATTGGTTAAATCATTGTAATGAAAATATGTATGTATATATATATATATGTATGTATGTATGTATGTATTAAATGAAATATTGATCTAAAATTTTAAAAGTTCAAAGTGTTTAAATTTAGGTAAAAATAAGCATTGAAAATGTTGAATCACTTCAATGAGACTGATATGGTAAGATGTAAAATTTTGATTATCTATATTGAATGAGATTTTCTTGTGAATATCTCAACAGAAAAATTTTATAATAGTATATATTTGTAAGTAGAAAAATACGATATGCAATATTGTATGATAAAATATTTATTTCTTCTATAGTTACGCCTAGTATAACAATTTACCTTCACTAGTTCCAAGTAAATCAATTAATAAGATTTTATATTAGATATGAATTGGTAAAACTTTGAAAGAGTTGAAGTTAATGATTTTAAAATATAATGCTTAGTTGAAGCATATATTATCCATTAAGTTTAAAATTAAATACGATAATAAAAGATTGTAAGATATCCAAAAGATTAGATATAATGTTACAGACCTATTGAATAAAGTGTTTATTTCAGTGTATACTTATAAGAGTTTGATTTTTAAGATAAGTAGTGGGAGTAATATCAGGTTTGAAAAAGTTCAAATCTCATGGTAATAGATCCAATTGAAATTAGCCCCTTTATTGATACATTTGATGTATAGTTAGAAGGTAAATTTAAAGTGCTCATTTTAGGGATGATTGTGGATTTTTCATCAAGAAGGTTAATAGAGTATAATTGTACTCTTCAGTAGGAGTATGTAGAGACATATTGCTCATAGAGAAAAAAATTTTTTTTTCAATTGTTGAATATATGATAGGGCAAACAAAAATCTTATTAGATATAAAAAGGCAACAACTTATTTAAGGCAATTAGATGTATATAGATAGATATTGAAGTTGTTTACTTATTCTAGTCCAAGTACACAGATAATGTATTAAAGGTGTTTAATATTTGAAATATCTGATATATAAAAGATATCAATTATTCTATGTATAAGTTAATATTTGAGTTCAAAGTCATTTGGATGTTAACTTTAGAAGTAAATCATAGTTAAGGTAAATTTTTCTAAGAATAATATTATTTTGAGATTATAAAGGTTTCAATATAGCATTAATCAATAATTAGACTATAATATATCTTCTATTTAGTGGAAATGATTATTTAGATCAAGAAGTTCTTTAATAAATTTGGTATAGTTCCTTGAATTATCTAGAAAGTAGTGTATTGTAGAACATTTGAGCTATTAAGCATGAGAAAGAAGCTAGAGTTTCATTAAAGATCAAGTAATTATTTAGGTAGTTTATCTTAATTAATATGGTACTTGAAAATAAAGTTCTAAAGTTTTAGCTAGTGCTCACTATAGAGAATCTTGTATAATTCTCTCGTTAAACCACTTTCTTAGCAATAGCATGATTGTCATATAGTGATATAGTATAAGATACTTAAACGAATGACTTAGTGTAAGTGGGAGATTGTTAGTTTACGCCCTATAGTCAATTGGTTAATTATAGTTTTAGTGATATAATTTTTAAAGGAATTCTATCTTATATATATTCAGAGAGATGTACAATGCAAATGGAATTTTGATGAGACTATAATTATGATATTTATATTACATTTATGTATTATACCTAAATCGTTCCTAGTCATTATTCTATAAAATGGGAAATTAATAAAGTGTAAACTAGACTAGTGTACCTTATACTTCTTCCTTGTGAAGGAAGTTGTCAATCTTATAAACTAAAGTATAGATACCTTGTTAGATTCTCATATCGGTTGGAGAGGGGAACGAAGTACGCCTTATAAGGGTATGGATACCTCTCCCCCAAAGACGTATTTTCCCAAGGGTGGGAAGGGCAAAACCGTGAGGGCTAGACTAGGCTAAGGATCAAAGCGGACAATATCTGTGAGCCGGTGGTCTGGGCTATTATAAATGGTATCAGAGCTAGTACTCAGATTGATATGTCAGCAAGGACGCTGGGCCTCCAACGGGGTAAATCCAGGCCTATGTGCCAGCAAGGACACTAGGCCTCCAAGGGGGGTGGATCTAGGCCTGTGGGCCAACGAGGATGCTAGGCCTCTGAGGGGGATAGATCCAGGCCTGTGTGCCAGCAAGGACGCTGGGCCTCTAAGAGGGATGGATCCAGGCCTGTGGGCCAGCGAGGACGTTTGGTCTCCAAGGAGGGTGGAATGTTAGATTCTCATATCGGTTGGAGAGGGGAACAAAGTACGCCTTATAAGGGTATGGATAACTCTCCCCTAAAGACGCGTTTTTCCAAGGGTGGGAAGAGCAAAACCGTGAGGGCTTGGCTGGGCCAAGGCCCAAAGTGAACAATATTTATGAGCGGGTGGTCCGGGCCTTTACAAATGGTATCAGAGCTAGTACTCGAATCGATATGTCAGCAAGGACACTGGGCCTGCAAGGGGGTGGATCCAGGCCTGTAAGCCAACGAGGACGCTGGGCCTCTAAGGGGGAGTGGAATATTAGATTTCCATATCGGTTGGAGAGGGGAACGAAGTCCGCCCTATAAGGGTATAGATACCTCTTCCCCAAAGACACGTTTTCCCAAGGGTGGAAATATAAAAACCGTGAGGGTTTGGCTAGGCCAAGGCCCAAAGCGGACAATATCTGTGAACAGGTGGTCCAAGCTATTACATACTTAAACAAAAATATAGGTTGTTATCAAAGTTCAAATTCAATAAATTGACCTGATTATGGGAATCTCAAGCAGAATATTTCTTATAACTTTTTAGATTCCCTTATTATAATGGTTATATAGTTGATTCTTAGATTTGAGATTACCAAAGTATTTCATATGGGAATTATTATGTTTAGATGCTACTACTGACCTATTTTATTTAGGGTAGCTCATTCGAAAGTATTTAGATATAATATGAACCATATAGAGATAGTTGAGTAAGTCAATAAAGAATTTGTTACTTTAAAGTAATTAAGGAGAATATTTCACTCTTCTTAATTATACAACATCCAAAACACAAAATAATTTTGATAAAATATTCCCTTTTTAATTGGGAAAAAGACTCTTATATGAAGATTTTGAGCTCCTATAGGACATAATTGACATAGTTTAAGGTATTAAGAATATGCTTAAAGTGGTTAATACTTAAAAGCTAACTTGTTGAGTTTAGAATGCTTGTTAGTTGTTGCACCACTATTAACCTCAAACGAGCAAATTTTTTTAATCCTCCTTTTGCATAGAATAGTATTGAAGAAAATTTTGGTGTCCTTTTCTCCCTCCTTATGCCAATTAAATTTAGCTCTTTGTTTCAATATTAAATGATGATTTTCTATGGCCTGTGATGAAACATTGAGAGCTTCCCTTTCTCTAGCTCTAAGAGTAGGATCTTTGAGAAGAATGTCAACCTAAGATTAAATAGAGAATAAAGTTTTTTTTTCTCTTTTACTTTGGTATAGTAGCTTCAGTATTCACGATCTTATTATCATACATTTTCTTACATTCAATTTCACTTTTTGAAACTTTCTTATATATTTGAATGCTTTATATCCCCCAACTTGAAAGCTTAATCCTCTTTTAATAGCCTTTTCAAAGCCTTCAATATGCTAAGAAATTGTTGAATCTAAATGAAAACTTTTGATATCCAAACTTAGTTCCCATTACCACCTCAGCTTGAGAGTGATCAAAGCAGAGAGGTTTATGGAATTGAGCTATGGTATATTTATACGTTGAGAGCCATAATGGATTAACCAAAACAATATTGAGCTTTTTCCTAATCAGTTAATTGTCCTCCTTTGTTGCTCTATGTGTAAAAATCTCTATCAAATGTGAGATCAAAAAGTTGAAGAATTGAGAAAGTTTTCATTCCTCCTTATATTACTTGGTCTTTCTCCTTCTACTTAACTATGGTTAACTTATCGAGAG
>JANQBM010000005.1:28097239-28109531 GCA_025594535.1 Erythroxylum domingense | reverse complement strand
CGTGGGTCCTCTAATTTGCTCATAGAGATAATCAAATTCCTATCTGAAGCACAAGCTTTCTCTTCACTCTGAAAGAGAAGGTGCTATTTCTAGCCATATCTACTCAAGAGATATGGAAGGAAATAAATTAGCGAAAGTTCCAAAACAAGAAGCATTCCGTGAAGTTAGTGCTACAATCAATTATTCGAAAGGGTAGAGAACAAAATTTAAGTTAGGAAATGGAGCAAACTCAACTCAGATGAAGGAACAGGAGTTTGGTTCTTACCTAGGAAAGACTGACAGTGTATGTTGTCTTACGAGATCCTCAAGCTCTCTACAAAAACATGGAACAGCTGATTAAAAGTAGCTTCAGTAAGGTGAGAGTTGCAGAAACATGGAGTTTGGCTCTTACGTATGAATGATGATGACGATTGCTTTTGGATGTTACCCACCCTAATTTGGAATTTTCTTGAAACCATCTGAAGGAAAGATGGGGAGCCTTTCACCCTTTTACACTTCATCTTGGTTCGATGTCGTTTTAATTAGCCATTACTTCATACGCTATCGTCCAATTCTTTAATGGGTCTATTTAATACGTTGTTGTTCGGTCTCACTTGGTAGCCTAATTTGCTAATGATTGTCCCTTAATTGTAGTGTCTTGTTGCCTCATCTTGTAATAGGAGAGTATGTTTACTCTCCAATAAACTTATTGTCCTTCATTATTCGTTAATACAATTAACTTTAAATATAAAATTTAAAAACAACAAGAAGAACATTATCTTTAATCAATAATAACGTGACTTTGAAATTAAGATTTTCCTTTTCATATAAGAAAAAGGAAAACAATTCCTCTAGTAGAAATATGAAATGTAATTTCATATCCAAAAGATTGATATTTATGTAGTGGAAAAAGATGACACTTGACTTTGAGCTAAAAACCATCACATTATATTTATTGCTATTTGTTGGAGACCGTTCTTGTTTATAAATTAAAAATATGAGTGACCGTAGTGGAATTACAAAGTCAAAATGGTAGCAATTAATCCGAACAAGAAAATAAATTATAGAACCCGATAGGATCCTTTGAATACTCTATTTTGGTCAACTCAACCACTTCCGGCTGAGAGACCGGATCGGATGAAATGAATGGCACGTGCTCTACTAATCAATCAATCTCTCTCCCTTTCTTCCATGATGCGGCTTCCAGTTTTCGGCGTGAAGCTGCAGCAGAACATTTAACAACACCATTAATTTATTCAGTCACTGGATGCCGTTGCCAAGAATGACTTCCCCGTGCTGCCAAGACTGAATTCTCTGTGCTAACTGCTGAGCATTGTTTAATCGAAACCAGTTGCCAAGAATGACTTCCCTGTGCTGCCAAGACTGAATTCTCTGTGCTAACTGCTAGGCATTGTTTAGTCGAAGCCATTTAAAAAAAAATAGATATGAAACATACATTATATTCACAGGTCAGGTTCAGTTTGAATAAATTCTGACACTATTAATGTTCAAAAATAAGAGGTATATTAAGAATTTAAATGTAGTAAAAAGACATAATCCTACTTCTCATTAACAGATCACCAAATTTATAGTACTTTCCAATTTGGAAATTCATAGATATAGAAAACTGGATCATGTAACATTTTTTTTTTCCTTGTAGAAATAAAATAATGAAAAATAAAAATAGAATAAAGGAATCTCTTGGAAAACAATCATGCGCTTCTTCACTAAACGAGGGATTGTAGACTAATAGGAAAATTAGGTTTCACAATCAGTTTGCGACTAAAGAAAAGGAAAGATGAGATGAGGATGATGTTTTACAGTCACCTAATATCGTTACAAATACTTGGCTTGGATGAGTTACCCCACCAAATGGTTCCTACCTTAAAATTGTATCATATCCTAATTCCATACATACATACACTTCGCATTTGCATGTTAAAAAGGAGGACGTACTCGTCGCGCCATCTCCTCTGCTCTTTCTTCACATTTATCCAAATGTTTCCAATCCCAATACCAATCCCACTCTTGTGAAAGCATCTCATATTCTCATCTGCTCTTTCTTCGTCTTTTTCTTCTCATTTATCCAAATGTTTCCACTCCCTGCACTCAAGTGAAAGCATCTCCTCAGACACCGTTGCATTCACATCATTACCATGTCTTCATCTATCAGCCTCTCCCTCTGCCTTCTCTTCTCTCTAGTTCTTGTTCTTCTTCTCATCACAACCGTCCATTCCCGAGTTCTCCCTCATCATTTACTCTCCGATGGCCTCCACTCCAGCCATTTCCTGGATCCACCCTACCTGACTCTGACTCGTGCGTCTTCCTCGTCTTGCGAGCAATCTTACGGGTTCCTGCCATGCACCGAGACAGCACTGGGCAACCTGTTCTTGATATTAGTTTATGGATACCTCATGTTCTTGGCTGCTACCTATTTGTCCAACGGCAGCGAGCTTTTGCTAGAGATTCTGGGACCCGGTATAGTCGGTGGCTTGTTTCTTCCCATGCTCGGCGCTCTTCCTGATGCGATGCTCATTCTCGGTAATCCAAAAATTGGACTACAGTTTTCCTTGGAAATTTTCGTGATGACATTCTGTCCACTAAACTAATTATGGAATAGAGACGTAGACTTTGAAGATTTATTGTCCAATCATGAACCAAGTTTATGTCCATTTTAGCTGATGGACAAAATGAGAATATTAAAAATCAAGAAAAACTTGAAATGTGTGGATCTAATAAGCCAGTTTGTTATTCATCATGCAAAATGATAGATATCAAACGCAGATTTCCTTTCCCCCGTTTTATAGTTAAGTTACCTTCACTTTCTCATAGATTCTGAAACTTCTACTTCTGTGTTTGTCTTTGTTGAATAGACCTTTTCTATCTGTTTTTGATGCCTTCGTCATTTTTAACTCTTACCACATTCCTTTCGTTTTATCTTCATTCTTTTTGTGTGGTTCATGTGTAGTTTTGCTCGAGCTCATATGCTTCTATGAATTGTAGTGATTAACACTTTTAAAATTTTATTTGTGTGGACCACTGACTTCTCTGTCCTCAGTTTTATATTTTACCGCTCAAAACTGTTCCTTTTTCTTTGCCCTCTAAATGATTGTTTTTCCTTCTTTTTTGTTTGTTTTATAGTATCTGGAATCTCAGGAACTGCTGCAACAGCTCAAAGTCAGGTCTCAGTTGGAATGGGCTTGATGGCTGGTTCAACTGTTATGCTTCTTACTCTTATATGGGGTTCATGTGTAATAGTTGGAAAATGTGACATTCGGGAGTCTGATGATATTGCGATTGATGGAAAAAATGCTAAGGGATTTAGTTTAACTGGTATGTTACTCTTTTCGCAATTCGCTCGGGAGAGAGAAATTGTCGGTATAAAATTTTCAAAGCACCATTGATTTAGCTGTATTGATTTTAAGCCAATTGGCCCAATTGCTTTAACTATAACTCTGAAGACGACTGATGCATATCATGCAGCTCATTTTGCATGTCTCATGTCATTTGCCTACTGGAGCATCGATTAAACTGTTAAGGGGGTAAGGGATCGAAGAGTACATGAGACATTCAAAGATATCTCTAGATTAGAATATGTTTCTTGTTTTCTTTTTCTAATTTGAAGAAATATACAAGGCCCACCAAGTGAGCATAAACTTATTACAACTTAGATTATGAGTATCAGTAAAGCTAATTCTGAATAGTACACCTTAGCTTAAGTAACTAAGGACCAGTTCCAACTAAGTCTCATTAACCAATCTAATACTGAGGAGAAAGCCAGAAAAGCACGGACATATGGAGCTTTGTTCTTTTGGTTAGGGGATGCCAAATGTAAAATACTGAAAATTACGAATTTCCGACTGAAAATTTCTATAAATTGAATTTTGTATTTGTAAATGTTGGGTTATGAAGCTAAAGATTTCTCTTTCTTTTTGTTTATATAAAAAATTTAACAAAAACAAACATCTTTCCGCATAATTTCACAATCAATAAATAGAATATTGTTTTCGATTTGTATAGAAGATTTAAAGTTGCAACGCATGTGAACATCTGATACAGTTCATTAAACATATTGTTCTGCATGGTTGTAGGTAGTGGTGTTAGTACAGACATTTGGACTTGCTATGCTGCAAGAATAATGGCAATATCTGTTATACCATTTCTTGTTGTTCAATTACCACAAGCACTTCATTCAAGCTCAGGAAGGCACTTAGCAGTTCTGATTGCTCTAATTTTATCTCTTGCAATGCTAATTTCATACTGCCTTTATCAGGTAACTGGGTTTTCCAAATGGAAATGACGCATCTTGAATTTTTTGTTTTTCTTTGCAGTTTATTGAGTCAATACTAGCCTGCAACATCCATGAGATTTTGGTCAGATGAACCATATTATCACTTATCAGTTATCACCGCTTGAATACGTGGTTTGGCATTTCTTTGATATGAGTCCTTTCATGGTCTTCCCCATTTGAAGTAGATTAGAGATGCATGGTTCTTAAGCTGCAGCCCAGCACATGTAACTGATATTTCTGTGCAGGTTGAGTTTGCAGCTTTTGACCTTTACATAATATCACGATTAGTGACAAAAATGTTAAAATGGAATTGTAATTTACCGGGTTTATTTATATGTCTGCATACCTTTTAGCTGGAGTATTTACAAGACATTTTGTGTTTGTGCCATCTTCATTAACGAGAAGTGCAGCATGGTTTGAATGGCTAATCTCCTTCCCTTTTGGACACATGTCACATCTTTCCTTTTTTTAGCTTATATAAATGACCAAATTTGGGTATAACAATATAATTTTAGCATTCATGTTAAAATATACAGTGTTTCTGCAATCCTTGCAACTATTTAGTGAAAAAGGACCTGTGCCTTGCTCCATTATCAGCTTTGAGCTACCTCTTCGTGGCCTGATATATAACTGGGAGTTCCACCTTCAGATTGATCGTTAATAGTTTCCATGTCATATTGGGCAGGTCTTCTAGCCTTGGATCCAAAAAAGACGACTTGCTTATGCAAAGCTCAAACATGTGATGTCTGGAATTTTACAACATTTGAAACAGAGATCTTTAGGAAGGCTCCTTACTGATGATGGTCAACCTGATGAAGAAGTAATAAAAAAGTAAGTGCAGATAGCCAAAGTTATACTTGTCTTTTTACCAATTGCTATTTCTAAAAGATTTATGACCTTTATTGGTGCTTACTGCTGGCAGATTATTTGAGGCAATTGATGTGAATAACGATAAGAAAGTCTCTGCATCCGAGTTAAAAGCCCTCATAATTGGAATCCGATTTGAGGAGATAGACCTTGATAAAGATGATACAGTGGCTGAAGTGATGAGAGATTTCGACACCTCTAATGATCAAAGCATTGATGAGGATGAGTTTCTTGCCGGGGTCATCAAATGGCTAAATGAAGCAAGGCAAGCAGGGGCTTCAGCCACTGCAGATCCTGGTCCTCATACAATGAAGTTTATAAGTGACTTTCACGTGGTAAGTGGCTCTGTGTTAACTTAAATTTTGGTTTAGTGTCTTTTACTTCTAGAGTAATATCAACTTTTAAATTTTTGTACAGCAAACAATCAGAGAGCACGCATTGTTGGGTCCTGAGCAGCAAGAAGAAGAACAAGAGGAAGCTGTTGAAGTTGTTGCTAACCGCAGAAATATCTTTATTAAAGCAATGCTAATGTTGTTGCTTGGAACAGTTATCGCAGCTGTATTTGCTGATCCCTTAGTTGATGCTGTTAACAACTTTTCAGATGCAACTAGTATTCCTACCTTTTTCATATCTTTCATTGCACTGCCTTTGGCCACCAACTCTAGTGAAGCTGTTTCAGCGATTATATTTGCTAGCCGTAAAAAGAAGAGAACTGCCTCTCTAACATTTTCTGAGGTTGGTTTCTCACTTCTAATTCTAGAGTTCCACTTTTATTGCAAACTATATAAACTAGTCAACAAATTATTGCCATTTTCTGATATGTCGGTGACCGCAAGTTAGTTGCTTTGGTTGGTCCTATTTTATTGGTTTTTGAGACCCATAGGAGAAAAAGTGAGAACTTAGAGCTTTTTTGTGATTTCTTTTTGAAGAATTAAAAATTAAGTTTGGTTAGTGCTCTTACCACATCTCCTATCTGTTAGTCTATGAGGTTTGGAGATGTATGTAGATAGTTGATAACCTGAGAGCATGAGGTCTTGGAATGTTGCTGAAGTTTGTTTATTAAAGGTTGTTGAATGTTTCAAATATGAGGCTAAGTAAAAACCTGTAATCTCCAAAACCACTAGAGTACCAAGGACTTGTGGTTGCCTAGTGTTAACTGTAAATTTCTCTCCCTTTTTTTTACAGCTTTATGGAGCGGTGACAATGAATAACCTCCTCTGCCTATCGGTTTTCTTGGCCCTTGTCTACATAAGGGGATTGACATGGGACTTCTCATCAGAAGTGTTAGTTATTTTTATTGTTTGTGTTATGATGGGTGCTTTTGCTAGCTTCCGCAGTACATTCCCCCTCTGGACATGTGGTTTGGCTTACCTCCTCTACCCCTTTTCCCTGGCATTGGTCTACGTTCTTGATTATGTTTTTGGTTGGTCATAGAGAAATTTATGTGTTGGATTTAATAGGACGATCTCCTCTTTGGGTGTTCAATTTATGAGACTATAGACAATTCTAGACGAGTCTTAACTAGTCTGACTCTGATGTGTGACCTCATTCAGGAAAGCTTTGCTCCTAATGACTTGGTGGCCTTGTGACAATGATAATAAATACATGTTTTTAACCCATATGTCTATTTATAGGATATTAAATAGTTTGCGTGAATAATCTGTAAATTCCATAAAAAAATATTTAACTCATGCTTTACATTTGAGGCAAACAATTAAGTCTTGCTTGTTTTAAAATGAGCCACTAATCTCTTACATCCTGTCTGGTGGCGCTTCTGGGTGTCTCGCTATGTTCATGCTGATGTTGTTTGAGACTCCGATGTTGGCTAGATAAATAGTAGGACTTGTAGGATTACCTTATGTTGTGTTGCATATACAAGCCAGGGTAGGAGAAGACATGAGTCACAATATTTATAAACTATGTAGTGTAAGAAAGGAAAATTGCATCCAAGGTGGATATTCCTCACTCGCTTTAAGCCTCTCTCTCTCACTCATCAAATGGTTCCGCTTCTCCTCCTCACGCCACATTGCCACCGTGCCTTTTTCTAACAAATTCTCCCTCATCTCTCTTCTTCTTCTTATGCTCAATCTCTCCCTTCTCTGGATGGGTTACCCAGAAGCGATAGTTTCTACTCCAGCCTGTTCAGGAATCTAACCTACTTGATTATGAAGGAGTCATTGTTGTGTGAGCAGTCATGCGGGCTCTTGCTCTACACAAAGACACTGCTAAGCAACTTATTCCTGATAGCAGACATTAAATATGTTCAAAACAATAAAATCAATTAAAAAATAAAGAATTTATAATGGAAGTAAATCTAGATGAACTTTCTAAATTCAACAATATTTTGATTAGCTGAAATGAAGTTCAAATCTTGGTCTTCTAGTAAAAAAAAAAAGCTTAAAGTCGATTGCTCAAAATTTATAGGAACCCTCCAAATGTTAACCCTAGCTTTTGTAGAGAAAAAGATATTTCTTAAACATGTTTTCTCTTAAAGATGGCCAAAGTTCTCTAGAAAAATTAGGGTTTCTACCCTTAAATGCATTTCGTTCTATTTACAACATGGGTTGTCCCACGTTCATTCTGACCCGACTGTGTTACAAGGTGAATTCAAAAAACGGTTATGACCATTAGTTACTACTGAATGTGTTTCGAAATTCATTTAGTAATACGTTGCGTTTTGTGTTTTTTATTTCAGTTATTTGTTGTTGTATCGTTTTGACTTGTATTTGGCTTTTATGTTGCGTTTTGTCTATATTCTCATGTATTCAGGCCGATCGTTGCTGAATGAATGGAGTATGAGGAAATTTACCAGAATTCTCCTCTCTCTTATCTATTACATCTTTTCTTTCCCCTTCTCCAATCTTCTCGATTTGAATTCTCTTCCCCTTTAGATCCTGGGTTTGGAGGATCTGAATTCGAGCTGATTTGAGCTCCTACTAGGATCACCCGGTAACATTGGTATCAGAGATTCACTGGATACTTGGCTGTGGAGATGGCAGATGGGACTCGTCACCAAGTTGGAATGCAAGATCTCTCCTGTCGCATTGAAGAGGTACATTCTCAATCAGTCCAGTTTAGGGATGAGCTTAGCCAACCTATTGATGAGTTAAAAAAAGTTGATTATTATAACTCGACCCCCCGCTGGACCTACCCGAGCTAATGGTGAACCTTCTAATGGTGGTTTTGAGGGATCAACCATTTGCTCAAAGGCCTGTAGGAGCTGGTGGAATTGTCAATCAACCACCCCCTGCGATTGGCCATCAAGGCAACAATCATCTAGGGATGCTGGCTACATACCTGTCTAAGCTAGCATTCCCTAGGTTTGATGGTACCAAATTGAAGGAATGACTTTACAAGTGTTAACAATTTTTTGCTCTGGATAACACTGATCCAGCAGTGAAAGTAAAATTGGCTTCCATTCACTTGGATGAGAAGGCTATACAGTGGCATCATAACTACATGAGGGTAAGGTATCAACAATTCCCCTCTTGGTCTAAATACGTTACTGATATCTCTGCTCGATTTGGTGATATGTATGATGATCCCTTGGTTGAGTTAGTTAGCTTTAAGCAACAGGGACCAATTAATGATTTCTTGGATGTGTTTGAGGGAGTGTTAATCAAACTGAACCTTCCCCCAGAACATTCTTTGAGTATTTTTCCTTGCTAGAATTTATCCTCATGTTCAGATGCATGTGAGACAATTTAATCCTATTGATATTCACCAAGCAGCTCACGTTGCAAGGCTTTAGGAAGCCTCCCGTAAGCCTTACTCTTCCAAACCCACACAGAAAACACCCCTTGCTTTGTTGCCCACCCCTACATCTTCACCAATTTCTTACAAACCTTGTACTCCCAAACCTAGCACTCCGTTACCTCTAACCGCTACCACCCCTGAAAAACCTTTTAAATCTATATCCCAAGCTGAAATGCAAGAAAGGAGGGCCAAGGGTTTATGTATGTTTTGCGACGACCCTATATGCCTGGACATCATTTGAAACATAGGCTAGCTCAACTATTTGTCCTTAAAGGGGGTGAATCTGATGACAATGCAGATGAGGAAGTAGAAGTAAATGCAATAGAAGAGAGCCAAATTGATGATTCAGTCAAAATTTTTGTCTATGCCTTAATAGGTGTTTCTGCATTTCAGATAATGCGTGTGGCAGGTTATTCCAAAAAGAAACCTCTTCACATCCTCATCAATTCTGGTAACACTCACAATTTTCTTGATATTGAAGTTGCTAAGTTGCTTGACTGCACTATGGAAAGAATTCAACCTCTAGTTGTAACAGTGGCGGATGGAAACAAAATGAGTACACAATCCATTTGTAAAGGATTCACTTGGTCCTTACAAGGATCAGAGTTTGTGACTGATGCGATGATCATTTCTCAGTGGCTTTCCACATTTGGAACAATAGTTTGGGATTTCCATCAGCTGCAAATGGAGTTTCATTTCAAAGGTGCTAAGCATGTGTTGCGAGGCATCACTTCTTCTTCTATCAAAACTACAAAAAACAACAATCTCAAAAAAATTCTGGTGGGAAAACCTCAGTTAGCGCTTCTGCACCTTAGCCCTCCTAACCTTGAACCTACACCTATAACCCTTTTTAATCTTACTTCGTCACATGCAGCCCCACATCCTTACGAACCTCAACTTGACCAACTCTTACACTCCTTCTCTAACATTTTTGAAGAACCACCTACACTGCCCCCCTCCCAGTCCCGATCTTGATCATAAGATTCTTTTGCTTGAAGGCACCAACCTTATCAGTAAAAGACCTTACAGATACTCTTCTTTGCAGAAGGGTGTGATTGAGAATCATATCAATAATATGCTAGACAAAGGCATTATTCAACATAGCTCTAGTCCATTCGCTTCTCCAGTAGTCTTGGTTGGAAAAAAAAGATGGTATTTGGCACTTATGTGTTGATTACAGAGATTTGAACAGTCGAACCATCAAAGATAAGTATCTTATTCCCCTCTTGGAGGATTTATTAGATGAACTTGGAGGCTCTACAATTTTTTCAAAGTTAGATCTCAGATCTGGCTTTCATCAGCTCCGAATGGACCCTCCTGACATATATAAAATAGCCTTCAAGACACACTCGGGTCACTATGAATACTTGGTGATGTCCTTTGGGTTGACAAATGCTCCTTGTTCTTTCCAAGGTCTAATGTACCATATTTTTTGGGCTTACCTTAGAAAATTTGTGCTTATCTTTTTTGATAATATTTTGATATATAGCTCCAATTCGGAACTTCATCTTAGCCATTTGCAGCAGGTCTTTCAAATTCTTCGAGCATACACTTTATTTCTGCATCTCTCTAAATATGCCTTTAGGGAATCTCGTAAAATATCTTGGCCACTTCATTTCAGCCACTGGGGTCTCCACGAATCCTTCCAAAATTCAAGCCATTTTGGATTGGCCAATTCTTACTTCATTAAAACAACTTAGAGGTTTCTTTGATTTAGCAAATTATTACAGACGATTTGTTCAAAATTATGGCCTGCTAGCTCAACCCCTCATGGACTTGTTGAAGAAAGATAGTTTTTTGTGGTCTGGTCAAGCTACTGTGGCTTTTGATAAACTCAAACAGGCTATGACTTCAACCCCTGTGCTGGCTTTGCCCCATTTTGATAAAACTTTTATTATTGAAACAGATGCTTCCAGCAAAGGCATCGGTGTTGTACTGATGCAAGAGGGTCATCCAATCTGCTATCTCAGCAAAAGCCTTGGCTTTCGACATCAAACATTGTCTGTCTACAAGAAAGAGTTATCCATAGTTGTGTATGCAGTACATAATTGGTCCTCTTACTTGACACAAAGACACTTCATTATCAAAACTGATCAAAATAGCCTCAAACACTTTCTGGAGCAGCGAGTCTCTACCCCATTCTAGCACATGTGGGTGGCCAAACTAATGAGTTTCGATTATGAAATACATTACAAGCAAAGCAAGGAAAATATAGCAGCTGATGCACTGTCACGAGTTACACATTCTGAAATCCTGACCATTTGCCTTAACACTATAAATGCAGCTTTGTATGACATGATCAAGAGTGCTTGGGCTTCTAACCCTTCTTTGCAGACTCTCATTCAGGATTTGGTAGCTAATCCTCAACCTCATCCTCAGTATTCCTGGCATAATGAGGAACTCAGATGCAAGGGGAAATTGGTAATTGGAAATGTCCTTGATTTAAAACTCTCAATTTTTAAGTGGTTACATGACTCTCCTTTTGGTGGATCAGTTGGGCCGTGATTCCACTATTTAGGAAATTTGCAGCTTCTTCTTCTGGAAGGGTATGCATAAAGAGACTCAGAACTATATCACAAACTGTGCTATTTTCCAACGTTCCAAACCAGACCTCGCCGCCTCACCTAGCCTCCTTCAACTCTACCTATCCCACAAGTTGTATGGTAAGATATCTCCCTTGACTTCATTGAAGGCCTTCCCCCCTCTACCAACAAGCATACCATCTTGATTGTCAATGATCAACTAAGTAAGTATGCCCACTTCATTGCCCTCTCCCACCCCTACTCTGCATTGGACATTGCCCAATTGTACCTTGACCATATCTTCAAACTTCATGGCTTTCCAAATTCCATTACCAGTGACCGTGATCCCACCTTCTTAAGTGCAGTGTGGACTGAACTTTTTAAACTCCAAGGAGTTAACCTTAACCTCTCTTCCACCTCTCACCCCCAAACTGAGGTTACCAATTACACTTTGGAAACTTACCTTCGCTGCATTTGTGCAGAAGCTCCCACCACTTGGAGTAAATGGCTCTTCCTTACTGAATGGTGGTACAATACTACCTACCACACTACTATTCATTGTACCCCATTCGAAATTCTTTATGGCCAACTTCCACCTATTCATCTCCTATACTTACCTAGTGAAACTAATGTTGAAGTTCTCGACAGGAGTTTACAGAAACGAGAAGAGATGATTAACTAATGTTGAAGTTCTCGGCACAAATCTGAGAGATCTTTCTCTATCAGGGATTGGGTATATCTCAAGCTTCAACCCTATAGACAACAATCCATGGCTACTCGTGTAACATCCCGTTATATTTGGGAGGTTAGAATAGTAAATATGAGTGATTTATGAGAGCTTAGAAATGCATTTTTCATGCTCATGCATTATATGATA
>JANQBM010000005.1:28077527-28096728 GCA_025594535.1 Erythroxylum domingense | reverse complement strand
AAATGTGATGAATGAATGAATGAGTTTTTGCCTTGTTTTGTATTGATGATGGGTTAGAGCTATCATGATCATAAAAATGGTGTTGGAAGTGTGATGATTTATTGATAATTGATAAGTTGTTGTTGAGATGATTTTTGATATAAAAAGGTCAATATGATGAATGTGTATATGATATGTTTGGTTTTTGGTGTATATGATCAAGCATGGATTTTGAATTATGTATAGATGATATTGAACTATAATTGGGGTATAAATGAAGAAGAAATGATGTGGGTATAAGTTAGGAATGATAGACTAAACAAAAGAGATGAATTAGGATGAAATTGATGATGAGGAGTATTGGAAATATGCTAGATGTAGTGTTTCTACTAAACATGCATCTGTATTTTAGAGATATCTTGAGTTAAAGATCTTCAAATGGGATGATTATCAATTTATAGTAAACTAGACACATATGTATACAATTCGTGTGAAGAGATCGAATTTTGATTCTGTCCTAAAGAGTCTTGAATTTTGGTTTGAAGTTAAGTATTGGGCGTTGTCTTGGTTTTTGAGCAGTGTGTAGTAAATTGGGTATAACATTCAGAATACTGAACCAAATTGTATGAACTTAGGTACTTTAGAAACTTAAGACATATAGGAACAATGTTTTAGAAGAAGGATTGCCAAAAAACCTCATTTTCTAGGTCATACTAGCCATACCAAACTAACTTGAAAAACAAAGCTGAAAAAGCTGGAAAATGAGTTATGTTTACTGCTTTCTGTGAAAGTTTGCCACAGCCAACTTTTTGGTTCGCCACAGCAAACTTGCACAATTTCTCTTGGGAAAAGTTTGTCGTGGCAAACTCCTTGGTTCACCACGGCCAACTTGCAAGATTTTATTAGGATTCCTTTCGGGAAAAGTTCGCCGCAGCCAACTTTCCTGCACAACTTAAACATGTTTCAGTATTTTGATCATAACTTGTTATGTAGTTATTCGAATGGAGTGATTCTTAATTTTGAATAAACTAAATACATAGGCCTACAAATTGTTTCAAGAAGTAGAATTTTGATTCTTTCTCTAAGATATTGGATTTCTAGATTGAAGTTGTACATAGCACGCTGTTTTTTAATGTGAACAACCCGATAATGTTCGAGGTATATATTCCAAATTACTGAACCAAATTGAGTGATTTTTGTGTCAATGGAAATATAAGACATATAGGAACATTTTTCCAGAAGAGAATATGACCAAATTACATTTGTTTCGCTTTCTAATTGAATGTGAAAAGTAGGCCTAAAAGTGTGACTTGGAAAAATCTGAAGTGAGTCAATGGAAAGGAATAAAGATTTTAATGGTTTTAGTGAGGCATAAACCTAAGTGTAAATTATACTTAGATGAGTTTTGATATAAGATTGATTTTGTGATGAAATTGATGGATAAATACCTGGGATTATTATGAACATGTATTGTACATAATTCATTTCATCCATGTCCATTATTGAACAATTATAATTGTGCATATTGTGATACATGTGTATATTGTTTGATATAGAGGAGCAACTGGAACGTCAATCTCTAAACGTTGCCGGAACTTCCAGGCATTAGCTTTGGGAGCAACTTGTGAGTAACCTAGACGGTCTCACTTAATTACTTGTTTGCTTAAATTCTATTATAAATGGTTAAATGAATGTGTTTTGATTGTTGATTCAGGACAATGAAGGTCCGATGACTGTGATTTTGGAATGGGATATTGAAGTGCTACTTGAATGTGAATGTGATGAACTATGTGCTTCATCATATGATTGATTCTGATAGATGCATTTCATACATGAGTGCACAATCAGATAATGGCAATTGTGACCAGAGTAGCCACTGATTAGAGCTTAAAACTCAAAATGTGAAAAGAGCCTCGAGCTTAGACAGTGATTAAGAGCCTAAGGCTCACTATATAAAATGAGCCTTATATCCTCATTGGATAAGGGATAGTTAGCAATGAGTCTAGTATCCAACACAAATCAGGCACTCGGTCATAACAACGTAACAATTGGAAAGGAGTCTCATGAACATTCCATATGCATTTTGTTAAGTTTAGTTGATTGATTGAAATGCATAATTGCCTATACTTAGTTGAAAATGTGATAAATGATCAATTATGAGAAAATGTGATTATCTGTTATATGAAATGATGTGATGTATGAATTGAGTGAACCATCGATGATGGTTACCTCATCTGAATTCGCAAAACTCACCCAAAATTGCACGTTGACATTTCAGGACCAAGAGATGACTCTAGCTATTGGGAGGCTCTACCAGCTGTGTAGATTGTGATTTGGCAAGAGAAGTCATGACTCAAAAGTTGGTCAGCTGGGATCTTTAAATAGATTAGATAGACTTTATATGTTTTCCTCTTTCGTGTAGTGCTTTGGTACTAGGTTTTGAAGATGTAATTGTAGTAAGTGATTAAAGGTACAATGTAGACTTTCGGTTTTGTGAAGTGAATTGAGGAAAAAAGTTAGTTTTAAAATATTATGATTTCCTTATGATGCTTTATAAGTGAATAATAATATGATGCCACGTGAAGTGAATGTAGTGATTGATAGTAGCCTGCCCTTATCGTAGGATATATACTAAAATGACCTCCGGACGTCCCGGTGTGTACCCTGCGGTAATAAGGTGCTACAATACATTAATAAAAATTAAAAATACACTGGAAACAAGTTCTGAATGGATGATGGAGGCAACAACATCGAGAAACCTCCTATTTCGGGAAGTACTTCCCATCGGCTTCTTCTCCATGTCTCTCTTCCTTCTTCTCTTTTTGAATCTCTCGATGAACTCTCTCTAGGGTTTCTCAGTGATGGCTGATGCAAAAGCTCCTTCTTTCTATTCTTGTTGTTCTATTTATGTTCTTTTGTGTTTATGGTTGAACTAGGGTTTTTCCAAGGTCCAAAAGATCTTTAAAAATCCCTCAAAATACGAAGTTTGGAAATGGCTGCACATCTGCTCGACATAACTCACTACCGTGGCCCTGCGGGCCATGCAATTGGCCCAATTTGCTCTAAAACTCCTCCGTTCTTTGATCTTTACCCTGAAATACTAACAAACACATCAAAATACCTCAAAAATATCATATTTAAGCTCAAATGATTGTTCTAACCCATAAAACACTTGAAACACAAATAAATCACAAACTAACACAATTCTACCCTAAACATATACTAAACAATGGAATAAACAGCTAAGCACATATCAAACTATACCCTAAAATACGATGCATTTCACACCTATCAAACAACACTATCAACCCTAAGAACACCTTCATCACATGGCTTGCCATCAAGTATAGGCTCAAAGCTAAAAGTCAATGGCATGGCAAGATGGATGATTCATGCTTATTATATAACAGTGCAGTGGAGGATAAAGACCATTTTTTTTCTTTGTAGTTACTTAGAGGCCATTTGGAGCAAAATCTTGCATATGTTACCATATCATAATTGTAGGTACAACTAGGATAGTACTGAATTGGGTCATTAGTAACATAAAGAAAGGAAATGCCAATGCTGCTCTCTTCAAAGAAGCTTTCACTATTAGCATCTATAGCATTTGGAATGAAAGAAATAGCAGAAGATTCACTAACAAGAAGGAAAATATCAGATTGTTGACATTACTTTCAACATGATCAGAGCCAGCATTTGTGCCAAAAATGCATAGCACTCTCTTTCCACGTATATGAAGAGTAGATGGCAACTTTAATTCTTCTTAGCTTCTTTATTGCACAACATTTTAATCTATACTTTTCTTGAATCATTTTGTTCCTTTCTAATATAAATGCAGGCGTATAGCTTTAAACTCATTGTAATGTTATAATAGTTTCATCTATAGTAATATATCATTCATTTTTCAAAACAAAACTTTGGATAATCTAGGCACTGTTACAACCATTAGACCCTTAATTCAACAAGAGATGACTATTGTTGCTGCTTTATCCAACAAGGACATCTTCAGACAAACTTCTATTTCCAATTCCATAAGCTTTGAGATTATCCAAACCTGCATCAATGATGAGCAAGATACCATCATATGGAAGCACAACAGTAATGGCATTTTCACAAATCACTCTTATTGGAAAGTACTTCAAGGCATTATGTACAGAATTCCTTAGACCAAGGTTGTGTGATACAAACATCAATAGCCTCGAGCTTTCACTACACCATGGCTAGCAATGAAGCATAAACTACCCTCAGTTGATAAGTTGGCAAAGTTTATAAATCTCACCAATTAGTGCATAATATGTTAAAAGGCACAAGAGGTTAGCATGTTATAGGTACTTAGAGAACAATGTTGCGCAAATTCTACATCTTTGACGCTCCAAAGGAATGGAATAACATAATAGAATGGTAGCCCGCCATCAATCATCGAACATCAATGGAGCTTTTACTTAACACTTTCATATATGGTCACATACACTTAGGATTAGAGAAACACCTGAATTTTCTAAGATAGAAGCCTTAGCAAGTAGCAATTTAGCAAGAATCTGTTATAATAGATAAGAATTCACGTGAGCATCTTTAAGCACAAATCTCAAAACTTAGATTATCTTAACAATACATGGCATCTATAGTCTATTTTTCCAAAAGAAAGGATAAAGTACATTTGTATTGATTTTCTTAGTCATTGGTTATATGTGATCTCCTCTTTTGGAGACACTTAATTTGTTATATTAAATTCCCTTGTACACTTTGCTTGCCTTCCAATGCTTAATTCATTACTCATTTCTCAACCGAAAAAAGAAAGATAAACGGCTCACCATTAAAAAGTGAGGGAATGGATCTCAAATACTTACAAGATAGTATAAATATATGTATAAAGCACCTGAATGCTTTTTGATCCAAAAACTAATGATAAAAATGTATTTATAAAGTTTTAAGACCCAAACTAAATATTGGAACCAAAAACTAGCCATTACAATAACCAGTTACAAGATATCGATCGACTAATATGCATTAAATGTACATGGTTTATTAGTCATTCAGTATTGGTTGACAAAGGGGTCATATTGTTGACTAATATGTCATCCAATATGATTAGTATATTAATTTTAATAACTTTAAACTATATTGATCTACCTCTATTTCATATAAGTTGACTAATTCCCATAAAATCATAATTCTTACAACTTCATATGCTTAAATTTCATTTTCTTAATGAATATATTTTTCAAAATATTCTCCAAATAATATTTTAATGTTCAAGAGGGTTTTCTTTGAGGTTAAAACTTTAATTAAACACTCATGCAATTAGTAAAAATGATGATATTTTTATACATAGTGAGCTTCTAAGAAATTTCACGATGCTTCCATGTAATAAATAAAAACTCATTGGTAGTACCTATATTTTTATCATCAAAGTATTAATTAAAATCTCCCTTTGATTAAAAATGAAGAAAGGGTCAAAAAAGAGAGGGCTAAAGATAACGAGACCTTAGTGAAATGTGGATTACTCTATTTTTAAGGGGGTGGTATTTTGTAACTCTACGTCATTACTAACTAAGAACAGTTCTTAATTCAATCATACTGTGGCCTCCTCAGTGTTTGATGGAAGCCTTCTAACATTCCAGCGCACGCACGTACACCTTGGCAAGGATCCATGTCCAGGCCAATTTTATCTTTAGTTTGATCTTCTTCTCTGTCCTGGAAAAAGTTTTACGTAATACGGTTATCATTTATGTTCTATTGCAATCCTCCTTTCTATTATTGAACTCTTCTTAACGTTTTAAACGCATTAATTTAAGTTCCTGAGACCATGTCCACAAGTACATATAATTACAAGTTTTTACCATCATGTCTTAATAATAATAGACTTGAATGGAAAAGGCAAATAGGAACACAGGAATGCTTTTAAATATTATGAAAAAAGACTGGTTGGAGGCTTTACAAAAACAATTTTGTGCTGAATTCATAACAAAGTTCACAAGACATTTTTTTCAATATACGGTCCCCGAACTGAGATTTATTTTTTAGAAGTCCTAAAAAAAAGAGGGGAACGGATTGGAAAAAAAGCAATAACTAGAAATGCAAGAAATCATAGTTTCCACAACGTGTTAAAGACCAAAAGGAAATCTTATCAGCCCTTTAACTTTAAAACCTTTAGATCATTTTCTATAACTTTTGTGAATAAATAGCATCAAATGCGTTAAAGAAGTCGCGCAAGCAGAAAAATAACAACAAAAAGATTGATGCTCTGTACCCGTTATGAGACACTATACACCTGATATCTATCCTGCAAAAGTGTAAAAAGATACTTGGCCAGAAAATTCAAGCTTTGAACGCCAACTATTATTCAGTAGGCTGTTTCATCATCACTATCGACTCTATAAGAGGACAAAGGCACAAATTCTCATATTTACAGTGAGAAGAAAATGCTTTGTTAGAATCCATAGTTACCAAGACGCCATCCCGGAATACAAATTTTGTGTCTAACCCAAGCTGGGAATCGAGGAAGTCTTTTGCTTTGCCAGATAGACAACCATCTGCAGAGTGACAATCACATTCCTTATTCACTACTAAACTATTTCCTGACCTCTTGCATTGACATCCATGCAACTGCAGAATTTCTGACATTAGACTGGGAGTTTCATGTACTAGAACTCCATCAGAAAAATCAGTGATATTTTCAGGAGCTTCAACTTTTCTGACTGCTGAAAGCAGATCCACAGACAATGATGCATGGATATCATGAAAATCCTCCGCAGTCCAATGACACCTGTTTAATTTCATCTCACGGATAAAGATTTCCTGAATAATATTGTGCAGAGTATACAGGCATATAGGGCAGCAGGCATAGATACATCTGAACCCAGCATCATGAGAAGGAATGGTGATTGTTTTTGTAGAGAAACTGCCTTCATGAATACCAACTTCCTCTTCAGACTCATTGCTGGCATGATTAGTTCTGCTTTCCAATTTATTAACCCTGATGGAAGATTTCTCAGGGTTGAACTTAGAGGCACTCAGTTCAGAGTCACAAAGACCATTCTCAGAAGACATGAATGATTCTCTGAAGCATACATTTGATTCCCTTAAGGACCCAGAAACTTCATTAGTATCCTTGAGATCCATTGTACTTGGCATATCATGCCACCCAGTTGCAGTCTCACTCTTCCCATTTTTTATATTAGTTCGTGATTGATCATTGACCATCCAACATTTAATGTGATTACGTAGGTTGGTCTGATCACAAAGGTTAGACTGTTCTGCAAAATCATTTTCTGAATGTGCTGTTCGCTCAGAATTATGATTATAGGCATTGTCCCCTCTATAAGATTCAACAGCTTCAAGATTTTGAGGAACAATTCCTTCCAGCCGTTCAGATACATAGGTTCCTCCATTATAAGCATTTCTATCATGTTCCTTACTTTGAAATGAACTTTTACCCAAACAGGTTCCATCAGTTGGATATTCCACAC
Organism: Erythroxylum domingense; assembly: GCA_025594535.1. NCBI lineage: Eukaryota > Viridiplantae > Streptophyta > Magnoliopsida > Malpighiales > Erythroxylaceae > Erythroxylum > Erythroxylum domingense. Next base: position 28,089,280 of record JANQBM010000005.1, on the reverse strand, counting down.
CACTTGGTTTATGATTTGCCATTTTCGTTTGAGCATCAAGCTCTAAACTGCAACCCAAAAATTCCTGTTAGACAATTCTGAAAATTAATAATTCTACAAGAATAGGAATTAACAGGCAATAGTACCTCTGCAGCGCATAAACCCAGCTATTAACCATATCTTCCAGGTAAGCAACTTGTGATAAAAGACGAACATATTGATATCTGTCTTTCCCTGATTGAATTTTTAAGATGATTTCTCCAACTAGAAGCTCAAGAACTTTCCGTACCTCATAGGAGACATCTCTAAGAGATTTATAAATGCCTCTATATGCTGATAAACCAACAGCAATCAACCCCCTTACTAAGTCAGATCTGTCTTTGACTTTCATATTGCTAGAGCTTCCAGCAACAGCCATTTGATCTAATGAGTTAGAAGGTCGAATAATGCAAGAATTGAAAGGCCAGCCCTTCCAAGGTCCACTGATATCAGTGCAAGGACCTTCTTTCAGTTTGGATGTAACCCAACAAAGTTCTGCAAAATGAGGATATCGCAGAATTTGATACCCAAAATTACATATTGCCAACAGCAAGATTGATTTGCCCTTGGAATTTTTACTATTTAACAGAGAGGGAGCTTCTAACAGTGTCCTACATGGACTTTCAGTAATAGCATCTTGAATATCATTTGTATATTTGGTATCAAAACGATCTTGAAAAGGATCACCAATGTTGCAATCTTGTGGTGAACAGGCATGAGCTCTTTGATGAACCAACTGAACAAATAATTGTACCATATCCCTTGATAACTCTGATGCGGAAAGATTGATCACACTATCATGGTCAAAATTTCTATTGACATTGACACAAAAGCGGGAAATTGCATGCCCCATAGGAGTCGAATGATTAATATTTGGAGTTTCAGCCCCAAAGAACAGCCTTATCCTGTATGGTAGATCTTGATATGGAAATTCTGAACTAGCCTGTTAAAACAAGAAGATATTAGTAAAACCTTAAGGAGCATATGCAATGCCATGTATGTTTTAGACAGGTAGGCAATAACAGATTATTCTAGCTAAATGACTCAATCACTACATGGAGGGCTAACAACAAAAGATCATAAGGTGATGTATCAGTCAGTCACGTTACTCTTGAGCTTTGACAACTGCTACTGATGCAAATTAATCATTCATATCACTTTATATCAGTGGCTCAAAATGAAGAGTTGGATTTTTAAATTACATGTCAGAAAAGTTGAATTGGTCCAAAACAGGAAACTTTTTTTCCTTTTTTCAACAACCATACAAGTTAAAAAAAGTAAAATTGCTGTACAATTAGGATTCAATTAAAAATTGTAAATGGAAATAAGCAATCAAATTTTTGTTTAAGATCAAACAACAGAGGAATCCTTTAAGCATTAAGTTACAGCCTTCAACTCATATACAAATATACCGAAAGGTTTCCTCTGGGAAAAAGTTTACTAGTATGGTATATAACTAAAGGAAAATGAAAAACTTTCTTTCAAAGGAGAGGCCACAAAGTGACAACCTACTACAAAACCATCGAGTAATCATAGCACATCAAGATTAACAGCTAAAAGACAATTGTAATAGGCCAAACATATATGTATCCCAAGTCAAGCACACAATTCAAAATTACAGTGGCAAAGTAATAAATAATAATTTCCTATCATACCAGAATTATCAAGGATGTCGATACCGATATTGATTCAACCTGCTCCACAAAAGAGCTCCATACATGTGAAGATCTTCTCCGGGCACCTTGGTGCTCAACTGTTTCAGCTACCCTGTATTGAGGCACAGAGGATCTGTTTAACCCATCGACAACTTGACCACTTACATAACAGGTTTTTTCATCAAGAAGCGGATGGTTGATTGGAGAAACTTCATCTTCCTCACTACCTCCATAACATGTCTCCAGAGCCCACAAATCAATTCTTGGCATGAATATCATGCACGACTGCAGACTTGCACATTTCACTACGAAGGCAACAGACATTTATGAAGATCTAACCTCTTTCTCACAAAAGATGTTATTTATAGTTCAAGCAAATGCCAAAGCAATGAATCAAAGATTCCTACATTGCAAAGAATCAATCACAGCTATGGGACTACAAATTAGGTGCTACACTGTTCAAAAGGTTCACCTCATCTGTGTCCCACAGCCAGCTTAAAGATTCCACATTGCAGAGAAAAGAATCATATATAACTCTTGGCTACACAAAACCATTTGAATTCTTAAGCCTCACTGTTCAGCATCAATTTTGTACATTTTAAACTAGGTAAACAAAACAAACCCAAGTTGAGTACCATAACTCGATTAGAAAGCTCCAAGCAAATTGCTGTACAGAACTTTGTCATTTTTCTGTTTGTTGCAATGGGGCAAAATTGTACTGGTATCTCGAAAGGTACATCGTTTTCAGAAATGTACTTAAGTATCTATAATATAGGTACCTCACTTTTTTCGGTTGATGAAAAGATTGCTCAAAATATGAAAAATTACATTTTTTTTATAAGAACATATGAGTGCATCATAAATCCTCATACAAATACTTAAGCATAATAGGAAGCTTGTAACTAGTAGGATGTTTACAACATCCAAGTAGAGCACAAACTTTCCGCAGTATAGCTTTTCAAATTAGGCATGGCTTAAATTGAATTTAAACGGGTGTCCTAAATAAAAACAAACAAACAAAATGAGGACTGCTAAATGTTAAACTTAATAAGCAGCATACCACCAACCTCGTATTTTTTGATACATTTCCATATGCCCCATACAATCTCAATCGAGGTCTTCAAAAGCACATGCACAATTTTTTATTACTCATATTAGGTGGAGTTGTATATGCTGTCCATGTCCCAGACAGTCTATTAATTCATATTCCAACAGCAATTTAAAGTCCCTCTTTCTGATCTACATATTTTGAGGAAGACTAACTGACTAATAGGACTATCAGAATATTGTAGTTAAAATGAAAGATTCAGTGACTATTACAATTCTTAGCATCGTCTAGAACAATCTAGTCTTAGGTGTTAGAGACTACGACAATAGGAGGTCAAGGATATTACACAATGCATCGATGAAATCTTTGTTTTATTCTCAGAGTTGCATAACAGGTTAAACTTCAATCTAAAAAAAAAACCCATATTGCAAAATATCAATTAACAGGAAAAACATAAGCCATTTTATCCAGAGAAAACACAAGAAACATGGAAGACAAGTCTGGCAGGATATATGCACTAACCAACTATTATATAGAGTTGAAAAATTACTGAGGTAAAATATGGTAAGTGTTATAAGTGACCACACCAAAACACCAAGATGGAAAAGGAACAAGAAAAAGAGAGCTATACTTAATATTTCTGTTATCCCTTGCTCCATATCACCATGTCCTTCTTCAGAAATTGTTGCTAAGTCAATCTTCTGAATTTCTACATTTCCAACAAAGGAGTGAAGAATACAAGAAGCCAAATGCTTCTGGCCAGATCTAGCACTCCCAGCAATCAATAGTCGGTATTCTGATTTCTTTCTAGGTGAAAAAGAAACATTACTGGACAAACTTCTATGAATGCCCCAAGTATGGGCTGCAAATTGTTGAGACTCAAACTCATCATCAACATTGTCCTCAGAAACAGCATCAATACCAGCACAAGTACCTTCTGCGATTAACGTGCCCACACGTGAAAGCCTTCTCAGTATTTCCTTTGCAACATTATCTTCTTTTAGGAAACAACCAATATAAGACCACCATCGATCACTAGCCAGATTCTTCTGCTCCAAAGAAGAAACAATCACGGTTTTGATGGTTATAGCAGCTTTCAAGAGAGAAGGTGGCATCCAGAGGCTATCATCAACATATAGGGCAACAAGCAAGGTGGATAATGGCTCAAGGAAACAAGGAATTAGATGTGAGGGAAGTGGAAAGGATACCAATGCATGAGCAGCTATTCCTGCTTCTCTGCATGAGCATGGGGGTGGAGCACAAGCTAAAGCCTCTAACCAATCCTTCTCCTCCACTATAAAAGCCGGAAGTGGGAGGCGTTTACCACCAGAAGCTTCCTCTCCAGCAGCAGATAGAACTTCTTGCAAAGGGAAATTCCTCTTCAAGGCTATAATGGCAGCTTGAGTGCAAAGAGCCTGGAGATCAGCACCAGCAAAGCCTACAGTTCTTCTTGCAATCCAATTTAGCAAAAGACCATTAACAGGTTTAGGCCACCTTTGTGTATGAAGTGAAAGGATGGCAGCCCTATCCTCACTTGATGGCAATGGAAAGTAGATTTCCCTGTCGAATCTCCCAGGCCTGCGTAATGCTGGATCAACAGCTTCAGGACGATTTGTTGCACCTATCACCACCACCGAACCTCTAGATTTTAAGCCATCCATTAGAGCAAGCAAGGTAGAGACAACGGAACTGTGAGTCTGATCTTGCTGCCTTGTTCGACAAGGTGCTAACCCATCTATTTCATCAAAAAAGATTATTGAAGGTTGACATCTCTCAGCAACCTGAAACAACAGCCTTAGCTGGCGCTCAGCATCACCAACATACTTTCCTAGGCAATCTGCACCTTTCCGTGCAAAATATGCTATCCGTTTATCACCACGAGCACATGAACCAATCAGTGCACGGACAACAAGAGTTTTGCCTGTTCCTGGGTACCCATGCAGCAAAACACCCCTCGGGGGTGCAATGCCAAGATTGTTAAAGAACTCAGGGTATAACAGTGGTAAGATAACTACTTCCTTCATACATCTGATGACATCTTTAAGTCCTGCAACAGATTCCCATCCCTCATACAACTTACCATCCTCTGAATCTGAACCTCCAATATACACTGGTGCAATTCTCAACAAATCTCGATGAAGTCTCTTGCTCTCCCGTTTTAAAAACTCTTCATCCTCACCACAGTTTTCCAGCCATTTCTCTTCAGCCTCAACATCCTTTCTCCAAGCATCATTTGACAGCTTTCTCAGTTCCAACTGCATTTTCTTAGCCTCTAGTTTCTTTACTCGCATCAAATATCCATTATCATGAGGCTGAAAATGATGTTTATGATCTGTACATGCTATGAGAAACTTCTGATGGTCAAAGATGCATCCATTAGCTCGTGCACAAGGCTGCATGCCATTGAGAAACATGAGTTTGAAGAAGAGGAAAGCCAAGCCTCTGTATGGCTGCTTACTATAAAAACTGAAGACTCTATATAAAAGTTTCAAAAGGAAATCATAAAAAAGAAGAGAAGAACACTTCATGCAGTAAGTATAAAAACCAACCAAATGATAAGTTTTTGGACACCGATCAACACGACATCCAATGGTTGCCCCAGGCCTTCCACAGCGGCTGCACTTTAATGCTTTTCCTCTACAAAGTGCAGCCCTTACGTTTCTTAAGCAACCCAAACCAGCAAAGTAAACCTGCATATATAAAACAAACCTCATCAAAGGCTACTAGAACAAGATATCTAAATGCAAGAAAAACCTAGGGAAATAGATAAAATGGAAAAGATGGGGGACTTGGCAACATTAATAGCCAATAAAATATAAAAGAGGAATCACAAGTGCTGATAAAAAATGCATAGATGTAGACATCAGATAGTATAGGTTGCTGCTTAATTCCTCTAAATAAATTTTTTCACATTTAAAAACAAGAGATTTTCTGATATTTAATGCTGACAATCTTATGAACTAACAGAAACAGTGAATATGAAAAGGAAAAAATCATCTAGATCCTCCATAGAAAGCTAGCCACCACAAACAAGAATAATGAGGTCACTGTAATCAAGAGCTGCAAAGACAAGGTTCAAAAATAATATGCCAAAAAACTACACAGAAACTTCCAAAAGCATGCAAATCTAGTTTCAAGGCAATTAAACTAACAGGGTCAAGCTCATAAAAGTAAGAAGGGAACAAATAGAGCTTTATTACATTTAGGCTTTTGCATGTTTTAGAAAAAGCATTCCCAGATAATTCAACATAAAACAAAGGACAAAAACTAAGAGATGAACTCAGTGTCTTAATATTTATGAACATGAAACCGACCAAACAGAGGAATAAACTGATCCTGCTACAGTGTAACTGCTCAAACATGGAATGGCAAGTGCACAATAGTCCGTATAACTGTAAACTCATAAACTGATCCTGCTACAGTGGACCCACTCAAACATGGAACAGCAAGTGCATAATAGTCCATACAACTGCAAACTCATAGGTTAATCCTGTTATTTAGTCACAGTATTTTGTTCTTATTGCTAACTTCAGAGTAAACTAATCCTTATCGTCAGTAAGGTTTTAATTGCGACTCAAAATCAAATCAGGAAATTTAAATTACTAAAAGAAGATGATTATTAATAGTTTCCAAAGGAGTCAAATAGCGAAAGGAGAACTCAATTCTACCAATATTTCTAGGTTTACTCATCTGATCAAAAGAGATCCCAGCCTGTGAAAGGGACAAGTTTCCCATATATTCTCTATGCCTGTGGACTAGAATCGGAATCCAGAAACTTATACCATATTTGAGTGGGAGAAACTAATTGAATAGTGTGTTAAAGATAAAACAGCATACTGCTGGAAAGTATATTCACCTACATGATAAAGATAGACTGAAAAATGATGTCATTAGAGCGTATCTTGGCAGAAGTTCATATCTACAACTCAGCGACACTTGGCAGTTCATAAACAAAGTGTTTGTTAGCATGACACGCTTGATCATAATAAAGGTATAATGACATTGAGGGGGTATTTTACACAAAATTTCGCGCTTAGAATCAAATGTAGAATCAGGAAAAAGTATATGCGAAAGTTATCAAAGATCGAACACCAGATTTCCAATGGTCTCAAATATACTTACAGCCACCTAATCTGAAGATAAATAAAACCATTGAAAATTTAATTAGGAAATTCATGCTTTCATTTCCTTATTGTGCAGGTGTGTCTATCTCTTCAAACAGATGCGCTCACCTTTTCACTATTCAAACATTAAATGTTCAAGAAAATTTTGAAATAGGAAGAAAACCTGCACCTCCTCCCAAAAATTAAAAACAATAAAGGTATCCTTAATATGCAGTAGAACTAACAGAAACAGCCACAAAATAATGGGAAAATGTTCAGAAACTGTACCTCCGGACTCCACACTGCACAGTGTTGATGAACCCAGATTCCAGCAATGCCATATCGGTCATTTATAGGACCTAAGAGACGGCCAAGCCATCCAGGTTCATCACCGAACCCATCCCAAATGTCATATTCAGTCTCCTCTGAAGCCGATGAACCACTATAGGCCTCATTTTCACTATCACCAGCATCTTGCATTAACTTCTTTGGTGGTTTGCCATCATCTCCACAACCACACAAGCCACACCTTCTACCGTGTTTAATCCGTGGCCTACAAAGGGCAACAGTCGTGTTGCCATTTGATTTGTCTACCTTCTTAACTTCCCTGCTTTCCAAGGGCATTTCAGATACCACGGCTAAAGCACCTTCTACTTTATTACCACTTTCATCCACTACTGCTTTCAAATCTTCAACAACTTCAACACTATGACTATCACACTTTTGATTCTTCACATTTGTTAAGTCCTCTTCCTTGTTATTGCTTCTCTCAACATCTTCTCCATTGCCATTAATTTCAAGTTTGTCATCTACCTCGTTAACACTATGCTCAAGATTTTCCACAAAGTGAATCTCTTTCTCCAATCCCATAGCATCCACTCTCACCTCCTCATCTCTCTCATATGCCCCTAACTGCAGGGGATCAGCAACCAAAAGTTCCCCATCATTTCCACCACTCACTTCACCATGTAAAACTGGCAAGTTTTCCTGACCATCATTAGCCACCACCTTCATCTCTACCTTCTCAATCTCATGTTTCCCAAAACAAATCTGCCCATCATCCTGCTTGCTCACGTTTTGAACACCTTGTATCCCACTTCCCTGCTCTCCACTCTCCGAATCACGTACCACCTTGTTCCTACCCAATCTCTTTGATCTCGTTAGTATCAACTTTCCATCCATCAACTCCCTCTTGTTAAAATCCAATTCACCATATAAGGGCTTCCTCTTCCCATTCACCTTACCTTTCTCTTCAGAGGCCGCATTCCTATCCCTTGACCTCAGCCGATGTCGCCAACTTTCAGAAACATCCGAATCTCCAATCCTCTCAGTCTTCACCTCCTCCTCAACTCTCGCTACACTAATTCTTTGACTTTCCTTAACACTGAAAGGCGAATTCTTACTGAACTTTCTCCTTCTTTTAACCGGCGGGGGGGAGACATCAAGCACAACAGGCGCGCGTCGCACCCTTGAGCTCCGACGGAGCTCAAAATCACCAATATCGGCCGACCGGGAACCGGACCTGCCTCTATTCAGATTAGAATCATTATGGTTTTGATTGTAAACGCTTTCAGAAATGGCATCAAGTCTCTTATGTTTCTTTCGGAGCCTAGAGCCGGTAAGGGTAAAATCCCTTTGCTTCGGCGAAGAAACCGAAGGCGATTTCACTTGCATGACAATCACAATCTCAAACCACTAAGTTGTACAATCCTGAAAGTTAGAGCAAATGGGCCATCTTAGATCTTGTCCTTTCGCTCAATTGTCAGTTGAATTATGAAGGGATTAGAAGGAAAATACACTGAAAATGGTGAAAGAGATTCAGTGGCTCACCACGTTAACATTGATCCACCAAGTAGAATAAACCCTATAAGTCCATGTTATAGAAATGTTTCACACTCTGTGTCTCACTCGATCCTTATCGCCTTCTTCTTCTGTTCCGTTCTGTCATCTCTGCTCAGCTCCTTCAAAGAAAGAGAGAGAGAGAGTATACAGAAAAAGAGCTTTAGGGCATAGAAGGAACAAGAGAGACTTATTGGGCCTGATATTTTTGGGTTTCATCGCCACCCGCGCAAGGGCTTGTGGAATCCCACCTAATGGCAACATCTTTTGCACTTTTCCTTTTGCGTTAATTAGTGCCACGTTAGTTAATGTATAAATCTTACAAATTAAGCAATACTCTGAAAGTAAAACCTCGACAAATTAATAACTACTACTGTATTATATTCCCAAATTATGCTAATAAGATTAATTAATAAGTTTATCAAATTATAAATATGGATATTTTCAAAAAATATGACAATATTGTATTATGCTTTTTCTTGATATTTAAACCTAATTGGATCTCATCTTTAATTTTTTATTGCATATAAAAGTTAAGAGATTAAATTCTCAAATTTTAATTAACACAATGAATAAATGGAGTTAGTGATTTATATTCAATTGATTAAATAAAATGAGTTTTTAAGTTAACAAAATATATATTTATTAAATTATGGACACACTCTAAAAATAATAAAATTTTAATTTATCAAGTTATATATATATAATTATTATTATTAGGTAAATTCTTTTTAATGTCTTGACTTTTTAGTTATTTATCAAATATATCACGACATTGATTTTATATTTATAATATTGTTTAGTGACAAATTTTAATGATACTCACGTGAACTTTTCTTTCTTGAGAACGTTAAAAAATCATTACAAACCAAATTGGAATAAAACCATTTTACATATTTCTGGTCAGTAAGACAGCTGCTAGTCAAAAATCAAAATAGCCCTTGACCAGATCATCAATTCATTATTAAGCTATGGGCTTTATGCTGTTAAGCTAGACTGATTCTTTTAACAAAACTATGAACTACCATACAACATTTGTTGTATAGATCTTAGAGGTTTTTGTTGCAATCAATCTTGAAAAAACTTTCAATTTTCTTTGACTCGTAATCTGGAAGCCTTATGGAACTGAAAAGTAAACAAGTCTACCCTTATATTCTCTTTTAGTTCCCATTTTAGTCTTTTTCTTGGAGTGATTTGATTTTGAAAATTGTATAATTACACTCCATCGCCTGGCAACAGATCTTCTGTTCCCAAAGATCTGTTCCCTCTGTTCCCAATGTATCTCAACCAAACTGGATAGTAGGAACAGAAGATCGTAAGCATATTTGTACTATAGCAGTTTGTACAAAGGTGCCTTGGGGTAATGAGGTCTTAGGAGATTATTACATGAGCTATTAGTGAAAATACCTATTTTTGTCTTGATATAACTTATGCTATCCTCCTTGTTGATGTCTAAACTCAATCCTAGGATTTGGTTTTGGAGTGGAGTGTTAGGAGAGATTCCAAAAGCTAGTAGTGATGATCCAGTACCTATTTCATTGCGAAGTTTAAAGGAATGATATTCCTTAGAGAGTTTAATTATATGGATTCATTTAGGATAACAAATTGGGACTAATTGTCATGCTAGAAACTTGTGGTTGTCCTATTTCCTATCTTACATATGATCAGCATACCCAATGCTTTCCCTAGATTATGCATTCCAGATGCTTCCATTTCTTATATAACAAACATGGATCAATTATGTCTATAAGGATTGCTTATCATTAAGTAGTCTCTATGACCTTTTTATCATAAGGAATTTGTTGGTAAGCTTTAGTACTTTGATTTATAAGCCCCCTTCTTCTTTAGGTAAGTTTATTTCAACCTATTTAACTTTGTCCATGGCTCTCCTTATTGTTTCTCCAATCCATAAGAAGTTTTGGAGCAAATTTTCTACTACTTTGGCAACGTTGCTTAGGAAGCTGAGGTAGGATGACCATTATATGTGAATGCTATCTAGGATTGAGATATTTAACTAAGCTGAGGCTCCTATTATACTAGCTTGATATCATTTTTTGTATCCTATCTGTGAGTGGTTGAAACTCTCTACAGGAAGGCCTTTTTGATGTAATAAGGGTCCTTAAATATGTGAATGGAGGGGTATTAGCTTTTAGTCCAGTGATTTATGAAACCAAGAAGCATTATAAAGAGCTACTTTGGATAGGTAAAGGAAATTTTTATTCCTGTTTAAAGAGAGACCCGACAAAATCTTAAAGGATTGCAATGTTGACATTAGAATACTTGCTTCAACTTTGCAAAACAAAATCAAATCATCAATAAAAACTAGGTTAGCAAGTTTTAGTCTTTTTACACCTTGAGTGATGTTTGAACTACTTGTCTTGAGAAGTTGTCTATCTTATATTTTTTATGAGAACTTCTATTACCAAAATGAAGAGATAAGTGGATAATGGGTCCCCTAACGTTAGACCCTTGCATTTTGATAATCTTTGGTGGGCTCTCCATTAAACAAGACATTATACGAGACTGTTAAGGCATTGTTCAACCCATTCTACAAACATTTCATGGAATTCAAATGCCCTTAGTATGTTTAGAACAAAGCTCCAACTTATTGAGTCAAAAGCTTTTTAAAAGTCTACCTTAATGATACAATTTAAACTTACATGTTTCTTGCTATAGTTCTTAAATAACTCTCGTGCATGCAAGATATTGTTACCTATAATCTTATCTTTGATGAAAGATGCTCATGAGGTGTCAACATATGTAAGAAGAATAAGCTTTAGCTTGCTTGCCATAATCTTAGAAATCACCTTATAAATGAAGTTACAATATGCAGATGGCTTATGCTAAGTGAGTGAGCTTGGAGCATGATTCCTTAACATAAAGCAAATGAATTTTTATTGATTTCTTTTCACATCCTTCCTTTGACAAAGAATTCCATTATGTCTTTTGTAAGTAATTCTTAGTTATCTACCAAGTTTTCTGGTAAAATAAACTATTAGGACTGTTGGATCCTGATTTTCTTCTTACTATATGTTGGGGATTAATTTTATTATTTTTGTTGCGATTAGGTATAAATTATAAAGTTTTTGG
>JANQBM010000005.1:28056143-28071988 GCA_025594535.1 Erythroxylum domingense | reverse complement strand
GCATGAGATGTGGTAATTTACCACATCTGGATCCGTTTCTCTGGTCCGACCCGTTCTCTGGAAACGGGATGTTACAGTTTTCCTATATAACTTGCAAGATAACTTAGTCCTATCATAGACCCATATTCAAATAGAACATTATGAGTATTGCTTCAAGTAGGGATGTGCTTTAATATTAATTATGTAAGCTACATACCAGGCCACCAATTTTTTAAGAATATTGGTTTATGATTCAAGTATTAAGGGCCTAATTCTAGTATTCTTTGTTCTCCTTTAGCTAAACCAAACTTGAATATGAAAAGTCCTTGTTTATTGATCAATAACGTAGTTAACCAAAGCTTTTTCCAGTTGACATTAGCTCAGGTTTGCATTAGATGGAATATAGGTCTTCTATTTACAACTAATCCAATCAAAGAAGTGTTCCATTTAGCTATACCTTGCTTTAGGACCTCTTTAGGATGGGTGAAGAAGATTTGCGTTTAATTTTTTTGGGAGAGAATTAGTTTAGTTTATTTACTAGAGACTCATCTCCATTGACTAAACACTAATTTTTCCTAGAACTATCCATCAACTTATTAATTCCATAAGCTCTTTTCTAAATTATAGCAATAAGTTCCATTGAGGAGACATTTCCTAAGTTAAATTTCTTAGGATAGTTAAACTCACCTTAGGTAGAAGAGTTGTTTTGTATACCCTTTAAGAGGGTAGGAAAATGTGAGTTTGAAAGAGGAAGTTCCATCTATTTTAGGAAAGAGGGAAAATGTTTATTAGAAAATTTGCAAAACATTTCCTTAAAGGCCAAAGCAAGAAATTCCAAAGGGGAATGGAGCAAATGGGGGAAGGAAAGGAGAAGTAGGTAAAACAAAGGAGGACAAGTGGAATGGCATACAAAAGCAATAGTAAGATGAACGGTTGAATCAATCAAAGGGAGAAAATTTTGGTAGTTGCTAACTATTTATAGCTAGAATGGTCATGTTTATCTAGGAGGTTTCCAATTAAAGGTGGAAAAGAGGTAGGACATACATATAGAAAAAGTTAAGAGAAATTAAAGAAACTAGAATGAAGAAGATTATGGAGAAGTTATAGGTTTAGATGACCAAAAGGTGACAGATGGCGGTAAACATTTTAAAGAGAAGAGAGAGCTTTTCTCACTAGCGAGCATATTGAGGATTTTTGCATTTATATTTATAACATTTTAAATTTTTTGGATAAATTGAATTACTTTACACATGTGTATAAAGTTTTACGTCAAAATGTCAAATATTCAAGTTTTTTTTATAGGCCATAATATATAATTTCATAAAAACTAATATAGTCTCAATAGTAGATTTTTTTTATATAATTTAAGATATTCAAAATAGGACTCAATTACATGGCTATCATTTTGATGGCCTTCTTGACCATCAAAACTAATATTGTCTAATAGTAATCAAAACTAATATTGTGTAATGGTAATTTAAGCAATATTTGCCTTACGGTCATGAAAACCATAAGCTTTTTATTTAACAATAATTTATATTTAACAAATTTTACATGAATTTACTATTATTTTATAGTTTTATTGTATTTTGTATATCTTTACAAACTATCTAAACAATGATTTTATAATTGCTTACAAGATTGATTTTTTATTTTTATCGATTTTTGTTTTCTTTGGTAGAAAGGTTAACTCTTTTGGAGATAATGGATTGTAAAGTGCCAAAACTTTTTCAAGTTTTTTCTATTTTAATGTTTCACTTTTTAAAGTTTTTAGTTAATTGTCCAATCTTTTAAAAATTAGATAACTCAATTCAAATTGTTGTTTCTATTAAAATTTTACTAATATTATTGAAGAAGTATGTGAACATTGAGATTTGGGTGGACTATGTAGCATCTTCTTTCTCAAATAATTATTTTGTATAAAAAAATGCCATGTTTTGAATACATAGTCACTAATGTGTTTTCCATAATAGACTTAAAAAACATGTTAACAAAGATAAAGAGCCATATAACTTCTCCAAATATTAGTCTTCAAGTATTCTACCAGTCATTTTTACAAAATGAGAATGGAGACAAAATTTTGAATTAAGTTATCCAATTATTAAAAGTTTTAAAAGAATGAAATTTAAATAAAAAAGTAAAAAATGTGAAATTTTTTATAGATAGATTGGTATTTTTATTGTCACTAATGTATTTCCTTATGGTGAAAAGAAAATAAAGAGTTTAAATACTAGAAAGATTTTCAAGGTGAATGGACATAAAATGAAATCATTTAAGAGGAATTCACACTCTCAAGTTTGATGTATATTAATTTGGAACTTTCCTAATATGTAGAAAATTGAAAAGAAAAAAACCTCATCTAGCATAATGATGTTAAACAATTATGCTATTTTAGAGGCACCCCAAATATGACAATTTTTATTAATTTTGTTTTAGATAGCTATAGGTTTCAATTTATTGCTTTTTTGTGATTGTTTTATTGGTTTAAGGGAGAAATTGGGTCTTAAGTTCTAGATTACTAAAATTCGTAAAATAAGATAACATCTTATGCAATTTAGCTTTTAGGATCTAAGACCTAAAGTTTCAAACAACCAAAATTTATAAGGCAAGAACATGCCTTACGCAACTCAGGTTTAAGGTGATATCCTTTTAATTTTCAGAATGTTAAAATAAGTAAAATGAGATCACACCTTAAGTAACATAAGTTTTATAATGCTCACACGTATAAAGCGAGATCATGTGTTATACATGGTAGTAAACTAATTTGTTTTAAGGATATAATTATTTTTATAAAATAATAAAATTAAAGAAGCTTAACATCTTCATTCCATAATGGCCCAGTCACAAGCTTCCATAAGCTTTCAACAACCAGCTCACAGCTAGCTCCACACATCCAATAGCTTTAGTTCACATGCGTCCCATGCCATGCACCAGAATAACTTCACCTAGGCTCGGCAAATTTGACCCGATCTGACCCGATTTTAGCTCAGGTTGATCGGGCCTCAGGTCGAGCACAAGATGAGCTGAATCGGCCTGTGACCCGACCGAAACAACAAAAACAATTTCTTTTTGTAAATTTTGTATAAAAAAGCAAAAATGAGCCATTTGGTTAGCACATGCTATCCAATGAGTCCATTGACGTCCTTAACTCTACCAAGCGGGGTCCATACACCAGTCTACAAGTCGCCAACTTCGAGGCTGCGCTCTGGGATTGAGATCCACCAAAAATGGGCACAAAGGATCTCAATCCTGCACCATGTAGTCAACGTCCACTGGCAATTGCACTTCTTCAGAAACAATGTAGCCAAAATCCTAGCTTGGGAACAAAAACAAATGATCATGCCTTATCTAATTTAACTTTAAAAATAAAGGACCTAAAATTTTAGGTAGCTAAAATTCATAAGGATATATCATATCTTATACAATTAAGTTCTTTAAATCACACTTTATGTAACTCAAGTTTAAGGTAATAGTCTTTTTGAATTCTAGAATGCTAAAATAGATAAGGTAAGATTATACCTCAAATAACTTAATTTTTTAATTAAATCCTTTAAATTCTAGATTATTAAAATGCATAATACAATATCACTTGTTATAGAAATTAGTAAAGCGTTTTGTTTTATGGATTTAATTTTAAAATAAATAAATAAATGAATAAGAGATTAGAATTTTTCTATACATATTAAAATCAAAATAACAAACACAAAATAAAACCCCAAAATTCTTTCATTTCTTTGACCAGGTTTTGCACTCCACTAGTCCATAGCGCACCAGTCACAAGGTTTTGCCAGCTTTTAGCAAGCACCCCACAGCCAGCGCCACGCGTCAAGCAGCTTCAGTTCACACGTGTCCCACGCCAAGCGCCAAAAAAGATGTAAGCAGCGGCTGTCTGTTCCAACCGTTTTTTGGAAGTAAGGTTGTAACAGGCTTATTGATAGCACAGAGAATCTTTTGCCCTAAGCAACCAACGTTCATACACTGGATATGATGTATTTATGGCACATCCCACTTTTCTTCCTGATGTCCATATTAGCGTGGAATGTTGGAAGACTTAATAACTCCTCTAATTAGAAAGTTGTCTATGATTTGATATTTCTTTATAAACCATTTATTTGGAAAGTAGATTCAAAGCTTATAATCATAATAACTCTGTTCTGTCTAGTGTATTCAGTTCTTAGTGTACTATAAATAACCTCCCGTCACAGCTCTAATGGATGAATTACAGTAGCAATTAGCCAAGAACCCTTTTTTCTGGTAAATCCTTTGTTTTGACCATCTCAGACCAATTCCTGCATCAAAATATTTCTTCTCTTTCTCTCTTTTCTTCTGACTGTTACCTTATGTACGCCTCTGACAATGTCCTTGAGGAAGCATCTTTGACAGGTCATCAAAGATGCTTAAAATATTTCAATTCTCATCATCCTTCAACGAGTCCCAATTGGCAATAGTTGTTTTACAATTACAAATACACAGCTAGGCAATATACTAATTGAAATTTTGCACTTAACAATAATAGTAAATAGTAATCAAGTATTGCTAATATATAGACAAATAGAGATTTTGTTATGATAATTAATAAATAAAAATCGAAGTCAACTAATAGGATTCATGATATGTTATTTCCTATTACCTTGAGTTGACAGTACTTGACAGGATTCATGATATGTTATTTCCCAGTACCCTGAGTTGACAGTACGTCCGTCCAATCTGCAGCGCAGAATTAATAATTTTGAAGAATAGGTACTCTGTAATGTTCATGACATTTACATCAAAATGTGCAGCTTCAACTCATTTTACTTGAATTACTATCGGACTAATCATGTCGAATCTTAAACACATTCATTCAATACTATCCACCTCGATTAGAACTGCCAAATAAATATATGAAATCGCCTTTTTATTATAAAAAAGAATATCTCGGTAGGAGGCACCTATCTTATGCGATTCTTGTACAAAAAATTAACATTGTCTGGAGAAGCAGGGCTCCTCCTTGCAGTTATTGGTATTACTGCCCCATCAGCAAGCATCCGCAGCAAGACCCTTGCAATGTTCTTAGTATCATCAATTCCAAGATGGTGACTCCCTAATATTGGTATTTTAAGTTGATCCATCATTGCCCTCATGCCTCTGGCCTGCCATTCATAATCAAAGCAAAATAAACAGAAAGATAAAACCATCAGATCATGAAGATTGGGGGGCTCCTCTGCCAACCCCAACCCAAAAAAACAAAAAAGCTCGACTTCCCATGAACTTCCT
The DNA here is from genome assembly GCA_025594535.1 of Erythroxylum domingense. NCBI lineage: Eukaryota > Viridiplantae > Streptophyta > Magnoliopsida > Malpighiales > Erythroxylaceae > Erythroxylum > Erythroxylum domingense. The sequence goes on along the minus strand of JANQBM010000005.1, from coordinate 28,066,753 downwards.
AGAATCAGTCAAGACAGTGATGAAGCTCCGCTTCACAACACTGTAACAGATCTCACAAATATGTTGATGGGAAATTTTAAACAGGGAGAACATTCCAGGAAACTTTCTTTTTTATGGCCGGGAAAAAGTGCTTTCTAAAATCTCATGGTCATATGATTCAACAGACTTACCTCTTGTTTTGGATTATAGAAATTTTGATAGACATCTTTCAAATTGATCCATTCCATAAAGTAGGCAGGAAGCTTCACCTCTGACACTTTGCATTGGTGAGGAACTATAGTCTTCAAATCCCAATTTCCACTGATACGGTACAATGAAAACGTACCAGATGACACCAACAAAGTTCGACCTTAAAATTAATTGATGGAAATTGAATAAACTAAAGTGAATACATTGTACTATTTCTCAAGTCATCAGTTACAAGTGATATTCAGAAAAAGTTTGAATTTTCAGCAGATATAGACACAGTTGAATTTTCAGCAGATATAAACACAATCAGGTACTAAACTCAGGGTCTTTATCTTAAATGAGGCAAATTAAAAAAAAAAGTTCTAAGGAAGACTGGGAAACCACTATCATGTATTCATTTCTTAGTCAGGTTCTACCAGGTATGCCATTAAGCTCCATACTCAAGTTATACAAGTTAAACGGCTAGTAAAGTATCTTAGCCTATCAAGTATGCTATACGGAGAGAGAGTTTCTAGAATAAAAACAAGTGGTACTAAAATAAAAAAAAGATTATACCACAAAATGGGGAAGAAACTCTTTGAACTTCGAACTATTCGTCCGAGATAGGGACTCATTAAGCAAACACGAACATGATGGAGGATTGCATTGAATAAGAAACGTGCAACATAAACAGGGTTCACACCCTTTAAGTTGATGTTTAATTGGGATTCAGTGGATGATTCACATTCATAATTTGGCAGAGGAAGGTCCAATTTCTTAGTCAAAGCAAGTTTTTAGGACTCCTAATTCCATAACAGTAACAAAGCCTTCTTGGACTAGCAATTTCTAGTGGAAAGATAACTATTGAAATCAAACTCATAGCTAGAATAAAAATCTTTTTAAGTTACTGAAAGAAAAATGGTGCCATTTTAGAAAAAGCATAGTCACCATGTAACAAATGCTGCTCGATTTAGACATCTGTCAAGTTTCCCTTTCCACAAGCAATGTTGAGTCAACCAGGCTTCAAACTGTTGAAGAACCTCTTTGAAAGGTACAGCAGTAGCATGCCAGACACTGGAAATAATTCAGCTATAGAAGTGAAAAGAAAGTTCATATTGAAAAGGAACTATCATAACTTCAAACATCTATTTTGACACTCAGCACTTCTATTTACTAATATATCAAATACTACTAATAGCTAAGCAAGGTACATAATCAAATTTGAAACAAAAAAAGTTCAGTTACTGGTGAAAAAGTTACCCGAGGTAGATATTTATAAAGGGAAACAATAAAAGATAATTTTGAGACAATGCCAATAATGGCGTATAGCAAAGTCTGCAAGAAAAGGGGAAATTTTTTATTTGCTCGACAAAAAATGACAGTAGCTAGGCTGGAAAAAATGAAGCAGACAAGATTTATTAAATCTAAATATAAAAGGAGGCATGCATCAATCTGACTGAGCAGAATACATTTTCTCACAAGAAGTCTCAAAATGTCACAGCGACTCATTAGGTAATCTAACCATTGGTTAGAGAAATTTGATAAATAGCACTGCATTAGCTATACATAATCAGTACAAAGGAGAAGTAGATGCCATCCCTCATAGAACCATTCTCAATTCCATTGAAATGTTGGATCTTAAAGTGAATCTCTATAACGGGCACATGGGGCTTTACCTTTATCTACCCCTTGTACGAGATTAATTGAAGACAAACTTTTGAATACTGAAAACTCACCAAAACAAGGAACTAGGAAGCCTTGAACCAACACAACAGAGATTTCCTGACTGAGCAGAATACATTTTCTCACAAGAAGTCTCAAAATGTTACAGCTACTTATTATTGGTTAGAGAAACTTGTTAAATAGCACTGCATTAGCTATACATAATCAGTACAAAGGTGAAGTAGATGCCATCCCTCATAGAACCATTCTCAATTCCATAGAAATGTTGGATCTTAAAGTGAACCTCTATAACAGGCACATGAGGCTTTACCTTTATCTACCCCTTCTTCTACAAGATTAATTGAAGCCATACTTTTGAATACTAAAAACTAACCAAAACAAGGAACTAGGAAGTCTTGAACCAATACAACAGAAATTTCCAGAAAGACTCAGCTGGTTCAAGAGAGTTTGAAACTCCCCTACTAGTGTTCATCTGCTACTATCATTACTGACATTGCTTTTAAATCACTCTATTGAACCCTCCAGCGTAATGGAGCAAAATATCAAATACTGTTATAACTTTTAAGCAAAATGCCTGTGCCAGTGATATGAAATATTTTACAAATGACATTCTTTGTAAGGTAACAACAATCCAACTGACATACATAGCACGTCAGTATCAAAGGTGAGGTAGTAGAACAAGCATTACCCATCAACTCCAAATTTTCCGTATTTTCTTTCAATATATTCGCTTGTTCTTTGCTCACTCATTGCAGAGGGCCTGACAAATCTGTACGAATAAGGATGCGCAAGACTGTGAGAAGGAAGAATAAAAACTACTAATCATTATGCATTAAAATCCAAAGGGCATTGAGCATATAATAGAAGGGGCACTAAGCATGAACAATAAAACATCAGCTCTTGCAATTCACCTAGTCATTGGCACTTACGGCAAGACCTTATCTAGTTTGCGGATATATTATGAAAACTTGTTCCAGAACAATCATACGGCTACATTAAAAGCAATGAGACAAAAGCATAGCCAAGAGGGCAGGTTTACTTAGTGATATAGCAAGACAATCAAGACAAGAATTCTTCCAGCTACACAAGAACAGCAAAAATGGTTAACATATTGAATATTATTAACAAGGCCCGGGTTTTAATGTCTTCCTTCAAAGGACATGAAGAGAAAAAATGTAAAACCTGTTTATGTATTACAAATTGACATACTGCCAAAGAAAAGAGCATAACCTGTGGAACAAATCCACGACAGCCATAGCTTTTGCATCTATTATAAGTACAGGAAATTCAAGAATCTCAACCTTGCCTTCCAAATCTAACACCAAGAAAAAATCAAAATCTTGGGGCTGTTTGCGGTGAAAGTCAGCGGCATTCACTGGAAAGTCCCTAGAGCAATCATGGTTAAATTTATCTACGTGGCTAGGATCATCCATCTGAATGGCACCATAACAATCTTCATTAGAAACCAGAGTCTAGATAGACTTAAAATTTTGAAAAGTGAAAAGAATACTTTTTTTTCCACCTTCACTACAAATGGTTGGCCAACACCCAAATGGAAAAAGGTTAAATGGTTTGAGTTCGAAGTACAACCTTGGAGCATTTGCCTTGTGTGTAATACAAGCACATGGGTTTCCACCGAAAACTGGAATCCACGTTAGTGCTGCTTCTTCCTGAAGAAGAAGAGAAAGAGGAATAGGATTGGTAGTGAGCAGCAACACTTGCATTAGAGAGGGATTGACAAGTGGGTTTTTGAGGGGTTTGGAAGATTGGGTTCATGGTAAAACAAGGAAGAAGTAGATTAAGAGCAATACATTTGCTTTGGGGTTGGAAACAAGGAGGAAATCTAGACATAGGAGGCCAGAGAAAGGTGGTCCTTTTAATTAGGATGTTTTTGGAATGATTCTGGAGGATAGTTTCAAATAAGGGCTGTATTTCTCCTGTGTCTCTCTCTAGTCTCTACTGTGATTTTTATTTTCCCTCTTAATTTTAATTTCTATTTGTGAAACAAAAGGGAACTTTTTGTTGAATTTGTTAAAAACTTATCAAATGTGCAAACATAAGCTTTCCGCAGGTCTTTGAATAAAAGTCAGGTAAAATAACTTAGTGAAATTAAGGCGTAGCCAGGAAACAAACTTAGTGGATTGATGATTAATTAACGAGTATGGAAAAGGAATACCAGTACATATTCCTATAATCCTAAACAAATGAATATAAATTCAATTTTAATATTTTATTATATTTAAATTAAATTATAACGATTTAAAAATATTTAAATTCAACCTGCCAATTAATTCTAACAGTTTATAATTATTCAAATTAAATTTTATGTGAATAAAATTTTGACTTTATCAAAAAATTATTATATTTTATATTTAAAATGAGTTTACAAACTTAGTCATACATTTAAAAAAATTTAAAATTTATAATTATTAAAATTATTTTATAAGGTATAAATTATTTTATAATTTTACCTTATCTTTAATTTTAATTACTTAAACTAATTAAATTATTTAATCTAACTTTAACTAAATCCCTAATTTAATCCCTAGAATAATTTAACCTAACATTATCAATATTCCCTTTTCACCCACATTGTTCACCAACATCTTAAACAATAGTTGGAGTTTGCCCCATAATGAGTTTTAGCATATGGGATTTCTTCATTTTCAAAGAAGAAATCTTCCATGACTCAAATACCAGTGAAAGATCTTTCACTATATTTTTCCCAATAAAAGCTTAAATTGGTCATCTTTGCTTTATGCATGTCTTTGTATTGACACATCTTTTTGTCCACCCCCTTTCTCTCTATATATCACAACCACAATCAATACAATCTCATATATAACCCAATTTCAATAAGCCATAGCAACTTGGTGGAAGACGACCAAGCCGTGAAAGGACTACTTTGTTTGGCGGGCAAATGGGTTTATAACAATAGAACAGAGAAAGAAATTGGAAATAGATGAGTTCCAAAGGATGTTAGTGGCATATGCAAGGCTTAAAAGAAGAAAAGCTGAGGAAGAGTTTAGTGGGTTGTTGCAAGCTTCATTTATGGAGATTAATGATTATAGAGACAAGCTTGTTTATGTCACTAGTGGCATTTCCTTTTTGGTCTTACCATTATTGACCGCCTTGTGTGGAAAATGTAAGGGGACAATAACACAACTATCTAAAAAATCAACAAAATATTAACAATAAAAAAGAACTCTTCAACTTACAACAACAAACATTATGAGAATAAGAAACCTAACGATGAAACAAACATCAAGATTTACATAAAAAACCTTTCAGTGTAAAGGAAAAAAATCACAGAACAAATCGATAAATAAGTTCTCTATACTTAATAAGGATTTACAAAGAAAAGGTATCTTACTTCACAGCAACAAATTGTCTCACAAAATTTCAGGATTGAAATCAAAGTTGATATCACAATTAACACTCACTCAAACTAATCCCAAAACTAAAACAAGGATTAGAATACCACATTATTTACTCTCCCAAAAAAGTTCCTCACTTTTGAATGTTATGACCGCACTCTCTGGAAAAACCTACATATTTTTCTCTTTTATATTACGGAATAAGTTTTTCTATGCCATGGAAGTGACAGTGTATCTTAGCACTACCTCACTTGCAATTATAAATAGTTAAAAAGAGTTACACGATCTCTACACATGACCATGTATCTTCACACGAGCACGAACATGGCTGTGTATGTGTTTAATCTTCACACATTTCTTCACAAATTTATAGAGGCTTACACGGTTGATCCACAAAGTCGTATAAGTCAAGACACTATCGTGTAGCACTTTACACGATCATGTATCTCTCCAAAAGAAAAATTTCCATCTTGTCTTCACTTGTTTGTCATTCCCACGAACCATAAAGGTGTTTATGATCACCTAAAGTCTCAAAATAGGGCTAGACACTCAACAATCTCTCCCAGCCTAAATGTGGTGAAGATATGTTATTCTCCATCATCTACTTTAGACACATCTTAACAAACTTACTACATAGCTCATGCTTGTTTCTAGGAACCACTTTAGTTAGCACATCAGCACCATTCAAATCTGTATAAACCTTCCTCAACATTAATTGTTGCTCTTCTACTATTGACCTCAACCAATGATATCTAATGTCTATGTGCTTTATACGAGAATGATACATAATATTTTTGCTCAAGCTAATAGAACTTTAACTATCGCAAAATAATATATAGTTGTTGTGTTCGCCCCTTTACCGCAAGGTACACACTGGAACGCCCAGAGGTCATTCCGGTATATATCCTACGATAAGGGTGAGCTACGTTCGATCGCTACATTCACTTCACAAGGCATCATATCATTACTCACTTATAATGCATTATAAGAAAATCACAATATTTTAAAACTAACTTTTTCCTCATTTCATTTCACAAAACCGAAAGTCTACATTGTATCTTTCAACACTTGCTATATGTACATCATCGAAACCTAGTACAAAAAGTACTACATGGAAGAGGAAAATATACAAAATCTATCTAATCTGTCTAAAAAAATTCCAGCTGATTGACCTTTGAGCCATGACTTCTCTTGCCAAAACACAATCTACACGGCTGGTTGAGCCTCTCAGTGGCTAGAGTAGTCTCTCGGTCCTAGAAAGACAATGTTACAATTTTGGTGAGTTTTGCGAACTCAATGAGGTAACCATCATCAATGGTTCACTCAATTCATGCAACACAACATTTCACATAACACATATTTCACAAAATTGTACTTTACATCAGTATCACATTTTCACTTAAGCATAGGCAAATTGCATTTCAATCAGTTAAACATACTTAAGCGAATGCATATGGAATGCTCATGAGACTCTTTTCTAATTATTACGTTATTGTGATCGAGTGCCTAAACTGTCCCTATCCATTTTTGGATACCGGGCTCATTGATAAATGTCTCATATAGGGCTCATTAAACGTTAAGCCTAAGGCTCTCAATCACTTTTGAGCTCGAAGCTCTTTTTTACTCGTTGAGCTTTAAGCTCTGATCGGTGGCTACTCTATTCACAACTGTCATTATGTTTCATGCATTCATGACATGAAATGCATCAATCACGCTTGTATGATCCCATTCAAACATTTTCACTTACATGCATATGCTTATTCAAAACACATTTATCATCAAATTATGTACACTTAGTTCATCTCATTCACATACAAGCAACACTTTCATATCTTAACCAAGCATCACAATCATCGAACCTCCTGTCCGGAAACCAACACAATCAATCACATTCATTCAGTCATTTCAAAACATAATTTAAACAAACAAGTAATTAAGTGAGATCGTCTAGGTTACTCACAAGTTGCTCCTGAAGCTAATGCCTGGAAGTTATGGCAACGTCTGGAGGTTGATGTTCCAGTTGCTCCTCTATATCAAACACCACACACATATATCATAATTTGCAAAATTATGAGTGTTTAATAATGCACATGTATGAAATGAATTATGTACAATGCATGTTCATGATAACCCTGAGTATCTTCCCATCAATTTCATCACAAAATCAATTTCATATCAAAACTCATCTAAGTACAATTTATACTTAGGCTTATGCCTCACTAAGACCATTAAAATCTCAATTCATTTCTTATTGACTCAGTTCAGATTTTTCTAAGTCACACTTTCGGGTCTATTGTTCACATTCAATTATAAAGTGAAACTGATGTAATTTGGTCACACTATCCTATAGAAAAGTGTTCCTCTATGTCTTAGCTTTACATTGACACCAAAATCACTCAATTTCGTTAAGAAATTTGGAAGATATGCTACAAACATTTTCGGGATGTTCATATTCAAAAACAGTATGCTATACACTAGTTCCATCCAGAAATTAAATATCTTAAAGACCGAATCACAATTCTACTTCTTGAGACAATTTGTAAGCCTATATCTATAATTTACTCCAAATTAAAAAGCGTCTCATTTGGAATCCCATAGATCCAGATATAATCAAAATACATAAGGGTGTTTAGGAAGAATAGCCTATTTCACTGTTCCAACTGACTCCACACTTTGATTTGATCAATATTTCGCAATTCAATTCAGAATGCTACAAACGTTTATGGAGGGATATAACAGTGTGTTAGGAATATATTGGTTTAAGATTCAGATCATTTGAAGATCTAGAGAAGAAGTTATAGTCAAAAGAAGGAAAGCTGTTCAGAATGAGTGAACCCTTTGGTCAAACTAGCAAAGACATCATACTCTACTTCATCTTCTCCACCAACATCTCAACCTCAAACCTCCATAACTTTTGATCCAGAACTCCAAAATTTACAAACATTATATCAATGGAAAGCTTAAAGAAATATCTATAACTTCCATGAAGACAACTTTGTCAAAAACTCTCTATACTAGTACAGAAAACTCATGGAAGTTTCAGATCAAAATTTTTAGCTCTTTACTTACAACATTCATTTGCTCATGCTTAATCTATCATTTCTAGTTCAATGCTCATCATTTATCCATTATTCTAACTCCCTTTCAACTCAAAATCATCCAAAACCAATGATAGCCCATGATTGATCATAAACACTAATAACAGAACAAAAATATATATATGCATTCATTATCAATTTTCTGCACATATTCAACTTCATTTCCACTTTCATTTCACTTCTAACTATCACCTAGATCCTTCACATTTCAAGACACCAAATTAATCCCTCTCTTTATATTTAAACTCATTTTACATAATCACAAAAACACCCAAAAATATTCACATTAATCCATCAAGAAAAATAGAACAAAAACCCAATATGTATCTAGTTTTTTCTGCACTTTTTCCCTACACCCAGTACTAAAATTCAAGTCAAAATTAGAAACTCTTAATGATAGAATTTGAATTCGATATCTTCATACAAAATGTAGCCCTATGTCTCCAATTTAATGTAAATGAAAGATCATGTCATTTCGATAACTATAGAACAAGTTATGGCTAAACAACAGAAGCATATTCAGTGAAAAAAATCTCAGCTAATATTTCTCCAGCACACTTTATACACCATTCACTCACTCAATCCAACATTTTGTCATTCCCTAATCTATTATCCATCAAAACACAAGCAAGACATGAATCTATCCCCCATTTCTCATCCACGTTTTTAGCATATACCCATCCTCATATCATGAACATCTAACTCTTAACTATCATCAAACATGCTCCATTCATCAAAACCATAAAGAGTAATAGGTTAGTTACTTGATTTCTCTTCAAAATCTTCAAAATCTTAGTCAACCCTAACTCCCAAGCATTCACATGATCTCATCTTCTAAAGATGGATTAGGTTGGATCTTTTAGTAGTAAGAAGACGGTAGCAAGCTATTTAAGTGACTAGTATGATATTATGGCCAAAAATCAATTTGATGGAGGTTAGTAGGAGTTTCAGTGGAGGGAAAAAATGGAGAAGTAAAAACATGAAGAAGTGAAGAAGATGAAGCTTCGTGAGGTAGAGAAGAGCAACAATGAAAGGCCAAAATTCACTTAAAAATGGGTGTATTCGTGAGTGAGGGATGAGTGATAAGTGTTGGTGACACTTGTCACCATCCTATGATTTCATTTGGATCCCTCTTTAAAACTAATCCATTTAACTCCAATTTCTAGTCCAATTGTCTCCAAATTTCAATAACATATGTCATTAAATCTCAAAGTCATTTATAAAATTTTTTACTGCCATTTGACTCTTAATTCTATTTCTATTCCTCAATTGTCTTGCCACTTGGTGTTTTTCCTAGTCTAAATTTTATCCAAAATTTTTTCACATTTTCTAAAAATCTCTAAAAATTCTAAATCACTAAATACACTTTCCAAATCAATTTCAACAAATAAAAGCCACAATTATCAACAAAATCATATTCACAATTTAATTATAAATTAATTACACCCGTAATGTCTATAAATGCATATACAATTATTTTCATGTGCAAAAATTCAATATTCAAGAGTATGAGCGTGAAATGGATTTTATAATTTCTTACTAATCTCTCATATTTGCTAATCTAGCCTCAACATGGGTAACGGGATGTTACAACTCTCCCCCTCTTAAAAGAAATTTCATCCTCGAAATTCTTACTAATTGTTCGAACAGGTGGGGGTATTGTCTCCTGATATGCTCCTCCGTTTCCTAAGTTGCTTCCTCAGTTGAGTGGTTCCTCTAAAGGAATTTTACCAATGGAATGACTCTGTTCCTCTACTGCTTGATCTGCGATCCCACAATCTTGATTTGCTCCTTAACATAGCTTAAGTTACTAGCAACCTCAATCTCCTGAGCCGGTATGACTTGTGTCGGATCTGATCGGTATCTTCGGAGCATACTCACATGAAACACATTATGCAATTGAGACATTTCATTCTGTAAGGCCAACTTATAAGCGAAAGGTCCTATCCTCTCAATGATCTCATAAGGGCCAATGTACCTAGGGCTCAAGTTGCCCTTTTTACCGAATCTCAGAACTCCCTTCTAAGGTGACACTCTCAGGAATACTCTGTCTCCCACATTGTGCTCCATATCGCGTCGGTGTTGATCCACATAACTCTTCTGTTTATCTTGAGTCGCCTTAATTTGGCTTCGGATCAATTTCACCTTATTAGCTGTTTCTTGTATCAACTCTAGGCCTTCAACCATTCTTAAGCCCTCTTCATCCTAATATAATGGCGACTGACACTTTCTACTATACAGTGCCTCATACGGTGCCATCCCGATACTACTGTGGTAATGGTTG
>JANQBM010000005.1:28044348-28056043 GCA_025594535.1 Erythroxylum domingense | reverse complement strand
ATTATTGTTGTAATTTAGGATTCATTTTGTATGTTTTCATTTAGTTTGATTTCCATTGTTGTTCTTTTATGTTTGATGTTAATTTAGAGTAAGAATTGAATATTTTTATGTAGGGAGGAAGATTGAGCAACTTGGAGATTGAGTTAGATTAGTTTGTTATTTGAATTGATTTTAGAACCGAACTGGTAATTTTAGAAAGAGAATTATCTGATTAATTCACCTTCATCATGTATAAGAGATTAAATTAGTGAAGTTAATTCTCTAGAGTTTCCACATCGATTAATCAATACATTTTTACTTCCAGTTAAATCGATTCACTTTTTAGTCTAATTACTTAAGTTTCTTTAAAGCCTTTACTTAACAAATCGGGATATAATGTTTGGGATTGCATTTTTTTATTTTTATTCAAGATTAATTTGAGTGGACCAATTTTACCTCCGTAGGAGACGACCCTGGGTAATCTACTATAACTACCTCGTATACTTGCGAGTAGGATAACTTAGGTATTTTTAGAACTTATTACTTATCTTTAGGTGTTTTTAGAATTGTGTTAGTTGGTTAGATATTTGCGTTATGAGTGTTATGTGGGTTAGAACATGCTATTGAGCTTTAATTTTATGTTTTTGAGGTGCCTTGGTGTGTTTGTTAATATTTGAGATCAGATATCAAAGAACAGAGAAGATTTGGGGGAAGCTCGTAAAGGACACAAGGCCATAATCGTGACAGAGGCCCTTTTAGTAGGAACAATCATAGATTGGGGAGCCACAGTCGTGGTCTACAAGATGATAGATGTGGATCGGTCTCCCGAAGTTAATTTTTCACGAGTTATTTTAAACTTTTGTGCCCAAGTAAAACCTATTTTTTACCCTAAAAGGACTTAGACCTATAAGAGAAAAAAATGACCTATAAAAGAGAGTTTCCATTTGCTACATTTGGGAAAAAGCTTAGGAATGGGAAGAAGGAAGAGAGAGAAGAAGGTGGAGATTCAGCTACTTCAACCTCTAATCCTCCAAGTTATCTTTTCTTCTTTTCATCTTTTATTTCATTCATTTGATGTATGGGATGGAATTGATGATGAAGAATCTTGGATTAAGTATTTTCTAACTTCTTTTGGGGATTTATACTTGATTCAATGTTAATTTAGTTGCTTTTGATGTTAATTATGTTGGGTGTTGTGATTATTTATTGTAATTGCATGCTTTATTAATAAATTGAGAGAGTGAACTGAATGCAAAATGATTAGGTTGGTTAATGAGAGTTAAAAAATCTAATAGACAACGCAAATAATTAAATCAGTAATTATTCAGAGAGAGATATAGTGTGAGGACCCGATTATTTATTAGAGTGCATAAGAACTAATTAAATTATGGGCTATTTTGTTAATCGAGAGATTATAGGTTTAGTAACTCAACTTAATTAGGGTTTATGATTTAGGGTTTAGTGATTACAATTCGAGAGAGACTAATCTAGAGACTAATCTACCCTTCAAAAGTCTAAGACTGACACCACATTAACACAAAAGTGACTGAGTTAGCATTGATGATATGATAAATTGCCTTTTTCATAATTTGTTAATCTTCCTTGTTTGAATTTTAATTATCAATTGGTTATGCTCAAGTTTGATTTCTTTATGTTAATTTTATAATTTCATTTTAATTACTCTTTTAAGCCTTAAACAAATTAGGATTCAATTAGTTCACTAATTCCTCATGGGATTGACACCTTTAATTCTACAAGTTTATGATCTGTATACTTGTAGATATTGGGGGTTTTATTAGAAGTAAAACAACACATAATAGTTTCTTCATTGCTAATGGGCTAGTCCTTCATAACAGGCATTGATTGAATAGCCTTCCCATATGCTTTGACATATTCACTCTTCCATAACCAACTTGAAGTGTACTCTTCAATATTAACCCTCTTGTCTCTAATAGCGCATATGACATGTGCACAAGGAATGTTAGAGAGGGTATATCTCCTATAAGAGCATATTTTATCTTAAAGCCTCACCACATATCTATTCTCACTATGACAGATCTCATACCCTCCTCTATTGTGATGTACTGAGAAATGCTGAGCAATATTAACACTTTTATCAATAGCTCCCCATATTCTTAGCCCTAAATTTCCTTTCCACTTAGCAACCTCTCTTATTTCTCTCATATTTCTTTTCATCATTTCTCTTCTAATGTGCTCAATAACCCTAAAATTGACAATTTTCTTTCATCAACTAAATTCTTGTTGAATGCCTCACATAAATTATTATTTACCAACTCAATCATAAAATCTTCCCTCTGGAATGCTCGACGCCATTGTTGAATTGGTGCATAGCTCTCAATATCTTCTACTGCTTTTTCTTCTTGCCTCTTAGTTTTTCCAAATTTCTTCAAATTCCTTACTGTAAAGGATTTTGCAATTTTTGAAAAATGCTCCTTCATCTCTTCCCCTTTATGTCCTCTTCCTCGCGAATTCACACAAACATGTCAAGCATAAAATTTATGCTCAACATTTGGACACAAATCTGCAATGGCTTTATCAAGTCCCTGTAAGGAAAACATAACCATTTTAGTAAGCAAAATGATAAACATTTTAGTTTATTTCATCATAGTTATAATAGGCATATAAATAGTAGAAAAATAAAAGTAAAAACAATATGATGTGAAACTTTTACCTTTTTTTAGTCCATCATTATAGTCCAACTAATTCCAAAACCTAAGCCCAAGCTTTTAATAAACCACTTCTAGGTGATAGTAGGCTCAACTTCAACCATAGCCCAAGCAACAGGAAACGTTTGATTGTTTCCATCTTTTCCCACAACACATAGAAGTTCACCTTTAGTTATGGTTTTAAGCCAAAATCCAACATCCAACATCCATCTAGGACAAGATAATGCCTGTACCTATGTTTAATAGCTTCTAAACATATTTACATTCTTTCAAATTGGTGGAGATGTTGGAATTGGTTAAAACATTATCATTGTAACTATGCTACTTGGGTTGGTCTATCTAATGACTTCAGCATAAGACCAAAGGTTCCCAAACTCCTCTTCAATGTTGATCACAACACTATCTATAATTTTTTTCTTTGCTCTTCTCACATTCTCATAGACACTTCAACACCAAAACAATCCTTAACATAAAATCTGATATCATCATTCTTCAAAAATGGCTCCCTTTTTAGCTTATCCATCAAGAAGTCAAATAAAATGCTGGTATTCTTTTTAGGATTTGTATAAACCCTATCATAGTCATGAGTGTCCCTAAATTTCCTAACTTGAAAAGACTGCAACTTCCTATCAAATGTTCTATATATATACAAAGGGCAGTTCTCTGTTCTACATTTATCTCGGACAAATTTGAGCTTATTTTTAGTAAACACTGTAGCCTTCTTTGTTTTGATGGAGAACAAACTAACTGTACTCTTAAATTGCAAATGAATGAGAAAAATCATCCTTAATTCAATGTAAGGCTCATCACTATTTTCATCATAAATAAGGTATTTTCTTTTTCTCCTAGTCGCATCATCTACCATATCATCTACATCGCTAACAAGTTCCCTATATTCATCACTGCCATAATATTTAGAACAAACTACTTCATCTTCATCATTTTCACCATCTACATCATTTTCATCATCTGCATCATCTGCATCACCTACATCATCTTCATGGTCTCCATCATCTCCATCATTTTCATCATCTTCATCTCCTTCCTTTGAATCCTCTTCATCATCTTCATCCCTATTTTTTTATCATCTATAGTATATCCATCATTATCATTTGAAACATCATCTAAATTTTCTATATTTTTTACATTTTGATCATCAGGTTCATCCTCAATCATTTCAACAGGGGTATCTACACTATGTTCAACATAAATATCAATACCATTAGTAACCATCATCTCACTAACCATGTCTAACACACTAGCATCATCTTGTACAAAGAAAGAGGGGAGGAGATTGGATAATTGGGAAATAACTATAGCGTTTGATAATGAGTACAAAGTCAAGTAAAGTTAAGGAATTGACATAGAAGAGACACAAAATCCCATCAAAGCAGGGAGGCTATTTTTCTTTTAAAAGAACGAGAAATCGTTGGGCTTAGAGAGAGAGAGAGAGAGAGAGAGGTAGATTTTGGTTTTTCTTTTCTTTTTTAGATTTCAACTTAAAGATCATTTATCTTTTAATATCTTCTTCTTTCTAATTCTTACCCTATACATATGAATATATGATACAATTAATAATACTAATAATATCAATGACGACTCTTTCTTGTTATAGTTGTTAAAATCTTATTTTCTCTGTTTTTAACAATTTGGCAGGTGGATTTTGACTTTGCTAATCGTATTAATTAAACCTAATATTCTCCAGAGTACATATCTTAGGCATTCTTTCACTTAAGAAAATTGATAGGTGTCCCTCCTTACGGACGACCAGGAGGATTCCTCGTTCAACCTTAAACATCTTCATTATTTTGAATTGGTTTAACTTTCCTTATTCCTAAACTTTAATAAATTATTATTCCAAAGTAATTGGTAACTACCAACTACCTCATACCTCAAACTCCACTAGCTAGGTAGTTATCGTCATCTTTTCTTTATAATATATAGAGCTTCATTTTATATTTCTTACACTTGATAGAGTTATTTGATAAGTGTGAATTGCATCATATTTTAGGTCTTAGTTTGATATGGATTTAATTATTAATTCAATCGTTTAGTATGTGTTTAGGTAAGAATTGTGTTAGCTAGTTAATTTTTTGTGCTGAAGTGTTTTTATGGGTTAGTACAAGTCTTTGAGCTTAATTATTATATTTTTGAGATACCTTGATGTGTTTGTTAGTGTTTCAGGGTCAACATTGAAGAACGAAAAAGTTTCAGAGACACTCGAGCCAAAACAATAGCCTACGATCACGGCACAATAGGCCATAATCATGATAGAATGTTCTTGAAATGAGAAAGAATTAGGACTATATGCATACTAATGAATGATAGTTTTTGTTTTGATTTTTGATGCATGAAAGATAATGATTTGTGAGCTACCAATTGAATAATTTTGAATTGGAATTGGAGATGATATTGATGACGAAATGGAGTATAAACAAGGTCTAACTGAGGTATAATTGATGGACTATTAAGAGGATGTTTTGCATATGGTTTTAAGATGTTAAAAGCTGGAAAACAATTGAAGGAAATGGATGGGAACTTTCAGATAATCCATCCCACCATTATGGGAATGCCATACACAATCGTGAGAAATACCATAAAGTGAAGAAAATGTTGATTTGTGTGATTCTTGAACTAACTAAGGATAAGTTACTTTACTATATCGTATTTGGACTTAACTGGGGATTAAAATAAACCTAATTTGATGTTGGATAAATTGGTTAAGTGTTTGATAAGTTTAGGTTGTTAATCAATGTTTTAACTTAACTAAAAGATTGTTTGATATCAATGTATCTAAGTTTGGAATCTAGGAGAGTTAAAGGAATGAAGATGTTCTTATGAATACAAATGTGATACAAAAGATATGAATAATGGTGAATGTATGGTTGATGCATTGGGAATAATCAAGTTTGTTGAAGATATAAACCTAATTACAAACTAGATGTGAACAAGCTATGATGTATGAATGGTTAAGATTTGTGAATAAGGATACATAACCAGGAAAAATCAATTGAGCATGCATTGAACATGACACACACACACACACACATACACACACACACACACACACACACACACACATGTTGTGTGTGTGTGTGTGTGTGTGTGTGTGTGTGTGTGCATGATTGAATACTTATATGATTGATCAACTTATTAATGTGTATAATATTTGTGTATTGCATGATTTTAGACGTACAAGTCGAATGTCAGCATCCAGAAATTGCCAGTTCATCAAGGCAATAGCTTATTTAGAGCATACGGTGAGTTAACCTAGATGTTTTCTCATCATGATTGATTTGTTTCTGTTTGAATTGCAGTTATTAAAATGGTATTGATATGATTGTGATAATTCCAAACATTGATAGTCCGAGGAGTTTGATATTCAGGATTGTATTGGGAGTGTATTCTAATTGAATGTGAATTTGGAAAATGTATACTCAACCAAATATTGAATGCCAGACTTAGATCCGATGAATATGTGAAAATGACTCTGCAAAAAGAATAAAGTGGTTGATAGCATATTTGTGAAATGATGCATTTCATCACATTATTATGCATAATTAGATAAAGGAGTTGTGATCGACGTGACCAGTATGAAAAGAGCTTAAAGCTCAGAAATGTACATAAAGAGCCACAAGCTCACTTATTAATGAGCCCAGTATCTACAATGGGTATAAGACAGAATCTGAAATGAGCCTCGTATTCACAACAGATACAGGATAGTAAATAGGCACTCAGTCACAACAAAATAAAAATAAAAATGGAGTCACATGTGCATATGCATTTGCGAATATATCTTCAAATGTATCATATAAATGATTGTGAAAACATTACTAAATTGTGATGATATAGTGATTTGCAATATTTGTGTATATGTTGATGATATGAATGATTGAGATAAATGATTAGATTATTCTAAAATGAGTATATGAAATGTGTGAAATTCATGATGTATTGTTGAGATGAGATATATTGTGAATTTGGTTTATATTTGAGGTTTTTATGTTCTGACATGAGTGAGCACATCAATGATGGTTCACTCACTGAGTTCACAAACTCATCAAAATTGCAACGTTGATTTTCAGGTACAAGGAAGACCTAACTCTAAGGAAGACTAGTAGAAGTTTAGTATTGTCAATTTTGGGAAAACAAGAATGGCTCAAATGTCTAGTCAACCAATATCTGAGGAGACTAATAGATTATGTTTATTTAGTTTTCCCATTTCTTGTGAAACATTTTGTAAAAGAGTAGTAAACTCTCAGTTGCTTTTGATGATGTAAATATTTGTTTAATGAAGTGTAATGCTACAGTGAATGTTATGATTATGAATGAAATAAGAAAAGTTGATCTTTTGATTACTTATCTTCTATATGATGCCATAATAAGTAAATGTAATTGGTCTAACATGCCATTTTCATAGGGTATGTTCTTGAATGTCCTCTAGATATTCGAGCATACACTCTATAGTAATGGTGTATTACACAAAAACTGAAAACATAGTTAAGAACTGTTGGTTAAAAAAAACTGGAGAATAAAACTAACCTAAATGGAGGGATTTGAGGAGAATGGTTGTGTATGGGAGAGGGAGTAAAAGGAAAAGGACAACAAAAGGAGTGAAGAATGTAGATAAAATAAAAACTACAACAAGAGCAAGAGATTGGGATAGAAGTACAATAGAACGTCCAAAAGAGGTAATGAAGGAAGAACAAGTAGAAGAAACAACATAGAAGTAGCATAGAGTCCAAGTAGCTTATCAGGAAAACTACAACAACACCCTGTATTCACAAATTCTAGGTAGTTGTAGAGGGCTACGCTAAACCTTTGAATGCAATTAGAAGATCTAGGGTAGAAAGTAGCTCCCCATTCACTCAAAGAAAGTCTCGTAAAAAAACTAAGATAGTATACTAACTTAGTGAAAAATTCGTCCTTTCGATTAAGGTAATCAAGGTCTTCTAATTCTTCCCTTAGTCGTTCTATTTTTGATTCTTTCTCTTCAGTTTTTCCTGAATGACCTGCGCCTAGAAAACTTAAAACTAGGAAATATTAGACTATTCTATTGTAGTCCTCCCTTCTATTCTAAGCCCTAAGTACTGGGTCTTTCTTACTTAAAGGCATATTTTACCCTTTTTCCTTAACCACATTTGATTTTACACAGTATGCAAGGGCTAGAAAAGAAACGAAACTCGATGTAAGCTATGGAACTCAAATCAAACCCCTAGCTCTGGTCGACCTCTTTAGCTCTTTGATTGACAAGAAACCCTTTCAGTTTTCCTAATGTGACATGAAAGGTGCATTTTTGGGGATTAAGCCTCAATTGGTACTGGTATTTGCCTTCTAAGCATCTTCCTTAATCAGGAAAAGACTTTACGCTTTAAGTCAGGTCTTTTTCAAATCAAAAAAGGTGAATCCGGATCCTTCGCCACCTTCTCTCCTTGGTTCTGAGATTGTAAGGAATTTTGCCCCCTTTTTGTTCAAATTCAACTAGCATACTGAAATCGATTTTCATTAAAAAAAGAAAAAGAAGAATGAACTCAAAATCTTTGAATCTCCATGACTTTTTTCTTCCTAAAATGCCAATGTTCTTTTTTGTATAAATTCTACTGATTGTGTTTTGAGTTACACTGTGAATCTTTTTCTTTTTTATATACAAAAAGGAGACGAGCTAACAAGCGAATTAGCAGAGAGTTTAAGTAGCTTACTAGAAAACTACAACAACAACAACACCACCAGTATAAATCCCGTTGAGGCGTGGGGTTTGAGGAGATCTAGTAATACGCAACCATACCCTTAACTAGTAGAGAGATTATTTCCAACTTACCAGAAAAACTAATAGGATAAAATCTAGTGAGTTTAATGAAAGACATGTTACAATTTAGCTATTATTCAGTACAATATTCCTGAGAACAAAGTTTTAAGTTTTCAAAGATTTCATCTGAGCTTCATGTCTGATGTGAGATTACTTTGTGTATTCCTTGCTATCATGATTTCTCTAATCTCGTTAAGATTTAATTATCTAATTGATGTTTCCCAATGGCTTCTCCTTTATATAATCTATTATTTCTTTCTCTCCATATTGAATATATTGTAAAAATGAAAGCATTTTTGAAAAGCTCTCCATTTTGTTTGAGCTCCTTAGCCTTTTTGATAACCTATACCAAAACTCTATTATTCATAGGAATGACAATGCTCCATTAGAAGATGTAACACCCTAATCTATATGACTTTAGAGTACCTAAATATAGGAAAATAGATTATTTCTATCTTCCTCCTCTTCTTTGCATAAGACATACATAAGATCATAGGAATTGAACCATCTATCTTTAGTTTTTGTCCTGTTCTTTATAACTAGCTAATTGATCAAGGAAGCTTTGGGGTTCATGGTTTGTTTCTATAATACTTCGTACAATGGTACATTCTCCAAATATGTTTTGTAAATTTTGTAGCAAGAGTCATTAGTGAAAGACACATACCCATTAGCTAACCAAATGATTATGTCTTCCTTGCGTATATGAATGAGATGAGGTAGATAATTTTTTGACGAAAAGGAACCTTTAAAGTTGCAATGCCAATCTCTATGCTGTGTGAGTGATAAAATTCTAACATCTAAAGGAATTCTATTCCATAAGTTTAAGAGGTCATTTCTCATGATTAATGGACTGAGATCATTCTAGTTGTCATGCTAGAACTAGATTTTTTGCCATTCCCTAATTTGTACTTGATCTAAGTGTATAAGAAATTTCTCAATTTCAACATATGTATGAAGTACTAGGAGTGTTCCTTGTTTATTTCCAATTGCCACATATTCTGGTTTTTAGATGGAACTTTTTAACCTATTTAATCCATAATGCTCCCTACATGCTTGATGACACTTCAATTTCATACCTCCTCTAACAGTGATATTCATAGCTGGTATGCCTAACACTTCTACGCCTCCCTTCTTGAAAAGCTTCTCATCTAGGAAGTTGTGGGTGCTGCCACTACCAATGAGAATGTGCAAAAGGCTTCTGTTGATGACTACCTACTAGCCTCATCTGCTCAAACTCCGTTTGGTCCCTTAATCCCCACATTGCCTCCAAAGACACTCAAGGTTGCTCTGGTCTTATCCTCTTCTGTTTCATCATGAGTCCCTTCATTCTTTGTGGTTTCCTCCTCCCTTACCATGTATAATTGAAATTCTCTCTTTTGTATTTGTGGCCTGTATTTCTCGTTACACCAGAAACATAGTCCTCTCGCCCTCTTCTCATCGAACTCCTTGCTATTCATTGCTTTCATTGCATGCAAGTTTTTATGATAACTAGGCTTATTCACATTCCTTTGATGTCCAAGAGAAGAAAGAAAACTTGCTTTTGGGTTGTTTTTAATTAGAGGAATGTTTGGGTTCATTCGTTTGTGCTTTACATTAACTCCTCCCCCTATCTGCTTCGGAGCTTTTCACCTTTTTACGAAGTACACCGATACACTAGCAGTCCCAATAGCTTGTTTCCGCACTAGTGCAGATGCTTGTTGGAGAGTTTCGAGATCCATCATCTTGACCGTCAACTCTAACTCAAGTTTAGGGCTTTTTAGAAAAAAACCGATGAGATAACTTTCTGGGAGCGATAATTTGTTTGGGTGTTTTCCAAACCGTGCACAGTACTCCAGCACCGTCCCTTCCTGTTTAAGCTCCTTTAAATCCTCGATTAGATCCTCAAAAGTCTCTTCATCAAACCTCTGTCTCAAGGTTGCGATAAACTCTTCCCATCTTAGCACCTCCTTGTCACTTTTGTTCCTCATCATCAACTGCTACCGTTCTAGCGCCATTCCTTCCATGTGTAGCGATGGCACTCGGAACTTCAATTCTTTTGGTGTGCGATCTATGGTCAAGAATTGTTCACAACGGTAGATCCAACTTCTCACCTCCACGCCTTCAAATGTAGGAAAATCCAACTTGATGAATCGTGTAGGAATGCTGTAGTTGTCCATGTCTCCAGGGTTTTGTGATGTTTCTTCGACATTCTCCTTGCCTATTTTCTGCATGAGCTACTGGAACGTGGATTTAATGTCACTGATCTCCTCATTTCTCATTTATGCTTGCAACAGGTTTTTTAGTCCCTCTTACAATCGTTGCACTTCTACGCCCTTCTGCTGTCTATCATGTTGTCATCACCAAGAACTGTCCGCTCTGATACCAACTATTACGTTCTTCTCTTAACATAAAGAATATCGCTATAACTCAGAATGGAGAAGAGAAGAATTTCAAAAATGCTTCAAAATTTTCATCGTTTGTTTTAGTCATTACACCGGCTAATAAAGAGTACTGGACCCTTTTAGATTATGACACGTGTTTATTCGAAGATAGTCTGCTATGGGTCTCCGCGAAAACGACGCGTATTACTATGTCGTCTCCTGCTTCTTCTCGCTCGTTTGCTTCCTTCTTCGACGTCGCCTTCTTTCTTCCTTCTGTGCTTCGCATGTGCTGCTTTGTCGTGACAAGATGAGCAAAAAGATTAGGAAACATCTAAACCCAGATGGGATTGATAAGAGCCCTGTCAAGTTCTTTTTTATAAGAGCCACCCGCGCTAGTTGTCGGACCAGGTAAATAACCTTACTAGGTCATATACATTATCTCAACAGTATTGTTATGCCACCTAAATTAAATCATTATCAATAGGTTAACCGTCTTAAGGCCATACATTTAACCTTTAACAGAAATTCATTACAGTTGGACTTTCTATTCCTCAGTCTTTCAGCCTTGCATTTGAAGTCTTCAATATGTAAAGCACCAAAAGAACCATATATCATAAAATATAAAAAATACATATTGTACAAGACACCCGCCTAAATATCCGCTATGTCCAGCTGGCGTATCCCATAAAAGTTTGTGAAATATATTTAGAAAATGTAATTCAGTTGACAAGACAAGAATGCAACTAAAATCAGAGTTACACCACCTGTCTGGAAGCATTCCATCTACTGAACTTACCTCAAACATATAATTATTTCTGCACACGTTTCTTTTAGGCTAGTAGTACTCCCCTCAAATCCTCTGT
>JANQBM010000005.1:28016252-28044248 GCA_025594535.1 Erythroxylum domingense | reverse complement strand
CTGAACTTACCTCAAACATATAATTATTTCTGCACACGTTTCTTTTAGGCTAGTAGTACTCCCCTCAAATCCTCTGTCCCAACAATCCTGACCCAATTATGTCCCAGTGTATCCAAACTATCTATTTATATGGGTCTCACATAAATAGATGGTTTGGATGCACTGGGACAGAGTTGGGCCAGGGTTGTTAGGACAGAAGATCAAGTTCCAGTAGTACTTGTGTGCGTGGTAGTTGAGACTCCGATCCTTAATAATTACATAAATAGATTACAATCCTAGGCATCTTCACCATCACTCATACCAGGATGATTGTCAATAAAGGCTTCAATTGAAAAATCCGCCTCCTCAACGATCCTTCCTCTGTTTGATAGAAATATATGCATCGGGGTCAAAAGGATTGAAGAGAGGCATGAATAGGCTTTTCAAAATAAGTTATACCTTTCAAGAACAAACTTCCCCTCTTTATACTTTTGGCTCTTCTCCTCTGCTGCTTCCTGGGTGAGAATGACAATATGTTGAAGCCAAAAAAAATCAGAAAGGAGCATAAAACATAAGCCATATTCTAAAACCAACCAATTAAAAGGCGTAGGCAGACACTCACAACGGAACCAACCTGTACGTTTGCTACTTTCCACTAAGGGTCCAAAGAAAACAATACTTAGCATGCATAACTATGCCTGGTTTGACCCTACACACAAATGCATATCTGTACGTGTATAGTGGAGTGAGAGAGAAAGGAGAATACATATTTCCAGCCAACATTTTGTCCACATGAGCAGCAAAATATATCTGCCACAGTATGTATCCCTGAAAGCATCATTCTTTCCTCTAGGACCCCAATTGTAGTGTTCACGCTGCAATGGCAAATCCCACAAAATGCATCAATCTCGAAATCTGGATGTACAACTCAAGATTCCTAAGATGGAAGTGTTCACTCTCCCCGTATCAGTTAAAAATGCAATAATCTGTATAACTTGATACAGAGATGCACGAATATTCAGCATGTATACAAAACACGTTTTTCTGCCTATGAATGAACGCAAAACCATATTTGCTCATCTGTTAAGGAGGTAGGTATTATGCGAAAACAACTTCTTCAAGAAGGAAAGCTTACCACCTCACTCAGTTGTTTTAGGTTAATCACCAGTTTCATTTAAGAGAAGTCTCTTTTTCAGGGTTAAAAGTCATTTTTTCAAGGTGAGCAGGCGAACAAATCAGATTCTGATCAGCTGTAAGAGTAAGCCATGAAATAGCCCTTGAAAAAGTGATTAATCATTCAAGGAACCAAACAGACATCTCAAACAGGGGAAGAAAACGTTTTTCAAAAAGCACACTCCCAATAAGAATCTAAAACAATAGCAACACAACGAATATGATAAAGTCTTCAGGTAAGCAAAAATGATACTGTAAGGTGTTATCAAGGTAAACCTTTAGCTACCAAGTCACTCTTTAGTCATTAATTATTTATTATCCTTTCAATAATTGTTCTAAAAATTACAGATATTAAGGGATTGAACAAATTCTATAGACTTAGAAGCATAGAAGAGAGAGGTTGTTCAATTGATATAGTAAGATAACATAAAGAAACTATATCTTTCTTGTCATTGTCATCTATATGGCAGAGTTTAGGCCACCAGTTGGAGCTTCAATAGTGATCTACAAAGTGGAAGGCAGAAATGGGAGAGCTTAAAAACATCTAAAAAGCTAACAGTTTATCTTGAAGTTCCATATTCTTTAGGATCAGATAGAAGACTTCAATAACAATATGTGAAAAATCCATTTTATGTTTTATGAGCAATGGAATTTTGGTAAATTCCACCAATCTCCTTTAAACGTGCACTTACATGGTCAAGGCTTTGCCACATCCAAGAATTGAGGACAAAAATATTGCAGATTGTTCACAGACAATCAGGGAAATACATGTAAAACTGCACTTCAATAGCATACCAGAAAGCAAGAAACTAAGTTAAAACTGCACTTCAATACCAGAAAGCAAGAAACTAAGCTTCTTTTTTTTTTTTTGAAAGTTAATAGATTTCATTAGGAGTGGTTATTGATCAAGAAACTAGGTTATTGATCAAGAAACTAAGTTATTGATCAATGCTTTGGTTAATTACAGTTAAGGAAACCTAGGAGTGGCAAGCTTAACATTTACAACCATTTTTCTCGCTTTGGATTCTTTCATTGAAAGAGGAATAGAATCAAAACTGACACTGAAATTCCAGTAAACTGAAAATTTTTAGGGATCCATCATCACATCTTTCCTTCCTAACTTATCTATAACATTTTGCTTTCTTTCCATCATATATATTTTCTCATCATAACTTGGTTTCTTGTTCAATTTTGATTTTGCAGATTGCATCCCTCTCTGTCCATTGCAGTATCAATGACGGGATCACTTCTTGTATAATTAAATGGAAGTAAACAAGAAGTGATAATTTGGAACGATAAGATCAAATTGAAGACAACATATTATTATTCATATAGGAAGATAAAACAATATCTGAAGTCAAAATCAGAAGAATTGAATTGATTCAGCTAACAAAAAGGATCAATGAACCGATATGATCCCCAGTGTTTGAAGTTAAGCAGTCTTCCATCTGTCTAGAATGTAGATACTAATTATTGTTTATTACATTAAAATATCATCAAGTCATAAGTCTCTGAATCACTGGGCAACAAGAACAAGGATGATCAGTACGACAGCAGGCATTCACTAAAAGTCAAAACCTCATCACATGCTAAAGTTCTCATCCCGCTTCCTGATCATAGTGTTTAAGGAATCTTAGAAGATCTTCAAACAGAAAGGCATGTTTTTCCATTTAAATGAATAATATAGAAATGCAGTTAAAATTTTTAACGTAAATTAAAAATCACTAAGTTTATGAGAATTTCAGTTTTGGCTAAAACTTTGATTAAGTCAATAAAAATCGATGAACCTATAACTTAGCAATAGCGACCTACACTTCATATTTTATCACCTCGCACCAACCAACCAAGGGAGCTCTTGATAAGACAACTTCGATTCAGGACTGTTAATGTTTGAAACTTGGGCATGGTCAGCCGAACAATCTAAGTCATGTCAATATCAACGTTTTACTAGATTAATGGCAATGAGGACAGCACTTTAGAAGTAGAAATAAATCTAAGTATGTTACGAAATTTGGTAATGAACCAATCCATGAAAGAACAGCAAGGAACTCACGCCTTATTGAAAAGATATGCTTTTCCTCTTCGGCAATGAAAAGCCTGACCAAGTCAAGAGACAAGAATGAGACCCAATGGTTTTTTAATAAACCAGCAAAGAAATACAATGTAAAAACCGTTCATTGCCACACTGTATATAGTAGAACCAATAGCTTATAGTATGAACACGCAATTCACTTCAAGTGTCAAAGCAAATAAATAATCTCCTAGCCTTCTGGGTGGACAACCTTCATCTATGAAGATTAGAAGGGTTTGGGACCTCTTTTGTCCATAGTTGAATAACATAACCTCCTAGGTAAATTTTTATAGTCCAGTGGCTCCTTTTCTGGTGTGACGAACAGCTATTATTAACGATGTTCAAGCTCCTTACTTATTCCACTTATAGAGAAAACCAACTGCGAAGAAAATGAATTTGCAGAACTATATCTGGACAAGCAGCAACCATTGAGAGTAGTAACTAGTAAGGGATGGGGCGTATTCACCTTTGAGACCAGATCATCCGGAAGGGCTAAGTGGGTACCACAGAACTTGCACCTGTAAGGCCTGCCTTCCAACTCTACCACAAATAATCTTCCCATCTCTCACTTTTCTCCTTGTTTTTTGACCACCTGACACACTAATCCAATCCCGATTAGCTTTAATACAGACAGAGGAACTGTTAGACATGCATGGATTAGATCGAGGGCATTTGAGTGTGTGTCCAGCCATGAAACTGACACATGCCTTTCATTTTATATTTTTAAATATTAGTCTGTTAGACATGGAATTGCCGACTGCATTAACGGAATTTGGCACTTTCAAGCATGGCTTGGGCTTAAGGTCACCACAAAATATTGATAGAGAACGGGTTGACGGTTAGACACATTTTTACTGAAGTAATTGAATAAATTTCAATTAATTAAAAACTTGTATCTTTTACTTTGTTTCACCAAATTACAAGATCATATAAAAATTTTCACTTTGAAAAAAGTTACCTTTTTTTTCAAAAGAAAAAGAAGCTACGTTTCAATGTATAGCAATATAACAAAATTCATATGATCGTGGCTGTAATTCCAGCTGCACGTAGGTGAGAATAAATAATTTAGATATACATTTATAATAGCGAAAATAACTGCAATAATTAAAATTAGAAAGACTTATCTAAACTGTAAAGTGTCATGAAAAATCACTATTTTAAGTAAAAAATTCCCAGCAAGATAGCGGAATCTGACTCCAGAATTAACGCCTTCTCTAACAGTTTCAGCACACTTCAAAGAGTAGAATAGAAACTACTTCTAAGAATTAATAAAACAGACAAAAATTAAATAGATGAGATAAAAAGATGTGTCTTATTTAGAGAAAATGAGAAGATGTGTAATGGCAAAAGTTAGGACAAAAAGGGAAAAATAGAACTCGAACTTCGAAGAACAAAAGAATATTTGGTAGGGAGATAGTGTTATATGTCTATTCGTTTAGCAAACAAGATGGGCAAATATATATAGATAAGGAAAACTATATGAACCATAGAAAAAGAACTTTGGAATATAAACGTTGGCTATAGGGTCTATAAATGATGAATGTTGGAGCATGACCATTGGTAATAGAGTTCAAGTTATGGACCAATACTAATAATTCCCCACTTGGTCTAAAACTTAAGAAACAAACTTTAACAATTTAGGAGAAAAATAGATGAACAATTAGGTGAACTAAGGCTTGAACATGTTGTCCAAGAAAATCGGAGATAAAACTTGTTGGAGAGTTAACAGTCTCAAAATGCCCTGGTCTCATGATCGCTCTAGAGAGATAGCTCAAATACTCTCGTAGGAGGCTCACTAGGCCCCCACAATTACGTAGGCGAGTCCATGAAGTGCGTACTGCTCACACCACCCAAACTTGGGCTATGGAACTCATTAAGGATTATACAATCCAACCTCATCAAATACAGTAAAGTCATGCTAGGGATATAATTTAACAACTGAATATATCTCAGTATTATACCACAAATAAAGTACAAATAATTAGTCACCACATAACTTCGTTTGACCTATTGAACTTGATTTTTCAAGATGGGTGTCCATTATAAAGTTACTACACAATTGAGCTTAACCCTATTCCTTTAGCATGCTCTGAAACTAATTTCCTACTCAAAGCTTTTGTAAACGAATCCGCTAAGTTTTTCTCTGGCTTGACATAGTCTAGAGAAATTACACCATGTCTAATTAAAATACAAACAATTTTATGTCTCAATCTGATATGTCTACTTTTGCCATTATATGCTTTGTTCTTGGGATATTTGCTAAGAGATTCCTTAGCCACTCAGCTTCCCGTTCTGCCAACTCCAAAGCCATAAACTCAGCCTACATTGTTGATCTCGCAATATATGTTTTTTTGGATGATTTCCAAGACAATGTAGCTCCTGTCAAGGTAAAAACATAACCACTGATAGAGTGTATATCATCACTCTCCATAACCCAGTTACTATCATAATACCCCTCTAATACAGGAGGATGACCATCAAAAGATAATCCATAATGCAAAGTACCTTTCAAATACCTCATCAAACGAATCAATGCATTCCAATGCTCTTGACTAGGATTATGAGTATATCTACCAAGTCTACTCACACAGTATGCAATATCAGGACGAGAATAGTTCCTCAAGAACATCACAATACTAAGAATTTTAGCATACTCAGCTTGGTTTACATTATCACCAAAATTTTTCTTTAAAGCAACACTAACATCATAAGGAGCCTTGATTTGATCAACATCATAGTAATCAAACTTCTTCAAAATTTTCTCAACATAATGAGTTTGATTCAACCTAAAACCAGAGTCAATCCCATCAACTTTGATTCCCAAAATCAAGTCTACAGGTCTAAGATCTTTCATATCAAAAGAAGACTTTAGCAAACTCTTGGTAGTATTAATGACAGATAAACTAGTACAAAAAATAAACATATCATTCACATAAAGAGTTATGATTACACAGATATTGATATCAGATTTAACGTAAATACAAGAATCAACATCACAAAAGGTGAAACCATGTTTGAAAATCTCACTTTTAAATTTATCATGCCACTATTTGGGAGTTTGTTTAAGTCCATACAAAAACTTAACTAATTTGCACACCTTTTTTTCTTGACTAGGCACTCTAAATCCCTCAAGCTGGACTATATAAATTTTCTTATCTAGATCACCATTGAAGAAAGTTGTTTTAACATCCATTTGGTGCACATGAAGTTTAAATACTAAGGCAATAGAAAACAACCTCCTTATAGATGCAATTTTAGTAACAGGAGAGTATATGTCAAAAAAGTCCAATCATTCTTTTTGTTTAAAGCCTTTAGTCATAAGTCTTGCCTTGAACCACTCAATGGTTCC
This sequence comes from Erythroxylum domingense, assembly GCA_025594535.1. NCBI lineage: Eukaryota > Viridiplantae > Streptophyta > Magnoliopsida > Malpighiales > Erythroxylaceae > Erythroxylum > Erythroxylum domingense. The sequence goes on along the minus strand of JANQBM010000005.1, from coordinate 28,037,676 downwards.
TTCAGGTCTTAATTTCTTTTTGAAAATCCACTTACACTCCAAAGGTTTACGCCCTCGAGGTAGATCAACTAAAACCGAAGTTTTATTAAACATGATTGACTCTAACTCACTATCTATGGCTTCTTTCCAAAATGTAGCATTCACAAATCTCATTGCTTCCTCATAAGTTTTAGGATCTTTTTTAATAATATAAGTCACCACAAAAACATCATCTATCTCCTTAAGTTTTGTCACTATAAAGGAAGTAATAAAGTCAGAACCAAAACTAGTAGATACTCTAGCTCTTTTGCTCCTCCTTAATTCAACAATTTCCTCTTCCTCTATGTCATCATTGGTATAACTAGGGAAAAATTCTCTAAGAACTTGCACACTCATTTTCATAGGAAATATATTCTTAAAGAACACTACATCTCTTGACTTTATAACTAGTCCATAAGTGTTAATTCCCTCATCTTTAATCATAAAGCTATAGGCAAAACTATTAGAGGCATATCCCACAAAAACTGAATCAACTGTCTTAGGTCCAATTTTCTTCCTTTTATGTTCAAGTAGAGCAATCTTAGCAAGACATCCCCACACTTTCAAAAAATGCAAGCTAGGTGGATAACGTTTCTAAATTTCATAAGGGTTTTAATCTAGTTTTTTATGAGGACTTCTGTTTAGAATATAACAAGCTGAAAGAATAGCTTCCCCCGCATAAATCGGGTAAACCAGAATAAATCAACATTCATAGCTTTAAGTGTTCGATTTTTCCTTTCGGCTATTCCATTTTGTTCAGGTATGTAGGGGGCTATAAGCTCATGAATAATCCCAACTTTTGCACAATAATTAGCAAGGAAATCAGTACTATATTCACCACCTCAATCAGATTTTATTCTCTTAATTTTCCTTTCTAATTGGTTTTCAACCTCAGCTTTGTATTTCATAAACATTTCCTCTGCATCACTTTTATTTTTTAATAAGTAAATCTTGAACAATCATCCACAAAAGTAATATAATATCTCATGCCTCCTTTGCTCATACAATTCTTAAAATCACCCAGGTTTGTGTGAACTAAGCCCAACATTGTGACTTTCTCCTGGTCACTGATGATAGTTGTAAATTGCATTGTGTTTTAGGATTTAATTTGTAATGTCTTTTGTGTGAAATTGAGTGTTGAGTGTGTGTTTAGTGTGTTAATTGTGTTAATTTATGTGTTTAAGTGTTTTTATGGGTTAGTATGAGTCTTTGAGCGTAATTGTTATATTTTTGAGGTACTTTAAAGGGTTTATTAGTGTTTCAGGGTAAACGGTGAAGAACGAAGGAGATTCGAGGAGTTTTCGGGCTAAAGACATAGCCCACAATCGTGATAGACAAGCACGAGCCAGAGTAGCTAGGGCACGATCGTGACAGAGAGCTTACATTCAGGCCACAATTGTGCACATGGAACCACGATCGTGACAGAAAGGTTAAGGCGCTGTGACTGACAGAAAAACTCAAGTTTTGCAAGATGTTTTGGACCATTTTGACCCCGACTTTGACCTAGAGCCTCAAAAGTATAAATAAAACATTACAAGTCAGAGGAAGTAGTCTTTAGAGAGCCGAAAGAGTAGTGTAAGAGAGCTTTGATTCTGCCAATTTTGAGAGAAAACCTAGAGAGAAATCTAGAGATTAGGGAAGGAGACGAAGGAAGAGAAACACGGAGATGAGCTAAACGTGATGTACTTCCAGGAACAGGTGGTTTCCTGCTATCACCGCCTCCCTGACTCCGTTCCTGACGTATTTTCCATTTATTTTAGTTTTATTCATGTATAGGATTGAAATAGGTGTTGAGAATCGTTTGTGTTGAATGTTGAGTTTATATTTATACTCACCTTTGGATCTTGATTTTTGAGATTAATAAATATCGATTGATTGTGTTCTTATTAATTAAATTGTGATTTCAATTCTGCTCTTAATAACTTGGCAACAAACAGAGAGGGTGAGCTAGGTAAAAATAATCCATTTGTGCTAACAAGAGTTAAGTGAATTGATAGGTTAAGAATTGAATCAAACTGGTATAATTGTGTAACGAGAGATTGAGCATAGGTTCCCGGTAGGTTAATAGACATCTTAGAATTAATTTAATTTTTTGGTTAATTGCGAATCAAGAGATCTCAATTCCATAATTTAAATTAGTGATCATCAACTAGGGTTAAGAATTATGACTCGAGAGAGAGTAATTCACCCTAGGACTATCTAGACTTGTTAAGTCAGTGATTGCATAATTAGTTAGGTTTCCATTAATGTCGAACCAAAATCCCCTTTCTCTCACTTGGTGCTTTCTAGGTTAATTTCAGATTGGGTTATGCTATTGCTATTTTGTTTACACTTCGGCACTTTAATTTCTCATAATTGGTTGTTGATTGATTTAATTTCTGTATTAGTTATTGTTTTGAATTATTGTAGGTTAGGATGACCTTAGATTTTAGGACTAGTTTAGCCCTCCTTGTGGGTTCGATACCTTATGTACCACGTGAACAACTCGTGCGCTTGCGAAATTTACCAAGGTTATAAATAGTAAAATTTAGCGCGTTTAACCTTGTGAACAAGTTTTTGGTACTGTTGTCAGGGAATGTGATTAGTTTAGTTCTTTAGTTTAAGGTCTTTTGTTTTTTTTTTAAAAAATTGGGCATAAAGTACAGACATATCAAGACATCTTAGAATGAGAAATTAAACATCTGAAGAGCTAGATTGCAAGAAGGAATGGAAAGGACAATGATGGAAGATAGATATTATAGGGAGTAAGGAACTTTTGAGAGTTACAATGAAGCACAGTATGGTTGGGAAAATAATGATCCTTATTGGAACATTTACACTCCGAGGTGGTAGAACCACCCCGAATTCTATTGGTCTAACAATGTAGGGAATCATTTAGGACATCAAGACCTGGTTGAATTTCAATATGATGAATCCAGTTCATGAGATTCCAAGCTGGACAAAATCATGGTTAGACTCACAGATATGGAAGAGAAGCAGAAGAGATTGGAAAAGAAGTTTGAACAAGTAACATAAGATCATGCATCTTCTATTCATAATCTAGAGGTTCGAATAGGCCAGCTTTCTAGGAAATTTTGTAAGCAAAGTGTTGAAAACTGTCTGCACAACATGAAAGTAAATTCAATATAGCCATGTCAGGCTATCACACTTAGGAATGGGGTAGAGCTAGAAGAACCAACGAGAAATCAAGCTAATCCTGACCTTATAAAAGACAAAGAACTCAAGGAAAAGGATGAAGGAAAGGATGGAAACCCCTCGTACTATTTGCTAAATCTTAGCACGCCATGTTTGAACATCGAAAAATCTAGGATAAATGTACATGCAAAGAACCCTACCCTTTGGATTGATGATGATGAAAAGACATTCAACATGAATGGTGTATTTAAGAATCTGAAGGTTAGTAGTTCATTCAGGATAATTGATGTGTTCGAATCTTCTGAAGAACAAGAGGACGAAGAACAGATTACAACAGATATAGAGTTTAAAGAAGCGATGAAGGTCTCTGTTATTGAAGCGAAAGAAGCAGAGGAGACGAAGGTGATTAAGGAAGAAAGAGAACAACTCACCTTCTTATAGGAAAAGCTGTTGGATTTGATGGAAGATTCAGGGAGTTTCGTTATTCCCTATTTTATTGACAGTTTGTTAATGAAAAGGACATTACTAAAATTAATTGGTTTTCATAATTTTATCAATATTGTCCTTCTGATCATTTTGCAATTTGTAACTTACACACAGGCTACAAAATTGACGTTGAATGAAAATGGTGGAAGTAATTCGCTCATAATTGGTCTTGGCTGAGTTTTAAAGGATGAAGGTCAAGTTAATGACCATAAATTAGCACGTTTAGTAGTTAGATTTAAGTTGTTATGTAGTTAGGTTTGTTTTAAATTCTTTAATAAGTTTTGAATGATTTAGAACGATTTGGTTGTTAATTCTTTTGCTCTCTTGAATCACTTATCAGATAGGGAAACACCCTCGATGTCAAGCAGATTTGGTCTCAACACTATCATCATCACCACCTCTATCACCATAAACGGTTTCATGTTTTAACCCTTTTCTTTCATTTTTGTTAGTATTTTATTCTTACATTTTTCATATATTGAGTTTTATTTCCCTTAGTGTGTTTATGTTCCCTTCTCATATTAAGGACAATGTGTTGTTCAAGTATGGGGAGGATTATGTGTTTTGTTTTGTACGTGATTTTGCATATGGTATGATAGTGTTAGGTTGCATTTTGTGAACTATATAAATGTGTCAATGACTTAGATGGAGTGAAATTTATATAATTTTGAACATAGTCTAGTAGGTTGTAAATGATCATTAGCTCGCAAAATTAGTAAATTAAGTTTCTTTGGATAAATATGCAACTTAATTAGGGCTTAGTGTAAATTTAGCACCCTCTAGATTGTCACATTCATTCATAATTTGAAGCCCTTTTACTTAAGTAGCTTAACTAGTATTTTTTTATGAAAAAAATAGTTTAAAACAACAAGGTAGGTGAAAAAAATTGAGTGTGTTTTGATAATAAATCACTATTCTGCTAATCTTCATGTTATGAGTAAAGCTAGTATCCAGTTGAAAATGTGATAATAGATGAGTAATCGGATCAACATGCATCATAAATGTGTGCCTTCGCGTCAAAAGGCTACAATGACGTTTTAACCAAGCTGTTAATAAATGACTTATTAAAGTAACTAGATCGACATTCATCACCAATGTTTACCTCCGAGTAAAAGACTAAGTCCTTGTTTAAAAATTAAAAAAAGGTTTGTTATTAATAAAAATCGACCGGATTTGTAACAAGCTTGAATTTTCATGAAAATGTACTTAGGAATAGTTACAAAGTCTAAAGAAGCAAAGAATTATTAATTTGTGTGTATAATTGAAAAGGGTAATTAGCCCCCGGTTAACTTGTATATTTACTTCAAAGCCCTTAAATATAGATTTTGCCGGTTAATGATTAGTTATAACTTATCAGATTGTGTTCAAGATTAAATTTATTCCATGAAGTCGAAGCCATTGTCTCATTTTTGCATTGTGTGCTTCGTGTTGTTATGTTTGTTGTTTTGTTTGCCTGAGGACAAGTAAACATTTAAATGTGTGGATGTTGATAGTTGTCAATTGCATTGTGTTTTAGGGTTTAATTTGTAATGTCTTTAGTGTGAAATTTAGTGTTGAGTGTGTGCTTAGTGTGTTAATTGTGTTAGTTTATACGTTTAAGTGTTTTTATGGGTTGGTATGAGTCTTTAAGTTTAATTGTTATATATTTTTAGGTACCTTGATGGGTTTGTTAGTGTTTCAGGGTAAACGGTAAAGAACGGAGGAGATTCGAGGAGTTTTCGGGCTAAATATATAGTCTATGATCGTGGCACAGTAGGCCACGATTGTGACAGACAAGGACGAGTCAGAGCAGCCAGGCCACAATCATGTACATAAGGGTATGGTTGTGATAGAGAGCTTACATTTAGGCCACGATCGTGCACATGGGGCCACAATCGTGACAGAAAGGTTAAGGCACTGGCCACGATCGTGGCAGGTAGGGCCACGATCGTGACCTGCATTGGGTTGACAGAAAAAGTCAAGTTTTGCAAGATTTTTTAGACCATTTCGACTCCGACTTTGACCTAGAGCCTCAAAAGTATAAATAGAACATTACAAGTCAGAGGTAGTAGTCTTTAGAGAGCCGAGAGAGTCGTGCAAGAGAGCTTTGATTCAGCCAATTCCAAGAGAACACCTACAGAGAAAGCCAGAGATTGAGGAAGGAGACGAAGGAAAAGAAACACGGAGACGAGCTAGACATGACGTACTTCCTAGAACAGGTGGTTTCTCACTGTCACCACCTCCCTGTCTCTGTTCTCGACATATTTTCCATTTATTTCAGTTTTATTCATGTATATGATTGAAATAGGTGTTGAGAATTGTTTGTGTTGAATGTTGAGTTTATGTTTATATTCACCTTTGGATTTTGATTTTTAAGATTATTAAAAATTGATTGATTGTGTTCTTATTGATTTAATTGTAATTTCAGTTATGCTCTTAATAACTTGGCAATAAACTGAGAGGGTGATCCGGGTAAAAATAATCAATTTGGGCTAACAAGATTTAGGTGAATTGATAGGTTAAGAATTGAATCAAACCGGTAGAATTGTGTAACGAGAGATTGAGCATAGGTTCCTAGTAGGTTAATAGATAACTTAGAACTATTTAAATTAGGGATCATCAATTAGGGTTAAGAATTATAACTCAAGAGAGAGTAATTCACCCTAGGACTATCTAGACTTATTAAGTTAGTGATTATATAATTGGTTAGGTTTCCATTAATGTCGAATCAAAATCTCCTTTCTCTCACTTGGTGATTTCTAGGTTAATTTTGGATTAGGTAGTGTGATTGCTATTTTGTTTACCTTTTGACACTTTAATTTCTCATAATTGATTATTGATTGATTTAATTTCTTCATTAGTTATTGTTTATAATTATTGTAGGTTAGGACGACCTTAGATTTTAGGACTAGTTTAGCCCTCCTCGTGGGATCGATACCTTAGGTACTACGCGAACGACCCGTACGCTTGTGGAATTTACCAAGGCTATAAATAGTAAAACTTAGCGCGTATAACCTTATAAACAACTAACTTATAAGGTTTCTTAGAGTGTTTAGCCTCAACGCAAATATGACATTTTTCCATTTCATTAATAATTTGGTTAAGTAACAAGTTTAAGCTTTGCATCCTCTTAATTGACCTCACACTTACATGCCCAAGTCTAGAGTGCCAAAAGTCTAAAGACTCAAAAATATATCCAGAAGAAGTAGATGCATTCATTTCAACATCAAGTATAAATAAGCCCCCATTACAAAACCCTTTTCCAACAAAATTCTCATTTTTAGTCAAAACTAGCTTATCAAAATCAAAGGTAAGTTTAACTCCGACTTTGTTAAGTAATGAACTAAAAATTAAGTTTTTATGTACCTCAGGAACAAATAAAACATTTTCTAACGCTAGCACTTTTCCAAAAGTGAGTTTGAGAGTGACCTTCCCAACTCCTTGAACAAGAACTTTACTGGAGTTGCCCATGTATACGAATTTACCATTAGTAGCATCATTCAACTCCTTGAATAGGTCCTTGTTAGTATAGATATGGCATGTAGCTCCTGTGTTAACTATCCACTCAACCAAATTTCTAATAAGGTTGACTTCAGATACCATAGCAATAATGACCTCCTCGCTATTGCCAACTTCAACCATATTAGCTTGAGGCTTACCAAAGCTCTTCTAATTATCCCATTAGTACCCCGTTTGGTTTCCTTTTCTGAACTGTCACGATTTTTGTCCTTATCCTTTCTTCTCATAGTTGATTCTAGCTTGACAATTGGCAGCAGGATGGCCTGGCTTGTGGCACCACCAACAGTCACCATTAATCCTTTTACGTTTAAATTGACCTTATTGTTGAAAGACTTGTTTTGTCCACCATTCTTCTTAAAGTTATTAACCTTTTATGTTCTACCATATGAGCCTTAACAGTAGGAACAAAGGTGAGTGTTTTTGTCTTATCTTGTGCACGGTTGACATCCTCAATCTTTATATGTCCTATCAACTCCTGAAGCTTCATGTTTTTCTTTTTATGCCTTAGTTGGTTTTTATACTTATTCCATAAGGCAGGTAGTTTCTTAATAAGGGCATTAGCTTGAAACAAATCACACATATTCATGCCCTCGGCAAGGATTTTAGAAACTAGATTTTCATACTCATGTAATTGATCCATAATAGGCTTATCATCAATAACGGTAAATTTTAACCACCTAGAAACTAAATATTTCTTAGTACTGGCATCATTTTGTCCCATATTTCACTTCTAAAGCATCTCAAATTTCCTTAGTAGTTTTGTACTTGCAATAGATATCAAACAAATGGTTAATCATATGGTTGAGTAACACTCTCCTAACGGTATGGTTATCCTTAGTAGTCCTAGGATTGATATTATCACTAGCAATCTCTTGAAACGGTACATAATCGATTTCAGATTGCTGGAAATAAAAAAGAATTTTCTCAAACCATCTTTTGAAGTTTCTCCCATCTAGATGCTCTAATCTAGTAAGGTCAGGTATAATTTTCAAGACCATAGTGAAGGAGACAGAACCTACATTTGTCTCATTCGCAGACGACATAATTCTAACTTATATCGAAATTAAATACACAACAGTAAAAACAAAATGCAGAAATTTTCAACAACCAGTAGCAAGTAGAACAACACAATTTTCGACAGCAGTAGTAATGCAACAAATAATTTTCTGATTTATATTGTTAGCGAAATAATAGTAATAATTAAAATTGGAAAAGGTTATTTGAACTGCAAGGCATCGTGAAAAATAACTATCCTAAGTAAAAAATTTCCCCTCTATGGTGAAGCAGGATAACGAGATCAGAACCCAGGGTTAACGCCTTCTCTACTAGCTTCGGTGCTCTCCAAAGGGTAAAGTAGGAATTGTCTCCGAGAATTAATAAAATAGAAAAAATATAATAGACGAGATAAAACGATATGTGTTTTGTTTAGAGAAAATGAGATGTGTAATAAGTAGAAGTTAAAACAAAAAGGGAAAAATAGAACTTAAACTTCGAAGAACAAAAGAATATTTGGGAGGTAGATAGTGTTGTATGTCTATTCGTCTAGTAAACAAGATGGAAATATATATATATATATATATATATTGGAATATAAACGTTGGCTATAGGGTCCATAAATAATGAATGTTAGAGCATGACCATTAGTAATGGAGTCCAAGTTATGGACCAATACCAATATATATTTCATGCTATTATTGTATAATCCAAACACCATTGAACAATTTTGAATTGTTACAAAGAAATAGCCTACGAGCTTTGATATTAAGGTAGAAAATTTAATTGGAGATATAGGTTACAGTTCGATCATCAAATTACATGGTTAGTGAGACAGGTTATATCTTTTCTCTAACCCTTGCCTTTTTAATGGTTAATATGTGTTCATCCTATAGCTTTTTTTCTTCTATCATTCTTCAATTTCTACTCCCTACTTCTTTCTTTATTCTTGCTCCAGTTATGTTCATTCACCTGCAGCTCAATCCTTACGTTAGTTCCTGCTTTCCTTGCCTTTTACTGCTCTCTTCCTATTAGCTATTACCTCTCTCTCTCTCTCTTTGTTGGTCTTTAGGGGTATTTACGAGATTTTAGGTCTTTTCTTTACATCTTACCCTAGTTATTACTGTTTATAGGAACTATTTTGCAAACTTTCTCCAACGTGAACATGCTTTCCTTTTTCCCCTTCAAATGGCATCTGACTCTCCTGTCTTTATGCAGGCAGCCCCTCCCCTAATAGAAAATTCCCTTTTACCCTCTACTTCTTCTCATCCCTAGAAAGTCCAAAAACTCCCCTCTTCTTATTCCCCAACTTCCTCTCCATTACACTAACATGCTCCCACTCCATTGCACCAACCTACTCAATTTCTTCTTCCTTGAAACCACTAATCTAAAAAAAGTGCTTGGAGACTCCTCAAGCCCTTGTCTCCAATACAATCCACTAGTCGTTACGGATGGTTCAACCATTGTCTCTCTAGAAGTACTAAAGCACGGAGCAAGTTCCTAGGAGTCTTCTCTAGTCAGATTCTTTCTTGGAAGGTGACCAGCCTTCTTGGTGATAAAACTATGGGCATTGAAGCATTGGAAGCTTAGAGGATGACAAGAGGTATTATTAAGTAAGGATCATCTCTTCCTTTTTATGTTAAACTCAAAGGTACAAATCATGAAAGAAAAGGGGTTATAACACCTGAATGGATTGCCAATCTTTCTCTAAATGTGGAAGTCTAATACTAATCTTGAAGATATCAAGCATAAACAAGTTCCATTATAGGTTAACTTTCACCAAATCCTATTGGAATATTGGTTCACTAGAGGGATAAGTCTCTTTACAAACTATATAGGCCACCTATTATGTATAGATGAAGCAACTTCATCATGAAACATATATGTTATTCAAGAATTTACATTAGTTTGACATAGATTGTAATCTACATGAATAAGTTTCGTTATCTAGATTTGGAATTGATGATAAGATCATTGATGACACCATTAAATTGTCTTACTAATGGAGGCCATCTCTAGGTTAATAAGGGACTAAATGGCTATCAAATGGTAAGGCATTCTAAACTAGTTTCTATATGAATTGATATAGTCATAAAATGTTCAATCTACAATTTTTAGATAAGATGTTTATGAGGGTCTAGTTGTTGTTCATAGTGCTCAAGACTGAATATTGATACTCCTAATCCAAATGTGGAAGTTCCTAACTCAAATTAAGTGCCTTAAAGGATAACTTATTTATTTCTCTTGATAATGCTCTAATATAAGGAGCTGGTGAATTGTAGCAACCTCCTAACATCCCTCCAGCTGTTGATGATGATTCCTAAGAAGGTTTGAAATCTATTAAGAAGAATAAATCTAAGCGAAAAGCTAAGTCCAAAACTAACAAATCCATAAAAAAACTAATGATAGTTTTTGCATGGAATATTAGGGGTGTTAATGATCCCAATTAAACCAAAGCAATATTAGGGGTTCTAAATGTATCAAAGCAATTAAAATAAGCACCAATTAAACCAAAGAAATATTAGGGGTTCGAAATGTATCAAAGCAATTAAAACAAGCATTTGGAAACAAAAATTGAAGAGGGATAATTTTCTAAGTTTATGTCTATTCAATTTGTAGTGTGGATAGGTTAAAGGTGATGTGTCTAAGGGTTTAGAGCATAAGGTGAATGGTTGTTCTTCCATCTGATTCCATAAAAGTTGATGGGAATAAAGTAGGAGCTCAAATCCCTATAGATAAGCATGCATAAGGATACTTTTAAAGGTATTGATAGAGCTAAAGAAGCATTAAAACAATGCTAGGATAACCTCTATGATTCCCCTAATGATGTCCTATTAAGATCAAATAAAAACAAGCTTTGGATAATCACACGAGAGCTCTAGATAGCTCACTCTTTCATTCTTATGCAAAAATAAAGGGTGTTATGGTTGAAAGAAAGGGTCTCTAACTGCTAAGAGGAAATGTTATAGAATATCCAAGTGATACAATGATGATGTAACACACCCTATACCAAACCTACAACCATCCACACATAAGGCACCCAAATTCCTGTACATGCATTCATGACAGATAATTCTATTCATTTATAGGGATTGTCATCACACATTTGTCTATTCAATGTTGTACATATACACATTACAAAATTTCATATCATTTAACATTATCATATAAAAGTAGTATTACATCATTACATTTATATGGTAATCCAAATGAGATATTACATATAACTTAAATTCTTAATTACAAACTATCAAGAAACTACAATTTCCTTCATTACATATACAACCATCATTAACCAAAAGATACATTCCAAAGACCATCATTAACCAAAATATACATTCCAAAGGTATTTTTACTTCTAGCGGTTAGCCTTGGTCCTTACAAATGTTCCCTGTACCTTACTCTTATTACTTGGACCAACTCGGATTAATAGTTGTGCTAAGCTTAAAAGCTTAGTGAGAAAACACTTAGTTTTAATGACCACTCACAGCAGTCATCCCTCAATAACACACACTTTTATGAATATCATAAACTCATGTAAACAATGATGACATACTTAAGCAAAGTACATAATGCAAATATGCTTCAATATATTATCCATATACCAAAAATGCACATTTATAAGCCAAATATTGATATTCAAAGCTCATCGGTACAATTTATGACTTTTAAATTTCCTTTTTATGTTAAGCCTGCACATTCCTGTGGGTGTAGATAATGGGAGCTATGGATATTCAAAGATATCAAACTATGAATACCTGAAGGCATCGAACTATAGATAGCTGGAGGTATTAAATTATGGATACCCAAAAGTATCAAATTATAGAGACACTATGGTTTTAAAATGGAGAAACCAGTGGTGTCAAATCGTAGTAGTTGTGTTGTAACCCCATAGGCATGCCTATCTATCTATCACCAAGATAATAAAGCAGGCACTGTAACATTTCCTTTAATCACTTGTCAATTTCATAATTAATATATTAATAAATTATATGATATTCATTTGAAAACATAAAATGTGTCTTTAAGTTCATACATGCAAGTCATAACTTATCACCATTAGGATAGTATTCAAATCGCAAGTACTCATATGTTTTATTTTGTATATGTTTTGTTCATTTATGTTTCTCAAGGTACATTAACATAATTGCAGTATATAAATTCCTATATCTCATTTAAATATAAAACATGTTAAATTGTGCTTAATAATCTTCACAAAATTAGTATGTGAACTTGTATATTTATACTATCATACAAATTACCTATGTACATGTAAATTTTCTTTAGCATACATTATGCTCAATCTTAAATTTCAATGTTTAATCACCCAATTCACATATGGTAAGTCATATTTCATTTATTTCTAGGTGTATGAAAAGTTTTATAAACATTCAAAAAGGTTCCAATATGAGTCGGTGAAAAAAAAAGGGAAGTGAAAAACTCAAAATAGTGTAATTTGGGCTAAGCCCACTGTCGGTTTAAAAATTGACAAACAAAATACATGATGGTCTCCACTTGTTCCGTAATTTTCACATAGAAAACATTCAATTTATGCTTTGAGGTTTTCCAAACAATTGTCTCCGTATATCTCTAGTTTCCATTGCACTAAAAATTAAATCATTTGGACTTCTAACCATGAGATATGCACCAAACATCAGAAGTTGCTCCAATACAGGGCCAGCATCAGGTCACCATTTTTGATCTCAATTTACAATGTCATAAAGCCAGAATAAAGCTAAATCTCTTCTAGATATTTTTAGTTCTATGTCTTAAGTTTTGTCTCCAATTCAAATCACCCAATGTGGAGGTCTATAGACTCAGTTATGGCAAAAAAATGGGGTTAGTTCAAGTGAACCGAGAACCTAAGATATAATTTCACTAAACGTCACTCTCTCTTGTCATATTAACATAACGTGTCGTAACATTACTTAAAATAACTAGACCTACAACTATAACAGTAGCGAGTCTAGGTCGATCCCACAAAGAGTGTTCAATTAGCTTTTGATACGAAAAGAATTGGTGTTTAGGTTAGGGTAGGGGGCTTGTTTGTTTTCAAATAAGAAAATAAAGTGAAACTAAAATAATGAAAATTTTTTAAAGAAAACATTCAAAGATGATGAAAAGTGATGAATACGTTAGGGACTCAGTCATCGGTTCAATCTTAACCTATACAAAATTAAATATAATTCATTAAATTTTTTTCTCATACCTCTCCTAGTAACTATTAATCATAGGTTAACAATAAGCTCTATTAATCCCATTTTTCCTTAGTTATTGTTTAATTAAGAGACACTCGTTAATTAAGCCTAGCTATCAAACAACCTAGGATAAGATCTCTAGATTTAATTGAACATTTGCATTATGAATTAGGAAATAGATTAATCAAGGCAATAACTACACAAGCTCGAGTCAATTAACCTAGGTCATGTTATCCCTAATAATTCGACTCCAGTCGAAAACACAACAATTACGAATTGTATCCCCAATAATCTGAAACCATTAGTTGCTACAAATGAAGCTTAACATAACAATTATGGATTATATTGAAGATTCTAACAATATCCAAACAGAACAATTACGGATTATGTTCGTTCATACGTGAAAATCCAAATCATAAGCATAGGATAACATAATCAATCCCTAAGAGAGAAAGAACAATAAAACAATAAAAGAAATGCTTAACCGGGTTCTTCGGCATCAATATCACCTCTGAACTGAGTCAAGAAGCTTAACTCTTTATCTTTTCCATAGGTCCCCAACGACGTCGAGTTTTTCCTCTCATTCTTCTCTCAAAATCCCCAAACGTTTCCTCTAACTTTTCATATTATTTTTGCCATTAAAACTATGTATTTATACTCAATACTAGGTTTTTGAGTGAGTTGGTAGCATTTCACGGGTGTGCTTTATGGTCTCATGGGCATGCATATGAGTCATGGGTGTGCATGGCGGTGTCACACTCACGACAAATCAGTCATGGGCGTGTATGGCCGCGAGTCATTTCCAGCACTCTTCATTTTGATGTTTTCAACATATACTCATCATCTTCATGCATTTTCTAGTCTCCTCTTGCTTTAATCCTTCTTATTCTTGCTCCATGAAGAAAAATGATTATGAGTCTCCAAAAAATGACTTAATATTATGCTTTGGACTCACTTTAGCTCTTTTGCTTTCAAATTGTACCTAAAGCAAAATATGAACTAAAGTGAATATCTTAAGCATTTCATATCATTAATCACTAATTATTATGGAATAAATGTATAATCAATTAAGCACATATCAATTTCTCTCACACTTTGCTTTTGACCATCCTCAGAAAAAACATCATAATCAAAATCATAGACCCAAAAACATGTACTCATTTCCTATAGTTCCCAAAAATACATAATTATAAGAAAAGATGAATAACTTTCAAAAAATATAACAAGAACTCAACATTTAATGCTTCTACTCATAATCAATCAACATTCATTACCTTTAGAAACTGAGTAATCAAGAAGTAGGCTTGGAAAATGTGTTTAAATAAGATAGATTCACGAGTACACCTAAATACCATTCATGATCATGACATTCCACAACTTTGCAAATCATTTCATTTCTCCACTACTAAGATTCACATGCATCATCATGAATCAAAGGACTTTTCAAGGTTGTAATGTAGGAAAGGGCAAGGTGAGATGTATTTGGGTAAAGTAGCATAAAAGCCATTAAGCTAATGCAAAAAACAAAAAACACTCACTATACCATCAAGTGCAAAAGCCAATATTCACTTATAATTGTGTACATCAACTATGATGAATGCAAAAACTATGTTTCCTAGCTCAAATTCAAACTTTCACACCATAAACCATATAAAGCATAACCAACTAGAAGGAATCACTTATACAATTGATGATAATACATTGAAACTATAAGGAGTGATCCTTCAAATCCACATCTATCTCATATGCATCATATTCAAATTACCTATTCCATACAACTTTAGTAGGAGACATTAATCATAAATAACTTTGCAAAACAATTGCCTTTCCTCCTACATACTTTTATTTAAACATTTTTTTGTTTTTTCTTTTTCCCTTCTTTTCTCTTTCCTCTTTTTCTTTTTCTTTTCTCTTTTCATTTAAAAAATTGAAAGAAGCTATATAAATATGGGAATTTCATTGATAAGATATAAAATAACATCTCAATAATTATAACCATCCTACATATATGCATATCTTACACTTATACTCTTGTACATCCACAATCATTACCAATCAACAAATACTCCACTAGCTTTAAGGCTTAGGTAATACATTTAGTTAAGTTTAATAGTAAGCAATTTTGTTAATACAAAAAAAAAGCCTAATAAAGCTCAAACAGGCTTAACAAAGAAAAATTCATATCAATGGGTAGGTTATTTTGCTAATGTAGCTTGTAAAAGCAAAGAATGCCTAATCATTTTCATGTTACTGTATTTGGTAAATGTAACATCTCGCTTCTATACTAAAGGTTAGAACCCTAAAATATGGTACATGTGAGATGAATGAGAGATTAAGAAAAATGCATCTCATGCTTATGCATAATGTTAGTATACACGCACGTGAATTTGAATTTTTGCACATTAAAATAATTGTACATGCTTTCATTGACATATTCCGAGTATGATTGATCTATAAATGTGATTATAATTAGAATTGTGAATTTTTTGTATTGAAATCTGATTTTTTTTAGTATAAGCATTGATTAAGAGTTTTTGGTGGAATATGAAATTTTTCTGGATTTTAGGGGGTACTTTTGGACTAGAAAAAAATACCAAGTGGCAGAACAATTGATGAATAGTAGTAAAAATAAGAATCAAATGATAGTGAAAATTTTTATGAATGACGTTAAGATTTAATGGCAAGTATCATTGAAAATTGGGAGAAATTTGGGTTAAAAATTGGAGGAAAATGGACTAACTTATTAAAAGATCAAGAAGAGACCTTGAGAGAGTGATATGTGGTAAGTGATAAGTGTCACTTGCCACACCACTTGTTAAGTCACGTTTTTATTAAGTTAAAGACCAAATTTTGGTCTTTCACTTGCCAAAACCGACACACGCTTCATTTTGCCCAACTTCTTCATTTCTTCATCTTCTCCATTCCTCTCCTTCACCCACGACATCCACTCTCACCCTCATTATGTTGACTTTTATTCTTTCACCTTGCTACTTCAAGATTCATTGCCTCCCTCTTCTTGTTGCTAAAAGACCCACCCTATTCCATCTTAAAAAGGTGAAGATCATGTATGTTGAGGAGCTAGGGTTTCTTGGTGATTTAAAGGAGCTTGGAGCTAAACATGTAAGTTAAACTTTGTTCTTCATGGGTTGTCTTAATAGAAGCATATTTGATGATAGTTAGAGGTGAAATGTTCATGAAATGAGGATGAGTATATGCTAAAACGTGGATGAGAAATGTGGATAGATTCATGTCTTACTTTAGTGTTTTGATGGATAAGAGATTATGGAATGATATAATGTTGGATTAATTGAGTAAATGGTGTTTTAAGTGTGTTGGAAAAATGTTATCTATAACATTCTCCATTGATTATGGATCTGTAATTTAGCCATAACTAGTTCTATAGATATCCAAATGAGGTGATTTTTGATTAGAATTAAAGTAGATACATATGGCTACATTTTTTATGAAGACATTGAATTCAAATTCTATCTTTAAGAGTTTTGAATTTTATTTTGAAGTTGAGTACTGGGTGGAGGAAAAAGTGCAAAAAAATTGGATACATAATGGGTTTTTGTTATGTTTTCTTAATGAATTCATGTGAATCTCCTTGGGTGTTTTTGTAATGAAATAAAATGAGTCTAAAGCTAAAGAAAGGGAGTAATGTGGTATCTTTAAATGAGAAGAATTAAGGTGATAGTTAGAAGTGAAATGAAAGTGGAAATGAAGTTGGATATGTGTAGGAAGTTGATGATGAATGTGTATATATGTGTATGTTCTGTTATTAGTATTCGTGATCAATCATGGACTATAATTTGTTTATGGATGATATTGAGTTGAAATGGAGTGAGAATGAAGAGGAAATGAAGTAGAAAAAGTGATCTTTGTAAAAGTTGTGTTAGGTGTAAAATCTGGAAAATTGGAAGATGATCCCTATTTACTGCTTTCTGTGAAAGTTCGTCGCGGCCAACTCCTTATTTCATCGTGGCCAACTTGTAGGATTTTACAAGGATTCCTCTCGGGACACTTTCACTGTGGCCAACTCCTGGCTTTACCGCAGCCAGCTTTCCTGCATAACTTAAACATTCTTTGGTATTTTGACAATATATTGATCTGTAGTTATCCAAATGGGAATGATTCTTAATTTAGATTAAACTAGAGACTTAGGGCTATAAATTGTCTGAAGAAATCAAATTTTAATTCTGTCTCTAGAATTCTAGATTTTTGAATTTAAATTTAGTATAGGATATTGATTTAGTTTGTGAACAGTTTGAAATAGTTGGAGTATAACTTTTGAAATACCAAACTAAATTGAATGATCTTGATGTCATTTGAAACTTAAGACAATGGGGAACATTTTTCTAGAAGAAAGTGTTTCCAAATTACTTCATTTTCTTTTCCAGAATGAATAAGAAAAATAGACCTGAAGGTTTGGAATTTTGGAGAATTTCTAAGAAAGAATGAGAGTTTGGATATTGTATGATTATATAAGGATAGAATAACATCAGTGAATGAATTGTTGGTATGAAAGCACCAAAGACAAGTGTATGATGGAAATGAAGAGATTCATGTGATTGTAGTTATGATTAAAAGGAAATGAGTAATGGGTATTAAATAGAAGTGAATGAGAGTTGGATACTATGAGAGCAAATAATGCTAAAAATGGAATGACAAGTAATTGAGTTATAAAATGAGAATGTGGATAAAATGTGAAATTTGATAATATACCCGAGATTGTCATTGAGCATGGATTATACATAGTCCATATACACATTTATACATAAATGAATACTTAAGATTGTGCAATTATTAATGTGTGTGCAACATGTGTATTGCATAATATTGATGTGCGGGATAAAATGTCCGCATCTAGACGTTTCCAAATCTTGGAAGCAAATGCTAATCTGGAGCGTACTGTGAGTCGAACTAGATGGTCTCATTTTATTGTTTGTTTTGTTTTCAATTTCTGCATTGAATTATTACTGAAGTGAATGTGATTGAGATAATTCCGAACATTAATAGTTTGAGGAGTTTGATAAATGTGAGAACATTGGAAGTGCTTCTTGTATGTGAAATTGATGAAATATGTGTTTTCTCAACTTAAATGTTGAATGCTGGACCAAGTTCCGATGCCGGACTAACTTAAATGTTAATTATATAATTATATGAATTGTATGTGTTATGTGATCGAGCGAGCCATCGGGGATGGTCACTCACTGAGTTTGCAATACTCACCAAAAAATTTGTAAATTTTTTTAAGCTCAGAAGAGTTACCCAGTTAGGCAAACAGGAGTATAGTCACTGCATTCAAGTAAGAGATAGAGGTCAGGATCAGTTCGCGTCTGCACTTGTTTTTTTTTCTTATTTTTGTATTCCAAAATTTTTGTACAATGTGTATTTGAATACTTCTATATGTAATAATAATTTCGATTTCGATTTTTATGAAATAAAAGTATGGGCCTGAATTTGATTATTGATTTCCAAGTACACACATGAAAATTTTTTAAAAAATTGGTACTAAGTTTCAAGTGTTTGACTGATTGATTGTTCTAACATGTCACCCTTGTGAGATACATACTCGGACATCACTCAGGATGTCAGGTACGTACCTTGCGAGAGTGGGTTACTACAGTAAAAATGTGGTTTTGAATATAAAAGCAAAGCAAAATCGGGGTGTACATGTCATGAAGGTCACCTATAAACAAAAGATAATGAGATTGATATGGATGTTTTAGTATAAAAAGGCTCAAAATCTCATTATCTTTTATCTACCACTAGTCACTACACTTTTAAAGATAATGCATATTGACTAATCACAAGAGCAAAAGTACATGCTAAGGTTGCCATGGATTTTTCTAGTTAATTCATGCTCTAATATTTTGAATTACTAGAATATAAATAAAACAGATAATTGGATTGCAACAAATCAATCATCAATTACATTAACAAAATAATCAACATATGTTAAAGTATTTAAATAGGGTCCATCTAACCTAAATACTAATGAAATAATTAGTTACACATCAGTGAATACGAAATCAGATAGACATATACAAAAATTTGAATCGAAAATAATAAAATCATAATTCTAAATATCCCTGATTGTTCTTTATCGAGTATTTTGGTGATGTAGATGTCTAATTTTGTATTCTAATGGATCCATCAATAAAATCCTTGTGTCTCCTACTCTTTTAGCTCCAAATTGCCTATGGAATCATGACTGGAAAGTTGAGAATGCTTCTTACGGCCTCTCTCTCTCAATTACCTCCAAAAAGCATTTTTTATATGGAATTCTAGGTTTTTGACTAATGCATGATCTCTTACACAACGTTGCATCAAACTGTGCATAATTAGGTTCTCAAAATATTGCAAAAGTGCATGACCTTTAAGAAGTGCACAGGAAGATGCATGGTCGTGCATCCCTTAAGAATGTTGAATCTTTGTTTTATGATGTGTTTTTGTCCAAATTATTTTCCTTTAAGTCCATGAAGGCAATTATAATCTTTATATATACTTGAAACGAATTAAGTACCAAATATATACAAAAAGTAATAAATATCAAGCGAAAACACATCAAGTATTGGGTAAAATATGCTCAATTATCCTTTTATCACGTCGCCTAGCTGTAGTTTTCTAAAAAGTGACAAAGGCATAAGGTTTATTCTTACACCTAAATCACATAAACATTTCAAAGCCTCTAAATTACCAACTACAAAGGGTATTGTCAAGCTTCCTAGATCTGTCTATTATGAAGGCATATGGTTGGTAATTAAGGAGCTACAACTTTTTATCATAGCTATTGTTTGATTATCATCCTAAGTCCACTTGTTAGATAATATGTGTTTGGAAACTTTGTATAAGTGGGTATTCACATTGCTATTTTCTACTAGGAAGAAATTAGCTATGATATGGCTCTCTTGTCTATATAGGTCACATTTGTATTGGACAGGTAACTGTCAGGCTATTTAATTCCTAGGTGAGTTTGTCAATTTTAGCCTACAATGTTGTCACTGAATCTACCGCAATCATTCCTTCTAGATCCGGGAAGGTTGATTGCTATTTACTTCATTTTTATATCCAAGGAAATTATTTTTTTCATCTCTTCTAACAAGTTGTATGTTGATTGCACTATTGGTCATGTAATTCCTTAATGATAAGCATTAAACCTTGGCCTCAGGCATTGATGATAGGCATTGCTGGTCGTGTAAAGGTTTTACTCTCTATGATATATTTACCCCACCATCATTCTTTCTATCTCTTCTTGGTGTTTAACTTTTTTAATTCCTCATTCTTGTTTTGTGATGTCCAAATTGATATGTCTTCTACTTTGCATCCAAAATTTTTTAAAATTTTAATTTCTTGTGATTGGGCATCACAATCACAAGAAAGGGTGATAATTCCTTAAATCAAAAGAATTCAAATCGTCCTAAATTAAGTTCTCTAGTGACAACACAAAAAACTTATTGAGCAAGTTTTAACTATAATAAAACTATAAATATCTGCAAGTATACAGATTGTAAACTTGTAGTGTCAAAGGTATCGGTCCCACAACAAAATAGTCAAAACTAAGTGAACCTAAGTTGTACAAGGTAGTAAAATATGAATTGATTGAAAGTAAATAACATAAATTAAAGCAATCAAATTAAATCAAGAAAATAACTAAATAATAATTGAGCTACCATAATTATGCAACAATAATCAAGGATGAAACTTAGGATTCATTCTATTGTTATTGCAATCCTTCAGCTATTATTGATTCAATTAGGTGTCGATTCTAGATTTTCAAAGGGTTTGATTACTCTCTCTCAAGACCTAATCATTTAACTTTAATTGTTTAAGAAATTCCAAATTTTGTAATTTCTCGATTCACAAAAACTTCTTAACGTTTTCAACTAGTTCTTAAGTGATTTATCGAATAATTAAGTTTTCACATAAGACCTCTCTTTGTATTATTATCAATTTGATATTTGCGTGACCTATTAAGTCACCAACTCTCATTGCCTAACCTAATCTAGTTACTTTTTGAAGTAAATCACACGTTAATATAGAAATTACTTATAATAGACAAAATACACAAGAAGGGGGGTTGAATTGTGTAT
>JANQBM010000005.1:27938440-27959949 GCA_025594535.1 Erythroxylum domingense | reverse complement strand
ATCCATAAATAATATGTCTAAATCATCTTCAAATTCCAAGCCTCGGTTGCGAAATTTTGCTGCTTGGGGTATTGCCTACAAAATTTAGTATGTTACTAAAAATCGGTAAATTAAATATTATAGCTATAGTAATAAATATATATATTATCTAGTGTATAATATACCTTCAGCCTTTCCTCACACCATTCAGGAGATGCAGCAATTATCTGTTTTTCAAGATCCCAACCAAGACCTATTTCTTTTCCCTTAAGTTCCTTCCATAACTTCCAATTCTTCTTGAGTTCATCCCATTTATTTTTCAGTTGAGTTTTTTCATAAATCTTGTTTGTTGCTGCATTAAAATTGGTAACCAGATTGGCCCACCCATTCCTATTAAAGTGTGAAGTAGGGCGATTACCCGTTTCTACTTGAACTTTACGTGCATCTATGAAAATTTTTGTTAGACGACTATCCCATTGAGCCTTTTCTAGATGTGTAAGATTCTTTTGACTCGCCATCTATAAATAACAAGTAAAAAAATTAGAACGATAATAATTGGTGTGATGCAACTATCATAAAGCAATATAAAAGCTACTACAATAAGTAATTGTTACAAAAACTCCATACCAAATTAAAATATAAAATTTTTTGAAACAAAAAAAGAAAAAAAAGCATAACAAAAATCTTCAAAAATTGCAATATGTGTACAAGTGAGGACTGGGAAATTCTGATGCAAAGATTACCAAACCTTTTCCCAGCCACAATTTCTAAATTTTCATCTACTCATTTTAGACGTTGATTTTCTCAAAATTCACACAGATGAACCACAAGCAAAAATACACATATTTATATGTAGCTATCAGATAACAGGCACACTATTTCATCTTTTGTCCCTTTCTTATTCATTTGTGCTTTTATTGGTTTTTGTCTTCTTCTCAATATGAAGACAAATATGTTCAAATTTCAAGAACAAAAGCTATAAATGCTTTTTATGGGTTTTTTCAAGAACAATTGCTTTATTTGTGTGGTTCATTCGATGTCTGGCTACCTTCTTGTTCTATATCAATATTGTGAAGATAACGAAAAAAGTTGCAGAGTTTGGGTAGTTATATTTCTCACCTTGTGGTTGAGAACGCCGACGACAAAGAGGGACAGAAAGTGGTGTATCAGAAACTTCATAATATCCTAGGAAACCTAACGAGGCTTTGCTCTGTCTCGCCTTTCCAAGATCATTCTGCCAGTTTTATTAAGGAAGATGGATGGAGATTTAAGGAAGAAGGAGAGAAGAGTTTACCTGGATAAGAAAGAGTCTGAGAAACACAGGAGTCGGCTTTGGCAGGAGTCGACCTTAACAGGAGCGTTGAATTAAGCTTAAGGGTATAACGTAAATTAGTAATTATAATAAGGTTATTAATGGAAAAAAAATTCCACCGCATAAGCACTTTTCCACCGCAACCCTCTTTCTGCTTATTAATTTCTGCGGTGGTACCGCAGTTTTTTCCAACCTCTGGTTGTCGCCCACAAATCCAAACACGTGACTGTGTTTGAAAACTGCGGTGGATAAGTACTTATCCCTACCACACCGCAAATCCAAATGCACCCTAAATTTTCATATTCCAAGTCATTCCAGTATGTACTTTTATTTTCTTTACAAGGTCTAAGTTTGAAGTAAATATGCCATTTAAGATGGTTGCCATCATGGAATGTAACCATAGGGTGTTCATTTTGGATACTAGTTACGCATATACATTACTAATAAAGCCACCTCAAATTACTTATTCCTTCTTTCTTTTTTTCTTTTTAATGGTTGGATATTCACATTTATGTATGGTGAAAGGTATAAAATCAAAATTATTTGACAACTTATGAAGGATTGCAAAAATTTCAAAAAGTTGAAGTTTTGAGCTCTAGTTTTCCAAATATGGATTTAAAAGATGAAAAGTGATTGAATCTTATTTAGAATGGAGGGGTAATGTAAAAAACTTGATCGAATTTATCAAGGAACATGATTTGGGAAATGGATGTTTGAAAGGTTTAAGAGAAATTGAGAGAAAATTTAAAAGAGTGTCAAAAGTAGAGGTATAGGATAACTTTCTATTGTTTTTAATTTTTGTGACACAATCTCTAACATAGATGTGGCATAAACCTAAGGATAATTCTACGTAGAAAAATTTAGGAAATATGTGTGGCCTAGACTATGGAGCCTCCTAAAAATGTTTTCTTAATAGTCCATACCCTAAGCCACAAATCTTATTGTCTTTTTCCTTAAAAACATGTCTTAGGCACAAACTTGTCTTTTGACCATGCTTAACATTGTTCCTTTTGGCTTGTAGACACACTCCACAATATAAGGGCATCCTAGGCTTTAGATTTACCTGGAAAAACTCATATATGAGCATATTGCAATTAAGAATGGGATTGAGATGTGCCTAACTTGAAAATTTGAGTAAGGGACTGGTCTCAACTCGCATTCTGACCAGGCTTAAAGCTCGTGGCCTAAGCTCAAGTTTGATTAGGTTTTAGGCTAATTAGGCCCCAGGATAGGAACCTGAGCTTAGGCTAGAGTAGTTTAAAGCTTGGCTAGGCCAAGCCAGGATAGGCCTAAAAATTAATTATAATTTTTAATTTATATTATTCAATATAAAAAAATTTGTGGAAAATCTACATTACTTTATAGGGGACCTTTTATTTAGTTATAGATGAAATTAAGAATACAGTTAAATATGTTTGCTAAGTGATTTAGAAGTACAGAATTGTGATTTTAACTTTCTAAGTCGTGTATTATACTTTCAAAAGCATATAAATATACTAAAATACATAATTTCATTAATGATGAAATATATAACAAATTGAGATTATTTTGCAGATTTATTTTCATGAAAAAACATGAATTATGAATATCAAGAAAGTAGGTAAACATAGAGAACACTTAAAAAGAAAAAGGAAAAAACCCCACTTTAGAGATGGAGAAGGAAACAAAGCAGAGATGTTGAAAGACTATTAAACTATTAAAGCAATTGAAATTTGCAATCTTTATGTTCCTCAACGATAATGGTGAATCAAGAGTCTACATACACTTACAATAAACTAAAGAAAATCACAAAAATCAAATCAATTCAAAATATTAAAAAAGAACATTATTTTAGTCACTAAATTGGAACAACAAAGAACCTTGAATTCACAAGTAAAAGGGATAAGTAATTAAGAGTAGAAGAAGCGAGAAGCAACATAGTGCTTATAAGTCAAGAATTGATGGGAGTAAAAGAAAAAAGTTATGTCTACTATGCAAATTGATATATGCTTAATTGATTATATATTTATTCAATAACATTTAGTGATTAATGATATGACAATGCTTAAGGTACTCACTTTAGTTTATATATGGTTTTAGGTACAATTCGGAAGCAAAAGAGATAAAGCAAGTTGAGAGCACTACATTTGAGTTGTTTTTCAAAGATTCACATTCACTTATCTTCATAGTGCAAGAAGAAGAAGATTAAAAGAAGAGGATAAAAAAGAAAAAAATGTTATGTTTTCATCTAGGAAAAGTAGGGTTGAAGTGTTTTGTATATATTTGTTTGTAATTAATTTCTATTTAATTATTTTACGATCTTTCCACTTTTTGTTTAGTGTTTGTCGTGGTAAAAAAAAATTACATGGACAAAAATAATTTTTTATGTAACTCATATTCCCAATCCTATAACCATGTTTGGACTGATTATACTAACTTTAGTTATGGATGGGATAGCCAACAAAATTACTTTCATGATAGTTTGCAATATGCACAGCAATTCCCATCTACACCAGAAGTAACTTATTCCAACTCAGGTGCATCTATGGGAGAATTACTTAATATTATAGGTCTAGTGTCCAAGATTTAGAAAACCAACAAAAATCAGGTACTTCTCTGGAGGAAATAGTTGATGTTTATGTTACTAATACTTTGCAATTTCAATAGTATGAGATGGAATTCTATCAAGACACAAATTTTAGAATCCAGAAATTGGCAAGCCAAATGGGTCAGTTTCCAGAAGCCCTCAACCACCTAGTATCATAAGGCGAAGAAATGCAACCATATCAACTTGAGGTGTACCCAAGAGACTGTAATAGTCGGATTCCAAAACCACTGAGAGTTAGAGCGTTAGATTACTTAGTCACATGAATTGCATCATATTAGAATGAATTTGGTGCATTTGGGGTATGATTTCATGTTATTTACATGCATTACATGAGCATATACACAGATGAATTTGATGTAGAAAAATTGCACTCAATTGACATGTTCTGGGGTATGAAAGTTTCTAAATAATTGTGACATGATTGTACATTTCTAATGTCTTGTATTTTGATGTACCAATAAAAAGAATTGATGGATTACAATTAGCAATTTGGAGTTATTTGTCACAATTAAGAGATTGATGAATTCATATGTACATTTAGACTAGGAAAATTTTCAAGTAACAAGACAAGTTGACATGTAGAAATTTAGGATGACTAAGCCTATAAATTAAGTGACATATGGCAGTAGAATTTAAGTGAAAAATGGCCTAGGAAATAAGTGACATTTGGTAACCTAAAGAGAGGAAATGTAGCTAGCCTAGACACTTGACAAGTGTCCTTAAACCCATCCTCCACTCACACCACATGACACACATATGGCAAAGCCTCTTCATTTGTTGTTTTCTACTAAAACTCTCTCCTTCTTCTTCCTTTCACTGCCGAAACCTACTTCTCCCTCACATCTCTATGTTTTTACCGAAATTCTATTCAATTGACACACCAAAATCCATGCAAAAATCCTTTATAAAGATAGTTATAGAAGTAGAACATTGTTGTACTTTTTATCTTCTTATCTTTGTTGAAACCATCCTATCTTGTTTCTGATATGATCTTGCATGAATGTGAGGCAAAGCAAGCTTGATATATTGAAGTGGCATTTGAGTTATATAAGTAAGTGAAATACTGATCTTTGTGGCATGTGTTAGCAAAATTTTATAATGACTGAATTGGGATGGATTGAATGTAGTGTTGATGTTCAAGTTGTGCAGAAAAATGATGGATGAATTGGTTACTTTTCTTTTTTGTTTTTGGTTGCATGAAAACAGTAGTTTATAGGTTGTTATACAGATGATTTAAGTTAGGATTGGAAGTATAATTGATGAGGAATTCATGCTAAAGATAGGTGCTATTAAAGTGTTTTCAAATTTGGAAAAAGTTAGGACTACATGTATGATGGTATAAAGTGAATGGTAATGAAACAAATGAGTAGATTTTTATAAGATTTAATGTAACCAATATGGAAGCTAGACTAACATAAAATGAAGTACTTTATAGGAAAAGAATTTTGGAAAAATTCAAGTGGTAGTGATGTCTCTAAGTATGTGAAATTTGTGAACAATTAAGGAATAAAGACAGTGCACGATTATGGCCCTCAGTACACAATTGTGGCCTGTTGCACTAGCTTCTGTCACGATTGTGTTAAGGTCCCCCACAATCGTGGGCCTAGTTCTGGAATGTTAATTTCTTCTTTGTTGAACTAGCTAAGAAAAAGTCACTCTAAATTGGTGTGCTTGGACTTGATTAAGGCTTTGAATGAACCTAGATTGTTACTTAACTGATTGGCTAAGAGCTTGATAAGATAAGGTTGTTAATTGAAGTCATAACTTAAAGAATGGATTGTTTTGATATCTATGTATCAAAATCTGGACATTATGAGTTATCAAGGGAATAAAGGTGTTCTTATGAATGCAAACATGATCTTAAGGAAATGAATAGTATGTTTTAGGCATGAATGTATGAGCATTGAAGAACATGAGGTAACTGTGAATGAGAACTGGGTAATTGTATGAATATATATATATATATAAAAGTTTAGTGAATGTATGATTGATGAAGTTGGAATAAATCAAGCTTACTTAAGGTATAAACATGATTGCAAACTAGTTGTATACAAGCTATAACGTTTGAATGGTCAAGATATTTGTATAAGGATACATACTCAGAAAGTCAATTGAGCGTGCATTGAAACATGACACATATACATGTGCATGATTGTATGTTCATATGATCAAACAAATTAGTGATTTGTTATACATGACAATAGATGCGCAAGGTGATCGTCAACATCCAGACATTGCTGGAACATCAAGGCAATAGCTTTTTTAAAGCATATTGTGAGTTAACTTAGATGTGTAAACTCAATTATATGTGCTTTTATATGAATTGAATGTTTAATCTGAAATGTGTGTACAATTGATTGATAAATTAGATCCCAGAAACTTGATATACAACATGAGTATATGGCAATGAAAGCATGGAATATGAAATGATGCATCTTATCGCATCAAAATGCATGATCAGATAAAGAAGTTGTTACTAGAGTGACCGATGTGTAGAAAAAAGCTTTAAGCTTAGGATTGTGAAAAGGAGCCTCAGGTTCAAATATCATGGACTCGGTATCCACAATGGATATAGCCATAAATGATCTCAATATCCATAATGAATACGGGCTAGTAAATTGGGTTGATAGGCACTTGGTCACAATAAAACAAAATGAGAATGAAACATATGTGCATTTGCATTTACATCCCTACATATATCATATGATTGAATTGAAATGAATTATTGAATTGTTTTGGAATAGTGAAATACAGTTAAAGTAAATTAGGATGTGTTTGTGATATGCAATGCTAGCTTGCACAATGTACTTGTTAAAGTATGATGAAATGTGATGTGATATTCAATACTAAATGATCTGATATACTTGTTTTTGTTATCTGACTTGAGTGAATACATCGATGATGGTTCACTCACTGAGTTGAAAAACTCATCAAAATTGCAACGTTGTTTTTTTCAGGTTCAGAGGAGTTCTAACTACTAAGGTGTTATAGTAGAAGTCTAGTACTTGCATTTTGGGGACGAGAATGGATCAAAGATCTAATCAGCTGAATTTGAGGAGTCTAGATAGATGTCTTATGTAATAGTATCCCATTTCATGTTATATTTTTGATACTGAGATTTGAACTCATAAAAATGTTGTGTAATGTATATGTGGAATCTGAATTATAATAACATATGACTTTTATGCTTGTTAATGAAATGGGAAGAAAAGAGTTTTTAGAATGCTTATGATATGTTTGATGCCTTTAATAAGTTGGTTTGATTGTCCTAATATATTATTTTCATAAAGTATATTCTCGAATATCCTATGGTATGTTTGAGTTTATGCTCTATGAGAGTGGTATGTTACAGAGACACTAGTGTAGAAACCTTACAAAGTGAAGAGGAGCTTAAAAATCTTGAAATACCTACTCAAGGAATTACTTGTGAAGAAGAAAATGATATATCATTCAGCTCAAAGTTAAGTACTGAGTCTATAATTATTTTTAAGACTAACTCTTAACCTTTACATAATAGATTAGAGAAATTAAACGAATAAGAAAAAGTTAAAGAGACATTCAAGATGTTTTTGGAGTGTATGGACTTAATAGAGACTGGAATTTTAAGGATAGGAAAGACACTAGAGGTGGATGATCATCAACCTAGACCCTATCCAAAACAACCTCGTGTAAATGAAGAGAATGTGATACCTGAGGATCATAATTTTGTCACATGAGGAAAGTATGGAGTCGAGCCAGCGACACTAAACAAAGACATTTCTTGGGAGGGAATCCAAGGGAAGCTAATTTATT
Source organism: Erythroxylum domingense (assembly GCA_025594535.1). Classification (NCBI taxonomy): domain Eukaryota; kingdom Viridiplantae; phylum Streptophyta; class Magnoliopsida; order Malpighiales; family Erythroxylaceae; genus Erythroxylum; species Erythroxylum domingense. The sequence goes on along the minus strand of JANQBM010000005.1, from coordinate 27,952,279 downwards.
GTCTTTACATTTTTGTTTTTTTTATATGCATGTTTTTTTAAAGATTGCTTATTTCTTGCTTGTTTTTAGGTTTTTAATAAAATGAGAGAGAGAATAAAACAAAATAAAAACATTTTATTTTTTTCTATTGCTTCTCGGATTATATATTCATGATTAGAGTGTGAATTGACTACAAGAATCCATGGCAACCTTATCATGCACTTTTGCTCTTATGATTGAATAATGTGCATTATCTATAGAAGAGTAGTGACTAGTGATAGACAAAAGCTAGTGAGATTTTGAGCCTTATTAGACTAACACATCCACATTAGTCTCATTGTCTTTTATTTATATGTGACCTTCATGACATGTACATCCTGACTTTGCCTTGACTTTCTATTTGAGACCACATTTTTATCATATGCATAAATATGAAAATGATTAGGCATTCTTTGTTTCATGAGACAATAGCTAAATAGCATACCTATTCATATAATTTTCCTTTTGATAAGTCCCTTTGAGCTTTATTGACCTTTCTTTTTGTGGTAACCACATTACATACTTTAAACCTAACCAAATATCCTACCCAAGCCCTAAAATTAATGGAGCATTCTTTGATTGTTGAGTTTATGGATGTACAAAAGCATGTGATGGCGTATGCATATGTGTGGGATGGTTATAATTGTTAGGATGGCATTTTATGTCTTATCAATAAAATTCCCATGTTGATGTTGCTTCTTTCAATTTTTAAATGAAAAAAAGAAAGAAAAAGAAAGAAAGAAAAAATGTTTGAATAAAAATATCAAGGAGGAAATACATTTGTTTTGAAAAATTGTGCATGATTGGCTTCTCCTCCTAAAGTTGTATTGAATAGGTGATTTGTTTATAATGCATATAAGGTAAATGTGGCTTTGAAGGATCACTCCTTATAGTTTCAATGTATTGTCATCAATTGTATGACTGATTCCTTCTATTTGGTTATGCTTCATATAGTTTGTGGTATAAAAGTTTAAATTTGAGCTAGGAAACATAGTCTTTGCATTCGTCATAGTTGATGTACACAATTGTGAGTGAATGTTGCATTAAGTGTTACTTTTGATTCACTAGTTGTGATGGCTTTTATGCTACATTACCAAGTCATCCTTAAATGTCAAGAAAGCTTCTTTATCTAGATATTCATGTCAGCCATAATGTCTTTATACATTGACCTCCCTCTCCTTGATTGCTTTGAACCTTCGACGTTGGTGATCTCACTTTTTCCTCCCAATATCTTCAATCTAAGGCTCTGATACCAACTTTCATAGACTTGGACTTCTTACCAATGAACCATGCAGTACTTAAGTGTTATTCTACTACAACAAATCAGCCTTGCTAGAAAATTGTAGGTTTTCCACTTTGTAATGTGGTTGCCTAATTGAATCTAAAGATTGTATCATAGGTTATTCAGTAGTTAGGTTTAATTAACAAACATCTTTTAATTTAACACAACCTAAGGAAAAATTGGGATTAGCAGAACTTGTTATTAGTCCATGATCAATAGTTCGAGGAGAGGTATGAAAGAACTAGAATAATGGGATATATTTAATCGTGTCTAGGCTAAGATTTCGAAAGTACAAAGTATCTTTTCTTATAGAGAAAAGGGTACGCAAGTTAGCGTACCGAGTCAAGATACCCTCACGCTTAGAGATTCATCCCCTATTTTATGTAAATTTTTTAAAACTTTATTATATTGATAAGGAAGATCCCAGTAGGAGTGAATCAAGGCTTGTATTTAGATATTGTCATTATAGACCAATAATTTATATTTTTGTTTAGCATTTGATTTGGATATTGGTTTTAAAACATTGTTTAAAGATTTATTTCTTCAAACCAAAAAATAGATTTATTTCTTCAAACCAAAAAAAGTTACTGATTTTCTATATTTCCCAAGAATAGATAATCATAAGCAAATATAAATAACTTTCAAAAACCATAGCAAGAACTCAATATTCAACACTTCCACTCATGATTAATCAACAATCATCACATTCAGAAACTGAGCAATCTAGAGGTAGACTTCGACAAAATGTGTTTAAATAAGATATATCCATGGTGCACTCAAACATCATTCATGATCATGACATTCCATAACTTTGTTTATCATTTCATTTCTCTACTACTAAAAGCCACATGCATAATCATGAATAAAATGAATTCTCTAAGGTTGTAATGTGGGAAAAGGTAAGGTGAGATGTATTTTAGGTAATGTAGCATAAAGGCCATCAAGCTAGTGAAGCAAAAGTAGCCCTCAATACAACATCAAGTGCAAAAGAATCATTAATTCAAAACTAGGTACAATCAGTTATAATGAATGCAACAACTATGTTTCACAACTCAACTCAAGCTCTCACGACATGAAATATAACTAAATAGAAGGAATCACTAATAAAAATCATTGATAATAATGCATTGCAACTATAAAGATTAATCCTTCCAAAATAACATCTACCTCGTAAGCAACATCTTCAAATCACCCATTCAATACAACTTTAGGAGGAGAAACCAATAATTAACAACTTTTCAAAACAAATTTGTTTCCTCCTTGATACTTTTATTTAAAGAAGCTACATTCACATGGGAATTTCATTGATAAAATGTAAAATGTTAACCTAATAATATAAACATCCCATAAATATGGACACCCCCACACTTTTACTTTTATACATCCAAAGTTATCAACAATTAACAAATGCTCCACTAGCTTTAAGGCTTAGGTAGGACATTTGATTTAGTCTAAAGCATGTAATGTGGTTAGCACAAAAAGGAAGGCTAATAAAGCAAAAGGGTTTAGCAAAGGAAAATTCATATCAATGGGTAGGCTATTTGACTAATGTAGCTTGTAAAAATAAAGAATGTCTAATCATTTTCATGTTAATGCATATGATAAAAATTTGGTCTTGAATAGAAAATCAAAGAAAAGTCAAGATGTACATGTCATGAAGGTCACACATAAGCAAAAAACAATGAGACTTATATAGATGTGTCAGTCTAATAAGGCTCAAAATCTCACTGATTTTTTGATAATTGTAGATCGCATCATGTTTTAATAGGTAGTTTGGTGTGTGTTTAGTTGTTAATTTGATTGTTTAGTGCATGTTTAGGTTATAATTGTGTTAGTTAGTTAAATGTTTCTGTTTTGAGTGTTTTATAGGTTAGAGTATGATTTTGAGCTTCAATATTATGTATTTGAGGTGCCTTGATGAGTTTGCTAGTGTTTCAGGGCTAATATTGAAAAATATAGCAGTTTCTGAGGAGGCTCGAAACAAAACAGAGGGTATGCCATGATCATGACAAAAGCAAGAAGGAAGGGCCACAATCGTGGCTAATAGGCCACGATCGTAACAGAAGGCCAAACAGAGGGCCATAATCGTGGCCTGCATAACAGAACACATAAATAGCCTTTCTGATTTGAGTACTCGAGGGACTTTTCAGACCTTTTAGGCACAAGAAAAGCCCTAAATTTTCCCTAATCAGAAAAGACTACAAAGAAAAAATAAAGGAGACTTGAAAGAGAGCCTCCACTTCTGCCATTTGGGGAAAGCTTCAAAGGAGAGGAGAAGAAGAGAGAGAGAAAAGGAAGAGAAGGATAAAGGAAGCGGGTCTTCCGATGCTACTGCCTTCTTGAGTCATCCGATGTAAGTTCTTTCTCCTTTCTATCTTTATTTCTGTTCATTGAATGTATAAGATGATGATGGATTGTATGATGATGGATCTTAGATTGTTGATGATGTTTTAACTTTTCCTTCGAGATTTTACCTTATTTCATTGCTAATATAGTTATTGTGATTAGGAGTTGTGATTAATTGTAGTATTTGCATATTTCATTAATAAACCGAGACGGTAAACCAAATAAAAATGATTTTATTAGATTAATGAGAGTTAAGTGATCCAATAGACCATGTGATTAATCATATCGGTTATTGTGCAGAGAGAGATCCAATATAAGACCTGGTAGTTTATTAGAGAGCTTAAGATATACTAAAGTTGTGAGTCTTTTGTTAATTGAGTGATTGCAAATTCTATAATTCAATTAGGGTTTCTGATTTAGGGTTTAATGATTACAACTCGAGAAAGAGTAACCCACCCTACGATATTCTTGAACTGACACCACAATAACGTATAATTGACTATATTAGCATTGATGGTAAGGAAATCCCATCTCTCATAATTTGGTAACTCTTCTTGGTTAATTCCTTTTGTGACTTTTGTGTTGCTCAATTTCAATTTCTTTTATGTTAAACTTGCAAATTAATTTCTTAATAATCACTTTCCCATATTTACTTTGCTTTGCAATTTTTATTTTCATTTTATTAATTTTTCGAGCCTTAGATAATATAGGATTAGATTAGTTCACCTTCCTCGTGGGATTGACCCTTCATAAACTACAAATCACGACCCGTGCACTTGTGGTATTTTAAAGGCCATAAATTGTAAAACTTGCAAAATGAATAACACTTTTGTCTACCACTAATTACTACTTTTCTAAATATAACGCATATTGACTAATGACAAGAGCAAAAGTTCATGCTAATGTTGTCATGGATTTTTCTAGTCAATTCACAATTATGACTATATAGTCTTAAAAGTAACAAAAATAGAAAATATTTGATTTTTTTTGTTTGATTTTGAAAACTACCTAAAAAGCCATATAAGCAACAATTAAGCTAAAAAACATACAGAAATACTAAGATCCCTACGCCCACATTTAAAACTTACATTTTCCTCAATGTAACATCAAATGCAAGAAATAGAGCATTTAACAAAAATAGAAAATGCAAAAATGTAAATAAACAAAAATCAAATTCCCTTGGTTGCGTCCCAAGCAGTGCCTTTGTTTATCATCGTTGGCTTACCTCCAGATTGCTCTCATCAAGTGATTCCATTCACATCTTTAAGCATCAACACTTCCAAATCCTTCATTTGGAAGCCTTCGTAATACGGTTTCTAGTGATGGCTATTCACTTTGAATATCTTGTCAGTTTTTAGACACTATATTTCTACTGCATCAAAAGGAAAGACATGAGTAAAACCAAATAGATCAACCCAATCGAAACATAACTTGCTTGGGAATAACTTGAGTTTGGAGTGATATAGCAATACTTTCTTACCCACTAAGAAGCTTTTCCTTGAAATTATCTTATCATGAAAAGCCTTTGTCTTCTCCTTATATCATTACATTCTAAAGGAGTCATTCCACATCTCCTCTAACTCTTATAGTTGTAACTTCCTATGCACACCTACATCATCCAAATTCACGTTGCATCTTTTTATTGCCTAATATGCCTTATGTTGCAACTCCACTAGAATATCTATATGGCTTCCCAAACATCAATCTATATGGAGACATCCCAATTGGTGTTTTATAAGCCATTCTGTAGGCCTATAGTTCGTCTTCCAACCTCACACTCCAATCCTTTCTATTAGGCTAACCTGTTTTCTCCAGGATTGATTTGATTTCTTGATTTAACACTTCAACTTATCCGTTGGTTTGGTGATGGTAAGAGGAGGAAACCTTGTGCATGATGTGATATTTTAAATAGTTTTTCCATCACCCTTTTCTAAAAATGGATTCCTCTATCACTTATGATTGCCTTTGGCATCCGGAACCTAGAAAGAATGTTAGCTTTAACAAAATCTATTAGAACTCTGACATCAATAGTTATGGTGGCCTTAGCTTCCACCCATTTGGAAACATAATTGACTGTAAGCAATATATAATTAAAACCAAAATATGTAAGGAAAATTCATTTAAAGTTAATACCCCAAACATCGAAAAATTCACAGAAAAGAATAGGATTTTGTGGCATTTAATCCTTACAGCACAGATTACCTAACTGTTGGCAACTGTCACATGCTTGCAAAAGATGTATGCATCCTTAAATAAGGAGGGCCAATAGAAACCACTCTCCAAAACTTTATAGGTCGTCCTCTTTACTATAAAATGTCTCCACATGCGTACGAATGGCAAAAGGCTAAAATCAAAGGTGTTTCACTTTTAGATACACACCTCCGAGTGATTTTATCTGCACAATGCCTCTATAGATATAAGTCATCCCAAACATAGTACTCCGCTTCATTCCTTAGCTTATCTCTCAGAATCTTTAACAAACCAACAGGTAATTTGTTAGTAACCAAGAAATTCATAATATCTGTATACCATGGTGGTGTTAAATTCGAAAAAAATAATCGTTCATTTGGAAATGTCTCTCCTAAAAAGGATGTTAACTCCTCCTTTAATCAACCAGATGAGGTGACATGGCGAAGAGTATATGGAAAATGATAATAATCAAGAAGTTTCACTTAATCTATAGTTAAAAAATTAGATCAACCTATAATCTTAACTAAATGACAACCAAAAATTATGGGAGCAACATTTCAGTGAATCAATCTAGAAATCAATCACAATATATTCAAAAAAAGAAAAAAATAAAGCAAGATTGCTGCATTATAAAGATCCAACAAATCTATTTGAAACAATATGGAAGAAGGAAGAGAAAAAAAACCCATACTTCAAGAATTATAAGCTAGAAATCTCTTCCTTCTATAAGAGGACACTCTCCTAACTAAGAGAGTTCCTTGTGGTGAATAGGAAGTAACACAAAATCTCACCTGGCATGGCATGCATATGGAGGATTAAGAAAGAGTGATAAAATAAAAACCACAGAATTTCCCCTGGTAAGAATTGCAACAAGCTCAACCAAAACCAAACAAGGTTAACATCTCATTGGAATTTGTGAGCCTACCATAATGAATCTCACCATCTAGTACATAAAAGTTCGAAGGAACCAGTTGATTACCACATCCAAAAAATTTAGATCATATATAGGGCTTTCATTACAAGCACCACATTGTATTGATGTAGCTATGCTAGTTTTAAGCTAACTATTAGTGCTACTTAATTATATTAACACCTTACAATACCTTTTTAAGATGCAATTTTTTAATTTCTAAAAAGTTATTACAAATAAATATCTAAAATTAGAATTTAATTAGGATTAATGCAATTAAAATTAAAGCAATGAAAATTAGGTAAATGTAATTTCATATGAGAAAATTATGAGAAAATTAAAAAATAAAAAAGTTTTAAAAAGATTTAATAAAATTAAGTATCAATAATACTTTTTTTCATTTAATGAGAAATAAGTAATTTAGGTACGTCTAAATAAAATAAGTGTCTACATATTCCAATTTAAAGTTATCCTCACATTTGTATATAAATATACCAACTAGTAATAGATAAACAAGGTATAAAATCTCTTTGTATCGTATTACATTATATGAAAGAATTTTGATAATACTTAATTTTCATTTAATGGGAAATAAGTAATTTAGGTACATCTAAGTTAAATAATTGTCTACATATTCCAATTTAAAGTTATCCTCACATTTGTATATAAATATACCAACTAGTAATAGATAAAAAGGTATAAAATCTCTTTGTATCGTATTACATTATATGAAAGAATTTTGAGTTATATCATTCTTACAAGTTGGTATTAGTTAGTACACTAAAATATTAAAAAATATTTTGTTAAATTTATTAATAAAGATAATTAAATAGAAAAATAAACATATATATATTACATTTAAATATTTTACTAAATTTGAAAGAAAAATTTTATGTAAATTTTAATAAATGAAGTTACAAAATTAAAATTTGAGATATTTTTTAATTTTTAATCATAATGGAAGACTTAAATTATAATTATATAAAAATTAAAAGGCTACTTTACAGTTTTAAAAAATAATCTTGAATAGTATCTAATATTAATGGGTACTATCATTGTATTGTATTATACCAAAACTAGTACATGTATTCAAAACTTTGCTTAAAAGTCTGTCTTTATATCGAATTTACATTGGGTATGCAAGACAACCTTATCCCTATGACGAAAGAGTTATTTTAGGAGGAGACTTTTATGGTCATATAAAGGCAACCTCAGATAGATATCCACGGACTCATAGGGGTTTCAGGTATGGTGATAGAAATAATAATGGGACTGCTTTGTTGGATCTCATGGTAACATTTGCGTTTGTGATAGCCAACTCTTTCTTCAAGAAAATTGAGGAGCACCTAGTGATGTTTAAGAGAAGAACCATAAAACTGGTCAACTTAGAATAGATTATTGGTTTTAGATCTTACAATCAAGGGTTAGAGGAAGAAGAGAAATCCTAATAGGTATACTAAAGTCAGATGGTGGAATCTGAAAGGGGAAACAATGGAACAACTTAGGGATAAAGTAATATATGAAGAAGAATGGACATTGGAAGGAGATGCTAACTAGATGTGGGAAAGAGTAGCAACTCTTTTAAGAAATACAACTAAAGAGATATTGGGTGTTTCTAAAGGGCCTAGGGGTAGTACAATGGAGTCTTAGCGGTGGAATGAAGATTTACAAGAAAAGGTTAAGATAAAAAAAGGTACTTATAAAGCCCTATTGGATAGCACTATAAAGTTAGAAAGAAAGCTACAAACTGGAAAAAAAGATAGTGATAAAGGATGCTCTCATTTCGGAGAACTAGTTTGGTTATATGCCAGAAAGGTCCACAATAAAAGCTTTACATCTCCTTTAAAAGATTAATGAAATATTACAAGGAAAGGTAATGTAACCTACTCATGGTTTTTATTGATTTAGAGAAGTCATATGATGTAGTAACTAGGAAAATCATAAGGAGGTATTTAGACCTGAAGGGAGTTCCTATGACCTATATACAAGTTATTAGGGATATGTATGAAGGTGTAAAGATGAGAGTAAGGATGATAAGAGGATATGTAGAGCATTTTTCTATCGTTATTGGGCTACACCAAGGTTCCTCTTTAAGACCTTTTTTGTTTGTAGTAGTGATGAATGAGATCACTAAGAATGTCTAAGGGGATGTGCCTTAGTAGATGTTATTTGTTGATGAAATTGTTTTAGTAGATGAAATAAAAAAAGTTGTCAATGTCAAGCTAGAACTTTGGAGGGATACATTAGAGTCGAAGGGCTTTAAACTGAGCAGAACTAAGACTAAGTATTTAAAATGTAACATTTTGGTCTATAAGGTAGCTTATGATGTGAAGGTAAAAATTAGTTCAAAAGTTATACTAAGAAACAGTGTTTTAGGTATCTAGGATCTATCATCTAAAGCAATAGAGAGATTGATGAAGATATAGTTCGCCGTATCAAATCAAGGTGACTTAAATGCAAACGTGTATTAGTAGTTTTATATGATAATAAGATACAATTCAAGCACAAAGATAAATTTTTTCGTTTAAGGATTAGGTCATCCATACACTATGGGACAGAGTGGTGGCCTATTAAGTAGGTGCATTGTCATAAGCTATTGATGGTGGAGATAAGGATGCTCCATTGGATGTGTAACTTTGCTAAAAGAGATAAAGTGAGGAATGTAATGATAAGAGATAAATTAAAGGTGGCTAATATTAATGAAAAATTAAGACAGACAAGGCTTAAGATACTTCAGATATTTTAAGAGGAGACACTCTAATGCTCCATTGGGAAGATACGAGAAGATTATACTTAGAAACTATAAGAGGAGGAAGGAGTAAAAAGAACTGGAGGAGGTGATCAAGAATGATATGTGATAGATGGATATTTGACTATATTTTTACACCCATATTTGATGTATTTTGCTTGATATTTTATAATTTTAACGTATATTTGGTACTTAATTTGCTCCAAGTGTGTTTACAAGTGATAATTTCCTTTGTGGACTTAAAGGAGAAGAATTCAAACGAAAATTTGGCATAAAACAAAGAATCAGTGATCTGGAAGGAGTGCACAACCGAGCACTTAAGCACACTCGCGCATTTTCATAATAGGTAGCGAATTCTGATTATGCACGGTCCGATGAATGACTATACAAAAGACCATGCATAACCCAAAAACTAAAATTCAACATAAAAGTGACGTTTTATGGGCAAAATAGAGGAGACTTTAGGAGGCAATTTTCAGACGTGGAGTCATTCTCTAGGTGCAATTTTGTTCTAGAGAAGTGGAAAATATGAATAAATCAAGCCTCTACATTGCAAACATTCAATAGAAGACAATCAGGGAGATTTAGAATTATCATTCCATTGTTTTCGATTCTTTCTTCTTTCATCGTATGTTTGATTTTGTATTCGATCATGTGTAGTTAAACGTCTAGTTAGTATTTAGGTTAAATGAGCCTTGTGTTAATACTATAATATGATTAGATTCTTTTATTAATGCAATTGGTTATTTAACATATTGTGAACTTCTTATACATTTCATTTATGTTCTAACAACCTGAGAATATTAAATCATAATTTGATTTCATACGTAGAGTGTGAGAAATCATAGTGTGAATAGATCTATCATAATTAGAAGGAGTTGATTGCAACCATAAAAATAGTATTGGTTAAGTTTTAATCTTTATAAAAACCTTAATATTCCACAAGTGCATAGGTCGTAAGCGTAGTATACAAGGTGTCGACCCCACGAGGAATTAGTGAACTAATTGAATCCTAAATTGTTTAAGGCTTAAAAGTGTAATTAAAATGAAAATAAAAATGAGAAGAAAATTAATCAATTGAATATGGATAAATTGAAAATTTAAATTCCAAACTAATGCAAGGAAATCAAAATTGGGCACAACTAATTGACAAATCGAAAATCACACAAGGAACCTTAACTAATTATGATAAAGGGGGATTTATCCTATCATCTAATGCTAACTTGATTACTTTTGAGTTAATTTGGTATTGGTCCTAGAATTTTGAAGGTGGATTATTCTCTCTCGAGTTCTAGTTTTTAACCCTAAATCATAAACCCTAATTGAATTGAATTAAGAAATTTGCAATCTCTCAATTAGAAAACAACCCTCACATCTAGTTAGGTCTTAAGCACTCTAATAGACAATCAGGTCCTTACACGAGATCTCTTTTGGTATAAATTACCGAGTTGATTGTTTGTGTGACCTATTAGGTTTTTTAACTCTCATTACCCAACCTAATCATTTTACTATCGATTCACTCTCTTGATTTATTACCGAAACATGCAAATACGACTAAAAATCACAATACCCAACATATTAACATTAAAAGCAACCAAATTAACATTGATTCAGGAACAAATCCTAAAAGAGTTTAGAACATCCTTAAACCCAAATTCTTCATCATCATCATATCCATCTTACACATCAAATAAAAGAAATAATAAGATGAAATGAAGAAGTTCATTTGGAGTGGATTGGGAGTGGCGGCAACAACAGTAACACCTTCTTCCTCTCTCCTCTTCTCTCTCTTCCTTAGCTTCTTTCCTCAAATGGCAAATGGAGGCTCTCCTTTAGGGTTTCTTTCTTTTGCTTTTATATCCTTTTTCTATTTTGGGTAAAAACTAGTTTTTGTCTGGGACCAAATATCTAAAATAACCTTCAAAAAGTTGAGTTCGGAAGTAGTCCCCACACCTGTTATCACGCCTGTCACAATTGTAGTCACTGAGTCACGATTGTGTCACTTCAAATTGGGCTTCTATCACAATCATGGACAATGAGCCTTAATCGTGACCTAGTCCTATTTGGCTCCTATCATGATCGTGACAAGGGTGTCATGATCGTGACCCCTAGCTGGGTTATTTCTGTCAATCACGATTATGACCTTCGCTTCTCCTCCGAGCTTTCTCCAATTCTTCTCCTATCTTCTTTACCTAATCTCAAACACTAACAAACTCATCAAAGCACCTCAAACACACAAAATTAAGACTCGATAACATGTTCTAAACCATATAACATTTAAAAACATAAACACATAATCAAAATGACATAATTATTAACCTAAATATGCACAAATCATCTAATTAACAACTAAAAACATACTAAATTACCTATTAAAACACAATGCAAACTACAACTATCAAACAAGATGACATAAATCTTCCAAATTAGGGTCAAACTTAATAGAAGGACTCATAAATCGACAACGCAATCCTATAAGATTTAACTTAAGTAATTCTGTTAGAGACCTCAGGATTAGTTATTAGTAGACTTGAGGCCAGATATTAGTATACCATTGGAGTCTCCACATTCTAATATATCAACAAAACATTTGCATGATAAAAGATCAATCTGTTAAGGTTTTAAGGGGATTCAAACCTAGATACTAGTTTCTGATAACGATGGTTTTCTAAATAAATTCCACTATCTTTGCGTTCATTATCGTTTCCTATTTCTTTAATTATTTAGTTTTTATTTTCTTTTTATTTAAAATATATAATCAATCCTTAGGTTAGTAATAGGTGAAGGGTAAGTATTAGTATTCATAGTCTTTGTGTGATCGACCCCTACTTGCTGGTACTAGCTATAGCTACACCATGCACTTGCAGTAGTAAAATATTGTCCATTCACAAAAAACGTCAATCAAGTTTTTGGCCTCGCTACCAGGAACTTTGATATTAGGAATGATAGAATGCTATTACTCTAGTCATTTTCATTTTATTTTGTTTTATCTCTATTTTTATTTTATTTTATTTTACTTTTGTATTTATTTTATTTTATCTTTTTTATTTTTAGCTTGTTCATTTAATTGTCTTTTGAATTTCTCTATAGTGATAATATGTGGTGGTTTATTTTATGAATTGATATTTAACTTCATAACCATAACTCACAATGGATGGATAGAGCAGACATTATTATTATGGGAGTCAAGATGTGTATTTGCAATATGAATCATCAATATATTGGAAGGAGTGGTTTCTTCTCATATTTTCAAAAGCTCAACTATATAAGGGAGCAACCAAACTTGTATAATTGACCTCAAGGCCCATCATATGAGAATACATATAATTCAGAATAAAACAACCTTTACATATATGGATGGAATGGCTATGCTCTAACTGAATATGTATAATTAAGAGCAGTGATGCAAAAGTATTACAAATCAACTAATGGCATGCCTTGCCGAGAGAGTAACTAGTCAATGTGAATTCAATAAGAGAAGTCCTTCAATTGTATATTATGAGTATAATTTAAGCTTCCAACCACCTCGGAGTGAAGAAGAGATAATATTCAATTTCATGAATGAAGATACATTTCAAGAAGGCGAGGAGGTAACTACTACTTTGAGAGATATGATGATTAAGTCTATTTAAGAATCAAACATGAAACATCAGGAAATAGAGGCTAGTATACAAAATATGATGAATCAAATCGATCAGTTGATGGATATACTATCTGAAGAGATGCAAGGGAGTTTGTCTAGTTTTACTAAAACTGATACCAAAAGGCAATCACCTTTATTAGTGAAGAAGAGCTTCCTGCAGAAGAAGAAGAAGAAGAAGAAGAAACCTCCATCCAAGAAGAGGAAGTAGAGAAGTGACAAAAGATAACTAAAAAAGATAAACCAGAAGCCTCTGTCCAGGAAGAAGAAGAAGAAAAAAAAAGAAAAAGAAGAGTGGACAAAGATGGCTAAGGAAGAACTGATGGAGGAACCAAGTAAGGAAACTACTGATGAGATGTTGGTTGTAATCTTAAGTACAGAGGGTTCCCACTTCCTCAAAGACAAATGTTCTAGTTAGCCAATGAAACAGGGAGTTTTGTTATTCCTTACATTTTCAACAATTTGTCATTAAAAAGGGCATTAGTGTATTAATGGAGTCTATTGGTTTTATTAATCTAATCAATTATGTAACAGCCCAGACCACCCGCTTGCAGATATTGTCCGCTTTGGGCTTGGCCCGCACGGTTTTGTTTTTTCAGCCTCACCCCAAACTGGAAAACGCGTCTGCAAGGGAGAGGTAACCACACCCTTATAAGGAGTGTTTCGTTCGCCTCTCCAACCGGTATGGGCGCTACCACTTGAGT